>OX411712.1:34020153-34639753 GCA_948252095.1 Dicycla oo
TTTTCATACCGAGACTCCTCCATGCCTCGGAAAGCACATAAGCCGTTTTTCCCGGCTGTCATTCGAGGATTTTTGACAGTTGTTACGGGTCGTCAGAAGCCCGAAAGTCTGACAACCAGTCTTACCAAGGGGTATCGTATTACCCAGTAACTGGGTTGTGGAGGTCAGATAGGCAGTCGCTTCAAGTAAAATACTGGTATTCAGCTGCATCCGGCTAGACTGAAAGCCGACCCCAACATAGTTGAGAAAAGGCTAGGCAGAATGAATGAAACTTGTGGGTGAGCTATTAGATCTGCGTTTAATTTATATTATATGATAAGTAGGAGTAGTATTACTAAAGCAGTACCTACATAGAAAATAATAATGGTTCTATATTTATCATTATAGTATCCTTTGTTTAAAAACATTACATATAGTGAAAAGGCCATACATACTTCAAGAATGCAACCTTAATCAAACCAAAATATTGTCAAAATCCATATCATGCATATGTATGCATGATCGGATTTTGACAATATTTTGGTTTGATTATGGTACATTTACATAAATGTAGCATGTCTCTGATTTGAATACTTTACCCGTAGAGGGCGTTAGTAAAACTAGTTTGAAGTAATATAGTCCCAAGTTATGTGTTTCATAAATGATTAATTCGACGCCCCGGGCGACCTACGCCCACTCACTCATGTATAGAATATGCCTGAAAGAGGACAGATTGTATTGCTCCGGGTTTGCTCTGAGTGGAAATTTGTGGGCTGCTTATTATATTGAGGCGATAATAATTGTTGCTTTGGCAGTAATTATTACCGGAGAAATACAATCTGTTCTAATATTATGTGGAGCACATGCGGGTGAAGTAACATAATATTTTGTACGCCTGGACAGCTTTTAACCCTTTACAAAGCGCAAGTCCAATCCTGCATGGAGTATTGCAGCCACCTTTGAGATGGATCAGCTAAGTACCATCTAGGCGCACTTGACTCAATGGAACGCAAAGTTAAGAGGCTCATTGGCGACGTAGAACTGGTGGACGCCAAGCTTCATAGCTTGGCTCATCGCCGCAAGGTTGCCTGCTTGTCGGTCTTCTACAGATTGTACTTGTGAGTGTGCTCAAGAACACCACGGCCTCATTCCACCGGCCCCCTTCTACCATCGGACATCTAGTCGCACTGCCAGTTAATCCCTACGTAATTGCTATTCCACCAATTCGCACTAAGCGTTACCAAATGTCTTTTATAATGCGCATAGCAAAAGAGTGGAACTCACTACCTGCGTATGTGTTTCCGAGCGCATACAACCCTAATCTCTTCCCAAGTGAGAGAAAGCAGGCTTCTTCTGGGTAAGCTCAGTCCATCGTCGACTGTGTCTCTGTCACCTCTGACCTAGACTAGAGTCAAGAGCAAACCCAACTCAAATAAAAAAAAAAGTATTTCATAAAGATTTTTGTACACTACTATTTGTTTTTTTTTAAACAAGGCAAACATTATTGAGATTTGATAAAATAACAAATGCCATGCGTTGTAGCACAACTGTAGCTAAATCTAAACTTATAATAAAACATAGCGAAGTCAAAACTTTACATTGAATATTTTTGAAAAAACTTTATCGCTACGTCTTGCAATGAATCTAATGCCGAAATTATAGTTATTAGAATTTTTGTCGGTTTGTTTCAATGTATGTTCCAGCGTCACGCAAATTCTACCGGATAGATTTTGATCAAAATTTGTATAGATATTCCCTATAAAACTGGTCAATATATAGGTTAGAAATTATCACGCTATTTGCTATGGGGGATGGCCAATATTGCTTTAAATACGTATTCTTCTATAGTTTACCGCAAATAGTAAAAAGTCGAGCCAAAAGATTAGAATATTGTAAATATATACAAATGTAACCTTAAATGATTATCATCACGCTAGGTATACCTTTATGGATCTAAGCAGTCATTCATGAGATATACAGGTTGGATTTTTGAGACGCAGAACGAACCAACGACCTTGAGTGGCGCGGCATAGCTTGCGTGTTCTATGCTGAGCCTCTCAGTTTTGATCCGCGTTATACATAAATTTACAAATTAATTACATTATTTAATATAAACATAATCTAAAACATTCACATAAGTATAAAGTTATTTAGAAAATGCTCTATTTTTTTTTCCAAATAGACGTGATCTTCAGTTTCAAATCATTAAACGCAGTTTATTGTCGCCTTAAGCGTAACCCTACTAGAATACGGTCTAAGAGAACTGTCCATAACTTTTTTAAATATTTTGATCTGCTGGCACAGATTTAGAAAAAAAAATGTACAGTCAGTATGAAAATGGAAAATTTTCACAAAAACTTTTTTTGACGCCAATCGATCCTGTTTCTCATAAGGATCAAAAAATTGTAGCAGACCAACTGAGGTTTGAGGATACTATAAAAGTCAGAAATCGCAGAAAAGTCGCGGGACTGGTTTGATTAAGGAACGAATATAGCCTTCGATCAATAAATATAGCAGATAGTTACAGATTTTATCTTTTAAATAGTTATCATACTTTTATAGAGCGAAGCAGTCAATCATGAAACGGCTATCAGAACGGCTATTTTTGGCAACTTTTAACAAAGTAAAAGGGTTTTGTGGTGTTAAAGTGTAGTTTAACACTACAAAACCCTTTTCTCGAGGTATTTGTTGGTCAAAGATAAAAAGCGGTACGATTGAGTTTATTATTGGTTTAATAAAGAATCAGTCAATCAAAATCAATTGTTATTTGTTATGCAAGGCTGCAAAAATGTATTTTGCGCGACTACTTGTATTGAAACACGAGTAAGCGAAGGATTCCAGAATTCCTTATTTCAAATATGGAATCCTGAGCATAGCGACGGTATCAAAGGAACGAGACGCAGAATGATGCCGAGCGAAACACACCATTTCACCTCACTACAGCTAGGAGAATGCTAGGTGCAAGAAAATAGCTTAAATAATATTAAATTAGTGTTTATTCATTTTTAGGGACCCGTACCTTTAAAAGAAAAAAAAAACGGGACCCTTATAGGATCACTCGTGTGTCTGTCTGTCCGTCTGTCACAGCCAATTAGCTCCGAATTTAATAGACCGATTAAGTTGTAAGTTGGTACACATATGAATTTCTGTGACCCAAACACGGAAGTGTAACGTAAATAAATGAATTTTTAATATGGGGGTCAATTTTTGGGGGTAAATAAGAAATTTTTAAAAAAGTTTTGCAAACTGTGCAGTGTGACATATCATGGACTCACCAGTAATAGACACACGTTTAAAACTTACCTAGATAAAATACATATAGTTTGCAAACACGTTTGTTGAAACTTGTAGTACCAAACTATGTAAAAGATACATACCAAGACGATTACACAGGGTTATTTAAACGTTACAAAGTATTACCTGTTCAAGCACGCGCTGAGTATCTGTTGCTCATAGAACACTTTGATATCAGTGATATACAAATCCCAGTGACGTGAATAAACGACAAGCCAAATCAAAATCATTGGCAATCAATCAACTTTTATGGCGGGCGTACCGCTTCTTTCACAATACCCAATTTACTAAACCAAATACCTGTAGACATTAGAGACTCAATGAATAGTAAAAACATAAAGCGGATGCTGAAAGAACATTACATCAGCTCAATTATAACTTGGACTGTCAATAACGCGTTGATCAAATCTCAGGTCATGGCATGCCAAAACAAACCTTAGAAGGTCTGTGTGCTTTGTTTAAGTGTTGGGAAATTGTAATTTATAAAATAAATGCATAAATAATAATAAATAAATGAAAGGGTTTAATGTGACAGTCTCAAATATTTTTTTCAATAATTTTAAAATAAATCGTTTTTTTCGAAAATAGACGAAAATGGACTATTCCCCCCTTATCTCACAAATTACTGAACCTAAAATTTTGAAAAAAAAAAAAGTACAGAAAATAGTTTTCATACCTATAAATTACAGGAAAACTTATAAGAAGTCGTATCAATTCTTATCGTGCGTATCAATTTACATTTGCAGTTGGAATGTATGGAAGAACATGTTTTTCAACTACAATGTTAAGTTTGTTCTTGGGATAAATTCATCCCAACTACGGAACCCTTCATTGTGCGTGGCCCGACACGTACTTGGCCGGTTTTCTTTTAGTCTCTATCGGAAATACAAATATTAATCAAAATCAAATAGTAACTACATAATAATACTTCAAAACAAGGTTAACACGTTGACGGACACGCCGGTTATGACATTCATTAGGAACTTTGGCAGAATGACGCGCCGGTTATACCCTTCGATATTTTTTTGTACTCTAGAAGCACAACTGCTTTAGCAGACGAATTTTCATACTGCTACCATATAGTTCATCATCAAGTGCCCCCAAATTAAATTATTCGAATTGCTAGGTGTCACATAACATGTCTTTTTACCGCTTCCAACGTACTACTACTTGGAACATTTGTGTGCGCACTCACACTGACGCAGCGTTCATAGCAGCGGCCATTGTATGAGAATTTGTTCAGTTGCCCGCGGAGTGCGCCGCGGAGTGCATACGTCGGGAACGTAATTTACACGCGGTTTCTGATCAACGTCAATGGTAAGTAGAATTGGTTTTTATGATGAACTAATTACATAATGTTAGTAATATTTCAATGAAAAGTACTTTAGAACATAATAATGGATATAAATACAAATATTTGCAATGTTTTCACTTCAAATATTTCATAAATCCTTTGTTGAAACCTCTTATCTTATAATAATAAGATAAGAGGTTTCAACAAATGATTTATCCTAAAATATTGATGTAAACAACTTCTACTTATACGTTCTACTTTTCAGATGTCTCGACAACGACCAAGTGGAGGTAAACCAAAAAGTAACGATCCATTCGAACGGGAAAATGAACGCATTATGAAATTGTTCAATGATACCTCATCAGATGAGCTATCTTGTGGTTCAGAGGAACCTGAAATATCGAGCAATGAAGAACTTATACAAGGATCGGTATCAAGTGAAAGCGAAGAGTCTGAACAGGATCCATATGATGATTGTGATGGCGAATATGGTTCAGACACTAATTACATACCCAATGAAGATAGCAGGTCATCAACAACTCACGTATCTGACTCTGAAGAGGATGGTGATGGACAATTTAAACAGACAACTCAACGAATAAGAAGTGAACAAGTGCTTTCTGTTGAGTCTCCAGCTATCTCAAATGATTTAGGTGAGCAAATTCACATTCCTACTTCGGTTGAGTCATCAGGTGATTTGACAGCTATTTCGTCCCCAGCAGTCACGCGAATTGGGCAAGATTCTGATGCATATGTGCCTTCTGTTGAATCTCCCATTACCTTAAAAGATTTAGGTGTCCACGTATGTGTTCCTGCTTCAGTCGAGTCTCCAGGTGATGTTATTCCAACTTCGCCCCCGCTTATCATAAGAAATGCACTAGATACACACCAGCCACACTTAGACATACCTTCATATGATTCCGATACAACTCCACCAAGATCAGTTGAATCAATTACGATTTTACAGGATATTATTAGCTGGACGGACACTGAAAGTCCTGCATCAGCACAAAATATAAGGCAAAGGGCTGACGATCAGCAGCGACCTATGATGCCTCTACTTGCAGACGCACAGAGCACTGATCATCAACGACCAACTACAACATCAGTTTCCGACGTATCTCGTAGTGATCGTCAACGTTCTAGGTTATCTCCAATCGTAGAAGACGAATGGCAAGCAACAACCGCTCCTATACCAGAATTTCAGTTTGATGACACCACTATTGGACCACAATTTCCACTTGATGCAAATACAGCTTCAATTGAAGTATTTGGTCGTTTCTTTCCTCCGTCAGTGATTGAACAACTTGTAGAGCGGACCAATATCTACGGTGCTGCATTATGCCACGTCAACAGACCACATACTAGAGGCAGTCGCAAAAAGACCTTTAATCCAACTACTATAGAAGAAATGAAGCAGTTTCTTGGATTATGCATTTTGCAATCTCATATAGAAACACCCAATATTCGAAAACTTTTTACATTTACTGATCCGCTATATTACCATCCCATATTTACTTACGGTATATCAGGGAGAAGGTTCGAACAATTATTGAGATGTTTGTGTGTTTATGAAGGGAATGCCAAAGGTATAAACAAAATTTTAGGTTTCGCCAACCAAATGATTGCTATTTTTCAAGAATTATACAAACCGCAAAAGCAGCTTTCTCTTGATGAATCAATGCTCTTATTTCGCGGACGCCTGTCTTTCAGGCAGTATATCAAAACTAAAAAAGCAAAATATGGAGTAAAATTTTATATTCTGACAACGAGTGATGGTTACATTTTAAATTTTAAAATTTATCAGGGCAAGACTGATTCCAATGATGATATAGATATCGAAACTGCGTCGAATTCGAAGACAGAAAAGCTCGTTATGAGTCTGATGCAGCCATATTTATTTAAGGGCCACGAGCTCTACATGGATAATTACTATAACAGCGTGCCCTTATCTGAGAAACTTTTAAGTTGTAGGACGCACACGACAGGTACTTTAAGAAAAGACAGGAAAGACAATCCCAAAAATGTCGTGAATAAAGCACTTAAAAAAGATGAACACGTATGGATGAGGAAAGGGAAGGTGTATGTTTCGGCTTGGAAAGACAAACGAATTGTACCTATGATAACTACGCAATACCATCCTCAGCTAATTGTAACGAGAAATCGATTTGGCAAGCTTTTGAAGAAGCCCAAAGAGGTAGCTGAGTATAACAAATATATGTCCGGAATTGATATATCTGACCAGATGTTATCCTATTATTCCACTCCAAAAAAGACTGTTCGATGGTACAAGAAGGTCTTTTTTCATATTTTTGACATGGCTATATGGAATGCCTATTACACGTACCGTAAACATTGCAACCAGAAAGAAACAATGTTGGAGTTCAGAGAACAAATTTTAAGACATTATCTGGGGTTTGGAAATTTGAGCTGTGCTGACATTATTTCTTCTAAAAAAATGTCAAAGCCCAAGAAGTCGCTGCTTAGTAACCAAAACAATCTTCCAGAAGGAACGTCTACGGTGTCAAACATTCATTGGCCCGAATTAATACCCATACCAGAAAACTACAAAAGAAATAAAGTTTTTTTGAAGTGCCGTCTTTGCACTAGGAATAAAATTAAAAAAGAAACTAGCTATCGGTGCAAGGGATGCCTCCGTAAACCACCTTTGTGTCCTGGATGTTTCGAGCAATGGCATTCCCAAGCAGAAAATATCGACTGAAATAGTATTTCCTAAGTACATACTTAATTGATTATTTAATAATTTTTGTATTAATTAGCAACCTTGTGCTGTGATTAAAAGTGCCATTTTATTCTAAGTTTAAATATAAGAAAATATCACAAGATGTGATGTGCTGTGATTAGTAGTTACCTAAGTAGATTAAAATTATATTAAAGATTTTAATTGCCATGTCGTTTAAAATGATTAAAACTAAAGGAAGTTTATGTTGTGATTAAAAGGGTCATTTTTTATGTTGAAATATGATTGTAATGTCGTTGTAATTTTTCCTAAATTAAAATAAATAAAACCTTGTGTTTTGATTATCTACTGGTGCTCTTTTTATCATAATTATTTTGAAACTGTAGAAGAAGGAACTAAAAATATTAAAGACTATAGTCGCAGTATGCTGTATTTGAGTAAAATAACCGTTTACTACAGACGTAACGGCTGATGCCTTCGAAGGCTGTAGCCGGTGTATCCTATTAACAAAATTTTAAACTAAGTACCAGTGACAGAGCGGTTAAAACAAGTGAAGGCTGTAGCCGGTACGTCCTGTATACAGTTATAGATTTCGTACCAGTGACGCGACGGCTAGAGCTGATGAAGGCTATAGCCGGCGCGTCCTATTTATATAGTTAAAGACTACATACCTGTGACGTAACGTTTGGAGCAGGCGAAGGCTATAGCCGGCGCGTCCTATTTATATAGTTAAAGACTACATACCTGTGACGTAACGTTTGGAGCAGGCGAAGGCTATAGCCGGTCCGTCCTATTTATATAGTTAAAGACTACATACCTGTGACGTAACGTTTGGAGCAGGCGAAGGCTATAGCCGGCGCGTCCTATTTATATAGTTAAAGACTACATACCTGTGACGTAACGTTTGGAGCAGGCGAAGGCTATAGCCGGCGCGTCCTATTTATATAGTTAAAGACTACATACCTGTGACGTAACGTTTGGAGCAGGCGAAGGCTATAGCCGGTCCGTCCTATTTATATAGTTAAAGACTACATACCTGTGACGTAACGTTTGGAGCAGGCGAAGGCTATGGCCGGTGCTGTCTTATTTAAATACTTTGTCTTTTTTACCGGTGACAGTACGGCTAAAGCCTTTCATACAAAAATCTTGTGTCATGATAGGGTTACAAAATCAAGCAAAGTGTCCGCGAACGTGTTAAGTTAGATGAAAATTTTTGTTTGTAGTGCACTGGTACCTGAGGCCCGCATCTGTGTCGATACGTGCATCGTGTATTTCGCGAGCTCCAGTATTTAGGTCAACCGTGCCATCTTCATATTGACTAAGTCAGAACCTTATGACCTGTTAGGTATATAGCAATGTACTGCTCTCCTACTCTCCTCCTCCTCTCGTACTGTGTTCCTTTATATGTTGTAGAAAGGGATAAGTAGGTATTTCTTATTGAAAGACCTATCAATAAAAAATATGCACTTAAAATAAATGTAACTGTCCTTTTAAGAGTACCTAGTTTCAGGCCTTAAAGAGTATAAGTATGTGTATAGATGCAAGGTGTACATAGATATTTCAGCTTTGTCTCTGCGATGCCTGTGCAAATGCGGGCCAATGATGATCGCTTATAATTTGCCATACTTGTTTGCGAATCAATCACATAAAAATCTTCTGAAATGAAAAACCACTACAATTAGGTACCTTGAACTCCCAAATGCATCACAATCTGTTTAGATACAAACCTATCAAATAATATCCGCACATAAACCGAATCGGGTTTTTCAATATTTCTCGCCATACGTAAAAGATATTTGAATATAAAGTTAGCGAGGGCCCACAGGATCCAATTCTGGCACCTCATCGATTACTTTCAAATTCAACTTGAGCCAAACTTGTGGGATGTCGATAATTTCTCCATTGATATTAGAATCCCGAACTTCGCTCCCTCGATCCGAATATTTAACAAACATTTTTATACGAATCCAAATATGTTTTTGAATACATTCTTAATGATTGTATCAAACATTTTTTCGGTTATGAATTTCGTTTGGAATAAAATGTGTTTAAATCTAATCTTGTAACACAAAGTTTATTTTTTTATTCCAAATTTTAATTTCGTTAGCTATTTGAATTTCAGTAAGGTTTTAGCTTGTTCAAGTAGTTTGTTTTTAATGATTCAAATTAATTAGATTTTAAGAAATTAAACTGTACTAAAAATCTCTGAAAGTGGTGGTTGTATTTATACATTCGAGTATTCTAGACTTTTTTTTTGCTATTAGAGGAAAAACCTTTTTGATGAAGAGATCACTTTAAATATTAAATTTAAAAAAAAAATCTGTGATAGATCAAATCAAATCAAAAGTCATTTATTCAAACTAGGCCGAGAATCAGCATTTTTTGAACGTCAAAATTACATGACGGTCCTCCAAAACGCCTGCCCGTCACTTACGTTTTGAGTTTTGTATTTTTGTTTCTGCTTGAGTATAGTTTTCGATTTTATACTCAAGCAGAAACAAAAATACAAAACTCAAAACGTAAGCAGAACTTTATACCTAAATAAAAGCCTCCAGTAATAAAGGGCGTGCCCACTTACATATAGCCGTACATGTATTCGTAACTCGAAGTCACAAATGATAAACTAGGACCATCGAAGTAAAATAAACAACAAGTTAAATTACTAATAACAAAACAAAACCAAGGTCAGCAAGACGACCAGTCACCACAAGCAGCACCCGGGTGAATATTTGACCTTTAAACCGCCGTCATTACCTTCCGCCAAAAGTTGATGAAGGAGAATATCGTTAATGAAATATTTCATCAATTCCCAGAATCTGCTTAAGGACCAGAATCAGGAATTGCTGAAATATTTCATTAAATATATTCTCTTTCATCAACTTTTGGCGGAAGGTAATGACGGCGGTTTAAAGGTCAAATATTCACCCACCCGTTTACGAGCATAACGCAAAGATCAGCCATTTCCCCCTCGCCATATTTGAGGGAAGGAGGCAACCCGACCCCCGATACTACCGCAAGCAGTGACATCTAAGGGAGCATGACGAACTTGCTGCCGGTTGCTCAGGCAAGAATAATTATGATCAATTGTCGAGGTCACTAGCTAACCACATATTGCAATACGACTCATAAAAAAAACATTGTAATGAGTAGATTATGTCAATGGTAAATAAAAATAAAATTAAAATAAATTGACCTTTACAGTCAAGGAAAATAAATAATTATATGAACTCATATAACCTGTCAGTAGGTAAGCTAATTCTAGAGAAAGAACATAAATATTGTCTTTAGTTCACACACAACACAGCGACCAACTATTCTTATCGTTTAAGTAATCGTTGATAGAATAGTATGCCTTTGAACAAAGGTTAGATTTTACTTTAGCTTTGAACGCATTAAAGGGCAAATCTAGCAAAGAAGAGGGTAGCTTGTTATAAAAAGATATACCAAGCCCAACAAATGAGTTATGAACCTTATGAAGCCGGTGAAATGGAGCACCTAATTTGTCGTTATTTCTGGTGTTAACATTGTGAATATCACTGTTTTTAGTGATGCCACCGTGAGAATACCAATATGTTTAAAAAAATCTCTCAGAGAAAGTCTGGCACCGAGTTGGTATATTACTCGAACAGCTCGTTTCTGGAGAACAAATATATTTTGACTGTCAGCAGCTTTGCCCCAGAGCAGAATACCGTATGACATAACGCTATGAAAATAACTAAAATAGACTAACCGAGCTGTATCAACATCAGTGTATTGTCTTTCCTGACGGCGTAGGCGGCTGAACTGAGCCTTCCCGCTAGGCTTGATATATGTGGGCCCCACTGAAGTTTGGCATCTACTGTTATACCCAGAAAAACTGCCGAGTCTACAGTTTTAAGAACCTCTTTATCTAAAACGATGTTGGGTCCTATATTTCTAACATTCGGTAAGGCAAACTTTATACATTTCGTTTTCTTATCATTGAGAACTAAGTTATTTGTCGTTAACCAATCTGTAACCATTGAGAGTGCACTGTTTACGTCGTCAAAATCTTGTCTATTCCTGTCTACTTTAAAAATAAGAGAGGTGTCATGTGCAAACGTACAACGTCACAGATACCCTTTAAATAGAATGGTAAGTCATTGATATACACTAAAACAAGAATGGACCCAGTATTGAACCTTGAGGTACACCTAACTGAACTGGTAGTCCGGAAGATTTCACACGATTTACATCTACCTACACATTGAAACATATTATCTAAATGATATTGCGCTGACCCCACATAGGTACATTGGGCTAAGGGCAGGAGAATCATAATGACCTGTGCAGCAAATGCAGATTTACACCATTTACATCTACACATTGAAACCTATTATGTAAATAAGAATTTATTACTTTAAGAGCGTCGTTTTGTACACCGTAATGATGTAGTTTACGCAAAAGCGTGTATAGATTAATAAAATACATTATTGTAATCATTCTTAATCTCTTCACATCATCCGTTCAGCCAAAAGACGTCCCCAATACCGCCACATCGACCGGTTACTAATTCAAGACCGGTATTAATTCAAGTCTAGTTTATAGATACTGCACTTGTGGTTACGACAATCACAAACGCCCGACTCCTTGCACACTAACCCTGTTAAATCACCAACAACTAAATCAAACAACATCACATTTACGTTCTCATTAATATCAGCTTATATTTGAATCGCTAATTAAACAGCAGGTTTAGTCAAAATCAATGTAATCCTACACCAAACTGAGCGATTTAGCACGCTATAGCACGACACAAGTTAAAGGTACCATCGGAAAAAATCTCAGTCATGACTTTTTAACTACACTACCACAACTCGTTTTAATTTTTTCATGCAGCAACTACTTGTGTGCTATACATGTAATAATCTGACAGCTGTCAATTGGTATCTTTGAGATTTGAAAGACGCGCTTAAGTAACGAATGTATAAGAGTAACCTTGGAGTTTCTTGTTCATTTTTCTGCATAAGAATCAATTGTTTTTTTTTTGGTGAAGGACATTAAAACGAGCCTTTTTTCATCATCATTCTCCTACCCTTATCTCAAATTATTTGGGGCGGCGCAACATGTATTTTTCTTTCATAATTACCACATTTTCCTCATTCCTCTGCATCACATGCCCATACCATGACAACCGATTCCCACACAACTTTTCAGTCACTGGTGTCACTTTCAGACTACCTATTATATACTCGTTTCTTATTCTTACCATTCGCGTAACACCACACATCTCTCTTAGCATTCTCATCTCAGCTGCATTGCCTTTCATTCATTCTTTTTGTGGCCCAACATTCTGATCCGTACAAGACAGCAGGTCTAACAATTATTTTATAAATCTTTGCCTTAACTTCAAGGGGAATGCGGGAGTCGCAGATTGTTCCCATGATCTGCTGCCATTTCAACCATCCAGGGTTAATTAATTCTGTGCTTAACAAACTCTCAAACGTGCCTTTTAATGGTCTCAAAAATATAATAAATTATTTGACTTTAACTGTATGTACGATTTGACAAATGCAAGAACGTTCAATCATTCAAGTAGAGAAAATAGGGGATTGTAATTACTAGTTTTGTTCGTTCGATTAGGATCGATGGAACCTTTAACTGTTGTCGTACTATACTGAGGCATTTTTAGGAAACTCTACTCAGACACGCAGCAGAAATATTAAGGGCACTTCATTCAACTGAGGTGGCGTCTTAATAAACTCAAGATGACACTGAGGGCAGGAAATGTTGGTATTGTTGCCATTTGGGAAAAAACTCATTCATCCTAATTTTGTTCCTCCGCCTACCTACCTGCAAGTGAATGAACGCACAATAAATATCGTTGAATCAAGAAAAGGGATATCGTTTTAGAATAGGTGTAGGGCTGCATGATTACTACGTATTTTTTCTTTTAGATGTGGTAATATATATTATAGGTGTGATTAAGTTTTGCAATGGCCTGGTGGTTCACCAATAGTTATTTTTTACCGAGGCTGCAAATCTGTCGAGTACTTTTTAGTTTTGCGATGTTTTTCTTTGCTATCCTTGTACACTGACATAAAACAATGTAAAAGCATCGTGAAGAAATTTGTACTTGATATTCAGAAAAAAGACAACCCAATGTGAACCAGTCTGGTAAATACAAGCCTTCTCTGGTAAATACTGGGACAGTCACAGTCTGATATTATAAATACCCTCTAAAGTTATTTTCAGCGAGGCTTCCAAATTTGCAAGCCAACGCGTGCAATGACACCGACTAGTTGAAAACTTTGAGAATCTAATATGCCGCTTGAAATATAAAAGTTGGGCAAACTACACAGCTGAACCAATTTGCGTATGTGTTGTTTTGGGAGTTTTCTATTTATATGAAAGACACCTCATTGGGTGAACGTTGAACGTGGCTTCTATACGACTAGTACCTATTAATGTTTTTGAAGTTTTGAAATGAATTCGATGTGGAACAGAACTACGTTTCGATTATTTTCTTGTTATATATAAAATATATAGGCGTCCCGCGACGAAGATTATAAGAATTATGTAATCATAATTTTAGGTCCGTAAACCGTTAATTGGTACGCAGACTTGTTTGTAGTGCGGTGTAAAGAAATAATTATCATACAGGTCACTCAGTAAAACTTATCGAAGGAAGTCCGGTATTTAGGATTCATTTGAAGGCCTTTCTATACTTTAATCGAGGCTCCATAATCTACTAGAGTATTCAATAACAAAACATGTAGCTTAATATGTATAGCAGTTGGTACCACCCCCGACAACATTATATCCGCTTTCCCTTTGTCTCTCCTATACTTAATATAGCAGTAGGTACCACCAGCGACAAAATTATATCCGCTTTCCCTTTGTCTCTCCTATACTTAATATAGCAGTAGGTACCACCACCGACAAAATTATATCCGCTTTCCCTTTGTCTCTCCTACACTTAATATAGCGGTAGGTACCACCACTGACAAAATTATATCCGTTTTCCCTTTGTCTCTCCTACACTTAATATAGCAGTAGGTACCACCACCGACAAACTTATATCCGCTTTCCCTTTGTCTCTCCTACACTTAATATAGCGGTAGGTACCACCACTGACAAAATTATATCCGTTTTCCCTTTGTCTCTCCTACACTTAATATAGCAGTAGGTACCACCACTGACAAAATTATATCCGCTTTCCCTTTGTCTCTCCTACACTTAATATAGCAGTAGGTACCACCACCGACAAAATTATATCCGCTTTCCCTTTGTCTCTCCTACACTTAATATAGCGGTAGGTACCACCACTGACAAAATTATATCCGCTTTCCCTTTGTCTCTCCTACACTTAATATAGCAGTAGGTACCACCACCGACAAAATTATATCCGCTTTCCCTTTGTCTCTCCTACACTTAATATAGCAGTAGGTACCACCACTGACAAAATTATATCCGCTTTCCCTTTGTCTCTCCTACACTTAATATAGCAGTAGGTACCACCACCGACAAAATTATATCCGCTTTCCCTTTGTCTCTCCTACACTTAATATAGCGGTAGGTACCACCACTGACAAAATTATATCCGCTTTCCCTTTGTCTCTACTACACTTAATATAGCAGTAGGTACAACCACCGACAAAATTATATCCGCTTTCCCTTTGTCTCTCCTTCACTTAATATAGCAGTAGGTACCACCACTGACAAAATTATATCCGCTTTCCCTTTGTCTCTCCTACACTTAATATAGCAGTAGGTACCACCACTGACAAAATTATATCCGCTTTCCCTTTGTCTCTCCTTCACTTAATATAGCAGTAGGTACCACCACTGACAAAATTATATCCGCTTTCCCTTTGTCTCTCCTACACTTAATATAGCAGTAGGTACCACCACTGACAAAATTATATCCGCTTTCCCTTTGTCTCTCCTTCACTTAATATAGCAGTAGGTACCACCACTGACAAAATTATATCCGCTTTCCCTTTGTCTCTCCTACACTTAATATAGCAGTAGGTACCACCACTGACAAAATTATATCCGCTTTCCCTTTGTCTCTCCTTCACTTAATATAGCAGTAGGTACCACCACCGACAAAATTATATCCGCTTTCCCTTTGTCTCTTCTACACTTATTAAAAACTTGGTTGTTTTGTTTCATAAAGTTTTATAGCTCGAATTTATGTGAAATCCCTTATCCGACAATTAATTGTGTGGATTATTCGGCGCCCTCAAGAGAAGCTGATATTAATCTTAATGAACTCGCTGCTACACATCGGGTGCTTTATCTTCATTTTTGAATATAATACTTGAATTACTGGCTTGGTGAGGTCGGGTATCTGAGGTCAACGAATATTGGCTAATGGCCACTGCACATCCCTGTACTCTTGTCCAATTTGTTTGTGATCTGAGCAGCATGTTTTTTTCTATACATATTCTTAACCGTATTCTCAGTATCCACCCTATTTCTAGCCATATCATCTTTCTTCCGTGAATGCTCTCACATGAACATTGTTAGGTGGTATCCCACCACCATGTATCTGTATGTGCATATATCAGCTGACTTACAGATTTCTACAGGTTTCAGAAATCTGTAACTCTTTAAACAGAAGTTAAGTTATAAATAACTGAGCTTCACTTAAATCTTCTTATGATTGTACCAAGTACACAAAGAACACAATTACGTAGGTATTCATCCGTCTTATGCCGTGTTCCCACGGTCCGTCGAGGCCTGTCACGGCCCGTGCTGAGCATTTCACGGATTATCCCATACATTCTATAGGACGAGCGACAACAGGCCATCGCTGGCCGACTGCTCCCACGGCCTGTCGGCCTGGCCTGGCGCGGTCTGGCCTGTGCGAAAGCGGGCCGTGGGACTGCGGCATTATTTTGTCAAAAGGAAACGTAGCAGAAGTTTATAAAAAGTCTCATTAAAAAGAATTAGAAACAATAATTTACTTTATTTATATATAAAATTTTGTTGTGAAGATGCAGCTTGGTAAGGAAAATTAGTACTTCATTTGTAAAATAAAATTGTAAACTTTTCACTAAAGGGATCAAACATATTCTAATAGCTTACATTTAGATTGGTTGAGAATGTCAGATTTTTCAAAGAAATATAAGTATGATTTTAATAAATATGATTTTAAAAAATTCGCAAGCAAAACTTTTGCTCATATTTTATTTTTCCTGCACACAAATCCTCTGTGGAGTTATTAAAAAGAAACAGAAAATCTACAGAAATATTTCATCTGAGTCTTCGTGGAATCGGTCTCGTTTATCATGATTTTAATAATTAAGAAAGACATTTTCTTGGTAAAAAATAAATAGGTTTCAGTTGGCTGAGATCTGTATAAAAGCTTCAGTAAACGTACACCGAAGGAACGTTTAAATTGAATCTAAATTAAATTAAATAACAATAGCTACATACTTTGTAATAATTCCGTTTTCCTTTGTTACGACCAAAGTAATTAATTTATCAGCATAATTATTAGTCCAGTAAAGTTTCAAGTATTATTTTACTTTGCTTGGCCAAGTTTTAATTGGGAAAAAGTATGTTAAGGTATCGGAGTGTTAATATAAGTTTATGGGAGCCATTAATTGGGATATGGAGTCCTGCACTATGAATACGTTCTTACGCAAGGAAATGCGACGGCTTTAATACTCATTAGTGGAGTTTCAGTTTCTTGTTTTGTTTTTGCTACGTCTATTTGCTTTTGTGACGAATTTTTCCGAGTATATAATGCTTAGGTTTAAAAAGATCTCTTCATGCGAGGTTTAATTCTTGCAGTTTTAAATATTATCTTTGTGGTTTTCATCTTTTGAAATGGGGTTTCAATATAAAGATAGTATTTAGAAAAAAATATCTCTATAGCCACAAAAAACGACGAAAGTACATTATATTCCAAAAAAAAAAAAACCATTTAAACTCCTTTGTTCAATTCATAACACAAAACTAACAGAAGTTCTCAATAAAATAAATAAATGAAACTGCTTATACATAAGCAAAACATCCGACCTATCTTTGATCCTCATGTCCATTTACCATAATATAACAACGAATAGATAAATCAAAGCAAACAAAATATGTTATTCCAATACAAGTATAATATAAAGAGAATGTAACAAGTAAGTAGGTACGTGAGCAAAAATAATATTCTAATATCGGTATTCCGCGGGGTTTTTCGGCAAGATGGTATTTTTAATTTAACTGAACTCGGCTCGTTCCGTTTCTAAGTAGTTCTGTTTTTTTTTATTTTCCTTTGGATGTGCAGGGTACTAGTCCCTCCTATAACCTGATCACACTCTTATGCTGCCTTCTTTTAATTTAATCAGGCTCTGAATGTACTGTTGTTAATTAATTCTGCTGTATTTACATGTGTAGCTTGCCAGGTACACTGTGGAGGGAAAACAAGGGGAAAAACATGGCGACTTTTTCCGCATCCCTTTTGCCGGTTTTAATACGTGTCGGTGGGATTATTTTATTTTCTACGTAATATTTTGCTGTAGGTAAATATTTGGCACTTAATGATATTAAAGTTTCTAAGTTATTCACTTTAAATAATTGTTCTATTTTTGTTTTTAATATTATAAGTTAGTTCAAAATAAAATAAAAAACAGGCCAAGTGCGTGTCGGACCACGCACAATGAAGGGCTCCGTAGTTGGGATGAATTTATTCCAAGAATGAACTTAACTTTCTAGTTGAAAAATATTTTGCCCATACGTCACGGTCAATTCTCCAACTGCAAATGTAAGTAATGAATGTAAATAATGCTCATAATCGCAAAAAAGAAATATGATAAAACTACAAATGAATGATTTTCGGACTTTTTGCTTTACTTGTGCTGTGAGACCTTGCTTCTTGCCAAACATGATTCTAGGTCAACGGCAAGTACCCGTCAGTATGTCGCATAAATGACTGTATTTTTTTTTTATTGCTTTGACTTAGAAGGTTGATTTTTTTAGAGCTCCAAGGGACCGTAGACCTACGTATTTGATATTAATTTCAACTAGATACCTCCACGGGTTGTTAAAAAAATTGGTCTTGACAGACAGACGGACGGACAACGAAGTAATCCTCTAAGAGTTACGTTTTATCCTTTGAGGTACGGAAACCTAATTACACAGAATATAAATAAAAATATTTTTACAAAAAAAAAAAACAACTGACTTCCAAAAAAATAAATAAATAATAATAATAATAATAAATATTTATTGACATAAATTTTACAATCAATTATGAATCCCCTGGCCCCTAAACTAGTATTAACTGTATCATAGAGACCAGTGTCTTCGCCTGTTAAGTATATTACAAAAATATGTCAGAACAAAAAAAATACATAGTTTCGGTTTTACTAGACTAAAATCTAAATTTAAAAAAGAAAAACAAAAAACATTTTGTGAGGTGTGAGTGTGAGTACAAAGTGAAAAATTACATTAATTTCAGAAGTCTTTCGAATTCGAATCTTTGGTTTTGTAGTTTCGTTTTTTGCCACCGACTTCCGAAATTAAAGTTATTTTTCATTTTGTAGTTTCTTTTTGTAAAAGTTGTTATTTTTCACCTTTTAGTTGTGGTACCTACCACACACAATTCGAATACCACTAGCTGCAAAAGAAATTAGAACACCATAAACTTTACATGGGACCAACTTTGACGTATACCCTTCCGAATAAAATAAGATTTTTTCAAACTCTGTAAAAAGTTATGCGTGGTCAAACATAAAAAAAATATCCGTGTCGACTTGAACCTCCTCCATGTTTTTCTTCGGTTAATAATTACAAAAGACTCGACCACAAACAGACAACTTTGTTTACAGTGAGGCCTCACTCCTCCCATACAAAAACCAGCAAACATTCCCCACATTTACGGCTAACAACTTTGCACCATTCTATTTTAACGAGAACTAATTATATACCGTTCTCGCAGTACCCACTTAAGGCCTACTCAGCGATACATCCAGGGTGAGCAGTGCACACCCGGCCCTTTGTTCACAACGTAAACTTGGAGGAAATTTGACAGTTTTACGGTATATAAAGGCTGTAATAGATGAGCGGGTGTTTAGCGATAATTAGCGAAGAACGAAGCGTGCATAAATCATGCGACCGACCATTGTTGCTGGTATGCTGCGAGATCGTGGATCTCTTGTAGAGTGCGTGGGGTATTTTGAACTCGTCTTGAATGATCGCCTGCGTATTAAACTGCGCTCTTAGTTTTTATAACTGTACTATCTAATGACGGGTACAGATTGGTGAAAACACATTCGCCTGGTTGTTGTGTTACATTTCATGATCATAGCATGAATTAGGTCGGCTAATTTGTGTAGTATTTCATATCATATTTCACCAATCTGTATCTGTAAGTAATTCATGATTTAACTTTAATGTGTTTGGTTGCAATTACATACATTGATAATTTGTCAACAGATTGAGATATTTTGTCCACGGGCATTGCTACATTTAAAAATACTTCAATAAAATTTTGAGTGGAACTATCTTGTTATATTGCCGTGTGCAATTTACAAGTCACTCTAGTTATTAAAGAAATAAGGAAATGTAATATTGATATGGTTACTATAAAATGTTGTTAGCTAACTAACAAGGTATCACTTTATGACAAAGTGGTTGGATAGCTGCTCCCATAGATAGGTAGATACTGAATTAACCGACTTGGTTTACATTCGATTTCACAACTTTTTACGGCAGAAAAACTGCGTTGCGAAACTTGGCATTTTTGTACATGTTATGTTTTTGACTTGTCAGCGCTTTTCTGGAAGATAATGCCTGCAAAACGATACAAATTCTTAGACTCCTTCAGACGGCCTTTCGCGTCAAACTATCAGTATTTTATGATCTATTCCCAAAGATTTTCTTTGTAATAATTAATAGGCTCAATACCTAGAATGTAGTTTTATAACACAGATAGGAAAGAAACAAGTGAAATGACAAATTGAAAAGTAGTTATTTGTGTAGTTTGTTTGTGGTTTCTTACTTATTTGCTTGTAATAACAAATCCAAGTGCTTATCATGTTCAGTTATGTAAAGGTCAACTAGAAGTCTGAGAATTTTCTCTTATTGTAGGTAGGTAAACTTATCTATAGCAGTGATAACATACATATTATAAATTAAAGACGCTTTTTGTGTCCGTGTGTGTGACCGCGTTGTGTCAGTGTGTGTATAATACATTAATAATAAAGACATCTCGATGTTTTGTCAAGACGTAAAAACCGTGCGAAGCAGGGGCGGCTCGCTAGACAGTAAGACTATAAACGACAAAAATATGATAAAATAAAGTCGGTCGCGGGTGTATTCTACATTTTGATGTATCACCATACATTTACAGATGGCCAGACGGACGTTTCAGCGACGCGTTAACTATTGAAATGACCGATGAGCTAGCATCCTAGCCTTCTAAACACGTGCAAAATAACCCGAGAACTGCAGACCCAGTTAAATGGCTGCCTTAAAAACTGCAACATTGCCTGTCAATTTATTTCCCATATGAAAGTATAATTATTATGGGCTAAACTCCGCAGACGCGATGGGTATCGTAAATCTTTATCGATAACCGTCGCGTTTGCGGAGTTTTGCTAGCCATTTTAAAATAACCCTGCATATAATTGTTGCAGTTATACGTTTATAAGTACAACAATTACGTTTACTAGGTATTAAGGTATTTTTGATATATTGTGTAAGTAAACAATTGTGCTGCGTGCAGGATATACAGTTGTCGCACCTTGAAGACTTCACAAGACTGGTACTAAAAATATGTTGGGAACAGGTAGGGTCGGAAAGTGTTGACTGAGTATTGCTTTTTGTGCGACATCTAAAGGTTTGAGTATAGTCTTTGAGGTGCCTCTCCATATAGAAATATAACAGTGTAATACTGTAACACTGATTGCCCAAGCGCTAGATAAACTTACTTAATTAAATTGGGTTCAGCTGCATGTCTTAGATTTTTGAAAACAAATATTCATATTCTTACCCTAGAAGTAACCATGTTTTTATCAGGTCAAAAATATAATCTATCTATTCTTATTATTATCAATATTTATTCCTTTTTTTATTTAAATATGGCAGGGCATAGACAGCTTGCATTATTAGAGCAATTGTGCGCTATTATGGAGGGAGTTTAGGGTGGAGGATTACAGTTACGTTTAAAAACGTTTTGCGTTTTACCTGCATTAAGAGAAATAATATTGTTTGCAGCCAGTGCATATTACATTGCATATTACATCCATGCTTCCCACTACCATGCACATTTTCCCAAGTATCCACAGAAAACAACAGAAGCCTCCATCAAGATTAAGCTCACAAAGTTAATTTAAATAGGCGAGAAATATACTTAGACACAATCAGGAGTCTTGGACAGAGACAGAAGGTCTATTCGTTCCAGTTTTTGCAAAAGTAATGTCACAGAGATCATGTCAAAGGCTTTGGCCAAATCTAAGAATATGCCCATAGTCTTTTTGCCCGCATCTAAATTTCCTGCTACATAATCAACAACTCATTGGCTCCATCACTTGTCGACTTGCCAATTCTGGAACCAAATTGATCGTTAGAAAGATGGTTATTTGTTTCTTGGAAGTTTATGAGTCTTTTATTGAGGATGCGTTTCAGGAGCTTGGAGGGTTTAGGGCTTTGAGAGCTAAATAGAAATGGATGCACTGTTGACTTCTTTAGGACTGTAGGAAAAACATGTAAGTATTAAAAATATGTGTTAAAATGGGCACAAGTATATGTTTATTCACTAAGAAGGTCCACCAGCGGAACAAATATTATTGCCAGACAAGATGGCGTGGTTGGTTAAGATACCACCTGTCATGCCGCTGGTCATGGGTTCGATTCCCATCCAGGACAAACATTTGTGTGCAAGAACATATCTGATTGTCCTGAGTCTGGGTGTAATTATCTATATAAGTATGTATTTACAAAAAAAAAGTAGTGTATGTAGTATATCAGTTATATAGTTTCCATAGTACAAGCTCTGCTTTGTTTGGGATCAGATGTCCGTGTGTGAATAATGTCCCAAGTTATTATTATATTGTTTTTCAGACCCATGATCAAACTCTCTACCTCCGCCTCATCTGAGTCTGATAAAGCGAGAGATTTTAGATAGTGCTTTGTGTTTTTCAGTTGCGACATGAAGGTGCTCTGGATTTGCACAGTTTGTAGTACTATCAGCTGAGTCTTTGCCTACATTGGCAAAGAAATAATTCACTTTTCCCACCGATTTCCTTGCGTTGGATGTATTCATTAATTCTGTCGCGGTATTTTTAGTGTTTATAGCGTTCGTTAATAGTTTTTATTGCATCCCATATTTGTTTGTTATTAGAGCCAGCAGTTTGGTTGCAGAAATATCGTTACCTTTTGCAGATAATTTCGAGTGTGTTGTTTTGAGGTGACTTTCTTAACTTTATATGTAATGTCTCCGTGTCTCATGTAATGGATCAGTCCTGGGATTATCCATGATTGAAACTACACGATCCAAATAGACTAAAACAAAAATATTCTTAAATATAAATCTTCCTAAGCTAGCATTTTCAAGCAAAAGGTAGTTTAAATCTTCATTCTTCGTCTTTTTTTACGTTATCAGGTGAGACTGAATCCAAATAAGATACTGCCCGGTCTTTCGCTTAATGGACGTTTTCGGGGCTTAAATATTTTAAATCGGTTTATGCACTCCTTTTAGAAAAGTAAATGGCTTTTATAATTTATGGGGCATTTCAAAACGATTTTTTGACATGTTTGTTGGATGAAAAAGTTGCTATAGTGTTATGTCAAAATCTATTGTTAAATCTTATTCTTAAGAATGTACGGTCAGCAAAAAAGTTGAATTACGGATACGGAGTTGAAACAGGCGAAACGCTTCGTCACCTCCTTGGGCACTAAACGACGGATGACGGGTACTAGTCGTTAAAACTATTAACGATGTACACCTATTTGCTAATTTATTAAGTGTGAGGTTTAGAAATTGTGTGAGTGTTTACTTTTTTTTTTTTTGGATGGGAAATCATCAAATAACTTCTCCCGCTCTGGGTGGAGCGGGAGGGCGTGTCAGACTTCTACTGACTAAAACCCACCCGTGTTCCTTCAGTTGCCTGTGCCAGGGCCACGGTAACTCTTTCGAACAACCCGCAACCCTGGCGGGCATCGGCCCTAGCGGACCCCTTCAGCTAGTGCTGACATCTCTTTGAGGCGCGCGTGGAACACAATGCGCCGTCGATCCGGGTCTGGTCCTTACCGGACGGCGAGCTACCCGTTGCTCGCCATCCGCAAGCCCGCGCCTACGGTGTGAGTGTTTACTTGAAATGCTGTTTAGGTGGAGTGGTTGTAGTTTTAGGATGGTGATTTTTTAATCTGATTATAGCAAGACACTAATTTTGTTAAGAACTTTTGTTGCATTTTGTCTTTGCAGTTAAAGAGATACTCACCGTAATTTTAGATAAAATACTAGCATAATATTTTGCCTTCCAAAAATAGCAAGCTTAAGAATATGGTTGTGACTTGTTAGCAAATATTTCAGTTGAGTACAAAATCATAGTAGATATTATTCTCACCTGAATGTTTACTGACAAATAACTCCTATCTCTACATGTTCACTGGCACTGCTGCCTACTCCCAGAGGGAACTTCTCCGCGTCATAATACGCACATAATCCAAAACGTTAATTACGGCAAGTGTTTTCGGATAGTTCCTCTCGAGACCGCCCTGTAACGAGCAGACCCTCTCTGAACTTTGTTGTTATTTACATACCTTTATATTACATGACATAGAGTCAGATATATAATATGTTATTTTAAACTTTCTGAAGGTTTTGTTGTAGATAAGTCATCAATCACTTGTGACTTCTACAGGTATGATTTCAGTCTATTTCATCACCTCCGGATATTTTCGGCGACTTATCTAAGATAATGAATTACAAATTGTGTTCCTTTTTATAATGTTATCAAAGCCTTGTTTCCTTTAGCGCACACTGCCCCATTGCTGGGCAAAGGTCTCCCCAAGTCCTTAAGATAATGTTATTAACTAGGACTTAAGATTCAAAAAAGCCTCATAAAGACCATAAATTGTCCTTAATTCCTAGACATAACAATAACGTCCCCATAATAGCCCCACAATTCCCAATTTCAAAGATAACAGCCAAAACTAACAACCGTTCTATTTTTATCAATCTACCCTCTCCGCATATCTTTATGAATGCAATATATCAGAGCCGTTCCATCTTACGAGCTCTGAAGTGATCAGATAGAGGAGGCGAGGGTCGCAATAAACACATAATAAAGCGCGGCCACTCGGGCCGCACCTCCTCGCAAGAAATGCGGCCGTACGTGGCGGCGCGCGGCCGACGTGCGTGGAATCGTGCTCGGACGCGATTGTCACTGACAATAACGGACGGTGATTATTTGGAACCGGGTTTGATTTCAGGATTGCACAATCCTATTGTACGCGGTAAATTGTAATAAATATTATTGTAACTTGTAAGGCGCAGTAGATTTAGGTTCTTAACTGACTGACACGACTGGTCATCTCTTGAAAAGAGTAACCTCAGAGATGTTTGATATATTTTTTTTAAACTAGAGTGGCACCGGTTTTTAGGGTTCCGTACCTCAAAAGGAAAAAAATGGAACCCTTATAGGATCACTCATGTGTCTGTCTGTCTGTCCGTCTGTCACAGCCAATTTTCTCCGAATATAATGGACAGATTAATTTGAAATTTGGTACGCGTATGTATTTCTGTGATCCAAACACGGACGTGTAATGTAAATTAATGAATTTTGAATATGGGGGTCAATTTTGGGGGGGCAAATAAGAAAATTAAAAAAAAATATATTTGCAAACTGTACCGTGCGATATGCTTACTGTGAGGTCTCAAATATATATATTTTTTTTATAATTTTAAAATAAACTGTTTTAAAGTTATTTAAGAAAATAGACGAAAATTGACCATCCCCCCCCCCCGTTATCTCCGAAACTACTGACCTTAAAATTTTGAAAAAAGTACAGAAAATAATTCTATAGCTATAGATTACAGGAAAACCTATAAGAAGTTTATGGTCTTAAAATAACATGGTAAATCTCTCAATATTGTGCGTACAAACTTACATTTGTCCATAGTTAAACAAAAAGAATCCAATCCACATTAGGAGTAATGTGGCTTGGATCCTTTTCGTTTAACTATGGACATTTGTAGTTGGAATGTATGGGAGAACATGTTTTTCAACTACAATGTTAAGTTTGTTCTTGGGATAAATTCATACCAGCTATGGAACCCTTCATTGTGCGTGGTCCAACACGCACTTGACCGGTTTTTATATAGCCAACTCATCTCAGTGTAAATTTACGTTACCTTTTCTGAAAAAAAAAAACAACACTAGGGCGGTCTGGTTAATATCAGCAGAACACAACATTTTACTACAAGACCTGTTTTTAGAGCCGGCTGGCCTACAACTTAGTAAATTGGGAGTGCTAAAAAAATCAAGTGTAGAAGAACCACTGTTTATAAGGATATACAGTACGTTGTCACGCAAAAATATTATGATATAAACTGGTACTCATAAACTTTTTCTTAATTAAAATATAGACAATGGTCACGAAATGCGGTCATGAAGAAATATAACATTCTGATCACATGCGAATACGTGTAATACACTAGTACTTCATGAAGTCTTCCACATACAACCTACATGTGGTGACACTCCTGCTCATGTTACGTAATTATGGACATGTTTGCGGCATCTATTTTTATACCCTGATTATCTGTAATAATACCTTAGGAGGAGCTCGTGGCTAAGTAATAACAGCCGCACGGGTCGATCCATCAGATTAAGCTACGCTTGCCCGGGTTGGTCCGTAGATGGGTGACCATCTTTACATACCGAGACTCTTCCGTGCCTCGGAAAGCACGTTATGCCGTTGGTCCCGGCTGTCATTCGTGGATCTTTGGCAGTTGTTACGGGTCATCAGAAGCCCGATAGTCTGACAACCAGTCTTACCAAGGGGTATCATATTACCCAATAACTGGGTTGTGGAGGTCAGATAGGCAGTCGCTCCATGTAAAATACTGGTATTCAGCTGCATCCAGTTAGACTGGAAGCCGACCCCAACATAGTTGGGAAAAGGCTAGGCAGATTGAATACCTTAGTATTTTATTGCAACTTTGACTTGAGTTAGCCTACTGTATTCTTCCTCTTGTATGGTACCGTACTCAGGTGGTCGTTTTCGGTTATAACCGCCGGTTTCTCAGAAACCCTCTGACACGAGGCAACAGTTCACCGGTCAATCACAGTAAACCAGAGTCCTGGGATTTCGTCAAAGCAGGAATGTTATGACAAACTTAACCATATTTGGCCTTTGATATTTCGACCCAGAACTATTTTCGGAAGAACTTCGCTTACGTATAGTGTTTTAACATTAATATTTAGACAGGCGAAAAGTTTGTACATTTTTTATTTGTTTTCTTACACACGTGTGATAAGTGATCAGAATACAGCTCAACATCCAACTAAGCTCCATCCAGACAACCCAGTTTCCTTCTCCCTAATGACAACTGCCTGGTCCATCTTTTATGAAGCAAAAACAAAACTAAATGATCATTATGTACATATTACTCAACAACAAGGAGTTGTTAATTTAATATGTACCGCAAATCGCCGCCTTTACATAATTTAATTGCTGAAGGACTCCAAAGCTTGGCTTTAATAATTGATATATGACCGTGTAATACCCGTATATTCGTTCGCGCTAACCTAATATTTTTTACTGCTTTTTATTCAGTAACAGGTAGGTTTAATTAATAGTATGATGTAAGTAATTAATATTTTCCTGTCTGGCGTAGTTTTATTGTTTTACTAGCTTTTGCCCATGGCTTCGCCTGCTTGGATGCTGGAAAATATCCTGTGGGAACGTTCTACCGGGATTAAAACTACCCTATGTCATACAGATTGTAAACTATCCTTGAGCCAAATTTCATCCAAACCGTTCAGCCTTTTTTGCGCCAATCTGGAATATACATACATCCAGACAAACGGAAAAACATTTAAAAAACTATATTTTCGGCATCAGACTCGTTCCCACACCTCGCAGTAATTACTTTATGTAAAAAAATATTCTATGTTTGACTTCGTTACTATTTTATTATACGTATAGATATAGATAGTTTGTGTACCTGTATAAATATGATTTTTTGTCGATAAAAACTTTCCGTAGTATATTTTCCGAGTATTTTTTTTTTTGTTATGTTTGCTTACAAATAAGGTATAGAAATACTAGGTAGTACATAGTTCTTAAAAAATCGCATAATCGATTAATTCTGTATCACTCAACTCAGCCAATCGCTATCCTCTGCTAGACATACACCTCACTAATCGCTGTCCTCTGCTAGACATACACCCGACCAATCTCTGTCCTCTGATATAAATACACCTCAACAATCGCTGTCCTCTGCTAGATATACACCTCACCAATCGCTGTCCTCTTCTAGATATACACCTCACCAATCGCTGTCCTCTGCTAGATATACACCTCGCCAATCGCAGTCCTCTGCTAGATATACACCTCGCCAATCGCTATCCTCTGCTAGACATACACATCACTAATCGCTGTCCTCTGCTAGACATACACCGGACCAATCTCTGTCCTCTGATATAAATACACTTCACCAATCGCTGTCCTCTGCTAGATATACACCTCGCCAATCGCAGTCCTCTGCTAGACATATACCTCACCAATCGCTGTCCTCTGCTAGACATACACCTCGCCAATCGCTGTCCTCTGCTAGACATACACTTCGCCAATCGCTGTCCTCTGCTAGACATACACCTCACCAATCGCTGTCCTCTGCTAGACATACACTTCGCCAATCTCTGTCTTCTGCTAGACGTACACTTCGCCAATCGCTGTCCTCTGCTAGACATACACTTTGCCTATCGCTGTCCTCTGCTAGACGTACACTTCGCCAATCGCTGTCCTCTGCTAGACATACACTTCGCCAATCGCTGTCCTCTGCTAGACATACATTTCGCCAATCGCTGTCCTCTGCTAGACATCCACCTCGCCTAATTCCGCCACAACATCCAATTCTCAGCTATCAGTTCACTGTCAAAATCCCTACACCCTCATCCATTGATTTAAATTAATTTAAATATTAAATGGCGTTCATTTTGCGCGGGAGTGACGCGGGCATGTCAGGAGAGGATGCGGTATTATTTTCAACGTGACGACGAGTGGCGGAACGATACGCTTTTAAAATTGTAACACTTTTCAAAACTTTACGCTGGTATTAACAATATACGAGTAACATTTTGTAGCTGCTTTCATAATTTTGTTGCTGATGATGTAAAGAATAACAAATACTTTCGATTTTTGAGCGGTGTTTATAGTAGCTAGTTGAATGGTAGCTTGATCTATATTTTATGTCAAAATAATCTGAGCTTTGATCTAAATTATTGTAGCCAGTAAAAATTCATACGCTAATGTAATGTGGGTCGATGAACAGTCAGCCATTGCGAAGAAGTCAGCAATCTAAGTTTCCCGAAATAAATCGATTCAATTCTTGACCCAACAAGATCCATGCAGCCAAATAATCAAACATTGTCATATTAAGGTGTAATGTATAATGTAGCGACAAAAAGCTGCCGTTTCAGAATTCAGCCATTAGCCCTACAGATCAACGACACCGATTACGTTAGCCCCACAGATCAATGACACCTATTACGCGCCCCTTAAACTCCAAAAAAACTCATAAATATCTTCACAACAAATTCTTACTTACCTTTCCGTATTATTAACATAATTCACAAGAAAATATAATTCATTATTATTGGTACGAAGTGGGTATATATCAGTTTATTTTGGCGGGCCGCGAGCGACCGGCCTTTTATTGCCTCAGTTATGGCTTATGGACATTTTCGGCTCCAAGTTGCGTCACTACTTGCCAGATATTGAGCTCGGTGTGGTGTCCGTGCTGCTGGAAACTGTGAGACTTCTTGCATACAAAACATCTGTATAGTATTAATTTAAACTTTAATTTAAAGTCGATGTTTTTATTTCGAATAAGCATTCTCAAGCTCTTATATAGGGTCAAATACTATATATATATATATATAAATATAATATAATATATTCCAAAGGTTAAAAATAGGGAAAAGACGGCTTAAACGTTAGACTTAGGTACACTCTTTCCAAGAAATCATATTTATTATTTTCTTAGGTTCCATTATCGGATGTAGGTATATTTTACTTTGCCTAGTATTCAATATGATTTATTATAAGGCAGCCTAGCTCTTCCATCGTGGTTATAAGAAAAAAGAAAATTGTTTACAACAAAAAATCTGGCAGAATATAAATGCTAGTTACTCAAAGTAAATGCATAAACTGTCTCCTTCCATACGTCATTAAGTAATATTCACGCTCTATTAACTTCAGAACTCTAAATGCCACCAATTAGGCGTAAAATTAACGTTCCAAGTTGCTAAGTTACTAGATTTAGAGCGATTCATAGTGAACTACCCTCCGATACTGCTGTGGATAAGTTTCAGCTCGGGGACAGATTTGGGGAACTGATTTGTATTGGTATCTGAGTAATTCAGTACTAGATTGTTCATTAGGACTTGTAGTTCGAATATTGGCAATCTGTAAACTTAGATTTGCTGATAACTTACAACGGTTTAGAATAGTAATCGCCCAAAACCAAAACCTTCAAGGCAAATAGGCAACTTTAATATTGTATAATATTTAGCCTTGTTAATGTGTTCAGTCAAAGACTAATTAGTGTGAACTTCAGTTAGTAGGTATGTAGGTATTTATGTGCTGTTAAGCTGCGTTATGATAACTTATTTACCCACAGTTAAGCTGCGTTATAATAACTTATTTATGCACAGTTAAGCTGCGTTATGATAACTTATTTATGCACAGTTAAGCTGCGTTATTATAACGTATTTATGCACAGTTAAGCTGCGTTATGATAACGTATTTATGCACAGTTAAGCTGCGTTATTATAACGTATTTATGCACAGTTAAGCTGTGTTATGATAACGTATTTATGCACAGTTAAGCTGCGTTATTATATCGTATTTATGCACAGTTAAGCTGCGTTATGATAACGTATTTATGCACAGTTAAGCTGCGTTATTATAACGTATTTATGCACAGTTAAGCTGCGTTATTATAACGTATTTATGCACAGTTAAGCTGCGTTTTGATAACGTATTTATTCACAGTTAAGCTGCGTTTTGATAACTTATTTATGCACAGTTAAGCTGCGTTATGATAACTTATTTATGCACAGTTAAGCTGCGTTATGATAACTTATTTATGCACAGTTAAGCTGCGTTATGATAACTTATTTATGCACAGTTAAGCTGCGTTATGATAACTTATTTATGCACAGTTAAGCTGCGTTATGATAACTTATTTATGCACAGTTAAGCTGCGTTATGATAACGTATTTATGCACAGTTAAGCTGTGTTATGATAACGTATTTATGCGCAGTTAAGCTGCGTTATGATAACGTATTTATGTAAAGTTAAGCTGCGTTATGATAACGTATTTATGCACAGTTAAGCTGTGTTATGATAACGTATTTATGCGCAGTTAAGCTGCGTTATGATAACGTATTTATGTAAAGTTAAGCTGCGTTATGATAATGTATTTATGCACAGTTAAGCTGTGTTATGATAACGTCTTCTTATTTTTGTTTTGTAAAAAACATTTTAAGCAGATAGCATACACAAAGTAATACTCTATAATCATATTTAATTATTTATTTCGTAGCTAACAAATTCACTCATTAAAAATATGTGAATAATAATAAATACAAAGGAATTTATAGAAGCAAGCTGGTCACCCTACCCACATGTCGGGAGTAGGCCAGGGGAATAATATATGAGAAAAAATATACACTGTATTATACAGTATACAATATACAGCGCTGTATAACTTTATGCAGTATACGGCGGTTACGTTACGCGGTTGATGAGATCGCACTTGTTATGTGCGTCCCGAGCTGTTTGTGTTCTTAGGTGTTGCTGACTGTACAATTTGCATTTATGTTGATTCCAAAAATTGTTACAGTTTTTGTATAGTATGTTCTTTAAACTGTAAAAGAAGTCTTGTGTTTTTACAGATTTCCATTGAAAAGACTGGGAGTAAATTAATGTGGGTACCTTTAATCGTCAGTATGAACAATAAAGTGTGTGTTAGTTCACGCAATAAGGCCAAGTCTTACTTGCGTAGTGAAACTACGCGCGTAGCCCCACTACAACATCGATCTTCATTATCGAACTAATAGCGCTACGCCGTAACTAATCGGTACGTGTGCTGCTACGAAGCTACGCACTGCTACGCCGCTACGACACTGCGACACTGCGCCAACTCATCAACACTCCAATATTCACATAGTAACAGATCATTCTCGTAAAATTAATTATAAACGAGCAAACAACCTAATTTCAAAAAGCCGATTGTTGTTGTTACATTACTACCTACGCATTTTATTATTCGTTATAAGTACGAACCTACCCAGTCGAATAAATGAAAATATTTTTTTAAAGAAAGGCCTCGAATATACGCAGTCGAATTACAATGTAAATATTTTTATAAACAAAGGCCTCGAATATCCTCGTGTTTTTGTTGCCAGTTACCTAATCATGGTTTCCTGTTAGTCTAGACTTCGGTGGAGAACATTCGAGCGTGAAATTTTAAATTATTTTATGAATAAAAGCTTGTAAAAATTGGGCTTATTTTTGTTAAAATATTTTTGGTTCAAATTATCAGTAGATCATAACTGTGGAATCTAAAAACCCATAACTAGACACTGGACAGGTTTAACCCTTTACAAACTGCAAGTCCGCACCTGCATGGAGTATTGCAGTCACCTTTGGGATGGATCAGCTAAATACCAACTTGCCGCGCTTGACTTGGTGGAACGCAGAGCAAGAGGCTCATTGGCGACGTAAAACTGGTGGATGTCAAACTTCGCAGCTTGGCTCATCGCCGCGGGGTTGCCTGCTTGTCGGTCTTGTACAGATTGTACTTAGGTGAGTGTGATCAAGTACTCCACGACCTCATTCCGCCGGCCCCCTTCTACCATCGGACATCTAGACGCACTGCCAGTTACCATCCCTACCTCGCTACAATTCCACCAATTCGCACTAAGCGATTCCAAATGTCATTTATAATACGCACAGCAAAATCGTGGAACTCTCTACTGCGTCTGTGTTTCCGAAAGCATAAAACCTTAATCTCTTCAAAGTGAGAGTGAACAGGCTTCTTTTAGGTAAACTCACTCCATCGTTGACTCTGACTCTGTCGCGTCCGACCTAAACTAGAGTCAAGAGCAAACCCATCTCAATTAAAAAAAAAATGATTCTTCTGCCATCTTTGCAAAACCAAATTTCTCTTAAACTAGAAATACCAATCAATTTGTATTAGAAATAAAAACCAACAAATCTATTTATATATATAGCCTTTCGGTACATCATGTAAATATGCTATGATACATGGTTCAATATGTTTCATCTGACCATTACTAAAATGGAAATATTAGGTTGGGGAAAAAGTCTTTTCGCATTATAGTATGTATGAACTTGTAATAAAATCTCTTTGGCTATACTATTTGTATCTGGCTGGTTTTGGTATCATTGAAAGTTTAAATTTTAAAGAACATAATTCCAAATTCAAATTAGGAAAATGTGTGATTTTCATTTGTTTTTCGTACCGTCGAGATGAGTGAATCTAATGAAGAAATTCGATACATTTTAAAATTTTACTACAAATAAGGTAAAAATGCAACGCAAACCGCGAAAAAAGTTTGCGATATTTATGGACCTAGTGTAGTGTCTGTGAGAGTAGCACAAATTTGGTTTAAGCGTTTTCAATCCGGAAATTTTGATGTCAAAAATGCACGTCGCTCTGGTCGCCCTATTACGGATAAAATGGATGCCATTTTTTGAAAAAGTGGAACAAGATCGGCATATCAGTAGTTACGACGTAGCTGAAGAACTGGAAACTGACCATAAAACAGTTTTGGTGCATTTGAAAAAAACTGGGTACACAAAAAAGCTCGACATTTGGGTACCTCACGAGCTTACTGAAAGAAACCAAATGAACCGTGTACTCATTTGTGATTCTTTATTACGACGTAATGAAACCGAACCATTTTTGAAGAAGCTGATAACTGGTGATGAAAAGTGGATCACGTTTGACAAGAACGTGCGAAAAAGGTCGTGGTCAAAGGCCGGTCAGGCTTCACAGACTGTGGCGAAACCCCGGTTAACTCGCAACAAGGTGATGCTGTGTGTGTGGTGGGATTGGAAGGGCATTACTCGTATTCATTATGAGCTGTTACCACCAGGCAGGACCATCGATTCTGAACTCTACTGCGAACAACTGATGAGATTAAAGCAAGAAGTTGAGAGAAAGCGGCCGGAATTAATCAACAGAAGGGGTGTGGTTTTTCATCATGATAACGCTAGACCTCATACATCTTTAGCCACTCAGCAAAAATTAAGAGAGTTTGGCTGGGAGGTGTTAATGCATCCGCCGTATAGTCCTGACTTTGCACCTTCAGACTTCCACCTGTTTCGGTCCCTTCAGAATTCTTTAGGCAGTGTCAGGTTAACATCACGAGAGGACTGCCAAAACCACTTGTCGCGGTATTTTGACCAGAAGTCCCAAAATTTCTATAGCAATGGGATCATGTCCCTACCTACAAGATGGCAAAAAGTTATCGAACAAAATGGTACCTACATACTTTAGTTAAATGTAAATAAACTATATTAAAAAAATGTTTTGAATTTTCTTAAAAAATGCGAAGAAACTTTTTCCCAAACCTATTATGTATAACCGAATTTAATGAATCGGTCCACAGACGGATTGTGGTGTGACCAGGCCAGCTATTCTGATATACTCGTAGAACACGTTACTACCGAGTGCTGCTTCGGTTTTGTAGCTGGTGTGGAGGAAACCACAAAAGATAGGGCTTTTCGTTTTATTATACCTATTAATAAACGGCCTTGTAAAAGTCTCACTTTAAATTCAAATTCAAATTCCTTTATTGTTTGTCACAGGTGGAAAAGGATTTCTTACCATAATAATATACAGATCGCTGTAACATCCCCATAGGGCGTACAATATCTAATAATCATTCAAAATCTATTTTATCATTAATATCATAATTTCTGTCAAAATACATTATAATTAATATTAGACTCATGTCAAATACATTAACATTCATTCATTAGTATTATAACTCATGCCAAAATATATTATCATTAATTAATATGTCAATATATGTCATAAATTACATGCCAAAATTAGACTATAAATTCATTAATATTATTTACTCATGTCAAAAATACATTGTCATTCATTGATATCAGCACATTAAAACGGTCCACATAGTCAAATTTAAATTTAAAATTTACACATACTTTATGTCAATATTTGTATCATTTAAAAATTCATTGATCGAATAGTATGCTTTACTTATTAAGAACTCTTTGAGTTTAGCTTTAAAAATATTCAGGTTTTCAATGCTTTTTATATATTTTGGTAGTCTGTTATAAATTTTTATCCCTATCCTAAATATACTCGTTTTAAATTTAACTGTCCTACATTTAATAACACTCAATTCATTTTTATGTCGTGCGCTTCTTAACGTTTCATAATTACTAATATCGCGTTTTATCATCACTGCAGCCTCATAAATATATAATGCCGGGAGAGTTAAAATTTTCAACCTAGTAAACACTGCTCTACATGTATCAGTTTGTTTAAGTCCACATATACTTCGAATACATCTTTTTTGGGCTTTAAACGCAAATTCTCTGTTGGGTGAATTACCCCAGAAAAGAATCCCATATTTGAGTAAAGAACCCACATATGCGTGGTAAGCGCTTAGTAATGCACTTTCGTGTACAACCTTTCTTAGCATGTGAAGTGCATAAGAGGACTGATGCAATTTTTTGCAGACATGATCGATTTGCATTTTCCAGTTCAGCCAAGAGTCAATGTGAATGCCTAAAAATTTTGTGTTATTAACTTCTTTCAATGTTTCGTTTTTATAGTTAATGTCAATTTTTATCGTTTTTGAGTTTTTATTTTTGAATGTCATGTAGTTTGTCTTACCTATATTTATTTTTAGTTTGTTTATATTTAGCCAGCTTATGATATCGTTAAGAGATTTGTTAACATTTGTTTCATAATCACCCCCTATAAAGGCCCCTTTTCTTCTAGAGAAAGAAACATCGTAAACATCACGCTTGCTTAGGTCTGGTTTGCATTTTTTTCGATAAGTCTAGGTTTTCTCACGATGCTCCTGACTGTTTTAGATAGCTAGTCAGAAAGTTTAGCAGCAGCTCTTAACACGATCCATGCGTCGTATAGGGCCATACTGGAGTTTACCAGGGCTCGGCGTCTAAAATCGCAGTTCTCACCGTTCTGCCCTGGTTTCTATAAGATTTCCCATGAGTACAAAAGAGACAACTATATGATAATAATAATATATATAAATGCATTTATAAATTAAGTCCGAGACAATCTCTCAGAGAGAAATTTAAGGAGATTAATATAATGACTTTGCCTTCTCAGTACATTTTTGAAAATCTTTTATATGCCCATAAAAACATTAAATTGTTTAAAAAATACAGTGATATCCACAATATAAATACTAGGAACAAACACAAATTTGTTGTACCTCCAACAAGCCTCAAAAAAATAGGTCGCTCATTTAGGTGTCAACGTATACGCTTTTATAATAAACTTCCAAGCCACGTTCAAGATCTGAGCCTTAATAAATTCAAATCATTCATTAAACGCAAGTTGTGTCAGAAAGCTTCTTATACCGTTAAAGATTATATTGAGGACAAAATGGCTCGGGATTGAACTGCTTCAAATTTTATTTTATTTTTATTTTTGCATACTGAATGTTGACTTGAATATTTACTTTGTAAGTATTATATTATTTTAATTTATTGTGAATGTGAAGACTATGCAGGTCATTGCTTTTTTTTGTTTGTTTTATTTTTTCTCTCAGTTATTTTTAATCATGGTCTGGCAGTTTGAGTAATTTATGTGGCCTACCCCAATGTCCTTCCTTTGGTATTGTTCGTCGAATCGTTGAGCTCCTTAAGTTCTGAGTTGAGCGGCGCGATTACTGACAAATGCGTGCACTGACTGGACAGGTCCTCTCAATCTGTGTGGTTCTTTCCTCAAAAGACCATTTCAGACACCAATCTACATGGTCTTCACATGAAGTGACCAAGATTATGTCTGGACTTTATAAGAGACTGTGACCTCTGAGTTTGTTTCGGCCTTTCTTCTCAGAGTAGTCAGATAGGAAACGCCGACCTCATCTAGTTTAAAAAAAAAATATTGACTTGTAAAAGTGTTTGTACAAACCTACTTACAGAAATAAAAATCATTTATCATTAATAATAATAATAATAAATTTTATAACAATTTTTTTTTATTTCAGAAAAAAAACACATTTATGGTTCACAAAAAACAACTTTCAAAGTAAAAATAGAGTATTCCAGAAAGAAGTGTATCGTTGGTGACCGTACTAATGAAAAAATCATTGTATCACAAACACCAGCGCCTTCCATATTAGGTTACATTAAAAACAAAAATTCTCAAACGTGCTACATGGTAAACGTATTAAAAATGTATAACAGTGGTAGTAGTTTAAAAAATAATAATGAAAACAATATATATATATATATAGGAAAACTAATTCTATAAACTATAATTATAATTAAGCCACTTATTTACTTAATATTGAAATGTTTGTGTGTGCGTACACGAGAGTGCACGGGTGAGTGATTGTGTATGTGGGAGTGTATGTATGAACGTACGTATGCGTCTGCGGTATTGAAATTCCTCTATTTGATAGTTTTGAGAAGATCTTCAGTTTCATGATAATTTAACTTTAGTAATAGGCTTTGTAATTGTTTTTTGCATTTGGTTTTTGTTAGGTTATGTATGAATTCTATTTTATTAATACGGTTGTAGAGACGAGAACTATGTATTTATATTAAAATTTCTACTGGCAAAAGCAGTTCTATGCGACTGTAATTCACACACTATGTCTTTCCTGCGCTTGTTGTTCGTATTATAAGGGATTGTAGCATGCTTACGCATGACGGTTTGAAGCACATAGAGCTGTCTTACTGTGAGTACAGAGCATAGTTGGTACAAAACTGTAGTTGGGAATCTAATAGGCTTCTTTAAAAGCACTTTTAGGACCGCTCTTTGTGCTATCTCCACTCGCAGCATGCTAGTAGCAAACGTACCACCCCACGCCGGTATGCAGTACATCAGAATTGATTGTGCCAGAGAAAAATACACAAGATTTAAAGTCTCTTGGTCTCCAGAAGATCTTAGTTTTTTGAAAACGTACAAGAGTTTCCTTATACGGGAAACTATATTTTCTATATGCTTGTCCCAGCTAAAACGGGAGTCGATTTGCACCCCCAGATACCTCATGTCAGTCGTGCGGTCGAGGGGTAGGCAGTCACAATTTGGACTAGAGTGACGACAGGTGTGTGCAATGATGCTTAAGGAGTTCGGTGGTTGGGATGCGGAAGAACTAGAAAAAGTAGTAAATTTAGTTTTCTATGCGTTAAGCGTTAAAAGGTTGTCATTCAGCCAAGATGTTACAATAGAGAGAGCCTTTTCAGTTTCATGATAGGCTAGCTGCCAGTCTTTTGCATGCACAATCAACGCCGTGTCATCCGCATATGTAATTATTCTGCAATTATTAATTAACAGTTGACACAAGTCGTTAATGTACACCAAAAATAAGGTGAGACCAAGCACACTGCCCTGTGGGTCTCCATATGTGAGAAATTCTTCCTTGCTGGTGAATTTTCCAACCCTCACATACTGACTACGTTCAGTGAGGTAACTTTGAAATATTTTTAGGACCGTGCCTCGTACGCTTTTTGCTTCCAACTTGTCTAGAAGGATGGGAATTGAAACGGTGTCAAAAGCCTTTGACAGGTCTAAAAATACTGTTATGGTTTTTAGCTTAGTATCTAAACATTGAATCACAGTTGTCGTCAAATCTATTACAGCGTCTTCAGTTGACTTACCCTTAATAAATCCGTATTGGTTTTGAGAGATAATATTATATTTGGTTAGATAATAAGTTATTTGTTTATTTATGAGCTTTTCAAAAACCTTACACATAGTTGTGAGGACTGAAATAGGTCTATAATTTCCGACACAGTTTCTATCGCCACTCTTAAAAATTTGGTGAACAATGGCCTTCTTAAAAACTCTAGGAAAGGTCCCAGTAGTTATAGCAAGGTTAAATATGTGTTTTATTACTGGAATTAAGAAGTTGCTGGCCGATTTTAGTAAGGATGCAGATATTGCACCCAACCGACTGCACAATTGTTTTTTAGACCTTGTATAATAGTTTCTAATTCGCGTTCAGAAACCTCAAGAATACCCATTGACGAACACGGGCTATTCGCGGTTTGTGACGTGCGATACGCGGAATTAGTTGCGGTATGGTCGTTAATTGGGATTTGGTTTGCTAGTGAAGTATGCCCCTATGCTTGTGAAGTACTTATTGACTTTATCGACTGAGTCTTTAGGATTTTCACACAGACTCAATAAGTCGTTTGGTAAGGTCTTTTGCTGCCTCGTATTAGTAATGGTTTTGATGGCATCCCAAGTTGCCTTCGAGTTACCCTTGGCCTCCTGAAGTAAGCTTTGATCATAAATGGTTCTAATGGTTTTAATGGTTTTTCAACAAATTGTTAAAAAGTTACGATAGCATTTGTAGATAGTGCTAAGTATCATATTATCGGGATCTTTTTGAGCTTTAAGGTGCATGATGTCTTTGTTTTTTATACATTTCAGAAGTCCAGGTATAGCCCAGGGTTTTATGATTCTTTTTTTTATGAGGAATTAAAACCTAACCTAAAATTTTAATGTAATTCAATTGTTGATGAAATTTTATGAATTAGACACTCAGCGGTTTCATTAGAATCGCTAATATCAAACAAATAAGACAGGTCTGTTTTCCGCAAGTCATCTAACACTGCTTGTTGATCGGTACGCCTAATGTAATGGTTTGGTTTGGGTGACGAATTTGCCGTGCCGATACTTATTGTAAGTTTAGCCTAATGCCAATTGCCAATCACCTTTTACTAAATATTGCTTTTCCCTATGCGGGGACGTTTATTGTTGAGGAGTTCTCCTGGGAAGTACCAGAAGAACTGAAGCTGATGGTGAAGTCACCAACAAGTCGCCATATATATTGTGACGACCATAAATTGCTTAACAACTATTATTAAAGTCCCTAATCGAATCGCAACCCGTGAAATACTTATTATTGAGTAGTTCTGGTAGCCATTTGCGATCTTCATCATCAGTTCCACTTCAACAAATGGTGCTTTTCGAGAGCAAACGCAAAAGTTACTTTAAAAAATACCGAAATCGCTATAGGTGTGCCTATAATATTTGAAGAGTTCCTTCGATTTTTCCAGGATCCCATCATCAGATGCTGACCTGATGGCAACGGAACCAACTAGAAAGTATATACTTTCAAACAAAAATAGAATTATCCAAATCGGTTTAGCCGTCTTCAATTAATCGGGGAACATACTTTAAAAAAAAAAAGATTCCGACGTACTCCTCCATTTTTTGAAGTCGGTAAAAAACCCTGAAACACGTACCTTTTGTTTAAAGAATTAATAAAGAGTTTCGAGTTAATCCGAGAGCGCTTTAAAAAAATTCTTTCTAATTTTGACACCCTTTAAATCCCAGTGAATTTAAAGGGTGTCAAAATTAGTAAGAATTGAAGTGTTGTTTTAAATAAATGACAATCTTTATTATTTACTGAGGCAAATGTTATCAAGTTTCAAGTTTATTAACCAAAGGAATAAGATTTTTCATATAAACTGTAGGTATCTCCTCTTTTCACCCCCACAGAACTGGAATTTTGAAAAATCATTTCGGATGTTTCCTAACTCGACTTAAAGATTATTTACACCCATGATTGAGTTAATCAAGCCACACAGTAAAATCTTCCTCTGTAAAATTGACTACCCCTTTTCACGCCGTCAGAGGTAAATTTTAGAAAATCCCTGATACACGTTATTCTTTATTTTTAATTTTTAATATAAATACTGAGTTTAGAGTTAATCGGATTGCGCATTAAAATTCCATACAAACTTTGACACCCCTTTAGGGGTAGGTTATAAAAATAAAAAAATACAAAAATCATAATATACCTACTTAGATTCGTGCCAAGTTTCAAGTTTATTAACTCAAGGAATAAGATTTTTCATATGATAATAAAAAAAGTCCCCTTCTCACCCCCTTAAAGTCTAATTTCCAAAAACCTCTTCTTAGCGGACGTTTACGTCATAGTAACTATCTGTGTAAATTTCAGCCCAATCCGTTCAATGGTTTGAGCTATGTGTTGATAGATCAGTCAGTCAGTCAGTCATGGATAGATAGATTCATAAAAGAAATATAAAATTTTGAAGTATCAACACTTATGCATCAGATAACATAACCAACTTTATTCCAGAATAAAAAAAAAAAAATCTTAATTATAATTCTTAATCTCTTAACTATTATTATTCTTATTCTTAACTTTTCGCTGTACCTACAGGTAAAACAAATACCTACATTCAAGAACATTGTATTTTTTTTTCATATTTGTAGCAAAAAAGCTCATGCGACTTAGTGCTCTCCTAGTCTATTACAATAACATCGTTAACGTTAACGCTATTATCAACATTTCTACAAAGATACCTGTAAAGCCTCCATCTTCGTGAAGAAGCGCCATTCAGTTTTTAATCCCATAAGCCTACGTCTTGTAATAAAAGAGGAAGTTTTCTTTCAAAATGGATTCTATATTAAGGCCTGGAGCGTCGGAAATATCTACAGCCACTACATTATCTACTCTGTTACGTAAGATGAAGCACCTTGTAAAAGACAGTACATTGGCAGCCTCTTCAAACGTATTACGAGTACGTAATAAGCTCGTATTCCAGTTTATATTACGTCAAAGCCGAACATTGCAACATCAGTTAAAAAGTTAAGCCTCTAAAACCAAAAACGTTATGCAATCAAATCACACAGTCGCAAATCCATAATATCAATAGAAAGCTCAAAATTTTACAAAAACTGACAAACGACCAATAAATATTTTTATCGATGGGACACAACAATAAATTGTGACTAAATTCGATAAATTGACGGATGGAATAAAAAGCGAGTATATTTGGGGCGGGCGCGACACGCCGCAATATTTCCCGTTCAGCGAATTGATATGCGGTGTGACGTCACAAGTCACCCGCACCTGTAATTGTCAGCGTTTTGAATTCATCATGTCTGACGTTATTAAATAAAACATCCGTGCGGTTGATACAGACGACGCTGGGGAGTTTGTGTAAATATTTTTGCTCGGCTTTCTATCAAAATAAAGACGACGAATGATAGAATTGAAGAGGAAATTCTAAGATACTTTTATGCGACGAGAACTTGAGACAGACGGAGGCGTTTAGGTCTTTTGTTTTATCACAATGATTGAATCATTTTATTTGAGGAGTCAATTAAACTTCCGAACATCAGAATGTTTCTCTCTGCAAAATTCTCTGGCAAACAATAATTAAATCAGTTATCTCTAGCAATATCAACTGTCCCCGTAACCTCATAAATATCAAAATCTTTTTTATTGTTGTCTACTTGATTTAGCAAGAGGCTTCGGTAGTCAACCGGCGAGAGTAATAGAGTGTCTAAAAAGCACCTCGTATGAATTTATTCTGATGGGCACCCACTCGTTACCTCGACGCCACATTAAAATTCGCCAACCCATTAACGGATGACGACAAGGACGTAATATATTGTAATTCCATAAAAAAGGACGTCCCTGATTTATAGAATAATGAAGGTAAGGTTATGGAAGCTGTAAATCAGGTTATTGTAAATGTAAAAGGTTCGAACATTTTGGGAATATTTTAATAAAGTCAATATTAGTTTGAGTTAAAATGAAAATGAGCAATTTGTAGGAAAGCTTCACTTATGACCCAGACATAATTGATTTTCAGCAGGAAGTAACGTAAGAAAAAAAAACCAATAGGGGAATCGTAAAGGAAGAGGAAAATTATAGTTATTGTTTGACAGTTACCACCGTAACCATACTCGTTAAAGTGAAGATAATCCATGACACAAAGATCAACAACACGCACATGTAAATTAAATCTGCAGATCCCACGCATATGGCGGCACGTGCAGTTTAGATCTCGCTATCAAAACTCAGTAGAAACTTGGAGATACGAATGATAACGACAATAAGGAAGCCGCATGAGATATTTAATACATTTCGCCGCACACATTTGTATCTTGTTAATGCATCATTGAAATTTAGCCATTTCTCGCAATGTTCCGTGTGGGAGTCGAGACTGTAGGGCTGCCTATTATGCGCATTGTTCTTATAATATAAAATGGTATTTGTGAAATTATTACGAACTAACACACAGTAGGCAAGTCTTAGTCGTAAATGGAGTTCGTTTTTGTGACGTAATATGCTCAGAGTTGGCAAAACTTACAAACTGGGAGCTCAAACAGAGTAGAGGATAATAATGACATTAATATCCTGGCACATTATTCACACACGGTCATCTGATCTCAAACTAAGCAGAGCTTGTACTATGGAAACCAGATAACTGATATACTACATACACTACTTTTTTTTTTGTAAATACATAGGTACTTATACAGATAACTACACCCAGACTCAGGACAAACAGACATGTTCATTCATGCACACAAATGTTTGTCCTGGATGGGAATCGAACCCACGACCTGCGACATGATAGGCGGTATCTTAACCAACCACGCCAGCTGGCCTGTCAAAAGAATAAATAGTTAATAATATTTACTAGAACATAACATATTTACTATGATGTCTAATTTAAAAAATAGTCTTTGCATCTTTTATCCCAAAACTGACACACATAAGTACACACACATTTACTCGTCCAATGACAAAAAAAAAATCAGTACACAGACGCAAATATTCGCAAAACAACATCCGCCTAAATTCCTCTACACACACACACGATATAATGAAATGTTTCGACAACCCTCCCAGCGCGGGGGGCGCGGGAGGCAGGGGGGACACGCGTTAGTATGCCGGTCGCGCCGAACGCGCCCGAAGCATGTGGCGCCTACAGGGACTTTCGCTGCATTGCCTAAGTACGCAACTAAACCCCGGTTTATATTGGCTTTGTACCATTAAACTTAAGCTTATCTTCATACCATTAGAATCATGCGAGTTCGCGTCTGCGAATAAATTTGGAGGCTTACAAAGTTCAATATGGGAGCCTATCTTACGTCACACTCCAGATGGAGGAGTACGGAATCTATTTCTAGCGTGCTTGAGCAAAGTTCGAATAACCAAGAATTTAAGAGACAAAGAGAAAGTTGAATAAGGGGTTTATTATTTTTAAAACCAAACGAAAACATGAGTCGACTCTCTTGGATTGTGAATAGCTGTTAAACAGGTAAACTAAAAATAGAAATAAATGTTTGGTATTCATGTAACCATTTCTGTAAAAAAAAAGTTAACTAACATGTTCACCGCGGCACCAAATACAGTATGTTAACCAACAGAGGGCGTTCCCGTTAACCCGCAATAGTATAGCATCCATACATGCTAAAAAAAATATTACCATTCGAAAACAAAATGGTTTTTATTTTTTTTTAATATTAAAATATTCACTAAAATATTCAAAAAAATATAAAAATATTCACTAAAAATAAAAACTAAATTGCAATGTTTCCGTCCTTCAAGTACGCGTGTACAGAGTGTTTCTTTTACGTATCAATTTAACATTTTTAGTGAATATTTTAATATTAAAAAAAATAAAAACCATTTTGTTTTCGAATGGTAATATTTTTTTTTAGCATGTATGGATGCTATACTATTGCGGGTTAACGGGAACGCCCTCTGTTGGTTAACATACTGTATAGCAAGCTTGCCGTGGGTGCAACATGATCTCTAAGTTACTCATGCGCAACTATACCAAGTAATTAACCACAGCACCTACTGACTGTAAAGTTAAATATTTCAACAAATTTTCAGGATGTAAACCTGGCAAATATAATTTAGTTGAAGTATTTATGCCACATAAATAGCATTTGGTTTTTTTATAATTAACGAAATCCATTGACAAACCTGACGTCTTTCATGAGAAACATTTTGTCATCCCGAAGTGCCTTGATATAACATATTTACTGTAATAGTGATGGAAAATATTTTAAAACAAAACATCGATATTCCAAATTATCCTAGATTTAATGACCTTTTGATAACAGCAGGAACGCTTTGTCTTTCACTTAATTTTAAATAACAGGAAATAATTACTACATATGATATCTTTAAAGGTAGAATAGTAACAATATTTAAATTGAAGAATTCGTGTCACTGGCCTGTTTTCTGCAAATAATAAAGTTTCGGTCGTCTGTGATATAATGATTACACTTATACACTTTTCATCTTCTGGTGAAGATGAAAAGCTTTTAATTTATTTCTTGATCTTTTCATTTACGTAACTTATATCTATGCTAAGGTCGACAGAGCGTGCGGCGCGACCAGCGCACAGTGCACCATGAGGTGTTTGTCCGCGTCAATATAATTCTCTTCTTTAGGTGCGTTGAGCGATTTTTGGAAGGGGGGATATCTTACGGTTCGCGTCACGGCGTCACCGTACTTTTAAGTTTTCACTTCTGTCGGCAGTCCCCACGACTGCTATTTTTTTAAAACATAAAAACGTTTTAGCAAAAAATAAAACCGACTTCCAAAACAAAACACTATAAAGTGAAAAATAACTTCAATTTCGGTAGTCGGTGTCTTTGGTTTTGTATTTTCGTGTTATGAAATTAAAGTTATTTTTCACTTTATAGTGTTTTATTTTGGAAGTCGGTTTTATTTTTTGCTAAAAAGTTTTTTTTTTCACTTTTGAGTTGTGGTACCTACCCCACACAAATTCGAATATCACTACCTGCTATGTAAATAACAGTGATAGGAAGTTATTAAAACATCATCCAGACAAATTAAGTAGCTGAAGGGGTCCGCTAGGGCCGATGCCCGCCAGGGTTGCGGGTTGTTCGAAAGAGTTACCGTGGCCCTGGCACAGGCAACTGAAGGAACACGGGTGGGTTTTAGTCAGTAGAAGTCTGACACCCAGAGCGGGAGAAGTTATTTGATGATTTCCCATCCACAAAAAAAAAGACAAATTAAGTGGGAAAAATACGCATTATTGAAGCTAACTCAAAAACTACCCACGCAAAGATAATAAAATTTATATGGGACCACCTTGAAAGTATCCTTTCAAACAAAAAAAGAATTTCCTAAATCGGTTTATCCGTCTTTGAGTAATCGCGTAACAAACATACAAAAAAAAAATATACCGACGAATAGAGAACCTCCTCCTTTTTGAAGTCGGTTAAAAATAAGTTCCATTTCAAAACATATCCACATTCATATTCTTTCTTTTATTATTTCTTCCACATTTATTATTTCTTCGCATGTCATGTTAGCTGCTCACGTCTTTCCTACAAGGGGGCAGGCGTGTCTTGACCATGTCATGTTAAAGACGCAAAAAAGTGTTACAACACTCGTTTTGGACACATTGATCACGGATCATTACCCAAATGTACTAATTGTTAGATAAATTACAAACTGACCCACTGACTGATTTGTAACGGATTATTTTAACGGGTGGATTTTACTGCTTGCTTTAATTAACTCGAAAATGGGTATAAATAATGTTTAAGTTATATAATGAAATGGTACCAAACGCTTTTTTAAAAACAAGTCATGTACACAGTTAATTTGAAAAACCTCATTCCTATGGTCTGTAAACATAAAAATTGGACCGAATACTTATTTATCTAAATAAATGATACAGATCGAAAACATTAATTTTCGAAAAGAACCTTTCAAAGGGGGTAGAGGGAGGAGTGTTAACATTTTTAGAGAAAAGTAGGAAATTCACGCGGATGAATTCGCGGGCAAAGTGCTAGACATGACATATTATTATGTTTTAGGATCGGTTATTTTATTCAGCTTTCAAAAAAGCAAATAGATTAGCGATTCCATGACTGCTTTGCAAATCAGTGGTTGTAAGTTCGATTTTCATTTTGTTATAGGTACGTTAAATGATAGTTCGTTGAATGTACACAGAGAAACATAAAGTTTAAGACTGTTCTGCCATCTATGGTTGTAGTAAAATAAATACCTATGAAAAGGTGACTGTTAATGAGGAATCCCGTGTATTTACATAATCTATTGTTATACTATTTTACTGATAGCTGTTCTGTAATCTGTAAGAATACATCAGTCAGTATACAATTGTTGTGCCATTAGGTAGTATATAATATGCAGGAATGCGTTCACAAAAACTTTGCAAGCAATGGGAAATTGCTAATGAAGGCCGCGGGTGTCGACCTCAGGATGAGCTGCGGCTCACACGTCGCTTGCTCCGCGTCACCAGTCCTGAGTCTCTTTTTAATTCAGCTGCTGAGACCAAAACTACAAACGTAGTACAAAGATTCATAAAAACGTGACTGTCATTGTAGTATACTCGTAGTGTGGTGTCTTACGACCTCCACGCGAACGTAGTCGCGGGCAGAAGCCACTTACAAGTAAAATCTGTTGATATATAAATGTTTAACAGCTTAGTCTAGACGTAGTAACTATTACGAGCTATTACCCGTATACCTATCGTTAAGCTAGATATTTGACTTTTGAGAATAGCTGCCATTTTATTAATCACCATAAAGTCTAGATATACTGGTCATTGAAACATTTACTTAATGTCCAGTGTAATTGAACCCCTGGGTTTATGTGGCAGAAGACGCTTATTCGCCAAGTTATTTTAGTGCTGGAGTTATATTATTTAAACGCCATTATTTACATATGACGGAGTAAGCTATTGCAGCTGCAGTTTTTTGTAGATTGAGGGAAAATATTATAATAAAGATATGAAAAATGTAAGGACTATGCATTAAACGATATCATCGTAATCTGATCTAGTATAATTGTATCACTCTCAGTGATTATCGACTGTGTCATAATACCTATTGTGGACAAAATATATCTTTTTCACCATGTCTTCCATTTATGGAATTAATAATGCCTGCAGAAACTTATTTTATTTTTCAAACTATGAGTTAAGAAAATAAATCATTACCACATCAAGTCCATGGCGGTATTTCATTAAAGTATTTAGGCAATAAGTTAAAAAGCAATTTGTTCCATCCAGCAGTGTACCTGGGCGGCGCGGGCGGCGTTGTGTGGCCACTTTTTACTTCAATCCTCTTAATTAAACCGTTTGAGGGGTTTCAGGAATTAAGGCCCCTCCTGCTTCGCAACTTCCCTTTTCATAACTTCTTTAATTTCGCCGCGGATTTGCGGAATAGCAATGCCCGTTGAATATTCCATCGCCATTTTATGCAGGTACGAATAAAAGTTTTATCGTTTTAAGAGTTCCGCTGGTCGTGGTCATCTTTTTATATTTTTGTGCAAGTTCCAGTGTTCAGTCGGGTTCGGGGTGCGTTCTAATGAATCGACGGCTCGTTCGGGTTTGAAGGTGCGATTTTTTCAAATACAGCTTTGTATTTTTAGCGGTTCAGTGGATTGAGTGTTTTTAGACAAAACAACTTCGAGAGGTTTTGCAGGTGTGCATGTTTCAGTTTGAATGGAATTTATAAGCAGTGAACGGTCTATACTTATATTGCTTAAAGGATTTTGTACTGATTCTAACCCTTTTAAATTGAAATACTCTTACTTTCATTTGTTTCATATCCATCCGTCAGCAGTTCCGTTTTCAGAAACGGGAAAAAACGTAAGCTATACACACGATTAAAAGCTGAATATTGTATGAGATGAATATATAAGCCACCACGTAGTTTTATCTGGGAATGTATTAAAAGCCTGAGTCTCGTGATAAATAGGCCGAGCTCTAGCCTTATTAGGATTCCGTACTGTACGGAACCCATGTTGAGCGGGGTCACGATCAGCCTTTGGAGAATGTTGTAAACAGGTAGGTAGGTGGCATCTGTCAGAACGTTAGCCTTGAAGTGTTTGTAGTGGGTTGTTACTGAGAGCGTTGGAATTAATTTTATGTTCGCTTTTAGTTTTATGTGACGAGTGTCACTTTGAACTAGAGGATCTAAGATAGTAATATACATCTCAAATGAAAACACGGAAACAAGTCAGTTATAAACATAGAGCTTATCTTTTTCTCGCTTTTTAGCTCTCACCTTAGCAGTTTGCAAATGCTTGTCATCTTAATAGATATAAAGATATAAAAACCCGCGCATTCCTAGTCCCCCACATAAACAACTCAATCCACAATTACGGAAAGGCACGTACTTAACAAACAATTGGAGCCAAAAAATTTACAACCAACAAAACACGATAAGATCCTATCTCCAAACTCCGGCCGGTCTATAAAAACCGTTAATTAAAACGATTTAAAATTACTTTTATCCTATTTGTAGCACTGTCCTGTCACAGAACATGTCGGTACAGAAGGTCCGCTCCATACTACTGTTGGAATCGCACGCACACATAGACACGTGACGACGTACAGCAACTGCAAGCGCAGGCACACATAGACATGTATATATGTACAGCAACTGCAAGTGCACGCACACATAGACACGTGATGACGTACAGCAACTGCAAGTGCACGCACACATAGACACGTGACGACGTACAGCAACTGAAAGCGCACGCACACATAGACACGTGTATACGTACAGCAACTGCAAGTGCACGCACACATAGACACGTGACGACGTACAGCAACTGCAAGCGCATGCACACATAGACACGTATATACGTACAGCAACTGCAAGTGCACGCACACATAGACACGTGTATACGTACAGTGACTGCAAGCGCACGCACACAAACACGTGTCTACGTACAGCAACAGCAAGCGCGCGCGCACGTAGCAAAAATATTGAAAATTTTGCCCTCCTTTATAAAGCCTATAACCCACTAAAACTCTACATTTAAGTAATAATTTTTCATATATTCCATACAAAAAGTGCACATACACACACACACCCACACGCGCAATGCGTCTGTGTATGCATGTGCGCGCGTATAAAGTCTAGCAAGTAAATAATAATATAAATACAACTGCGGAGCCGGTATCGCCGGAGAATAGTTTCATATGGAATTTTTCACTTTTAGTATAGAAAATATGAAAAATTATTACCTACATGTTGAGTTTTACGAGTTTATGTGTTTTGTACTGGGGGTCGAAATTTTAATTATGTTTGCGATAGGACACACCTTTTTCGAGATAGAAGCACAAGCACAAGCACAAGGGAAAAAATATTTTGTAGATAACTCGTATATCATATTTTGCGGCAGTCGAGAAATAAGTTTTCTAATATCTTTAGCATGGTGATTACAATGTCCAAACGATCAAAGGTTCATGGAACCAGAACAAGAGCATTATTTACTTGATTTTCTTGATATTTTAGTGTAGACCTGCAACTGTCATGCTTGAGACACAATGAGGGGCCTCTAGGAGACCGATCGACAGTTGAGAGGATAAAACAACGAAATAATGCTATTCCTCTGTTTACACTAAGATAATTTGGTAGAGTGGAGATAGAATGAGCATTCGCTTGTATGGTTCAAACTAAACCTTAACATACATAGTTTGAGATCACTGTACGTATGTACATACGCGTCTATTTATTTTATTATTTATTTATTCAATTGGTCTTACGAGCTAACAGATTTAACAACCAAAATGCTCGTATGATTTATGTACACACAGTTGTCGTTGTCAGAGCACAAAAGATCCAGCTAGGTGTAAAACCATCAAAAGTCCAAATAGTGAAATGTTGTACAAAGGCAGATATCATAACAGTCTGGCATCAGTATTATGAGCAGCTGTTGAACCCTAAACAAGCTGCACACAACTTCAAGAAATGGAGAAGAATGTAGGACTTTTACTACCAATACACACAAGTGAAGTTAAAAAGACCCTACAGAAGATGTCAAACCAAAAAGCCATAGGCCCTGATGGTATCCCAGTAGAAGCTTGGAAATACTTACGCAAACAAGGAATCGTATTGCTCACCAATCTCGTTCAACAGTGTGTTGTTCTCTTCTAAAATGCAAGGGGCATGGAGATTAAGCACCATAATTCCAATATATAAGGAAAAAGGTAACAAGTACGAGTGTAACAACAACCACGGAATCAAACTTCTAAGCCACACTGTGAAGCTCTACGAGAGTGTGATTGACAGTCATCTAAGATCCGAGTGCTCACTGTCAAACAATCACTATGGCTTCGTACCTGGCCTGTCGACAACTCGAAGAATATCGCGCCAAAAACCGACCATTGGACATGGAAAAGGCATTTGATAGGGTCCCAAGAGACTCGATATGGTGGAGCCTTCGTAAGAAAAATGTCCCCGAACAATATATCAACATCGTTGCCGACATGTATAGGGGTGCGAGATCAATGATTCGGACGGTGGTGGGTGAGACAAAACCAATAGCGGTCACAGAAGGCGTACATCAAGGCTCTGCACTGAGTTCCTTCTTGTTTTGCGTAGTTTTGGATTCACTCACTCCGTTGGCGCAGAATTCGGCAGTGTGGAGTTTTATCATATAGCTGACGATATAGCCATCTGCACAGAGAGCCGTGCTGAGTTACAGCTGGCACTTTTATCGTGGAATCACCAGTTACAGGCCGGTGGCTTAGTACTGAGTGTAGCAAAGACCCAATTCATGTGCTTGAACGAACCAGATCCAAGCGACAACAGTTCGATTCGTATCGACGGACAATTGTTCGCTTTGTGCGATCAATATAAGTATCTAGGGAGTATGATGCACAATTCCAGGAACGTAAGAATGCAACAACCAGCACCGGATAGCTGGCGAAAAGTAACTGGTGTTACTTGTGATAAAAGAATGCCTGTTAAACTAAAAGGCGTGGTATATAATCTAAGACCATCATAACACCAGTCCATATGTACGTATGGCAGCGAAACTTGGGCTACAACTTAAAAGAACGTGCATACGATTCAAGTTACTGAAATGAAAATATCGTAACGAGTACGTGCGAGGAAGCCTGAGCATGCGCGATATCGCCGACAAGATGCAAGAGAGTAGGCTGCGTTGGTTTGGTCACATGAAAAGGAGACCACCTGAATACGTAGGGAACTGGGCGCTACAACTTTCCATTCCCACTCCAAGACCTAGAGGCAGACCCAAAATAAGGTGGAAAGCTAAGAACCAATATAATGCAAGAATTAACATATACTATGTATGCGTGCGTTTTCGTTCGCTGAATGGAGCTGGCCTTCTGTACCAATCTATTCTGTGGCAGTCTCATCGAGTCAAAAGTTTCACTACAGCAGCAAAGCGTACGAATGGCGTGATCGGAGCGATTGGAGCGAGCGAAGTGAACCGAGTGAGCAGTGACGTAACAAATTAGCGCATTAATTTCGTTATTTATTGTGTGAGCTTTTGTTTGCTAAGGGAGCTATGGTGAAAGGTTGATTTAATTGTGTTTTGGCCTTGCGGTTTGGGGTAACGGTGGTGGAGATACCCTATCTCCACCACCGTTACTGTATAAGAGTTAGATATGGAGCAGGGATAACGATTTTCTAGTGTAGGTAGGTATACTTTCTGCAGGTTAGGTTTATTATAATGTTCGTTCTTATAGTATTTATGGTTGTCTTGATGCTGAAAACAGCAAAAATCTGCTTACATGAATGATCTATTTATTTTTTACTTTTGTGGTGTTACTTTTTTTTCATTTAAGATGGGTTTGCTCTTGACTCTAGTCTAGGTCGAAGGCGACAGAGACAGAGTCGACGATGGAGTGAGCTTACCCAGAAGAAGCCTGTTGACTCTCACTGTAAAGAGATTAGGGTTGTATGCGCTCGGAAACACAGACGCAGGTAGTGAGTTCCACCCGTTTGCTGTGCGCATTATAAAAGACATTTGGAAGCGCTTAGTGCGAATTGGTGGAATAGCAACTAGGTAGGGATGGTAACTGGCAGTGCGTCTAGATGTCCGATGGTAGAAGGGTACCGGCGGAATGAGGTCGTGGAGTTCTTGAGCACACTCTCCGAAGTACAATCTGTAGAAGACCGACAAGCAGGCAACTTTGCGGCGATAAGCCAAGCTATGAAGCTTGGCATCCACCAGTTTTACGTCGCCAATGAGCCTCTTACCTCTGCGTTACTGTATTTCACTCAATAAGCTCTTTTATGTACAGCAAGTTTTAGAATAATAGAATAGTATATAATAAGATTATCATATATCATTTTAAAAATATCTTATTATTAGATACTGATATCGGTAAACATAAATATCTCATTAAAGATTATGTACACCCCACACAGCGGGGTCTGCTGACGTCACCAACTGACCATGTTCGTAACAGTGAACCCCCACGTAATCCTTTGGGAAATTATGTTACATTACTTTATTAAGAGCGTATCATTTTGCTTCTATTACTGTAACCGAGATACATTCAGGGAAATTAATAACCATTTCATACAACAGCAAAAACTGACAGTTGTGATGTGATTATTGCGGACTATTTAAGTTGCTAGTTCCTTTTGTTAACAATGAATGTCGCTGGTTTTACTTTCCACTACTTGCGGCCGTACTAGAGATAATTACTCCTTTTTAGGGTTCCGTACCTTAAAAGGAAAAAACGAAACCCTTATAGGATCACTCATGTGTCTGTCTGTCCGTCCGTCACAGCCAATTTGCTCCAAATCTGATGGACCGATTAAGTTTCTCTCTTTAAACTTCATTAAGTTTCTTTGTGGTTCATTACATAATTTAGCAATGTAAGTCTAACCTTGTAAGTTGTAACTACACTATTGCATTAGGTAAACCTGTAATGATAGTGTATGGTGTTTAAAATAAAATAAAATAAAATAAAGTTGAAATTTGGTACATATGAATTTTATGACCTAAACACGGACGTTTAATAAATAAATTTTGAATATGGGGGTCAACTTTGGGGCAAATAAGAAAAAAAATGCAAACTGTACCGTGTGTACATATAAATTGAAAGGGCTTACGGTGAGTGTCTCAAATATATATTTTTTATAATTTAAAAATAAACTGTTTTAAAGTTATTTAAGAAAATAGAGGAAAATTTACCATGCGCCCCCTTATCTCCGAAACTACTAAGCCTAAAATTTAAAAAAAAAATAAAAAAATATTTCTGTACCTATAAATTACAGGAAAACCTCTAAGAAGTCTATGGTCTTAAAATAAAATGGTAAATCTCTCAATATTGTGCGTACAAACTTACATTTGCAGTTGGAATATAGGTACGGGAGAACATGTTTTTCAACTACAATGATAAGTTTGTTCTTGAGATAAATTCATCGGACTTTCAACTACGGAATCCTTCATTGTGCGTGGTCTAACACGCACTTGGCCGGTTTTTTCTTATTATTCATGCTGCATGCTTGTTTTATTACTGAACATTTACTTAAATTTGGGTAAATTTCCACAACCTTTGGCGGCCATGATGACTGAAAGGCTAAACCTCAATTGCTATAAGATAGTCGTCTGTGCAGGTGAATTCCCAAATATTTTAATATGTATATGTAAGCCGGTACCAAGTTGTGCTGCCATGAATTCATTTATTAAACTTTTCCCGTCTCGAGATATCCTATAATAATTATAATAATCAATTAATAGAATTACAAATATACAGTGGCAACTTTGTAAGTTCATGTTTCATCACAGTTCTGTTAATTACGGACTTATATCTGTTCTCATTTCACGCGCTAGTCTTAACACTACTTGTACCCAGTAACAATTTGAAATTCTCCCCGTTATTGCGTCCTATGTAAAAAGTTTCTCTAGACGAGGGTCAAACACTTCTAAAGGAATAACTTTTTACCTTACTTTACTTTTAAAGGTAAGAAAGCGCACGCCAGGTTTTTATAGTTAGTCATTTTCACGCCTTTTTGTGGTTGTTTCAGTGAATTAAAATTTAGGCTTCTCTGCGAAACAGTGTACAGTTAAATAGGTATGCAGAAGAAACCTACAATGTCTGGTCCCTGTCCTGGCAATTAAAAATTTAATTAAAAAAAGTAAAAACCGACTTCAAAAACCTAAAATGAATAAAATAACTTTCATAAACAACAACAGCTTCTGAAGTCGGTGCCAAGCTAAGGTGGATTGAAGACTTGAAGACATCCACTTCAGAAGCTGTTAAGTTTTTTTTTAAGTTATTTTAGGTTCTTTAAGTTGATTTTTACTTTTTGATAATAATAAACGATAATTATTTATAAATTTTTAGTTGAATATACAATTACATAAGCCCAAGACGAACGAAAATAAGAATCATCAAAATCCGCTTAGAAATGCCGGAAATACAGTATATTTATACATATAACTTCGTAAATAACAGTAATTACCTAATTATTATACACTAAACCTTCCTGCAAGTATCTAGATTATGTTAGTGAAAGAATCATCAAAATTGGTTCATTCGTTTTTGAGAAAATCGCGGACATACAAAGATACGATACGTACATACGGGTAGAATAGGGAACCTCCTTTTTTGAAGTCAGTTAAAAATATTTACAACAATCGGACTTAATTGATGTTTAAAATACTATCATATTTTTAGTGAGTCTAAAAATAACAAGTCATTTACGTCTCTGAGGATTTGGAAAATGTATATTGATAATATATTGACAGACAGTCGAAAAAATCCTATAACAATTACACACCTACATTTAAATGTCAAAATATAGGTACTAGCTTATTAGACGAGATTTCCTTTAAAGCAAAGATTACATTTAAGTCACATTACGAAAAGCCAGAAACTCTAACTCTAAAGAAAATTTAGCACCCATTAGCAACAAGTACGTTCAGACCTGAAAGAAAAACGCCTCCCCTTTAAATCAACACAACTGTACTAAAACAAACTCCTTTCAAAAGAACTCTCAAGTCAGATGTTTTTCTTTCAAGGCCGGCCCTAATGATACGTCATTACACACACACTTCACTTTAAGTAAACGTCAAACGCATTTCGCTGGTGTAATCGATCACAATCACCATGCCCGACCACGGTGTACGCACATTTGGGATGTAAATGGGCCATCCTTATCCCGCTTTTTGCGAAATATCCAAACAAATTTATTCAGTGAAAAAAATCAGGGAGCGTGAGATAGTGGCGCGCGATGTATTGTTCTTTAGAGGTAAAAAATCATTGCGCTTCTGTCTTATTGGGAGGAGGCAGGATGGTTAATCGAGCGTGTCGTAGCAAATGTTCGTTTCTTGGTTCGGTAGTTTTTCCGTGAACTTTGATGGGGCTATTTATTTAGATGGGTTCGATTGGATGGGTTAAATTTTCCGTGATCGGCTTATAAAAGATGACGGTGTTTGATAGTAAAATTAAATTATGGGACCCCATATCACAGCATCACGCTGAGAGCCAGCAGCTGCCGACTATTTCTGTTTTGTGCTCGTGATTATGTATGTATAAGCAGATTATTTTGTTTATTTTTCTGTTAATGTGTTACTCGAGTTAATTTTTATTTTTTAACCGACTTCAAAAAGGAGGAGGTTATCAATTCGTCTGTATGGTTTTTTTTTTTTTTTTTTTGTATATTTGTTACGCGATTACTCAAAGACGGATGGACCGATTTAGAAAATTCTTTTTTTGTTTGAAAGGGTATACTTCTGAGTTGGTCCCATATAAATTTTATTAACTTTGCTTGGGTAGTTTTTGAGTTAGCTTCAATAATGCGTATATTTCCCACTTATTTTATGTGGATGATGTGATGGCGTTTTAATGACTTCCTATCACTGTTATTTACATGGCTATATCTACAACTAATGTGCTCAATTATGTATTCGAATTTGTGTGGGGTAGGTTCCACAACTAAATAGTGAAAAATAAAAACTTTTTAGCAAAAAATAAAACCGACTTCCAAAACAAAACACTACAAAGTGAAAAATAACTTTAATTTCGGAGTCGGTGGCAAAAAACGAAAATACAAAACCAAAGACACCGACTACCGAAATTAAAGTTATTTTTCACTTTGTAGTGTTTTGTTTTGGAAGTCGGTTTTATTTTTTGCTAAAAAGTTTTTTGTATGCACGTGTTATTGCGACAAGTAAGCTTATTATTATTATTACTTTCTTTCTTTCTGTGTATTAGCCCCAATGTCAGTGTTAGGCTGTCTGATTCGCAACCGAGAATAGGATAAAAGGCCAAGAATGAGCAACAATGAACAAATGAGTATTACTATCAATTTAATTAAATCTCTCTGATACCTACGTTGTAAATAAAACAACCAATAAACACAAATGAACGTGGGTATCAAATAAAATCATACGCTCATATCATTTTTCTCATTAACTCTGACTATAACCGTTAAACCAATTATTAGAAACACGATCTGGAGGCTGTGAGTGTTAGATATCGGGCGTTTAACTCTGGCAGTTATTACAGTAACTATAGTTAAACAGGTCATCATGTACAGACACGCGGTTAAACGGCCTCCGCTTGTATATGGAGTTATTTACTTTGTGGGAATTGTATTATTATGAAATGCATTTGATTCAGTTCACATTTTTTTTCTTCAGCCAATATAACAGTTTGCAATTGGCCTATTTTTAAGAAGATTAAATGCCACTTTTCATGCAGAGAAGGAATAAAAATTCATAATTTGATAGGGTGTTACCGATTCAAGATCATTAAGAGAGGGTGCATTCTGAAGGTTGGCATCGTGGTAAATAGCTGTCAACCATTTTGCTGTTTTTAACTGGCAATTTTTTTTTTTTTTAATACACAACAGAGCGATCTCTCATAATACTATTTAGTAATTTGGACAAAATAATTAAAACTGTGATTTATTTGACAACTTTTTACTACGTTGGCAACTTTTAAAATGTACTCTCTTAAGTTATGACTTTTAGAATGATGTTTTTATCATTACAGTAACCACACAAATAACAATGAAAATAATCACATTTGTATTTAAAAGACCTAAATCTCTGGACTGTCATGTATCCAATCTTTGCTTTAACCATGACAAAACTCAGTCGGTAAGTCGATCAAGATTGAAGTAATTCCTTATCTCTATCAATCATGTACCACATCTCACTACCAGCCAATCTTACACGTTCACTTCATGTATATTAGGAGTCACCTCCAGCCTCCTGCCTAGCAATGAACATCGCCTACCCTTCCTACCCGCCTGGTACCCGCCTCCGCGTACCCGCGGTTAGCGCCACGCGACGTAATGAGATGAACCGGGGTTACGGTAGCGACGCCGGATGGATGGATGAATGCAAATCAGTACCAATATCGGAATTCCAGTATGTTCTGAAGTTAGAGCTATAATAGAGGTAACTCTATAGCTGAAATTTTAGCGGTTAAGTAGTGGATGGGGTAGTAAAATAATTATTACAGGCCTAGGCATTTCTTGAAGAGCAATTCTTCCCATCATTGTATACAATTATCCCTGTATAAACCTAATCTGATAAAAAAAATGAGAATATTGTTTTTAAACCGAGTGTTTTACTTAACTGTACTTTATTTACACAGAATTAAATAATAAATTTAGTGGGTACCTAAGTACCTAAGCACAGAATTAACACTGGATGGATGAAATGGCGGCAGGTCACGGGAACAATCTGCGACTCCCGCATTCCCATTAAACTCTAGGTTAAGATTTATAAAACAATGGTTAGACCTGCTGTCTTGTATGGATCAGAATGTTGGGCCATAAAAAGAATGAATGAAAGGCATGCAGCCGAGATGAGAATGCTAAGAGGGGTGTGTGGTATTACGCGAATGGATAGAATAAGAAATGAGTATGTAAGAGGAAGTCTGAAAGTGACACCGGTGACTGAAAAGTTGTGTGGAAATCGGTTGTCATGGTATGGGCATGTGATGCGGAGGAATGAGGAAAATGTCGTCAGGAAAGTGTTGAGTATGAACGTGGAGGGCTATACGAGTAAGGGAAGACCAAAGAAACGATGGATGGACTGTGTGAAAGATGATATGGCCAGAAAGGGAGTGACTACCGAGATGACGACTAATAGAGAAGTATGGAAGAAAAAGACATGTGGCGCCGACCCCGAATAAATTGGGACAAGAGCAGGAGAATGATGAGAATGATGACCTAATAAAAAATAAAAACTAAACAAAAATCACATTCCACACGTTCTCAATATTTTTATAAATAGTTACAAAATACCTTCATTTTCCACATACTTAAATAAGCATAAGCTCGTTTATATAAATAATTACAAAAATGTTTTCCCATTTTTAACGCCGTGGTCACACGTACTCGTACACCCAGCTGCCGCCGTACCGCCGCACCGTCGCGGTCCTAGTGAATCGCTACTCCAAATGTCCACATAATTAAAATATCCAATCACATAATAAACATCAAGGGCTCATAACCGCGTGAATTCATTTCAACTACTTCGATGAAAACTTCATAAAATGGTGAAGTGATTCCGCGAAGTTGTGAAAAGGAAACTCTATTTTTCACTTTTATCATTTTATAGAGTTTTTGTGTTAAGTACTTCTTTTACTTTTGGCGAGCAGTATTGGGAACAGCTCTGGATTTATTAAATAAAATTTCTCGTTCCGAGGGACTCTACTCCTCTCTACCGCTGCTTACTCTTTGATATTACTGAAGTTAATTACAGTTTACTTCCCTAATGCTCTGAATAAAGTTAATACATATCTTTTTAGGGTTCCGTACCTCAAAAGGAAAAAAACGGAACCCTTATTATAGGATCACTCGTGTGTCTGTCTGGCCGTCTGTCACAGCCGATTTGCTTCGAATCTAATAGTCCGATTAAGTTGAAATTTGGTATGCATATGTATTTCTGTAACCCAAACACGAACGTGTAACGTAAATAAATGAATTTTTAATACGGGGGTCAATATTGGGGGTAAATAAGAAAATTAAAAAAAAGTTTTGTAAACTGTACCGTGTGATATATCAAATGAAAGAGCTTACTGTGCGGGACTCAACTATATTTTTTTGTAATTTTAAAATAAATGATTTTAAAGATATTTAAGGAAATAGACGAAAATTTACTACTGAGCCTAATATTTTGAAAAAAATATAGAAAATAGACCTATAGATTACAGAAAAACTTACAAGGAGTCTATGGTCTTAAAAGAACATGGTAAATCTATCAATATTGTGCGTACTTACTTATATTTGCAGTTGGAATGTACTTAACATTGTAGTTGAAAAACATGTTCTCCATACATTCCAACTGCAAAAACCGGCCAAGTGCGTGTCGGACTACGCACAATGAAGGGTTCTTTTATTCTACTTTAATTAATAAGAGATATGGAGTGATCATGATTAAGATTTACCTACCTTGCTTTTAGTATCGTGGTTTTCTAACTCGTACTAATATCCGTTCAAACATACTTAAAGTCACGCCTTTTTCCCATAGGGGTGGGCAGAAACTACAGACCGCTAATATCCGTTCCTTCATTGTTAATGTAGTTAAGCCCATATCCAATGGGCATCTGAGTGATGCATATTTACTGACTGTATGACAAAGAAAGTCACTGTAAAGCTCTAATATAATTTTAAAAAGAAAAATTTTAATATTAAACTCCCTGTCCTTAGCAGTCCGTTCACCTGGTTTCACGAGGAGTACCTCGGAGTGCGAAAGTTTCAAACAGACATAATTTGACGTCGGATCGTAGCCCCGACGCCTCTTTTTTTATCATTATTCTAAACCCTCCCTCTTCAAGTACACGAAATAAAGAGCGTCTCCGTGATTAGAATAATATATTTCGTCAAAAAAGTGGGACGAGAATAATTTTAGGAATGTGCTCGTATTTCGTTAGCTTTTCAGACTTGTTAAAGGGTTAGCGCGGATATCTACCAAATTATAAAAGGAAATCTTATTTTTAGAGCCTTTCATTTGTTAAGGCTGGAGACTCCGGTTAAGCAACAGACAACCTCCGTGCGAGGTGACCTTTATTTTTGGAGGATTAAATGTTAACATAGTGAAAGTTTGCTTGATTTTGTGGGTTATACCAACACTTTCCAAAGCAGGCAATTATTTATTTATTAACTAGGTTTTACCCATGGGTTCGCCCGCGTGGATGTGGGGAAATATCCCACGGGAATGTACTACCGGGATTAGAAGTACCCTATGTGTCCAGGTAATCCAGGTAAACAATGTACGTACTAATTCCGTAATATATTGTTTTCTTAAAACTCTATTGGTTTACGCGGCGCATGCCAGTAAAGCTCACAGTCGATTTTTTCATATTTTGCGACATCTACAACAATTATCGTCATATTTAATTATTGTATTGTTGTTTTTTGGTTTATCGCGTTCAGTCAGACAGACGCGGCGAGGGACTTTGTTTTATAATACAGGGCGGCAGGCACATCAACGCAGAACCTGTTATCATGGATTCAGGATATGATGCTGGACCTCCTGCGTTGAAATTTTTCGTAAACGGCCAAGTGCGAGTCGGACTGGCATACAAAGGGTTCCGTACCACCGTACAATATTTAACACTATAATAATAAAAAAAATACTTCAGTTAAAAAAAAAACACGTTTCTTGTGTATGGAAAATTAAGGTTAAAAATTAAATTTTTATCTTTATTTTATTTTTATGAAAAGACTAAATGAAGATAATTTTTCATCTTAAATTTTAAGAATCGCAAAGATAACTTTATATTTCATAATGATACTGTGAATCACTAAGTTAGTTTTTGCAGTTGAAAAACATCGCCCATATTTAAACAAAATACCATATGAATCAGCGTTCTTAGGAACTTTTATTAGGGGACCAGATTGAAACGTGAAATAAAAAAATCTGCTGTTCCCTACATTTGACGAGTTATGCGAACATAAATGTAGGGAGCAGCTGATTTCTTTTCACGATTTCAGGTTTGGTCCTGTCGTAAAAGTTGTTCATAATGAAGTGTACAATGACCCCTTAAAAGGTTACCCATGAATTCAATGTCACCTGTATAGACCCTAGAAAACCACAATACTAAGAACAGTACACCTCCTAACCACATTTCAAGTGTCGAATTATACGACATAAATGTTACAAGAGGAGCATGTCTGAACACGCTCGAAACTCTAAACTAATCCGATGTATATCAGGATCGGTAATTACACGAGTTTGAGAACACATCCTGTATAACACATAGAGAGAACGAACGTGGAGAGAGTTGGCATGCGAAGTGTAGTGTGTACGGCGAGAGCTGGCCTACATATAGTCCGTAAGGTTTGGCCTGGCCTACATAGACAGTATTACAGGCACAGGCTCCAAAGATCATCGATACCGTGTTATTTCAAGTTTCACCGGAGCAAATTAGAGAGACGTGAGTTGAAAGAGGAAGCGATTATAGATTGAATATTTGATTGGTAATTTAAGTTAGGTAATAGTATTCTTTGGTGGTGTTAACGTTTATTTCCATATTTTGACATTGTAATGAATGATGGCGTAAGAATTGCAAAAACCAGTATCGTTGGCTATTTCTATACAAACCATCCATCCTTATCCATACTATATATATATTATACATCGTGTAATTGACAGGTTGGCAAAAACTTAAACAGTAGCTTCAGACCATGATTTATGACTGAAAAACGTTGTAATTTTCTTCAGGAAAATTGTCGAATTTTCCGACCGTTTTTCAACTAGATTTGTGTTCTATTCATTTGTTACAACTAAATCCAGCCCTAAAAACATAATTTTAGTGAAAAAAAGCAAAAACCTTAAACTCGGCAATGTAAATAATAATGATTTAAAAAGAAAATTCATACATACCGCGCGGAATCAGCTGTTAGCTCTAAAAAAAAACTCTCTTGAAAAACGTTCACCTATCATTTCCGGGAAAATATTTCACTATCAAAATGTTAACAATACCAGTCTGAATTCATACTTTTCGTTTTTGCCAACCTGTCAATTACACGGTGTATATAATACACTATTACAAATTCAAATACTACACTATTATAAATTCAAAAGTAACTCTGTCTGTGTGTATGTTACCATTTCACGCCTAAACCACTAAACGGATTTTGACAAAATTGGCAAGGAAATAGAATGGCATCCTGGGGAAGGAGTTAATGACAGGCTAATTATTTTATTATAAATAATTCTGTAGGGGATGAAAGTTGGTATGGGGAACCCAGCATTGGTTAAGTTAAACGTATGAATATTCAAAATTTTGCTTTTGGTACGAAATAAGGAATTACGTCTTACAGCGTTCTTGTAAAGTCATCCTCCAAAGGGGTAAAATAAGGGTGATTTTAAAATTCACAAGTTACTTTTTTTGTGTATGTTAAACCGATTTATGGTACCAATTGAAAATGTCGTCATAGTCCGATATAACATTTAGTCTTTATTTCATTAAAATCAGTCCACCTGGGTCAAAAGTGGATAAAAATATAAATATACATCGGATAAACTTCTTATGCTAAATTAGCTAACAAACTATTAAAATTAAAATATATTAACCTAACCTAACCTAACTAAAACTATTAACAAACTAAAATATGGCGTCGAAAAATTCCTCCGCATCGTTGTCGACTGGTAATGTACCCAAGAGACTGGCGGCATTGCCACGTTATATGGCAATGCTTAGCCTCTGGCCAAGGTAAAAGCCTGCCCTTGGGTCACGGGAAGTGTCAAAGTCATAACAGTTTATTATCTACTACCTTTTCACTCCTTAACGGCTTAACGGATTTGGATGAAATGCATACGGATAGGCCTTGATTTGGTTTATAAGATTTGGGATATAGGATACTTTTATCCCGGTAGCATGTTCCCGTGGGATGATATCCGACATCCACGCGGGCGAAGTCGCGGGCAAAATCTAGTAATCCTAATTCTAACTTAATAATAAAAATGTGAAACTGAGTTTGTTTGTTTGCTGAGTTTGTCTTTAACGCTAATACGCTAACGGATTTGGATGTTTGGCACCCGGGTGGATCATGACCTGGATACACATGACATTGGATACTTTTTATCCCGGTTGTACATTTCCGTGGGATAATTTCCAACATAACCGCGGGCGAAGTCGCTGGCAAAAGCTAGTATAATATTATAAATACGAAAGTGAGTTTGTTTGTTACGTTTTCACGCTAAAACGGCTTAACGGATTTGGATGAAATTTGGTACATGAGTAGATCGTGTTACCTAGGTTACTACACAGAATACTTTTTCTCTTAATATTACGTTCCCGTGGAGTCAAGCCGCGGGCAAATGCTAGTAAACTATAAATCACGATTGATTAGCTTTCCGAAAATGTTTCTATTACACACACAGTAGCCAAGTGTTCATGTTGTGCCACCCATCGCCTTCACTCGTAGCTTGTGGAACTAAACCACGCAGCGTTTCCTGCCTAGTGCGACCGCGCCGCCAGACCGCCCGGCTGCCGGCTCCGACCTCTTGATCCAATATTATTCTATGATAAATTACTTACCCTCTGCCGAAGCTTTGCCCCTCCCACTCCTGCACAATGGAATCCAGCGCCATTTGTCTCTCCCTCTATATCTGTGCTAGTGCTCTTGGATTTCTAACAAAGTCTAGGTTATCTATTTTGGATGAAACTTCAGTTAGATTGACAGTTACCCAAGATTCTTTGTGCTTTGGATGCTCTCATGTTTTTAAAGTAAATGTTTTGTCTGCAATATATTAGATCAGTGATAAGGAGTGTGTGTTCTTTAGAGATCTGTTTATGTTCTAAACACACCTAGAGGTATGTTTCTTACATACGTGTGCCTTTCCACTTAATCGGTCCATTAGATTCGGAGCAAATTGGCTGTGACAGACGGACGGACAGACCGACACATGAGTGACCATATAAGGGTTCCGTTTTTATTTTTGAGGTACGGAACCCTAAAAATATCTTATCTCTATCTTTTGACCATGACATGAAGTTGTTATCGTGTAGCTTCTGTAAATAAGAAACGAAAAAGAAGTAACGTGATTGTTAGATATATTATAAATTAAAAGGAAAAACATAAGGTTAAAAAACCACTGATTTAGGGCTGATGCGCTGATGATTAGAAATATATAATATTTAGATTGATAGTCCTCCAGAAATAACTTCCACAGATTCAATTTCCGATACGCTTCCATCTGATTCCCCTCCATAAATTATAAAACCACAGCTAATATTCGCATTAAATGCCGAGACTCCATTCTCTCAAAAATAGGAAGCATTTTAGATGGATTTCGGCTGAAGCGGATAACGAACTCACAATCAAATAGAAACAATTAGCAAGTTATGAAGGAATAATTCGTCGCATCTCATCTCCCCGAAGGCTCCATACATTAGTATCGACAGATGTGGTTGCATATTCAAGCACGCCCTTAGTTAAGGACGTGAGTCCAAAACACTTATGTGGACAACCCTCCTCAGGCCCGCAAATCAAATCAGGCCCACCAACCCTCAGGGCACTCTATATGGACGACATAATTCCCTATTTGCTTGCCCACGAGATTTCATCCGCATCTCAGAAATGACAACGTTTGTCTTCCAAATAAAATACACTACGACTTATAAGAATACGCAGAATTTGTATGGATGAATAACATTGTTGTTTCCGATGGTTCCTTTAATGACATCGACATTTCGAGATGTTGTTTCAAATAGGAACGAGGGTCGCTTTTCAAAGATGTTCGGAATTACCTGAAATTATATTACGTGCCTTTTTCGTATGATATAAATGACAGATTTCCATCAAAAGCTATTTATATTTTGTATACATTCCATCGTCTTTAATAATGTGAAATTATCATAAAAATCTGTCATGCTTGAGACTCATTACAGTTCAAGCACTAACGTAATCTAAAACTGTATCACAAGTTGTCCGTGCATTTGAAATAAAAAGTCCAGAATCCAACTAAACATCAAAACTTTGAATGTGCTATTATCCGTCGTCAGAATTAAAAGCGCTGCGAGCTGCACGAGTGGCGAAAGCGACGAGAGCGGAGCGAGCGAACCCACCTGCGATATTAAAAGTCACGTCTTATCCTGAACAAGTGGTAAAAAGAAAGGGTAAAAGTCCCTGCTGCAGCCGGTAAAATATTCACCTGAACATATAACGCGCGGGCCGTGATCTTCACTCTGAAATTAAACAAGTTATGAATGGGAAACTTCCAAGAACGGGATTTAATAGTCGTGGATAAGTAATAACTGAGTTTCATTAGTATTCGAAACATTTTATGAATAAAGTTGTGGTTATTAATGGCACTATTCGCTGTCTCGTATCCGCGCCCGAGCGCTTTAGGGTTATAATTTAATTTGTGAACAATATTCGGGCGGGTAGCTTAAATCAATGTAGCTTGTTACGTGTGTAGTCGGTTACGTGATACCACCACTGTTTAGTGATACTAATCATTCCTATGAATACAAATTATTGTTTCTCTCCGCAATTCTATATCTACTTTAAATAAAACTGGTGAACTTTGCTCATATATTTCTGCAGCAGAAAATAAAGTGAAATTAACATGTATGTCTGCGTAAAACGTCGCAGTGAAGGTATGAGAGCCTTTTTGAAAAGTATTGTGGTCTCTTGAGGTGGACGCTACAAAGCGCAACTTTATTTCATTTTTACTTGAATGCGTATTTATTATTTGAAGGCGTAGTAATGAAACCTGTAAAGTTATGAATAATAGGGGTGAGAAAAACACTTTCATCGCAATAGTGTAGCACTAGACGGTGACATACAGCAGATAGGTGGAGAAGGTGACAGAATTCATAAAATTTAATAAATAATTAAATGTTTTGCTTATTTTATGAGTAACCCCGCTAACTATATACCTACGTATTTATTTATTTATTATTTTATTTAACCATTCATGTACACACAAATAAACAGACATGAATGAAGGAACAGAAAAATACGTACAAAGGTGATGCTTATTTCTAAAGAAATCTCTTCCAGCATACCTGCGATAGGACAGAGGATAAAAAGAGATGTAGACACCGTGTGTAAGAGTAGAAGAGAAAATAAAATACATAAAATCTAAAAAAAACAATTCACTTAGCAAATAAAACATATAATAAATACTTAAAAAAATACTTCCAAGCTTTTTAATGTTGAAATATTATTATAATATAAGCGAGTTCTTGAATGAAAAAGATTTTTAAGTTAGTGTATTTTTGAAAAAAAAAAACTAAAATATGGCGTCGAAAAATTCATCCGCATCGCTGTCGTCTGGTAATGTACCCAAAAGACTGGCGGCATTGCCACGTTGTATGGCAATGTAAAAGCAAAATTAAGATTAAATTAACATTAAATTATTAAGTACTTAATCAATGTAAAATTTAGCCTCTGGCCAAGGTAAAAGCCTGCCCTTGGGTCACAGGAAGTTTTTTTTTAATAGTTTTAGTTGATTAGGATATTATTTTTGTAACTTTATTTTAGTGATAGATTGTTTGTTAGAGAGTTTCTTACTATAATAAATAATAAGTGTATTGTTGTGTATCTTTTGCATGCCTCCGTGGTAAAATATGGCTGAACTTGTTATAATTTTTGTTATCCTTTATACCCATATTTGCAAAATAAAATTATCTTTACCTTTAAATACGTGCAAACTTCTAAAATAAATATCACTAAAATAACTAACAACTATGACGAAATGGAAAGATAGTGTTCTTTCAGTCTTCTTTTAAATACTGCAACAGTTTGGCAGTCCCTAATGTCAGGTGGAAGTGAATTTCACAACCGAACCGCGTGCACAGTGAAGGGGTAGGAGTAAAAACCGGTGGAATGGGATGGAAATTTAAGGAGGTTTCTAAGATGCGACCTGCCAAGCACATCAGAAGGACGGGCGTAGGAAAAGCGTTCCCGCAAATAGGGAGATGTTTTAGGGTTGTGAAGGATGTTAAATAGCAGACACAATGCGAGAGTTCCTCCGAACTCGAATAGGGAGCCACTAACTTGTGTATCTTGCGAAAGTTAGAAACGTGATCATACTATTTAAGGTTAAAAACAAAACCCATGTTTTTCTTTTGTTACTTTCTAAAACTTACTCAAAATCTTTATCTGAAGATTTGAACCTTATTGTCGGCCTATAAATATCTTTTAAACTCAACTTTTCCAACCCGACTTTACGCGTAAAGGCATTAGCATTAACTTGGTCTTAACTAACCTAAGTAATTAACTTCTGTGAATAAGTACACGTAAGTACTTTCAACAGTCAATTGGAAACACAAACGTTAAAAAGGGGGGGCTTCGGTAGTCAGGGATGGTTTCCTTTATTGAACTCGAGATTAACTACAAAACCTTTTGGAAGGAAAGTCAACAAACAGCACGAGGATTTAGATTTGTTTTATCGGTGGCATACGGAAGGACGGCAACCGGTGCTTGCTCCCTAATGAATTGAGCTGGGCCCAATGGTTCGTGTAATGTTTGACTGATTGCTCGGCAATCTTGTACCTATGTGATTTACTTTGCTTTGTTATTGATTTATTTGAATTATTAAAGGATGGTTTGTTTTGTATGTTCGTTTAATTTTAATTTAGGATAATCTGTGTAACAGTTAAGACGATTTTTAGGGTTCCGTACCTCAACAGGAAAAAACGGAACCCTTATAGGATCACTCGTGTGTCTGTCTGTCTGTCCGTCTGTCACAGCCAATTTGCTCCGAATCTAGTGGACCGATTAAGTTGAAATTTGGTATACGTATATATTTCTGTGACCCAAACACGGACGTGTAACGTAAATAAATAATTTTTGAATATGGAAGTCAACTTTGGGGGGTAAATAAGAAAATTAAAAAAAAAAGTTTTGCAAAATGTACCGTGTGACATATCAAATGAAAGTACTTATTGTGAGAGTCTCAAATGTATTTTTTCATAATTTTAAAATAAACCAATTTAAAGTTTTTAAGAAAATAGACGAAAATTTACCATTACACCAAGATCAAACCCACATTAGGTGTAATGTGGGTTGGATCCTTTTCGATTAATTATGGAAGTTGGAATGTATGGGAGAACATGTTTTTCAACTACAATGTTAAGTTTGTTCTTGGGATAAATTCATCCCACCTACAGAACCCTTCATTGTGCGTGGACCGACACGCACTTGACCGGTTTTTGTATTTCTTTTTTCTAATTTGATAGTTTATTGATATCATTTATAGTTTATTTTAAGGGCTCAGCACTTTATTATCGAATTTAAACATGTCCGTTTGAAACTATTAACATAGGTACCACTAATATAAACGTGTTTATGTCGCAGTTTCACCAAAAAGAGGAAAAGTTCTCTTTGTGGCTTCAAATTCAACCTAAAAATGTACATTTGAGTTGCAACATCACAACAATATGAGTGTAACAAAATTTCCGTCCAGTCCGAGAGTGTCCGGACTGTCCAATGCGTCCGAGGGTGTCCGGAGCGGACATAATTTAATACATTGACGACATCTTCGTACTGGCGGGTCCACGTTGCGTGACCCACGTACCTAACCGTTGACCTGATAAAAAGGTGATCGGAATCCTGGATTTATGGGATAGGCGGCAGCGGGAATGATTTTGAGAAAAGGGTTTAATTTTAATTTAATATTCATATCGATTTTTTTTTTATAAACTGGGTCACTGGTACTTTTTCTAAACATGGTACCGGTGTCAACTATTTTTAGTCTGCTATTAGTAGGCTATTGCATTCAATTTATATTAAGTAGATACAAAACAGGCAATTAACGTATAGAAGATAGTACAAAAGTGTGTCGGTATGAAAGTTTTAAAGGTTTAATTTGATATTTTGTAATGGTTTCTCGTAGTTCTTTGGTAAGTAGTTTCCCATAAAATATTACGAGCATAAACAGCAGTTTTAAAATTACTAATCAAATCTGTTCTATGTAAAAATATTTAATGTTGGTTTTTTCAAAGAGTTTATGAACATAACGTAAGATGCTCAAAGCTCGCCATGTTCTCATACCAGACACCACCAGTTAAGGTCTGCAGACACAGCAATCGAAGCCATTTCGCTCGGCTCCGAATAGATTGTCCACTCGCTATCTTTTATTCCACTTATCAAGGGCGGCGTTTTGTGAACAAATTCTTTACTTTTTTCTGCGCTGTTCACTCGAATTTATTAAAATAAGGTCTGATCCAATACATTCATTGTGTGTAGTAAATTACGTCACGATTGTTGATCGCAGATTTTTGGGAGTCCCTCTCGAAGGTAGGATGGGAGGACAGAGGTAGACGTACCTGTACGTATACGTACCTATATATGACTAACTCTAACGAACGAAGAACCGGATTGGAAGGAATAGGGAACACAATTTTTCACGTCTGTTTTAGTCTTTCAATCCGGTTCAATATTTCGGTCTTCCAACCACGAATTTACAATATTGTATTTATGGTAACTTGGCAGTAAATAATTAGTGAAATAGTTTAGTGTCGCAGTCGAGCGTCAGGACCTGGATTCGCGTAATAGTTCTGGAAACATGCTATTCGGGTATTTTGTTAGTCGAACCCTGCTGAAGATTTGCGACTATCATATGGAACTTGATATCGAAGTATACCTATATTGTTGGTAGAAATAGGACGTAGCTTTCTCTTCACGAAATATTTGCAAAAGCAAAGTGGCCGATAAGCAAATTAATCTGGAGCATATTTTGTGATTGTCCCGCTAGGTTTGAGCTAACACAGAACACATTATTTACGAGCTTCTCCGCAAGGTCACGGTCCGTAAGCCGTACTCTATCATAACCATTTATTTTCATAATTATGGTTCAGTCATAAAAATTGTCTGATACCAAATACCGATAGATGCATTAGTCTGGTTTGAGTTCACGACCTTTGAAATTATTGTTTTAGAACCATGATTACTTTAGTCATGCACTTTTAAATTAAGAGAAAAATAGAAAAAATAACGTTTGCGATGTGCGTTTAAGGGTTTAACCGGGTTTAATTATTCCATACTCGTGCTAATTATGGATGTTTTTCAGAAAATCATTGGTTTTTAGGGTTCCGTACCTCAAAAGGAAATCGGAGCCCTTATAGGATCACTCGTGGGTCTATCTGTCCGTCTGTCACAGCCGATTTGCTCCGAATCTAATGGACCAATTAGGTTGAAATTTGGTACACGTATGTATTTCTGTGACTCAAACACGGACGTGTAATGTAAATGAATGAATTTTGAATATGGGAGTCAATTTTGGGGGGCAAATAAGAAAACAAAAAAAAAAAAGTTTTGCAAACTGTATATACCGTGTGACATATCAAATGAAAGGGCTTACTGTGAGGGTCTCAAATATATTTTTATTTCTAATTTTAAAATAAATCATTTTAAAGTTATTTATGTAAATAGACGAAAATTGACCATGCCCCCGCCCTTATCTCCCAAAGTACTGACCCTAAAATTTAGAAAAAATACAGAAAATAGTTCAGTACCTATAGATTACAGGAAAACTTATAAGAAGTCTATGGTCTTAAAACAACATGGTAAATCTCTCATTATTGTGTGGAATGTATGGGAGAAATGTTTTTCAATTACAATGTTAAGTTTGTTCTTGGAATTCATCCCACCTATGGAACCTTTCATTGTGCGTAGTCGGACACGCACTTGGCCGGTTTTTATTTATTTCTTTAAAACGTATTTTTCACCTGCGTTTTTTGTCAGCACGATAAATGATACTAGGAGTTTTATGAAAATCTTTTGTTTATTTTTTAAACTAGTTTGTTAATTACCAATTTATGTGGGTAATTTATAAACTAAACAATCCATTAGTGTCGGCTGTCCGCGCTGAACCTTCGCTTTTATGATTTATGAGCGAAATAATCACTTACATAGCCATGAATTTGTTGAATGTCAGTCATATATACTTTATTTTCATGCTATGTTATGACTGCAATCCTAGATTTTGGTCAGATTATTTTAGCTTACTCTGTATCACGCGCTGTGGTAGCTCTCGATGTTGACTTACTCTTTATCACGCTCTGTGGTAGCTCGGATTATTCCGATCTGTTACCCTGCTTTGTCCCCTTAGGGAGACAGATAGGAAAAAAAGTTTGATCTGTCCCCCTGTTAGCAACTTTATTCATCCCTATCTGTCCCAGATAGGAATGAAACTGTCCCCTCATTACTAACAGGAGGACAGATCAATTTTTTTTCCGTTCTGTCCCCCTAAAGGGACAAAGCAGGGTGACAGATCGGAATAATCCAGTAGCTCTTGGACTCTTTATCACGCTCTGTGTTAGCTCTTGGTATTGACTCCTCTCTGGTGATCATAGTGCAAGCTTAGTAAAAAATGCAACCATGGATACAAAACCAAAACTTATATCGGCACAGTAAATTCAATACAAATTATCCTCTCAACACAATATCCTTGTAAACCAACAAGAATGTAACACAGCTGTGGATTGGTGACTGACTATCTATTAATACAGCGACCAAATTTCCTGGCTTCCCCTAGATATACGTACATATTTCGCAGCATTCACACTTCGCCACATTTCGAGCGGTATCTCACTCAATTTATCTGCCTCCGCGATAAAGTAAAATACATGTCAAAATTGAGTTTACGTCTAAAAACCAATTTGGATTATCTGATTTGCGAGTTTATATACTTATAAAAATGGATTTTCTGTGCTGCGGATACGTTGTTCGATGTTTATTTATTTTGCTGAGCAGATTACACCGTAACTAAACCAGTGATATTATGTCATTTTTTATATCGTACATAATTTTCGATAGTACACTTTATCGAATATTATGTACGATATAAAAAATATCGATATCTTCAAAGCTGTTCAAACAGCAAATTGCCTAAATCATCATCCTCAAAGTTCGTCGACCACGTTGTGTTACTATCGAAGCTTTCTATAGTTCTTGATCTTGTATAAACACGCACATCTATTTATTTCTTCATTTGAGCCACCTTTGTTTGTTAATCAGAACATAAATCTCCTGTCATAATTTAGATACCTAGACCACAAAACCAACACAAATTCATCACGACCACAGACAGCTGATTACGTTTGTGTAACCTAGTCACGCTATAATTCGTAGCATGCTAATTATTGCACTTTTAAACCGAACGTGCAACCCGAATCAAACGGTTCCGATCAAGAGCCGTTTAGGGCGTGAACCTACAAATTCAAAATCGAAACTTCGCCTATCGCAATCGATCCTCGCGATCGTTCGTCAGTATTGAATCGAGTTGGTATACCGACCCTGGTCACGTAGGTAGCGTATCTTTATTCCGCGACCTATTTGCCGTATCGCCTCCCAATCGTTTAGTTCTCGATTGACTTTATTAGTTTTGTATCGATTCAGCTTTGTTACCGTCATTAACGCCGAGCGTTGAATCTTTTTGTGTTTCGTACTCGTGTGAGATTCAGTTCGTGAGCGAAGTACTTAAGAGCACGAGTATCATATAAGTGTTGTTGTCTTCGCTGTAATGTATCCGGCTATAACCTCTGATGTATATGCTGTATGAGAATATACGAGTATTTCATATTCTGTTTTATTATTTATGAGTCCCGTGTTTGTGAGGTCTTTGTAGAATACCATCTGTTTGCGGATATTTTAATTATTTTTCAAGTTAGCCAGAATTTTATTATTTCTTTGTTCATGTTTTTCTATGATGTTGCTTTCTTGTTTTAGTGGGCAAATCATGTTGGTTAGTGTTTTATTTTTCCGAGCGTGTTCACAGGATTTTAATATAATATACACTTTCTAGACTGTTTTTCTCGCTTTTGTTTACTTACATCAAGCTTATTGCTTGGTTTCAAGGTCGGGCAGAGTGTAATTAGGATTTCCCATCAGGAATTTCTCATCAGCAGCTCGGAGGCTGGATGTGTGCCGGCTGATGGCGATAGGCTCGCCGACTATTACATGGGGCTTAAACATAACTGGCGAAATGTGGATGTACGAGTAGGTACTAACTATAAGTACACCCTCAGAAATACACCTCTGTCTAAACTTTCGTGAACTACAGGCGTGATGTTACGTTGTGTTTACTTATAATGTTCTGTTGTTACAATGACAGCATTCTTTACTGAACTTTTATTAACACGTTCACTGTCCGTGACCCACATGTGGGTCATTTAGGGTTGGAACGAGACGTCCGTGCAATACATGTCACTGCACTTTTCATACATAGTGGGTTCTTACTTCGGGACATAAAAGAAACATACTCGTACTAGTATTATACATGAACGTTTGAGCAATTATGTAGGTCAAATTAAAAAGCAATGAGCCATCGATTTTTTATATTTATTTAGGACTTACAAAGCTTTGAAAATTGAACTTAAAAATAAATTTAAAAGGGTTCCTTCAACTTTTATGCCCTCTACCTGAAGTGACCTGAAGTGATATAAACGCAAGTACCTCAGTACATACGAACGAAAAAAGTAAATTGTACGTGAGAGCTAATTTTGACATTTTGGCTGGATAGTGAACGTGTTAAAGGTGTTTATATTTCTCTAGCAATAATATATTATCAACTTCTTGAGAGAAATAGCATTCAATAAAAATCCGGTCTGTAATTAATGTAGGTAACTAGATCTAAAAGTGTCCGCCACGTCATACATACATATGTAAACTCACGCCTTCTTCCCACAGGGTTAGGCAGAAACTACAGAACGCCACCTGCTACAATCCTTCCGTCATATCAGTACTCTTCTAATATCCAAAAGTATAATAAAAATCAACTTAGGTACCATTGCAAGGTTCCGTCGAAGGTTTTTTTTTCTTCTGCAACTAAGTTGATAGTAGCAAAAAATCCTTCAATAGAAGAAAACAGCGAAGTCCCAAAAAATAATATAGGTACAAACCGGTCACCCGAAACCAACATTTGCAGCTTGGTTCAATAGTGCTCGCTTTGTGCGGAAGCGAATTCAAACAAGCTGGCTCCTCTCTGTACAATCGAACTCGCACTGTATCACTGTGCCGATCCTCGGAATACGGTACAGCACGTACTCAGTTGCAAATCTGGGAAAATTAATATAGATCTACTTGTAGAAGCTGTGTCCAAGAATCATGTTTGGTGTCTGGCTTAAAAATGAACATGTAATGAAAATTGCCTCTATCTTCATTGCTATACAGTATGTTACTTTAAACGAGAAACGTATTCAAGCCCACAATAGTTCATGCTTACATGATACTAATAAAAATATGAACAAAAATAAATACTGATAAATAACAGACAGAACCATACCAGAAATTTCGCAAAAGTCTCGCAACGTGTATGCATCCTTGCGCAAGCGATAGCAGAACTAGGAATTTTAATTACTCCACCAATGTTAATTATGCACATTAAATATTCCTATTTGTGTAAATGTAGCTTCAGCAGTAAATAAAATGATTTTGTCTAAATAAGACAAAAACCAGCGGCAAAAATTCACACGTGGTTCGTGGTCGCTGACCCCGAGTTCTTGAACTGGTCTAAAATGGTATGAGTGCATTCCTTCTTCATGCACCAGCTTCCACACAGTCCAATGCGATACACCGAACCGTCTTGCAGCATTTCGAGTACTCTCTTACGGTGAACTGACCGAATGTTCGCAATCGTTGGTTGTAAGATTGTACGACGGAATCTGGTGGTGGGGAAACATCTCTCGGTACAAATTAATGGCTCCTCGCACACTATAATTAGACAACGCGTAGGCGGGTGTTTCGCATATTTCGTGCAAATTCTCAACGATTCCAAATTTCAAATTTGTTGATGAATTATTTGGGTTTTTTTTGCAAATATCATTAGTATATAATTAATCTTTGAACATTTAGTAGTTTCTACTTTCTTTTAATTAGTATCGATGAAATTATAATAATTTCTAAAATAAAGAAACGAGGGTAAACGAACGGAATGAGGAAGAAGGTAATGAGGTTTGAATACTTTGTCCAGTTTTTCTTCAAAAATATCACAATTACAAATCTAATACATGTACTAAACTTCGAAGGTAATCATTAAAATTGATAAAAAGCTACGTAATAAATGAAATCATATATACTCACTTTCTAATACGGACGATAGGAAAGAGAACGAATCCAGAATAATCACCTCCCGCGACACTTAACACGAAAATATTTTTTTTCCACGAGCAAGCATGCATCCGCTACGACGTTTGCTGCCAGACTGAGACGTGCGCGGAGCTAAACATGGCAGCAGAGTAGCATTTAAGGTCTAGTGCAAACTACAATATAGATTTCTTCTCATAACGAAGGTAATCAGAAAAACATTGAAAAAATTATTTACCAGATATAATTTCAGTATAATTAAAAGATACCATTATTTAATTTAGACGTAAACGTTGCGTTTATTAATATACTACATTTATATAGTTATATTTTTTCTATTTACTTCGTTTTATTCGGATAAAATACAAATGTATTAAGGATAGTAGTAAATGGACAACGACGGAAATGAGAATAAGTAAAGTTTTTAATTTATATTTAACTAATTACGTTAATTTATACAGTCAATCTTACATGCATGCAAGCATAACTCTATTACATTTAGTTTTCTATGGAAAAAATTTAGAAGTTTATTGAATAAACATTTTTTTCTTACTGGACTTGTAATATGCACGAAAAAAGAGAAACACCCAGGCACGAAGAATATCCCAATAATCTTCATTGGAATATTGATAAGACGTCATTTTGTTTAACCGATTTCAAAAAGGAGGAGGTTTTCAATTCGTCTGTATGTTTATTTTTTGTATATTTGTTATGCGATTACTCAAAGACGGATGGACCGATTTGACCGTTTTTCCCAGATGGTCCCATAAAAAAATTATTAACTTCGCTTGAATAGTTTTTGAGTTAGCTTCAATAATGCGTATTTTTCCCACTTAGTTTATGTGTTTGATGTTTTAATCTATGCGGATGATGTTTTAATAACTTCCTGTCACTGTTATTTACATATCAGGTAGTGATATTCGATTTTGTGTGAGGTAGGTACCACAACTAAAAAGTGAAAAATAAAAACTTTTTAGCAAAAAATAAAACCGTCTTCCAAAACAACACACTACAAAGTGAAAAATAACTTTAATCTCGGAAGTCGGTGGTGGCAAAACACGAAAATACAAAACTAAAGACACCGACTACCGAAACTAAAGTTAATTTTCACTTTGTAGTGTTTTGTTTTGCAAGTCGGTTTTATTTTTTGCTCAAAAGTTTTTTTATTTTTGTCAATAACACCTTACAGGACACATTTATCGCGAAGTAAGCGGGGTTGCTTAAGCGATACGCGGAAGAATTAGGCATAGACTGCGGTCAGCGCGGAAGTGTGTACTGTCGGTGCATCGGAGACAACACAAAGGAAAGGGGCGGGGTTTGCGCACGGGCTGGCTTCCTTTTCGGCAAGATTGCCACGTGTTTTGGCTGGCCCGTCGGTAGTATCTTTATGTAAGGGAAGAGTCCGTGTAAAATTTAATTATCACCCACATAAAGGTGTTTGTGTACCTCTATTGTTGTATTTCTAGAATAAACTTGGTATTGTATCTGGAGGTATTTGCTTAATTGATTTCTTCCTAAAAGCTATACCTTATAAATTATCTTAGGCACGGTTAAGTAGTCATCATACATAGATAAACTAAATAACATCTTAACATCTTAGGTTTACCAACAATCATCTGTAACTACGAGCCGGGCTGACAGTGGCTCCCAACTTGGGGCCAGAAAATGTTGTTGACCAGAAAATACTTACAGCTTAAATCGCCATCATCAATCTGAAATCCATTTGGATTAACAGCAACCCGTTTAGAATAATACCGGGGCAGTAATATTTACCGCTATATGTGCATAAAAAGAACTATCTCGATCCACACATCGTGGCGTGGCCAGGATGAAAAAAAAATGTCCCCTTCCAGAGACTCCCAACTTCCGCTCATCCCTCTACAAGCTTTGTCCAGAGTCAACCAAACACGCATCAGCAGTGTCTAATCGATATCCGAAATCGATCACAATAATGAATTTTCTTAATCATCATTACGATTAGATGCTGGTAATAACTTTGGGATAATTATTAATCAATTGTGCAACAATTCATATTAGAATATCAATTGTAAAAACTAATATTGAAAGAATTGAACACTGAGTGCGCAAGAAGTTCACTTCGTGCGCACTCAGTGTTCATGAATAATGTAGGTATTCTATTGGACAATTAAGATTATAGGTTTTTACATATTTGGGACGAGAATCGAATACTGAATACCCTCCCTCAATACATCCCTCATTTAACCTAACCTAACATACTGTAGATGTTTCGCCACGATAAAGTTTACTACAGAATTGCGAACACCGAACCCGTTTTAAAACTAATTTTCCTATCTGCAGTTCTGTTCCACGTATTGGAACAAGTTCGAACGAGTCCAGAGTCCATCTGAATGCTGTTTAATTTAATGCTAACGATTTCCCGTCATCCGTATCAATTAGGTCGCTGATCCCTGCCATGTTGAACTAAAATTGTGAATACCCGAACAACATAGTTGGTCGCGCGGCTTGTAGTGACACGTTGCGACACAACTGTTCCTGCGTGCACTACAACTACAACATATTTTGTATTTGATTTGAATGAAAATAGACGAGCTTTTCAGTTTGAATATACATCGAATTTTATTTGAAAAATACGTGTGACGTGTTTCTGTGGAAATAAAATATAATTCAGATGGTTGCAGTGCGGCTGGAATAACTTACTAAAATTTTAAAACTTACTAGGTACCTATATACCTACTTTTGAAATTTGACATGTAATTCCAGCCTATAAAAGTAGGTAGTAGGAATTTAGGTACGGATTTGTCTTTATATTTTTAAGCCAAATACAACATATACCGAATAAAAAAAAAAAACATTACGTCCTTTACAAAGGGCACCTTTGGCTCTCATTTGTTGTAGTCAACCTTTACTTTCGCTTCTAAATCTGCGATTTCAAGTCCCAAAATCTGTATGTTACATAGCAGCATCTATTAACAAACATAATCCCGGGGGCGGTCAGTATCCTCGCATATCCCATTAAAGAGGACAAACAATAAATTCGGGATAAAAGTGGGCAAATCCTTCGGGCAAACGGAGTCCACCCGTCGACCCCGACAGACTGTCCAGCCTAGAGATAAACATCGATAAGGGTCCGACTATCGGGCGGCGTGTTCATCTGCGTACTTTACGAAGGTACCTCCTATTTATGCAAAGGTGGGAACTTTCCACTTTTTATAGCAGTAAGTTTGACTGAAATATCGTCCGTTTGATGTAGGTACGCGTCGACGTGAGCAGTCGAAGGTCTGTTGAGATTCTTGCTCCAACTTTCGAGAAGGGACTGTATTTTTATCGTGCTTCCTTTTTATGGGGTACGAGCAGAGAGGAGAACATCACATTTACGTATTATCTTTTCGTTTCATACTAAAACTTTCCTACTCATTCAGAGAAATTCGCTCCAAATCTGATTTGCAATAAAATATTTAGGTACAGTCTAAAAATAAACCTCTAAGAAAAAATATTTCACAAAAATCACTTCAGTATTAAGACTTCGCGAGCTAATAATCCTTACAGTGACAGGTTGCTAACCTTTCCTCTGTATACCTGTAGTATCTGAGTGAGAACCCATTTCAGTTAGTTGACTCTGAATACGTGCGCGGCGAGCTAAGTACTAGGCGTTGAAAAATCTTGACCCGCCGAGAATTGATCATGATATTGTAAAGATGTATCGTTACGATACCCTACTCCGGTAACTAGGTCCTCACGAAACGGCTTTTTCACTATTCCTTGTTATACTTTTTTATCAGTACCTATGTACCTAATCCCTTTTAGTTCAGAAAAATAAGGTAACAGATTTCCAGGACTGAAAATAGATCGTTTAGTATGTTACAAAAAGTAGATGCTCCTTCAAGTCTCGAGATTTATGCTTAGTAAGACCAAATATACTATTAAAAAAATACGTGCCTTATTATTATAGGTCAACTTAAACATGGATTATAGAAGGATTCGATTTTTATTATTTATTTTGAAATTGTTAGTCTAGCAAGCATAGATTTTTGCGTAGAATAAAACTTATTTAGACGCCAAGTAATACTAGTGTTATCTTTATCTATACAAAGTATAAAACAAACTTGATTTTCGTGTTTATGTGACTGATTACTTCTTTTAAACTACACAATGGATTTTGATACGGTTTTAACTAGTGTTTAGAGTATATATTCCGAAAGGAATGTTTTTATTATAATAAGTACATTACATAATTAACTAAAATATATGGCATAGAAATCTAGATGTTTTAACATGACGCCTTATTTGTAATTTGGTACCCGTGCAAAGCAAGGTCGCTAGTAAATCATAAATGAGGATATTTAATAGTTAATGAGTTTACAATAAACTAAAACAGATTCTTAGCCGTTAGAAACAAAACTTAAAAAAAAAAAAACAACCAAATTCTGTTGACATAGTGTTCCTAGTTGTATATTCACGTGGGACTGCGGGGATCCAAACTGTATATTTTATGTTTTCACCGACACCTTTTGTTTTCAATCTTTCTTTTGTTTTTCTGAATTCATTGTCGGTTTGTTAGTGAATGTATAAGCTGCGCAGCTGCGTTCCAATGAAATGGAGATGATATGAGCTTTGTTGCTGGTATTGCTGCTATTTTTATTCAAATAAATTTGGTTATGAAATCTAGTTTGCGTAACTTTATCATGTTTGTAGTAAGCGTATTTTAATAGTAGTGTATGTCTTTAGATATTCTAAAACTTCTCTTGCCCTCATCCCAATTCTTTTAGGGTGGTCGCAGCATCCTTCTTCTTCCTTCTCTATTAGTTGTCATCACATTAGTCACCCCTTTTCCAGCCTTTTATAGATAACACTTAAAAAGTGGTATATTATCTTATAAATAAGTTTTGGACTTAATGCAATATGTATATTTTGTATACAAGAAACAGTAATCAGGTAAGTTTCCAGAGACAAATGAAGAAGTGGTACGCTACGCTGAATTGTATCAACATTAATTTTAAGCTTATGAATGAAATCATTCTATCGAATTTAGTTACTCTCTTTTGAAAAGAAGCCGATTTCATAGAAAGATTGGCACTAGATTTACGTCTACATTTTTGGAATTTGAATTGTTCATCTTATTAAGCACTTAGGTCAGAGTTATTTTTTGCGCCGACTGTCTCAAATTGGACTCTTTATTTTGTTGAACTTCTCAATACTCGTGACTATTACGGAGTTACGTCCTCTGAAGAGTGTTAATAAAATATGGATTCTTGCCCTGCAGGACTATTGCAAGTTCCCTCCCAGAGCATCCCAGGACTTATGAACATTATTTTCTTCGTCTTGCACCGCGTATTTTACATAAAGGATGGAAAGTGTTGAAAACTTGTTGAATTGCTTTTGGCTACTGTCATTACCATAGCTTGAACGTTTTCTTTTATGGAAAAATTCTTTACTTTTGCTCTGTTCTACAAGTGAGCCATCTTTTGCTGAAAGATTCGTAACATATTTTATTTTAATATTTCTGTAATATTTTTTGCCTCTACTCCCAGACTTTTCAATATTTGAAAGATTATTTATTATTGTCACTCGTCTCTTCCACTTATCCCATTCAGTCCCTTTGTCAGCAACGAAAACGTTATTTACGATGGCCTTACACATTACCAGGTCCTAGCCGAGTCTAGCAAGTTTTTGAACTATTTCAATATGCACATGTCGTAGCCCATCACTGGATGGCACAAGTTCCATAATTTATTTACCACTCAATACAACTGTCTCTCTGTTACTAAGCGTGTTTGATGATCTGTAACTAGTATTTTAATATTGGAGGTGTATTGGAACCTCTCCCGGTGGGTTCTCGCAATGTTTTGGGGTTCAGTAGCCGTGGCTTCGTCACCCACGGTGAAGCAAAGAGGAACCCAAGGGGTGCTAACGTGTGCCCGTGTTCCCGCCACAAGCGGCAGAGTAGCACACCGTGGTAGTGCAGTATGTATGAGCAATACTCCACGCAAAAAAAAGGTGTATTGAAACAGGTCGTACCAACTTTTACTTGGTCTTGATTGAAGCAAAAATAAGCATAGCCTGAAAAACAAACATGAAATAGGCGTACATAATTATTTTCAGGTGATTGGGCTGTATTTAATTTTTTTTAAATGGTATCTCGCAAGTCAATCAAAGACGTTGTTGGCTGCTAACCGGAGTTTCCTGTGACTTCCTTAATAAATTAAGGCCTCCAGCCAGGGCATAAAACTTATTAACTAAGCGACTAAACGCTAGGTGCACCCCTTGTGGGGTACGGACTTCGGCTTAGGGCGTTGCTGGGGGAGGGCTGCAAGGGACAGGCTGAATCGGATCAATATTATTTTGTTGGGACGAATTTAAAGCTACAGGCTCAGTGGAGCGGGCTGGCTCGAGCAAGGGTCCGGACGGAGTTGGACGGGTCGTTGCGGCAGGCTTCGGCTGCGATCTGACGTTTGGTTTTCAGACTGAAGCGGGCCGGGGCCACCTTGAAGCGGCTCTCCGCTCCGCCGGCAAAACTCCTCCTACCGGAGGCTCTACGCGGGGTTCTTGCGGTTCATGGCGCTTTACGGTGTGGGCGCGTTCCTTGAGATTGAACGCGTCCCAAAGGGCCGGACCCTTTGGGACGCGTTCAATCTCAAGGAACTAGTCCGGGGATACCGCACGGTCTCCGGTGAGGCGGCGAGCCTCCTTACCGGATTGCCGCCATAGGATATAGAGGCAAAAGACCTCGCAGATATATGTGAGTGGCGCGAGGAGGCAAAAGGCGTAACACCGCTGCCGCAAGAAATCGTGGCACAGTGGACAGAGCTGCGGCGGGATCTCATGGCGACATGGAGAGTGTGACTGTCGCAACCCAGTGCTGGGCACGCCACAATTGCGGCGATAAGTCCCCTCTTTGAGCAGTGGTTGGAGAGGCGCCACGGCGTCTTCACATTCCGCCTGACGCAGGTCCTCACCAGACAGTTGCTTCGGGAGGTTCCTGTTCCGGATAAGGCGGGAGGATACGCCTGGGTGTTACCATTGTATGGATTGCCCGGAGGACACGGTGGAGGACACCGTATGGTGGAGATCTGCCCAGCTGGGGCGGAACACCGCCGCGTCCTCGCGGAGATCGGTGGTGGCGATCTCTCGAGTCTGGCCCTGGTCCAGGCCATGGAATGGAGCGAGAGTGTATGGGAAGCCATCACCTCCTTCTGCGAAGCAGTAATGCTCGCGAAGAAGGAGGTGGAACGCGTGAGGGAGAGGCAATCTTTGTGCTCTCACGCCCCTAGTCGCCGCAGGAGACGCTCTAGGCATCGGGAATGGAGAGCCAAGTTCCGGTCACCGTAGACGAGGGTGCAAGCCCTGGGTAGCTCGCCGTCCGGTAAGGATCAGGCCCGGGTTGACGGCGCATTGTATTCCACGTGCGCCTCAAAGAGATTTTAGCAGTAGCTGATGGGGTCTGCTAGGGCCGATGCCTGCCAGGCTAGAAAGAACCCCTTTGAAAGAAAGAATCCTTTTGAAAGAACCCCTCTGGCACAGGCAACTGGAGGAAAACGGGTGGGTTTTAGTCAGTAAAAGTCTGACCCGCCCTCCCGCTCCAACCAGAGCAGAAGAACTTATTTGATGAATTCCCACACAAAAAAAAAGAAGGCCTCGGCAGCGAAGACGGAAGGACAGGTCTATTTTAACGGTACTAGTAGCCCTACTGCGGCTGGAGGGTTATAGCGTCATCTGGAATGGTGAGAGTATACGTTGGTTGGTGAATCTTGCTAATGCCGGAGGCAGTGTGTGGCAGGGCGGCCACCGCAATCAAGCGATTGCGGTGCTTTATAGTATAATCAAAGAAATGCTTTGAGGAAAGTTTCGTGAACTGCTGAACGGTGGATATTCTGAGATCTAGATGTAGATTCTCATTGTGAACATAGAAGGGGGTTCCCGTGACCTTCATTAAGAAACGGTTCTGGAGGGGCCACGTCCTACGGTACGGATGAGGTGCCTACTGAGAGCAAAGGCGCGTGCACGAGTCGGCCTTATGTGTTACCTGAAAGAAAGGTGGTGGTCAACGATAACACCTAGGTAGTTTGCTCGCTTCTTGTAAGGGATCGGCTTGCCATAATGATAAAGATAAATGATTTTATTTCTGTAAGTAGGTTTATACAAACACTTTTACACGCCAATCATATTTAAAAAAAATTAGATGAGTTCGGCGTTTCCTATCTGACTACTCTGAGAAGAAAAGCTGAAACAAATTCATCACGCTCACAGTCTTTTTTAAAGTCCAGACATAATCTTGGCCTGTTCATGCGAAGACCATGTAGATTGGTGTATCAAATGGTCTTTTGAGGAAAGAACCACACAGATTGAGAGGATCTGTTCAGTCAGTGCACGCATTTGTCAGTAATCGCGCGAGTCAACTCAGAACTTAAGGAGCTCAACTTTTCGACGAACAATACCAAAGACAGGTCATTTGGGTAGGCCGCATAAATTACTCTAATTGCCAGACCATGATTTTAAAAAAAACCGAGAGAAAAAAAAACAATGACCCACATAGTCTCCATATTCACAATAATTAAAATAATATAATACTTTACAAAATAAATATTCATGTCAACATTCAGTATACAAAGAGAAAAAAACCGGCCAAGTGTGAGTCGGACTCGCGCACGAAGGGTTCCGTACCATTATTTATAAAAATGGCAAAAATATCATGTCAGTTGTATGGGAGCCCACTTAAATATTTATTTATTCTGTTTTTTAGTATTTGTTGTTATAGCAGCAACAGAAATAATTCATCTGTGAAAATTTCAACTTTGTAACTATCACGGTTCATGAGATACAGCCTGGTGACAGATGGACAGCGGAATCTTAGTAATAGGGTCCCGTTTTACTCTTTGGGTACGGAACCCTAAAAAAAGATAAAAGAAAAATTGGAGTAGCCCAATCCCAAGCCTTTTTGTCCTCAATATAATCTTTAACGGTATAAAAGGCTTTCTGACACAACTTACATATAATGAATGATTTGAATTTACTAAAGCCTTGAACTTGAAACTAGATACCTTGAACGTGGCTTGGAAGTTTAATATAATAGCGTATACGTACATTGACACATGAACGAGCCACCTATTTTCTTGAGCTTTGTTGAAGGTACAACCAATTTATGTTGGTTCCTAGTGTTTATATTGTGGATATCACAGTATTTTTTAAACATTTTTATATTTTTATGGGCAAATAAAAGATTTTCAAAAATATACTGAGAAGGCACAGTCATTATATTAATCTCCTTAAATTTCTCTCTGAGAGTATCTAGGACTTAATTTAGAAATTGATCGAGTCTGAACATCGGTTGCATTTCCCCACAACAGAATACCGTACGAGATTACACTATGATAATAGCTAAAGTACACTAAACGGGCTGTCTCTATGTTAGTTTAATTTGGTATGCTGCGGAGCTTAGCTTTTTTGACAATATATTTATATGTGGGCTTCACTGAATCTTGGCATCCAAAGTTAAGCCCAAGAATACTGTGCTATCTTCAGTATTTAATTCTTCGCCTTTTATCAACACATATTAATCATGACATACATAGTGATCAGACTGGGAAGGGAGGAGATTGAGACTACGCTGTCTAGAGAAGAGAACCGCCTGATCAGGGTTGACTTCGATTCTCTATTTCGAGAGAGAGAGGGAGATTTGGAGAGTGCGAGCGATAGAGTCCTGACGTCGACTAAAAATGAAATGGCTGTGCCGTCGGCTAAAAAACCCAAATTGAGCTTTTAACTCATGGGGATGTCGCTGGTGAAAATCGTGAAGATGAAGGGAGATAGCACGGAACCCTGAGGGACTCCCGCGTGTATGGGGTGAAGGGAGGAAATTGAACCCTCGATGCGATAGCAGAAAGTGCGATCAGACAAGACGTCTCGTAAGATGCGCACGAGATGGTCTGGCACGCGATGGTAAAGCTTATCCATATAATAAACCGTTGTGCCAGACTTTGTCGAATGCTTCGCTAAGTAGAAGAAAAACTTTCTCTTTCTTTCTCCGACGCCTTATTTATTTTCCGGTGCTTAAGTATTGTTGTATGTATTTTTGTTACGAATAATTTCCTCGTATACGCCATCGATCGCCATCTTTATTAACATTAGCACGAAGGACACACAATGGAGTGTTGCCACGTTTTTGTCTTTATTTTTATAGGCTCTTCTGTCCTGGCTGGCAATTATGCCTCGGTTATGTTCAAGTTTCAAGTTTAGCTTATTTTTAGGCATTAACTCGATAAAAACTTTAAAGAGGAAATTCTTTTACATAAAGCTACGTAATAATGACTGGAAGAAAACTAAGTGATTTTAATTAGTGCGTGTATCGTATAATATCTAAGTACAAAGTATTTAGTTATTGCAACAAATATATCTCTAGTCTTTTGTTGTACTTATGTAAAGTTAAATGGTTTTGTAGCCATGGACTGAGATTTTGATTCAGTTTCGTCTCAACTGAATCTCGATTAAACATGAACAAAAGATTTATCATACGTATGTATTATCCATAATTTCTCAATGTCGGTAGATTTTATAATATTTTTTATTATAACTAGAGTCAATGTCCCGTGTAATACAAGAATGTTAAGTTTATGCTATCAACTTATTCTTTAGTAAAGCAATAGTTTCGAGGCTAAAGTTAACAACGGCTCTCGACCAAACTTCGGTCACTTGTTTAACAACAAACTGCGTATTCACAAACTTATTTCAACGAAACATTCTTATTATTATTAAAACTCCCATTTTTCTATTTTCTTCTGAACTATGAGTGGTATTAAATTAAAAAGAACTTGTGAAGTGAAAGTGTCTAAGCATCGCCCAGAGCCAAAGATAAAATGGAAAAATTAAATGGTTTTATAATGTTACCAGAGCACGAGCTCGTGCTTTTTACAGCTCGAGTGATTCATCTAAAATCAATTTCATTCGGAGCAGCAGCGAAGCTACATTTTTTCAATTTTCTCTGAGCCGAACATCCTTAAACGCCGGTAAAGTTATTAAAACGCCGTAAACTGTCATTAGATTATTTAGAAGTCCGCAGTCGGTCTCGGCGCGACAGAAATTAAATAACGCCGTGAATGGGGAGAGCGCTCAAATTCGCCGCCGCGCGACAAGTGTATAATTAAGAAAATTACAGATGCCAACTAAAACAAAACCGCGCCGTAATGTAATGTAATGGCGGACTGTGAAAAGGCCCTTTTATACTTTTCCATTTGGAACGATCCCCGTTTGAATGGATTGCAGGTCTTTGGACGTGAATCCGTTATGTTTAATAGATTCTAATTTTCAAAGACCTGTTAATTCTGTAGATTTGTCGAAAAAAATGTTCAATGCATGCCGCTGAATTACAAGTAGGTTTTTGAATTTTATATGAATTTATTTGGATCACGTTTGCAACAACATTTTTCACGTGTTTATGAATTTTTAACTTGGTTGTGCCATGAATACGCTTCGCAATGAATTTATTTGTGTCAATGGCGAACAAAATATGAAATGGTGAGATCTTCGTAGCAGTTGCAAATTGTGTTAACCACAGCTTTGATTTACAGTTTCGAAGTTGAACTAGCGGAGGCTCCTGTTGTCTTTAGTCAGAAGTTTGTTGATGTGGTGGCCTACATAATTCTCAACTAAAATACATTCTATATAACTACATCATCCATTAAGTTTGCTCCTCCGTTTGTTAAATCTTGAGTAGTAAGAGTAGGTAGCCCAAAAGATACGTGTTATATGGAATTATGTTCCTTCCAAAAACATATAGGTACCTAACTACATATGTTGTTATACAAACCTCCTTATATAGGTCATTAAACTGTATTGTTGGGTTGTGTATGTTAGTTACATTAGAGTTCACGGCCCGTTAAATTCCCTACAGGGCATAAATACACAATTTGTCCTGATGCGCAGGTGCCCAATACAATCCCCCGAGATAACAGATATTCAGGTCATTCCCGATAAAATCTAAAAACTCAACGTTTTTTAAATAAAAATATTGAATAGGTAACGCGACCGGATTCCGCGTAAATAAACGCCAACGAAATCAATGAGCAATTTTTAAATGTAAATCATTTCTCTTCCGTAATACTTTTACAAGCCTTTTTCAAAAGTATCACAGATGTTGTTCCAATTTCATAGAATTACATCCACCTTTTCTCTTCACTTCTTTTGGCAATTAAATGAAACTGGATGCCTTCAAAATCATTTGTATCTAAATATCCAACTTGAAAATTCGCTTCAATGAAAATTATGACATTTCTAAACATGATTTTAATAATATCGCGGACTGTTTGATGTTTATTGGTTTATGATTCTGTTTGGTTCGAGTTATATATTATTAGTATTGCTTAAGATGCCTTTGTGTCTAATAGACCGACGAAAATTAAACTTGATTCGTGTATGAGCTTACTTGTAAAGAACTATTTATAAATTATTTGAAGGGTAGTCTGAATGATCGTTATTTGATCTGTTATTTAATTCGGTTTTATAGTATTTAAACTGATTCTGTAACCTATTGAATTTAACTCGCGTTTATTGCTTTTGTGTGCTAAACTCCCAGACAATGTACTTAATTAAAAAGTTTCTCCACTTCTACTCCGCACCTATTGTTAAAGTTCGACAAACCTATCGAATAAGATTAGGTCGCGGTCGGATTAGGTACCTTGCCATGTAGCACTTAACCGACTTTACAAAAAGGTGCAGTGACCTTGCGTGCGGTGCGTATCGGATCAGCAGGTCACACAACCTGCGACAAGGTCACACGAAAAAACAACCCTGTGTTATACTGCCGTCGTAAGAAAAAAGGGCACAACTAACATTTAAAAAAAAATCTACATAAAATTGAGCAGATTAGCCTTTTTTTCTGATTCTAAATATGTATGTAACTCAATTTTTTTTTAAATGTTAGTTGTGCCCTTTTAGCTTACGACGGCAGTATACAATTGTACACAATTTAGTTGGTATTGGACTAATCTACTATTGCTTTAAAAATGCGAGATTGTTGAAGGCAAACAAACCCTTGCTTACAGTATAACTTGCTTACAGGCCAGATGGCGTGGTTGGTTAAGATACCATCTGCCATGCCGCTGGTCGTGGGTTCGATTCCCATCCAGGACAAACATTTGTGTGCATGAACATGTCTGTTTGTCATGAGTCTGGGTGTAATTATCTATATAATATGTATGTACCTATTTACAATAAAAAAGTAGTGTATGTAGTTTATCAGTTATCTGGTTTCCATAGTATAACCTCTGCTTAGTTTGGGATCAGATGACCGTGTGTGAACAATATCCTAAGATTTTGTTATGTTATTATTATTATTTTATTTAGAAAGCCCCGTTTTGTGATATTGATCTAGAAAATATTGCTTAAAAAAACTTCTGGTAAGTGAATTACTTAATATCACAGATTATGAATACTGAGGGCAGCAGCATCGGCCGCTACACAGTGCGTTCAATACCACTATGTACACACTCAATCAAAGTAAAATTGTAGCAGAACGTCGCGTCGGCCGCCCACGGCGCCATACATCGCCGTAGGAGCGGCCGTCCGACGGCCGTCCGGCGGTCCGGTACGACCGGTCCGACCGGCCGCCGCAAACGATTACCATAACGAACATCTGCCTAACAAACAAATATTGAAATCCCAAGTTTAAATGGAATTTTGATTTGATTTCTTCGCGGCGAATTATAATTTCAAATAAGTCGGGAGATGAAAAATCTGAATCGGACCATCAAAGTTTCGGACTCGCCCGGATGAGAGGAGGGGTGAAGCGCGCGGGACATGCAGGGGGGCGAGTTGCGCAAATACTTCGTGTTTGGATCGCTTTATGTCTAAACTGACTTTTAATGTAGGTAATGTTAAAAGTTTTAATGTAATACCTATTTGTAAGTTGAACGCGATTTTTCAAGTTATTTTTGGAGTGTACCGAGCTGCTAATGAGATGTTTTACAAGCACTAATGGGACTAGACTTTATAATGTCTTACGCTTTGTTAAAGTAAGAATGCAATTACGAGTTCGTTGAAGTTATCAGACGTAAACTCAGACATTGGTGATTAGACACGTCGCGAGGACTACATATTATTGTTGAAACTGGTTGTAATAGGCTTGAATAGGATTTAATTTGACAGTTCTACGTAAGGGTTCATTGGAAACTCGTAATACCAACAACCTTCTATTTTAGTACTTACTGTAGTCAAATGGCCTTTAGCGATGTAATTATACATATACACCTCGAACAAAGCAAAAACATTAAAACCATCAGGAAACAAAATACAAATTAGAAAGAAATGCAAAATAAACTAGCGGAATGGGGTAAAACGTAGAATGAAATGGGGAAACGAGGAAAACATGCCATGGAATGGATCCCAATAAAACGTAGCGACGATCTGCTTAACATTCAGTGACCGGTCATTTGAGCAATGTTCGCCGGAGGTCCACAGTTATACGATATTCATGGGAAACATTAAATAATAATAAACATAGAAATAAGATACAGCTTATGACATTGTAAATTGATCAATGTAACGGAGGTTCAAAACCTACAAAGTAGGATAAGATAGGTAACAAAGAATAATTCTATAACGAAACCTGACATTCTTCTTTCATTTTCTTTAATTTCGGTGCAAGTATTTTCTCCGAAAAAAATTTGTTGGAATCTTTTCTTCGACGCAATTTGGTTGGAGTCTTTTCTCCGACACAATTTAGTGAGAGTCTTTTCTCCGACACAATTTAGTTGGAGTCTTCTCCGACACAATTTAGTTGGAGTCTATTCTCCGACACAATTTAGTTGGTCTTTTTTCCGACACAATTTCATTTTCCATTTTGCTGAACCCAAGTAGGGTTTTAAAACAAATTCTAAAAGCACAGTAATAAGTTATGAACTCATCCTGATATCTCACAACAGGTCATCATTCATGCATGCTCTGCACGATGCAGTGCGATCTCATCCTTCGAGGCTCAAGCCCCAGTTCATTACTCCAACTGAATCTTTGATGGAGGCTATATTTAATTGAATGTGTGATAAAAATCTTATATTGTCTGGACTCTGTATGATCTTGGTTAATTATCTGGACTTTAACGTCTCGTGTCTCTCGCGTTAAGAAAGTCTAGGATATATAGTTTGAAACAAACCACGAATTTTAATAAATTTATTTACTAGTAACTTTTATTTTTATATTTTTATAATCCAAACACCTGTGTAAGCCTGGCGCTTGTACTAGATGTTCCTGTATCACAAGAGCCAGATATCTCAATTTACATGGAATATGATGTAGAAGCGCGATAGACAAAAATGAAATAATTTACAGTTATGGCATGCATTGATGACAGGTAGGTTTACAAATATACAAGAGAATAAAAAAGAGTTTAAATTAACACTGCCTTCTGTGGAGAGTGAGGGTGAGGGTGTGTGTGTGTGTGTGAGGTGTGTTCGTGGACGGTGTGCATGGTGAATATGACTGGGTATCACGTTACGCTGTCGAAAAGATTATCTGTTTCCTCATAATCGTAATTCTCTCTAGGCAGTAAATAAATGTTTGTTTTTTTTTATTATTGAATTGGTAGTTGTTTAGTTAGATGCTTAAGTTGTTTGATCCCCTTTACTTGCTCGATTTTGTTGTAGAGACGAAGGGCAACGTAGGAGTAGTGTTTGCTCGCGAAGACGGTTTTTGTACCTTCTACTGGACACCTGTCAATCCTCTTGGCTGAGATTGGCTCGGGATGGCGTAGCGGTGGTATCTTCGCAGGCATTCGTAAATGAAGATACTTTTGTTTTACCGTATACCTCAGTCGTGGGCGTCCGGTATCTCAGTGAAAGAAGACTTTTAGCACCGCACGCTGAGCCCGCTCGAGCTCGATCATATGGGTCTAACCTGTCACACCCTAAGCGCAAATAACATATCCCAAGACACAAAGGCTTTATAGGTTTACAACAAAAGTTTGGAGCTGGCAATATGTCTCAGGGTTTTAAAAATATGAATCAGCTTGCGCACTCTTTTGGCGATCTTCAACAATCATCGTCATATTTCAACCAATTTACACATAACAATAACGAATTATACACTTTCCTACCTTTCTCAGGAATCAGTCTATTGATAGATGAAAATTGCATGAAAATCCGTTCAGCACTTTTTGAGATCATCGTGAACAGACATACAGACAAACAGACGCGGCAAACAAAGCTAAAGTGCCCCGACTTTGTTTTATAATAGGTATGTAGTGATGTAGTGATTGTGAGCGAGTTTCTACAGTGATTCACAGATCCATCCATCGAATAGATTCGCCCGACTTATCTCTCAGAGTTCCAATTACAATTTGTTTTACTTCAAAGCAATAGTGGAAATCGTAACGGGAAAAAAGTCCTAATCCAATATTAAGAAAAATAATGATCAGCAAAATGGTTCTTTCAATATTGAATGGGCGCTTACGCGATTGGGATCATGACTCGAGTATCTCCATCAGATCGACTTAAATGAATCAATTAAGATTGAACTGAGTTGACTTGTGAACTTTGCCGAATGGGCCGGATTCCCCCCAAGCCGAGCCCATTAGATTCTTTATAAAACAATTTATGAAATCTTCTCAGCCGCTGCTAATCGATTAACATCGATCTCCGTTAATTGCTTGAAGCTCATGTTACCTTAGTTTCAGTTTGGTCTGAAGTTTCTTCGTGAAATGTTCGAGGCTACAAACGCTCTTTGTGCAAGTCCACATTTTCCTAGTATCAGAATTTCTTTTAAACACACGGCAATATACAGCAAATTTTCGTTGTGAGTGGAAAATACGATTATCATCTTTTACGACCTAAATAATGCTGCAAACAAAGAGAATATCTTTAGAACTTCTATAGAAAACAAGTCTTTGTGTTCTTTCACTACATTAACTACGAGTAAATAACGCAATTTTTTGGTCTTTGACATACAATTTCACTTTGCTTAGCTATCAATAGCAGCCAAAAATCTTTAATGTCTCCCGAGGTATTTGCTCTTGGTACATAATATAGTACTTACTGTATACAGCTCACATAGTGTTCCATTTAGTCCGTAGCTCGTAGTGACACGCTGATGGATGGATATTTTACTCCAGTTTTGCGGTCCGCCCCAACAGCCGCGTACCTTATAAGTACACAACACTGATGTGTAAGACCCCCAAATAATTTAACACTCGGTGACTATGAATTTCTCTCATACTCGTAGCACTTTGTTCATGATTGCCTAATGTAATATTCGGCTCTATAATGTTACTATTCTGTAATTACGTATGTATAGTTCGCGTCACGTAACTTTGCCGCTCTGAAACCAGGCTTTCCGATGCGCGTGGCATAGCGCGCTGCTGTTTTAGTATAGATATTGACTACTGCGCAGTCGTTTGTAGCCTACTTCAGAGCGGCAAACTTACATAACGCGAACTGTAACAAGCAAAATCGAATAATTTCCATGTAAGACGAGCATCAAGGGAAATATTGAACACGATATCATCTTTTTTAGAACCTCGCCTCACTATGGATTCCGTTAGAATGTCGGAAACAACGTACCTTTATTAACTGATGCGAATCATCAAAAGGCGGAAAACTTCCGAGAAGTTTTTTATCTCACTCAGATTTCTCCCGTGAGAGTTCCTGATTAAACTAATTTCCGAAAAAAAAATTAATCTCTCCGCGTTCCGCACTTGGAGTCCTTACACTTTTTATCTTTCCTGGGACCCCTTTTAAATCTTCAGAGTTATATCATTACTTTAATTATTTTAAAAGATACAGTCCCATTGATTATATGGAGCGTAGCTTTTATCTGCGTCATGAGATGTCAGGACCGCTCGCGGTTGGCTGCCTTCCATCTGCTAATTGCCCGGCGATTAAAGAGCTTACTTAAGTTTAATTCTTTGATTATAGAGTATTCGAAATTTTGCTTCTAAACAGCAGTTGAATAAACCGACTTACATGTTCGTGGGAGATCGGGGTTTTAATCAACTTAATTAGAATATAAGAAGTTTGCAACTTTCGCTGTTTAATTGTCACATTACAGTCCTGGGTTGATGACGTTGAATTAAATTACTTTGGTACGGATTAATTTGTTTTGGAGTGAAAGTGTTCTTGGAGAGTTCACGAGCCAAACATTTTGTGATAGTCAGGGACAGAGTTACGTAATGGAGCCGTGGAATAAATGAGGAGGAAAAGCGTCGAGAAACTTGAATATCAGCAACACGTTCATTATGTTCACGTGAGTCGTCTGCGCGGCTTGTATTTCTTGCGTAATTAGTTTTTTTTTATTCAAATGGCAGCTATCAGTATAAACGCTTCAGCCATACATCACGCTCCTCTCCTCCAGCCAGAACTTCAACTAAGCGTAGTCTGAAACGCTTCATTAATCAAAGCCCTAACAAATTACAAGAAACACCACAATTACTATAAACAAGTCTCACTAGCTCGGAAGCGCTCCAACATGCTCCAAGTATCCACTTTCAAAGTCAAAGTATCCATATTACCGCCCCTCCCCATACCCGCCTTACCCCGCTGACCTCACCCCTGCGTCGCCCAGCCGTCGGCTATAATTTGGCGGCGGTCACGAAGAAGCACGCACGCAGCACCTCGCAAACCACCAGCGGAAGTTGTTCGAAACTTTTCGTTCATATACGCCCTGTGTGTTTATTGGTAAATATTGTGGAAGAATGTTGATGAGGAGGTAAAAGAAGGTTGGTGTATGTTTATTTGAGGAAAATGTAAATATTTTAACGGTAAACTCTATGTAGGAGACAGCGTTAGAGTTGGAATTGCAGCAACTGATACACAAATGAAGCATCACGGTAATACCTTCTAATGAGCTCGTCTACCAATTAGCAGCATAGCATAGTAGCATGGCGACATGCAACTTAGTTACTGAAACATGTCAAGAAGCATCGCTCCTAACTCTCGAAGGCAAGACAACAATTTCCTCCAATCATCTCTTCATAATTATCAAATTCCTCCAATCACGTCGAAGCCCACAAGGGTGGATCATAATAATCCAATAGCTCTTCAATATTACTCCCGCAGATGAGTACAAGTCGTCCGTTCGTTGATTAAAATTGATGAATAAAGTTACCGCAAGTATTGAGTGCGGGTAGTCGGACGATGTTCACATAATCATATTTAAACGACCACTTATGATTGGAGATTATGATAGGTAACGTTTAGGATCGATTGCTGCTCGTTTGTTTAATGAAGAGTATTGGCGTGTAGTGGAAGAGGATTGGCGCAAGCACAGGGAGGCAATGCCTTGCTGTGGGTGAAGGCAAGGATGATGATGATGAGGACATATTCGAAGTTGTTGGTTTTGTTCTAGAAGTAAACGGAGATGACGATGGAAATAATACAGGAATGATATTCGTAAGTATGCAAAAAAACATGTTGTGTGAAAAAGATCGAATTCTGGTAATTATAATTTATAATTACTAAAATCTCTAAAGTAACACTCATATTAGTTTTATAACAAAGACTATTTAACAGTCATTGAAACTCTCGTGACCCAAACCAATCAATCAGTCTACTGGCACCACGACATGGGTCTGCATTACGTATTCACGTCGTAAACTGCGCAATTTCTTTTAATTGCCATCAGCAATTAAATACCGAAAACGGTTGTTAGTGTCAATTACGTGTCACTAACTGACGCTTCCGTAATATAAACGGCTGTCATAGCGCGATAATTGTTTAAATAATAACATCGGGCTTTTTATTATGCGGGCGATATAAATGGCGATATTAAGTTAATTGGTTGAGGAGGGGCCTCATGTATTCCCCCTAACTATTAATTGAACAGTCCATGTAATAAGGGTAGAAAAATTGCAAGTTTTGGGATCCCCAATGAGCATTGAGAAAGAACAATGCTAGCAAATTAGTAAGGGCGCAGGCGTAGTTGTTAATTCTGCAATTAAGTGCAGCTCGCAAAGCGGATCAATATTGTAAGAAACTATTTTATAGTTCATTCATTAAGTGATTCTTAGTAAGACAGCGCATGGAACTGGATTATTTGGTGTAGTTTTGGTGCACAAAGACATTCCCAGTAATTGTACCAAATAGCGCCGAGTTCCTGAATTTAGTGAATTGAATTGGTATGGCTTCCACATATCTGTATGATTCTATACGGCGCGTTACCGGCGCTTGTTTTGTTATGAGTCTATTGTTTGTCTAGTCAAAGGTCTCAGAGGTACATATGAATCGCTCCGACTTCGGATATATTATTATCCGAGTCTCTTTGTAGATAGCATGCCGATTCATAATCTTCAGTGTACAATGGTATTTCTCTAGATATGTTATTGCTAGGATGCCTTGGGAAGCAGAAACATTTTGGGTCCATTAGTTCTACGGGTAAGCTTTGTACTGATGCCGAAAACGTTTTCTTAGCAGCTATACACGGTGAGTTGCACGAAGCCAACATTAGTTTAACAGAGACTTTAAATTGATGCTGTCATTTTCTTTTTGAAACAACATGTAAGGGATGGTATGAATTTAAAGTGTAGTAGATAGATATAATACTTTTTATTGAACAAAGGAAAACAAAGAATTTTTACAAAAATGGTGATTAATTAAATCGGGATTGTGCCAGACAAAGTTTTAGGATCAAAAAAGTTGGCCATACTCGGAAGTAATAACGTTACATGGCTAAAAGACAATTCTATAATTCATAGATCGATATAACTAAACCACTTTATACTTTGGTGAACATAGCAAGCTGTTTAACGAAATTGTTAAGGATGCTCTGTTAGTGGAAATCAAAAAACTGGAAAATTGTGACAATTTATTTCATAGCCAGCTTCTGCCCGCGATGCACACCTCCTAATAGCATCGCGTCGCATCGCGTCGCATCGCGTCGCATCGCGTCGCCTGCTCGCGCTATTACTTCGTTTTCGCTTAGCATTCTTTCGAACGTTTTTTTTTTTCTTTTTGCTCAGCTCATAAGGGTCTATCGTGATGTCAAATAGCCTATATAGCCTTCCTCGAGAAATGGGCTATCAAAAGCAAAAATAATTTTTCAAATCCAACTGACAGTTCTTGAAACACAGGTTTTCATAAAAACCTACATCAGGCAGGTCTACATTACAGTTAGAATTAAGTTTTATTCGATTGTAATTAATGTAAATCATCATTTTTACTTTATACTTGAATAAATTTGTTTTTTATTATTTATTTAGTTCCAGAGATTAGCGCGTTCAGACAAATAAAAAAAAACTCTTCAGCTTCATTAGTAGTATATAGATATAGATAATATAAAACACCGGTCTCTCTAAGAAATACCAGAATATTTAATTCGGATATTTAGCCGCATCGGTTTGTTTCAAATTACGAACTTGCAATATCCGTAGGTCGGAGGACGTAAGGAGAACAAAAGGCTTCTAATACATATTTAGCAAAGTTAAGATTTCAGGTAGGTGTCCTAGACGGTGGTCATTTGATCAATCTGTTTGTTTTCCAAAGAAATAAAACAATGTGAAGTTAGGAACTGTTGTATCTACGTCCACAGAGAAAGTCAAAAGCGGTAACAAGCCAAAAGTCTCAAATCTCGTACTGCAACCTTTTCTATGAATTGACTAATGGAAAAGTAAAATAATACTTCAGGATCCGGTTAATCCAATCCATGCTGTAAGCACGCTAGTTAGGTACCTACAACCTAAAGGCATTTTGATTTAATTACCCACACGGACTAAAGAAACACAATCACGCGGCACACATTCATCAATCCAAAAGCTCATTGATTTCTTACCTATCCACACGTCCTGACTAGTCGGTCAAGGCCTCCCCCTCATCTCTCCCTCACTGAATAACAGCTAATAAACACCCGCCATGAGCCACTGTATCAATCCGTTTATTTCGTTATTAGTCCGCCGTTCGTGATAAGAATTATGTATAGTATTCCATGGTGTTTTATATTGCCTACTACGACCGTGTTTTCACAACGTATACATTTTTTTATAAAAGGTAATAGGCAAACTTCAGCCAAGTTTTTGAATGAAACCATTTTGTTACAGTTAATTAATGAATCTGATCGGGCAAAGTTGCGGGATAATGTCTAAGACGTTGGAGTTTTTGAATGCGTATCCTTGTGAGGCATTTTTTTTTTTGTGTGAACCATGGAATGGAAAATTAAAGTGATTTCAAGTGAAAGCGATGAAATGGAAAATCGGTACTTTGATTTTGGGTTCGGATATTGAATTTAAATTTCATCGTAAGAAATTGTGATTGCGAAGGCTAAGATTTTAAAACTCTTACGTTCGTCGTCATGAGAAGTCACTCTGCAAACGTCTTATGCACTATCCTAGGACATTGTTCACACACGGTCATCTGATCCCAAACTAAGCAGAGCTTGTACTATGGAAACCAGATAACTGATATACTACATATACTACTTTTTTTTTGTAAATACATACTTATATAGATAATTACACCCAGACTCAGGACAAACAGACATGTTCACGCACACAAATGTTTTGTCCTGGATGGGAATCGAACCCACGACCTGTGGCGTGATAAGTGGTATCTTAACCAACCACGCCAGCTGGCCTGTCTACTATACATATAATATATTGCTATACTCACCACGAACAAAGAACGTCTTATTTTTTCTTTGTTGTTTGAAACGCATACTTAAAGCATTTATCAATATTATTTCAGTCAGGATGAAAAGTAACTTGTAAATTAGTTAGATGCAGTAAAATACACATACTATTTACATATATATTTACATTCCGACCGAACACAAACTTATTCAAGTCCCAGCTAATAACTGCTAATCAGATAAACCCAGCCGTCATAATCAATGCAATGCAAAATGACACGTATAAGTATATTTATAGTTATTTTATTCAGGCACGAGCTCTAATTTGTTTCGCTGGATGGTGTATTCGAGCTGGCGAAAGCTTTTAAGGTAACACGTCACTTGAAATAATTTGATTGGCTCTCTCATTACATGAAAAACGGTAACAGTAAATAATTTTCAGTTTTGTTTTACAAACAAAATATCATTATTGACATATCACAGTAGGATTCCAGTGAGGTCTCCTCTTGTTGAATCTATAGTTCTATTTTCATTTAAATATAAAATACTGTGTTCTTATGACCTTGGTATGTCATTCCTTACTATCTTTATCTCCACTCAAACTAACAAGGAATGTGTAGTGTACATTTTCTTTATAAGACACGACAGGTGCGCAATCCATAAAAATATTCGTTCTATATTCTTCTACTTTGGAAATGTACGCCATTCTAAAACTCGTCTGTCGTTTATACATACAATCCCGCAGTTTGTTTCTCACAAAATTAATACACTTTAAAAACAATTGCCTTTCAAAACATCTCTGTGAAAAGAAATACAAAATTCAAACAAAAACATGCATTGTTCCGCGCATACTTCAATTAGCCGCGTTCACCGCTAGAGGGCGCTACAAACGATTGTTCCGATTATTTCTAAAACAATTTCATTGGCTCTCGATCTGCCAGCACCGATGTTACAACCGGCTTAATGGGAAATAGTTTAAGTGTACGTTGCTCAACCCAGCGATTGTATTCAGAGCCGTGTTTTGAGAAATTCCTGATTCTGTTTCGCAGTATTGAAACAAAAACATGAGCTTGTTTGTTGCTCTTTTTATGTTATGTGTTGTTTTGTTGTTGTTACCATTATGTTCAATAGCTTTTTGTTAATAGCTATAATCCTTGCTCCAATTTAACACAAATCTTCAACAATCACAAATCCCATTATTTCAGACCCCACTTCATAATCATCCACATCCCATGTCATATGATCGTTCACAAAACACATCTATCAAACTACGAACATAATAAACACAAACATCTGGCTTCGGTTTAATCAAAATTTCAATCGCATTTGCATTGAGACTAACAACAGACGAGTTTATTAGAGCTTCAGCCGGTGATTTATAATGATTGGCCGCTGTCGAAGCAAATATCGGGAGCGTCTCGCCCATAAATGTCACAATCCATTACGCCGGGCGAATGTCCACATGAGTACATTGGGCCGGAGACCGACATGGTTGGTTTATGGACGAAAAAACGCTGACGAAACCGTTTGTTGGGCGGTGATGAGATATATGTGGAGGCGGTAGTTTTGTACGATTATTTGTTGCGGTACCACACTGTGATGAATATCTGCGGTTTCATTATTTGGCGTTTTCAAAAGGAAATTTTGACGTTGGACGATGAGAGGTTTACGTAGCAGCATTCTTGTATACAATCGATTTCACATTATACTGCAATATTGGTACGGAAGCTAGTAGTTAAAATTATGGATATCGTTCAGGTAAATACAAGCAATTCCAAGCTAAACACAGTAATCTAAAATCACACAATTCCCAAACAAATGACCTCCTGCATATAGAACGGGAGCCACTTCCTAAACGTATCGGTTTCAATAATAAATCAGCTTTGTTACCGAAATGTTCTCTGGTGGTGGCCATGCCGCGACTTCGGTTTAATTAAACCATGTGACGCAGCACTCGGCCGACACGTTACGGCTACTATCTCAGCTGGCAAATGACGCGGAGGCGACGCCTGGCTCAGCTCTGTGCAACTAGTGCACACGAGTAGCTTCATATCGATGGTACGAGCAGCTTACGTAACACTAGGTGTGGTTTTAAATGTATAAGTATCTAAGTATATCGTCTAAATAGTACAAAACAGGCCAATCAGGAGCACTTAAGGAAGTTGGATGGGTTTAATGTACAGTATACTAGAGTGTTAGATTACATAACACAGAAAACGGGCCATTACGACTTTTTGAGATTTTTGAGATCTGGTGAGAAACAATAGCAACAGCAACAAACAAAAAGAGTACAACTATCGAGGCTATTACGTAGTTCTCTAACAATAAATTATAGTCACGTCATATTTTGAAACTCTGAAACCATCTTTTATATAAGATTGGTATCTTTTACGAACAAAAGTCAAAACAAAGTTATAAAATCACTCGTGCCATTGACAGAACATCGATATAGTCGCCAACCGCAGCACTAGAAGGCGCATCGCTATCACTCACCTCGGCCGCACAAAATGCGCTCGCCTCCGAAACATAAACTGAATGTTAGTGTTCCTATGTCCACATTTGTTACACTTCCAGTTATTTTATTGTTGTGGTCCGACTTCCTTCTAGTTGTCCTTACCAGATGATCTTGATATAAACTGCTGTTCTTTTCTCCTATTTTGTCAAAATCACTTGAAATTTAATCGGAACCTCTTGATTACTATACTTGTAATTTACCCATGTATGTATACATATTCATGATAACCTCCAGGGTAATTTAAAGCTTAAAAAATATCTACTAACGGCAGTAAGTATTAGCAGTAAACTAAACTCAAGAGACATGATTATTACAAGGCCAGAAAACCATGTAGGTCACACCGATGTTTGGAAAAAACGACCGCAACAAAACAGGTTTGTTTACACAACCGAAAACTTTGCCAATTGGGACACGGAAGCCCGTAAACGAGTAAAAGGTATTGCTGTCAAAAAGGAAGTAAAGGTTCCAATAATATTGATAAATAAGTCGTGAGCCCGTACGTATGAGCTCGACAAACAGCCTGGTTTTGTTTATTTGTCATCAGAGCAAAAACACGGACTCGGTTCAGATTTTCTGAAATATTAATAAGAGTCCAAATACATGCCAACATGAAATTTTTATTTATACAGAATTCTGGTTGAGAATGAGTGTTTTGCAGTTCCTTCATCCTTAATTAAGTATTTTTCTATATGGTTGATCTGGTGCCCTTTACTTAATTGACTTTTTTAGTATCACTAATATAAATCCTTAGTGTTCCAGTGTATAGTATAGTATTAAAACTATTTCAATAAAAAAAAAACATACTTATATAAATAATATTGAATATCTGTAGAAGTAGGTCGTAAAAAGTATGCTTCAAAAGAAAATTCCGTCTGAAAACTTAGTAACCACATTTTTTATCGTATATATTATAATTAAATTAAAATAGTCTTTGTTTCGTCTAGCAAGTTTTGCTTCACTTATCTTTACGTTGGTTATCAAGAATATTTATCTGAAGACTAAGAAAATACATTAAAATAATAAGACGTTATTTTATTAGCACTTAGTTTTACGCGTGGGTATCAGGAATTCGTTATTACCGGCCAAGACTCTGTTGTATGTAGTTAGATATATTTTGTGTCAATATTATTGTTGTAATCAGCTTCAAGTACCAAAGGAACCTATAAATAAACAACTACATACTAAGTTAGTAACCAGCCAATCGAAATGAACTTCCACTGTAGCTTTGCTTAGAAAACTACTTTATTATATTCATGCTAATTAAATTTAAACAACATCACCTTCTGCCTAGACTTTCCCAACTATGTTAGGGTCGGCCTCCAGTCTAGTCGCATGCAGCTGAATACCAGTATTTTACATGGAGCGACTGCCTATCTGACCTCCACAACCCAGTTACTGGGCAATACGATACCCCTTGGTAAGACTGGTTGTCCGACTTTCGGGCTTCTGACGACCCGTAACGACTGTCAAAGATCCACAAATGACAGCCGGGACCAACGGCTTAACGTGCTTTCCGAGGCACGGAGGTGTCTCGGTATGTAAAGACTGTCACCCATCTACAGACCAACCCCTGCAAGCTTAGCTTAACCTGATGGATCGACCCGTGCGGCTGTTAATACTTAGCCACGAGCTCCTCCGCTCCGTAAACCTAGAAGAGTACTGGACTCTAATAAAGCACTTATTATTTTTACAACGCCATTTTAAATAAATCTTATAAAAACTGTAAAAAATCCATCCAGTAACTGGACCACAGGCTGCGTTGCCCTTTGAACACAATAAAACCCTTTTTTAATGATCAGAGATAAGGCCAGTCACAAAATTTTTAATAACCATAAAATTTGGTCCTTCGCACCAAGGTTCGGTTCGTAAGGACCAGGAAATGTCAGATGACGTCATAAAATATGTAACACGAGCGAGGTGTTATTTAAGTTGCAAATACACTGGCGCCATTAGTTTGGTAGTCGTAGTGTGCAATTTTTAATGTAACGGATGCCTGCGGGACCATGACAGTTAAACTAAGCTAGAGAATGTTAAAACGGAAAAATATATATTAATATTACTCTGTAATTTGAGAAGGATAAGTACCTTTAAATTATTGAAACAGAATTTTATGTAAACGAAAAGTCGGAATGATCACTGAAAAAGCAATTCGATAGTGTTTTTAGGGATCCGTACCTCAAAAGGAAAAAACGGAACCCTTATAGGATCACTCGTGTGTCTGTCCGTCTGTCACAGCCAATTTGCTCCGAATCTAAAAGACCGATTAAGTTGAAATTTGGTACATGTACGTATTTTTGTGACCCAAACACGGGTGTGTAACGTAAATAAATGAAATTTGAATATGGGGGTCAATTTTGAGGGGCAAATAAGAAAATTAAAAAAAGTTTTCAGACTGTACCGTATGACATATCAAATGAAAAGGCTTACTGTGAGGGTTTCAAACATAAATTTTTTATAATTTTAAATATATATTTTTATAATTTTAAAATCAATCATTTTAAAGTTATTTAAGAAAATAAACGAAAATTGACCATTACCCCCTATCTCCGAAAGTACTGAGCCTAAAATTTTGAAAAAAATACAGAAAATAGTTCAATACATATAGATTACAGTAAAACTTACAAGAAATCTATGGTCTTAAAAGAACATGGTAAATCTCTCAATATTGTGCGTACAAACTTACATTTGCAGTTGGAATGTATGGGAGAACATGTTTTTTAACTACAATGTTAAGTTTGTTCTTGGGATTCATCCCAACTACGGAACCCTTCATTATGCGTAGTACGACACGCACTTGGACGGTTTTTTCAACTAGGCACAGCTGATAGCTGTACTTGTGGAATGAAACTAACTTAATTTAAGGACGGAATAAAATAAATCATATCGTCGAGTGCTTCTCGCAGTCGACTGAAATAAAAGTGGATGCATTAGTAACTGATGAACTGATGACGTTCTTGTAAAAGTGTCGCTGTTTTTGGAACGAAGTTCTTTAAAGCGGCTTGCGCTAGGAGTTGACTGGCAGGAAGTGTAACGCGCGTTCATACTTTAAAAACGTTATGATTTTATTGACTTAAATCTATTATTACGCCTTCAAATAATACAAATAATTATAGTTTTTTTTAGTACACATCAATCCTAAATGATAATATAGGTTTTAAAGTATTGTTAGTAAAATCCAACCCAAAACATAAAACAAAAAACGGTCTAACTTCCAAACTACTTAATTTTCATGATTTTTTTTTTTGTGTGAACAGAGTCTTTTACTATCTATAATTTTGTCAGCGGTTTTGTTTTCAAATATTCATATTATCGTAAATCTTCACTTAAAATAATGATTCCCTATGAAACCGAATGGGATGGCGGCATGTGACGTGCAGCGCGCGGGCGACCGGCGACGGGCGGCCACGCTAGTGTACCGCTGGCTCTTGTCACGGTGATGTTATCTACATTACCGTGCTACTGTCAAGGGTACACGCTGCCACTTTTTTTGATGATATGGGTTGAACAAGCGTCGTGGGAGTTGACGACGCAACTCGCCTAATTACCTTTTTTGTTTAGCGAAATAAAATAGCACAATAGCCATATGTGCCATGATCCTTTTAACTATTTATTTTAATTTATGATTCCAGATACAGGACATTAGATACGATATTTAAAATGTGACAAATATTATTCAAAATGTTACAAACAACAAGAAAATCTCAGATCTTAACGTAATATACAAACACACGTAATACAATACAACACGTCCAGTAACACGTAATATTCATTAACACCATTCATTACCTAAGTACTCAGTTTGTGTTCAAAATCGCCGAACATAATTTATTGTTTTTTTGTTGTATTGTAATGATATGCGAAAGTGGATTATTAATAATAAAAAATAATAAATAAAAATCTTTTATTAACAGACACAAAGACTCATAGCATGTCTTTAATAAACATTACTTAAAAACATATGCAGATATAATTTAGAAAAATTTTGACGCAAACATCACAAAATGAAAAGAGCATCATTTACAGGTAGGTTTATCGAGCTGATTGTATAACATGCATCTTGACAAATCTATCCAGCGCAAGCCCATCCAGTCTATCCGTGAATACCCTAATGATGTTGGAGCTTTACCTGACTCTGTGTAGTAGCGACGCAACTTTCTTACGCATTATCGCAAAGGAATTGTCTGTGTGCGCAACCGCGAACATACTTGACGCACTACAATAAGGTCTACCTTATTGTAGAAGCTTCAACATCACTCTGAAAGCATTGTTGCTTTGGATGCGCAGGGTATTGTCCGCTTTTTGGGTATGATTAGCCTAGAGGCTGCTGGTGTAGAATGTCTGGCAGTAAGCCTTGAATAGTGTGATTTTATCGGGTACTGAACAACCAGAAAACCTCTGTGCCACCATACTTCCCCTCACAGCCAACGCCCTGCGCTCTCTTTCCATATCCAAGACGTCTTTTAAATCTTCAGTAACAATATGGCCTAGGTATTTAAACTGGGATACTATCTGTAAAAGTTACCCGTTAAGTATTATTGGAGGTACTACATATGATGGATTTTTATTTTTGCCTCTAAACACCAACAGTTCACTTTTCTTAGGGTTGTACTTGAGCCCATGCTGCTCAGTATAAGCTTCACATAGTGAAAGTATCTTTCTAATTCCACATATTGACGGGCTCAGTAGCACCATGTCGTATGAATAGCTTAAGTTATTTACATTTACTCCATCTACGTGACATCCGGCATGTGTGCTGAGCTCCACAAGTAGTTTGTTAACATAAATATTGAACAAGTTTGGGGACGTAAGACCGCCCTGCCTAACACCACACTCAGTTTATAGGGGTCAAACAATGCATTTGACTACTTTACAAAATTTCTCTGCTTTTCATACCAAAAAGATTGTATGGATACTAATGAGTCAGGAATGGGCTTCTCCCGCAGTTTCTCCCACAAGACATACGATACCAAGTCGAAGTCTTTTGAGAGGTCCAGGAAACAAGCATACACTGGTGTTTTCGTATCTGTGTAGTATTTGACATTATTCCAAACGATGAACTTCGTTCCACCTGGGTATCCCACGACACCTCCCGACTTTTGTTCTTGGCTTTTTTTAAGCTCTGTTTGTTCCTAAGAACAACGAAGTGATGATATTTATAAAACAAATTCCATTGGTTGTGTGAGCGTCTAGAACCCCCGTTTAATAAAAAGTGGGTCAGTGCCACGCAAGTGATTGATAGCTTGTCCAACTATTAGTAACACAAACCGCAGTCCACGTGCCTTCCCTCCCCGATGTGCTAACGCCCTTAAAATCAGCCCTAAACGCCCGAAATAATCCGCTACCACAGAACCAATCACCCGTCGACGATATAATTTAACAGAACATCCATCGCTGCACGAGTACGCCACATGTTTATGCCATCGCGCACTAAAGCGGCGCAGTAAATCGGTCCGAGGGTTTAAAGTGTCGTTATAATTTACGAGGTGCGACGCGGTGGTCTCAACGGTGGAATTTATTCATGGCGGTAATAAAATCTGTCGTTGTGTCCAGGGAGAGAGTCCAGGTTAATTCCTTTTTGAAATTCTGCTGCGAATGGAACTTGTAAGTTTTATCTGGCCTTGGAGCGGACTATATTAGTGGAGCTCATTTGAAATTTAGACACTTTCTGTACGGGGCTGTATGTATTGCGAGTTCGGTTTTTCATTTAGTTTGTTTTTCTTATGCAGCTTGCATTTGGGTAGTTACTAAAAATCTTTATGTAATGCTAATGTCGGAGCTATGAAAGAAAATGTATATTTGGTGCCATTTTGTGCACGCGAGCAATATGGAACGTGTGCATATGAAAATGTCGCCAAGTAAAATATGACACGAAAATTGAAGCATATTTTGCGTATGAAAGTTAAAAGTCGACTCACTAACTTAATAACAGCTCATTAATTCTGCTAAATTTGAACAGGATACTGCCGTCAGTTAACGAAACTTAGCCACTACCCCTCAAAGGTCAGGTCGGAATAAACTCGGCATCAAACTTAATTCTACTTTTAAGTTACTCACTTAAAACTCCAAGTTAAGCTTAAATTAATAAAAGCTAGTATCATCCGAAGCTCGCAAACTCTCAGTCAATTTTCTGTTCCAATTAATTAAAATGTCCATTTTTTATTAGCTTCGAAAATGCTAAATTGAATATAAATGTTGATCTTGTGTTATACTTTGAAGGTTTTAGCCAACGGTTTAAGCATATTTTGAGTACCTTATATTCATTCGTTGGTATGTACGTATATTTATGACAATATTTAATTTAATCCTGTCTGTCTATCAGATGTCGGATTTAATTTCGAAGTGAAATTGAATCGAGCCACAAATAGGTTTTTGGCTCGGCTATGGTAATTGATTTCATTGGTTTCGTGACTTCAAAATATTTTTTTATGGTTGAAGAGATGAAAATTTCCATTAAATTTACTACTTTTTTTTTATTACTAAATAACTTTTTATTATTGGATCAGATACTAACACAGGGTTTTCTTATTGTACTATGTAACTATAACAAAAAAAAAAACGAGCGAGCCTTACAGTAGTCGCATATATAATGTGTAACATTAGACATCTGTTTGGATTGGTACCACCTGACGGCCATCTCTAGCACCGCGCGCGCTCATTGCTCAAATCAAATAGCGCGCGCTTCCCCGGGTTTTTGTTACACACTTCCGTCCCTTTTCACGAAATGACTACCACAGATTGCAGCAAAGCTAGAGGGAAGATGTTACACATAAAATATTGGATTCTTATTTATTTTCGTCACAATAAACCTATGCTCAGATTGACTGATGACATCGTCTTCTTTTGTTACAGTAACGGCGAGGCATGTACCGTCTCTGGCGCAGAGGCGCGGCGCCCCCTCGCTCCCCGCACACGTGACCGCGCCACACCGCCGCTATGGCGCCACACGTCGCACTCTTCCTCATTCTCTGCCTCGTCCACTGCGACACCAAGACCGTGCTGCAGGATAAACTTGGTGAGTCCTCCTTTACGAAATGGTTTTAGAAGTTTTATAAAGTTCTCTTGTTGATTGATGAGCAATCTTCTGTGATAAAGGTACGCCCGACGTGGTTAAAGATAAAACCAAGTTGGTTTGGACAATCATAAAATCTTACAAGAAACAAAACGCACTCCATTAATCATTTGTACAACAACTTCATGTAAGATTCATAAGGATTCCAACTGAAACTTGTTTGTTACTTCATGAATAAAATGCCAGGAAGAGTAATCTTTCCCGTCCATATAAAACTTCGCTAAACATGCATACGGTCTGCTGCAGAATGCGCAAATCCCGACTTGATAGTAGCACATTAAGTTCACGTAATGCACCCAGCACCGGGACTACGGTACTGAATGGAGCGAGTCGCTCTCAAACCTCATTAGGAACAACAAATTTATACCAGCTTGGAACGTAATGGAGATGTTTTGTCCCAATGCGCCGGATGAACGCAGAGTGACTGGTTTAAAAAGTTAGTTTTTAATGGTATTTGGCTTGAAAGTGGGGATATAAAGTTGATGCAGGTTTTGTTTGTCAATGTGAGTAGTTCGTGTGAACTGCGAAGTGAAAGCGGTAGCGGTAACGGGTAAGCGGTAACGGGTAGTTCATTATTATTGATAATTTTACATTATTTGTTTAGTTCTTATGCTGTAATGTTCGAAATTAAATAGTTGTACTCAACTGACGTTAAAGTTTTAGGATCAAGAAGAAGTAAGCAATTTTTCCGTCTAAAATTAAACTAAGAGAAAAAGTATTTTTTTATCTCTTACGAAAATACTGTTCCATTAAATGGTTACAACCAACTTTTTTGAAACATTCAAAGTTACAGCTATTTAATCGCTGAAGCAACTTTTTAACAAGTACCAAACATTCCATAACCAGGAGTGGATTCTAATCATTTGACTGTCATCCCTAATAGTAAAATATTGTTTAAGACATTTATTTCTCAAAAACAGAATACAAATTATTCACTTAGAATTATTCACTTATATTGGTTGCTTATACAGTATGTTAGGTTTTTAATTTTTTTTTTTTTGAGATGGGTTTGCTCTTGACTCTAGTCTAGGTCAGAGATGACAGAGACAAAGTCGACGATGGAGAGAGCTTACCCAGAAGAAGCCTGTTCAATCTCACTTTGAAGAGCTTAGGGTTGTATGCGCTCGGAAACACAGACGCAGGTAGTGAGTTCCACTCTTTTGCAGTGCGCATTATAAAAGACATTTGGTAGTGCTTAGTGCGAATTGGTGGAATATCAACCAGGTAGGGATGGTAACTGGCAGTGCGTCTAGATGTCCGATGGTAGAAGGGGGCCGGTGGAATCAGGTCGTGGAGTTCTTGGGCACACTCACCGAAGTATAATCTGAAGAAGACCGACAAGCAGGGATGAACGTTAATTGAGGGAGGGTAATCAGTATTCGATTTTCGTCCCAAATATGTAAAACACCTATAACCTTAATTTGTGACGTAATTGTCCAATAAAATACATTATTCATGAACACCGAGCGCGCAATAAGTGTACTTGTCAACAGTAAAGTAATCACGCGGCAAAACACGTGCCGATCCTGCCGAAAACAAAAGCCCGTGAGCAAACCCCGATCCTTTCCTTTGTGCATGTCTAATTGCGCTTCTGCGTATCCCTTAAATAGGGGTTATTTAAGGGATACGCAGAAGCGCAATTAGACATACGCGCTTAAATGTGTCCTGTAAAAGTGTTGTTGAATAAACAAAAATGACGTCTTAGCAATATTACAATGAAGAATATTGGGATATGGTTCGTACCTACGCGTTATCTAATGATAGTGTGCGAGGAGCCATTAATTTGTACTGAGAGATGTTTCCCAATCGTTAGCGCAAGCGTGCATACATGTTGCGAGAGTTTTTGCGAAATTTTTGGTATGGTTCTGTCTGTTATTTATCAGTATTCATTTTTGTTCATATTTTTTTAGTATCATGTAAGCATGAACTATTGTGAGTTTGAATACGTCTCTCGTTTAAACTAACATACTGTATAGGGTGACTGGTAATGGGGTTGGCAACTGTCAAAGTAACGCTAGTATAGCTTTAACAAAAATTGTGTTCATTTACTCAGTAGTAAAATGGGCTAGGTCTGTGTACACTACCTCAAAAAAAACTGGTCAAGTGCGTGTCGGACCACGCACAATGAAGGGTTCCGTAGTTGGGATGAATTAATCCCAAGAACAAACTTAACATTGTAGTTTAAAAGCATGTTCTCCCAAACATTCCAACTACAAATGTCCATAGTTAAACGAAAAGGATCCAACCCACATTAGGTGTAATGTGGGTTGGATCCTTTTCGTTTAACTATGGACAAATGTAAGTTTGTACGCACAATATTGAGAGATTTACCATGTTATTTTAAAACCATAGACTTCTATTATCTATTACTATTTTCTGTATGTTTTTCAAAATTTTAAGGTCAGTTTTGGAGATAGAGGGGGGAATGGCCAATTTTCGTCTATTTTCTTAAATAACTTTAAAATAGTTTATTTGAAAATTATAAAAAAATATATACACAGTCTGGCCATAAATACTGTTACAATTAAAAATAAGACAGATAATACATTTTAAATTGGAATCTGTCATTTATTATATACGATTGTTCATTGAGTTTTCTAATTTTGGCGCCAATACATTGTACAATATTTTGCGATATTAAAATGGAGTGGGGTGATAAAGAGAACCGAATCGCTGTGATTGCATTACACAAAGTTGCTGTGGAGCCAAATGCAATTTTTAAAACTCTCCATGCGCTTGGTATTAGTCAAATGTTTGTGTACCGGGCTATTAATAGGTACAATAAGACCTCCTCTGTTTGTGACAGAAAAAGATCTGGCCGTCCACGTAGTGTTCGTACGAAAAAAGTGGTCAAAGCAGTAAGGGAAAGAATTCGAAGAAATCCTGTCCGAAAGCAAAACATTTTATCTCGGGAGATGAAGATAGCACCCAGAACCATGTCGCGTATTTTAAAAAGATGACTTAGGACTTGCAGCCTATAAGATGACACTGATCATTTGACATTTGACGCACTGGTCATTTTTTAACTGATAATTTAAAAAAGAATAGGGTGGTAAAATCGAAACAACTACGCAAAGGGAGGTCACAGAAAAGTTTTGTTTACGGATGAGAAAATCTTTACAATTAAGCAACACAAAATGCAATTAAAAACAAACAAAATGACCGTATTTATGTTCAAAGCTCTAAGGAAGCTTCCCAATTAGTCGACAGAGTGCAACGTGGGCATTATCCGACTTCAGTGATGGTTTGGTGGGGTGTTAGCTATGAAGGAGTGACTGAGCCATATTTTTGTGAAAAAGGTATCAAAACATCGGCACAAGTGTATCAAGATACCATTCTTGAAAAGGTAGTTAAGCCCCTTAACAACACCATGATCAATAACCAAGTATGGTCCTTCCAACAAGACTCGGCGCCGGGTCATAAAGCTCGGTCCACGCAGTTTTGGTTGGAAGTGAACGTTTCGGACTTCATCAGACCTGAAGACTGGCCGTCGTCGTCTAGTCCCAATCTTAATCCGCTGGATTATGGTTTATGGTCAGTTTTAGAGAGTACGGCTCGCTCTAAACGCCATGATAATGTGGAGTCCCTAAAACAACCCATACGATTGGCAGTGAATAATTTTCCCATGGAAAGAGTGCGTGCTTCTATTGATAACTGGCCTCAACGTTTAAAGGACTGTATTGCAGCCAATAGAGACCACTTCGAATAAGCTTTTTATATTTTAAATTGTTTTATATTTATGTATTAAACTAACACACTGTAAAAGTAATAAATATTAATTGCAATAAAAAAAAAATTCTTCGTGACAATATTTATGGCAAGACTAGGTATATAATATATACCTAGTCTTGCCATATATTATATATTTGAGACCCTCACAGTAAGCCCTTTCATTTGATAATTCGCACGGTACAGTTTGCAAAATTTTTTATTTGTGATGGTTTTGCTCTTGAGTGTATTTTCTTATTTGCCCCCCAAAATGGACCCCCATTTTCAAAATTCATTAATTTACATTACACGTCCGTGTTTGGGTCACAGAAATACATACGTGTACCAAATTTCAACTTAATCGGTCCATTAGATTCGGAGCAAATTGGCTGTGACAGACGGACAGACAGACAGACAGACACACATGAGTGATCCTATAAGGGTTCCGTTTTTTCCTTTTGAAGTACGGAACCCTAAAAATGAGAAAAACTCGTAGAATTCGGTAAAAAATACAGATAATTCATTTAAATGTGTGTAGGGAATTGATATTTATCAATTATTTTTATTGACTTTCAACATGGCGTCTCACCGATTTAGTTACTCTGTGCATATAAACAATGACAGTAAACCATAGATCGACCACTGATCATAGAAAGAGGACTGTCAGCTGTCACAACAGTGTTACTTCAGTCCTCTTCTTGAGTATTAAACATGTCAAACGTCATTAATCAATCAAAATGACAGCTTTCGGCCTCGACGGGTTTTTGTTGTGTGTTGCAATTTCAGGTGTAATTAACTGTGATTTACCAGCAAACAAAGCCATTTTACAGTAACTGGACAGTTGAGAACTGTTTTAAATGTTTTTCCCAATTTTTATGTACTCGTATAGTGCACTTACCTGACCCAAGGTCCATACATTTTGGAACATCTCCTTTGTAATATTTTTACTTGATGTAGGTAATCTGCAAAAATATGGTTAAATAAAAAGTTGGTTGATTCTGACTAAAAGCGTTTAAAAGCCATAATAAGACTGGTCGTCGTAGACGGTTCCGTGCGAGCGATCAAAGCGGCGCGGCGCCCGCCACTACAAGTGCTGCGCTATACGTACATAGCCACTGTAGTGTGGCGGAGCACAATGCGCACATGCTGTAGTTACAGCGCGAATGGGAAGCCGTGGCGGTGAGGTAGGTTTTATGAAAAATATAAAACATAGTTTAGTACAATTTGGTTTTGAGGTTTTATTGAAAAAGCAACTCCCAATGAGGATTTTCTATCCTGTATTTGTATAAATTTTCCATAATTTATTTATTTGATGTCAGCACAAAATTTTTCAAATCGGGGACCGCCATCCGAACACTTTTTATTTGATCGGAATTTTTGACATGATTTAACAAATGACAATAAAATAGTCACAGCAAATAGTGTACCCTATCGCGAATATCTGCGACGAAGGCCAAAACCAAAAAAGGCCGTCCGAATATATTCGAATGCGTAGCGTTAGACGTTCTGGGCACGTTCCACTACTCTTATGGGGATAACGCGTGATCATGGCGAATATCATACGAGGATGCAATTTGCTAGGTTTTTGCCCTTTTAGATATTTTGGTAAGGCGCTGACGTTGCGATTCCCCCGCGACGTAACGAATAGTTGTTTAGATGCGGGACATGTCGAGGTCACAGCAGCTCGCTCCAGCCGCTCGCTCCAACCGCTCGCTCCTGCCGCTCGCTCCTGGAGCTTGCCTGCCGCACTCCTGTGATAGATTACTTACGTCCATTAAGTTGTTACGCACATAGTGCCCATAGCTACAATCTCTCGTCCTCCATAACGTTTTTGCGAATAGAATTCTCTGGAATCGCATTAAGCTTTATGGGATTACAAAGGAGACTCGTATTAAACTCGGCTTGATGTATTAACATTGATTTTTTCGACTTCGGTGGGCGTAAGTTATTTGCAACCCTCGATGTGCGAGAAAGGTTTATCTTTGCGTTTGTTTAATAGGCTCTGCTAAGTCACAAAGAAACGCCTACCCTTTTTCTTTTTTAAGCAAATTTGGTAAATGCGAAAATTTTAAAATAACTCGCTTATGTATTTAAACCAAGGATTTATAGCGAAATTGTTTTAATGTTCCAATTACGATAAATTGTTTTCTTTAAATCCTGACGGTGTCTGATTGGATCCACTAAAATAGACATTTTGTTTAAATACAGAATTTGATAAATATCTCAGCGCTGTCCGGAGCTCTGTTCATGTAATTGCTCCGTCATTTTTCTCAAGTGAAACTGGCCAACAAATCTAGTCTCATATATTAATTGTTGAAAGAACACCGGGAGGGCAATTCTGAGAGGGTATTATGGCCCCTGGCGGGACTCTAACCCGGGACGCGGCAGATGGCGACTTCGTGCCATAAAGAACACACAGCGGGAGAAAAAATTTGAAAACTTGAAATACGTTTTCCGAATGTTCGTTTTATTGCATTGAAATGCGTTTGCGGCTATAATCTGATCGTTTTACGAGCACGGCTATGTTCTAAAATTTGCAATTGTATTCTGTACCACCGCTCATTTTGCTATAAAAACTGAATTTATTACTTTACAAGCGTCGAGACATTAACGTCTGATATTATTACGGGCTCTAGGTTATTTCCCGTTGAATAAATCAACGAATTTTTAACTCGGCCCTCGTGAAAAATTTACGAAGTTTGTTTTTTCATTACATTGCGTATTCTTCCCTTTGGGATGAGCAGAGCAGTAAAAAGCGATGCGCTGGTAACCCTTTAATAATTAATTATGTACGGCTGTAATCTTTCAAGCCAATGTGCTGCTGCTGTGGGTAGTCTCGAGTCTCACACATTCGAACAATTGAGTTCTCCGCGCAGACCTTATGGAGAATTTCTTCAACCCATTTTGATTATTCTTGTAACCATAACCTGAATAAATAACTAAACTACTTCATACCTAAACCTACATCGGTATTATTTAAACAGAACGCTTGACATAGCTAACATCACGTCTTTAAAAATAGAGTTAGCATACAACAGGTAACCAAGCGATCCCTCGGAACATTGTAATTAAGTCATAAGTCATTTATTCATGAACAAGAAATTGTGTCTGAAATTACATGATAAAAAACTAAATTACATAAGGAAAAAACCACGTTAAATATTACAACAATGCATAAATACAACATATACTGGTTGATTTTTTTTACCGTCTTGAAAAAAATAGGGTACAATAGGTGAACGGAGTAAAAGGCTATGGCATACCTAGCTTTTTTTGTTTTTTGAATAGCTTAGACATAAATTACTCTATCAATACACATTTGAAGTAAACTAGAACAAAAAATAAACAGAAATTTTGAAAAAACTGTATAGATCGTTAAAAACTATCGAAATTCAAATCATACGCACTACGCACCCTGCGTACTCTACTCTAATCTGTCGTTCTTCTTCTGTCTCATATTCATGAATATATTTGCCAAGTTACTTATAAGTACAAATACATAAATGCTCGGCACTGTAAGTATATTCAGATTTATAAAATGTTCACGGCAACTCTCTCTTTGCGGGATACGGAGTAATGTGCGAATTGCTCGTTTTTGTAACACAGCAAATTAAACCATGTGATTTATTAATTAGCTACCGTGTGGTCCACGAATTACTTACTTTGGAGCCATCGTGTCGTCCTTTACAACATTTATTTCTTTGACTTTGTGTACAAAATTCAATTTATCTTTGATAATATCTGCAGACAACTGACATTGAGACGGACAGATGAGAAAATACAAAAATAAAACCCAATAAGTATCGTCAAGTTGGTTTTATTTAAACATAATTTCACAGTTATAGTCAATGATATAGCTGAGGTTATTTTTAAAATCAATACAAAAGCAACAGTAACATGATTATTAAAATCTAGACATTTTTTTATAACCGATAGCTTTGTAGATTGTCTTTATAGCTTTGGATTTAGTTAGAGAGTACCTGCACCGACACGGTGACGGGCCTCGTGTCACGACCCTCGCGTGACGAGCCTCGCGTCACGAGAATCCATTTTAATTTCAATCGTTTCACTTAGTCTGTCTCTATGTTTAGTATATATTGTTTATACTCGTAGTGAGTAGTTTACAGTGAGTAGAGTTGACAACCGTCTCGTAATTGGTCCTTCATAGGCACTACTAGCCAGTTCAAACTGGTTTCCTCTGCATGAAACTAGATTAATCTGCTGAATACTCATTTTGTAGTGAATTTTTGAAATACATGTTTGATGTGTTGAGTTTATTTAAACTGAGTTTGAATTAATTACGTGCAATCCTTCGTATGGTCGTTGGTCCATCTAACTCGGGGGCGTCCCATACTACGCCTGCCGATCGGTCACCACTCCAGGACTGGATGTGGAAGGCGGAGGAGAGTGTGTTGTGGTGCAGCCTGGCCTCTGCCCATGTCCACTGTGACTGCGATAGGCTGAGCTGATTGAAATGTATGATCTTTTTATGTGGTTTATTTAAATGATAAATGATTTTATTTCTGTAAGTAGGTTCGTACAAACACTTTTACAAGTCAATCATGTTTTTTTTTTTAAACTAGATGAGGTCGGCGTTTCCTATCTGACTACTCTGAGAAGAAAGGCCGAATCAAACTCAGAGGTCGCAGTCTCTTATAAAGTTCAGACATAATCTTGGTCACTTCATGTCAAGACCACGTAGATTGGTGTCTGAAATGGTCTTTTGAGGAAAGAACCACACAGATTGAGAGGACCTGTCCAGTCAGTGCACGCATTTGTCAGTAATCGCGCACCTCCACTCAGAACTTAAGGAGCTCAACGATTCGACGAACAATACCAAAGAAAGGACATTTGGGTAGGCCGCATGAATTACTCAAACTGCCAGACCATGATTAAAATAACTGAGAGAAAAAATAAAACAAACAAAAATGGCAATGACCTACATAGTCTTCACATTCACAATAATTAAAATAATATAATACTTTACAAAATAAATATTCAAGCCAACATTCAGTATGCAAAAAAAAAGAGAAAAAAGAAAATTTGGAGCAGTTCACCCCCAATCCTTTTTGTCCTCTATATAATCTTTAACGCTATAAAAAGCTTTCTGACACAACTTGCGTTTAATCAATTATTTGAATTTATTAAGGCTTAGATCTTGAACGTGGCTTGGAAGTTTATTATAAAAGCGTATACATTGACACCTGAATGAGCCACCTATTTTCTTGAGCCTTGTTGGAAGTACAATAAATTTGTGTTTGTTCCTAGTATTTATATTGTGAATATCACTGTATTTTTTAAACAATTTAATATGTTTATGGGCATATAAAATATTTTCAAAAATTTACTGACAAGGCACAGTCATTATATTAATCTCCTTAAATTTCTCTCTGAGAGATTGTCTCGGACTTAATTTATAAATGGATCGAACAGTTCTTTTCTGCAAAACAAAGATAGTCTGAATGTCGGCTGCATTTCCCCACAACAGAATACCGTACGACATTACACTATTAAAATAGCTAAAGTACTCTAAACGGGCTGTCTAACGGGATGTTAGTTAAATTACGAATTTTCCTAACAGCGTATGCTGCGGAGCTTAGATTTTTTGACCATTTATCTATATGTGGGCCCCACTGAAGCTTAGCATCCAAAGTTAAGCCCAAGAATACTGTGCTATCTTCAGGATTCAATTCTTCGCCCTTTATCAACACGTTAGTTTTTACCTGCCTAACGTGAGGTATCGTAAACTTAATGCATTTGGTTTTGTTTTCATTAAGAAGTAAATTATTGACATTGAACCAGTGAACTACTTTTTAGATCGCTCTGTTTACATGGTCAGTAACCAGCTGCTGACGTTGTAAGTTTAAACAAAGCATTTAATAGAAAACATGAGATAAGTAATTACCATCGGGGTGTAAGCACTTACCATCGGGGTGCAAGTTCTATTGTACTTACCATTGTACTGTAAGTACTGCTTGCTTACCATCTACATCCAGGACCAGTGCCTATGAGAGTTTCAAAATGAGTAAATAAATAACTTTGAATCCAAAGATAGAAACAAAACTCCACGAAAGGAAAATGTACAGGTAAAAAAATAATTAACGATAATGAATATTTATATGGTTTGTAATGTTTCCGCTTAATTGTAAGAAGTCACGCACGCTCGCGACTTTGCGGCAAAATGATTTGCGAACTTATGTGTGTGCCGGGTATTACCGGCTGGAGGATCACGCTAGTTTATGTAAACTTATGTGGTGTAGCTTCGTGAAGTGCAATAATTTGTGGGTTTTCAAAAATACTAATATTACAAAAAAAAAATATCATGATTCTCCTGCCCATAACCCAATTTATTTAGGCCATTCAGGCTATTTATTTGGTCGGCGCAATATTTTATTTTCTTCTATGTCTTTTTTTTTTAATAAAGTCAATAACAAAAAAAAATAATCGCGGATTGTTACAGGCCTTTATTATATATTTACTCGTATATCCTAATCTATCCAAGCGTCAAATGGTTACCTACCCCACTTATTATTTTAGGTAACTCCTATAAGAATCCTAAAAAATATTAGATTACCTGTGAAATTACCGTTTAGTATGCAGAAAGTTATTTATTTAGTTATAGTCATTTTTTATATAAATATTCTTTATTTCTATTGATCAAAATATGCACCCATGCTATCGATGCATCTCTGCCAGCGCATTGGTAATTTTTCAATGCCCTTCTTGAAGAAGTCAGGTGTACGGGAGCCAACAAACTCTTCAAAGGCATTTTGTACTGCCTCTCGGGTATTGAATTTTTTCCCTGCCCAGGAGTAGTCCAAATTTTGGAAAAAGTAGAAGTCTGTCAGCGTAAGATCTGGTGAGTACGGTGGATGACGCAAAACTTCCAACGCTAGCTCTTGTAGCTCAGACACCGTCTGTTGTGCCATATGAGGTCGAGCGTTGTCGTGTAGGAGTAGCGGGGACAATTATAATAAATTTGCGAACTTCTCCATCATTGTGTCCAGTTCCTCACAGTACACATCCGCAGTAATGCTGGTGCCATTAAGTAAGAAGCCGTGATGAATTATACCAGCTCTAGACCACCAAACAGTGACCATGACGTTTTAGGAGTAAGTTTTCGTTTAGGGCATTGCCTAGGCGCTGAACCAGGGTCTAACCAACACGATAACCGCTTACGATTATCAAAAAGAATCCATTTTTCATCGCAAGTGACAATGTGGTCCAAAATTCCTTCGTTTCTGTGTTTGTTAAGCAACGCAAGGTATACCTCAACGCGTTCGTCGCGTTGGCGATCGTTCAGTTCGTGCGGCACCCACTTATCAAGTTTTTTTACCTTGCCAATTTGACGCAAATGGACAAATATTGTTTTGATGCTGAAAGCTGCTGCTAACTCAGCCGTAGATTTTGAGTATCGTCAGCTTCCACTATCGCATTTAATTTGTCGTGCCTGATTTTAGTTTTTGGGTGACCACGGGGTTCATTTTTTAGATCAAAACTTCCATGTCGGAAGCATTCCAACGAATAAGAAGTCATGCGTTCGTTTGTAGTGTACACTCCTTACACGTAATTCATGTTGCGAGCCGTTTGTGCGGCATTGCTACCGCGACGGAACTCGTATCCCATAATTACTCGTATTTTTATCTTGTCCATATTAATGAAAACGATACAAACCTAGTGAAAACAAAACACTAATCAATAAACAAATGACTGAAATTGAAAATAGAATTCCATATTTTTTAAATAAAATTAATTTGAATTTAGAATTTATTGCCAGCTATGCATAAATTACGTTTCAAATGGCCAGTATTGTAAAACGGCAACTTCATAGGTCAACCTATTATTGTTGTAAATACCAAACACAATGCAACAACAGCAAACAATATTGTAAGTATCAAATAGAAAGCAACAACAGAAAAACATACTACAATCGCTAATCCACAAAACAGCAACAATACTGTTATAGCTTCTGTACAAAATAAGCTGCACAACAACAAACCGATAGGAAGAACCAACAGGATACAAACAGAAACAAGGAGAACAAAAACAGATTACATTTGTCGATTTAAAAGTAAAATTCTGCATATTTCACGAACTTCCCGCAACTAGGTGTGATAGCGAGTCCCAATTCTTTTTTTATGAAAGAATAGATGGTGTGCAAGTTTCCCGTCTGATAAAAACTGCATACAATGCCAAGTTTTTTAAGTTTAAACTTTTTCTGCTGGAAACTGTATTGCATTTTGTAGTATCCGTGGCGTACTTTGAAAAGTGTGTAGGAGTGAGTATTACAACGGCGATAAAATGTATGGGCAGTGTAGTTAAATGAGGGAACGTTTGTGTCACTCTGTAGTACTGTGTGAGGACTGCAAGTGATACTGTACCTAATTGTTCACAAGTACTATTTGTTCAAAATATTGAGACAAAAACCAATCACAAACTTCGCCCTTTTATACAGACTTCATATAGTAAAACCAGGAGGGGGAAATATTATTAGAAAATGAAATCTCATAACAACATACCATTCTACTGGTACATTCTCCTCACAACCAGTAAACCCAATACCATTTTCTCAGCCCTCAAAACGAACCCGCAGGCTAAACGCAAGTCTTAACAAAACCGCTGACATAATTGGAGTCACAAAATTTGTCGCCACAAGCGTCTAGCGGGCTGAATGACCCGCCTTCGATGATCGCAGACTCCAGCCACAGAGTACACAGCTACAGAAGGCCGGCTTCATTCATACAACGAGCAAACATGCAGCACACATAGACACAACGTCTACGTACGGCGTATGCAAATGCACTCAATTTCGACGCAATTGGTATCTTTTTGACAGTTGAAAATCGCCGTACGTTCTCGTATAAGTGTGTGTACGCGCGTTGTATGGAGCTGGCCTTCTGTACCTAACTATTTTGTGACCCAGCTCTCGGCTGACATACCCGTTATTCTGCTTACGTCCGCGGGAGCAGTCGATATGCAGTAAAATTGAATTGATAGTCGTCTACAAGACGCGCAGTTTAGGGTTCGCGGCAATAGAACGTAAAGATTTGCTTTATGTGGAGTTGCGACTTTGTTGGATTTCGTTTTAACGTCGAATTGTTGTTGGTAGGATGGACAGGAAGTTTTCGAAACAAAATTTCAGCTTCAATTACAAATTGGACATGAATTATTCTTGATCTTGGTTTTTGCTGGCCTTTTTTTTTGGTAGGAAATTATCAAATAACTTCTCCCGCTCTGGGTGGAGCGGGAAGGCGTGTCAGACTTCTGCTGACTAAAACCCACCCGTGTTTCTTCAGTTGCCTGTGCCAGGGCCACGGTAACTTTTTCAAACAACCCGCGACCTTGGAGGCATCGGCCCTAGCGGGCCCCATCAGTTATTGCTGACATCTCGTTGAGGCGCGCGTGGAACACAACGCGTCGTCGACTTACCGGGTCTTAACGGGTCTGGTCCTTACCGGATGGCGAGCTACCCATTGCTCGCCGGCCGCAAGACCGCGCCTACGATGGCTGGGAATCTGCTCTCAATTTCGGCTAAAATTGGTTTTCCCGACGCCCAGCCAGGGCGTCTCCTGCGGCGACTAGGGGCGTGAGGGCGCAAGGATTGCCTCTCCCTCACGCGTTCCGCCTCCTCCTTTGCGAGCATTACTGCTTCGCAGAAGGAGGTGACGGCTTCCCATGCACTCTTACTACGTACCATGGCCTGGACCAGGGCTGGACGCGAGAGATCGCTGCCGCCGATCACCTCCGCGAGGACGCGCCGGTGCTCTGCCCGAGCCGGTCAGACCTCCGGGCGAAACACAATGGTAACCCCAAAGCATTTCCTCCCGCCTTATCCGGAACAGGAACATCCCGAAGCAACCGTGTCCGGTGAGGACCTGCGTCAGGCGGAAGGTGAGGATGCCATGACGCCTCTCCAACCACTCCTCAAACAGGGGACTTATCGCCGCAATTGTGGTGTGCCCAATTTCTGGTGGCCTGAATTCTGCTTCTTGGTTTAAACAATTGAAGCGGTTTTCTAATTTTACAGTCATTGAGGATTTTTATTTGCAATGAAGATGTAATTACTAAGTAAAGTAAATACGTCTGGCATAAAAACAATATGAATAGCAATTACTGTAAAACTCTTGGAACATACATACAACATACCTCAGAGTACGTCGGGGGTACGGGGGGGAATTGCTTCGCATTGTGCATTAACTGTGCTTTATATAAATAAATATGCCGTTAATGTAATTAAATTAAATCATGCGAACGACCACCTTACACTAGATGGGCCACTTACAGATTTTCTGCACATTGGCTGAGGTTCAGGAAATTCTGGCTGACACTTTGTTAAATTTTTAAGGATAAAGATAGAGCCGCTCTTGTCACTTGTCGTGTCTAGGCACATCAGATGTCAGGATCCCTACCAATGAGTTTACTCTTAACTAAATCGGATGTAGATGGATCCACGTGGTGGTGGACATATCACAGACGTATGTGACCTTGAAAGCAAATTTAGCATTTCCCTATCCGAGTCTACTAAGTCCCTACGCATGTTCTGTGAGACATGTATCTACGTTACCTTCCCTAGTGACGTCACGACTCACACTCGTACGTAAATACCATAAATATATAGGTACGTCCCAAAGGAGCAAGTTTCCCGATGTTTTCCTTCTCCGATTAAACGGTATGAAGCAATTTATCAAAATAAATTGCTCACACGAAGGAGAAATACTTTAATGTTCGAAGTAAATGCTGTGTTACAATTATATGAGGTGTATTACTACATAATTGTATTTATATAAACTATTTGGCTGACAAGCGGGAACTATCGATTGCTACTGAGTTGAAGGTTCTTTTAATGTTTTTCTGTGGTAAAGATAAACATGTCATTGTGTAAAAGCTTGCTGGTTAATGTGAGTCTATACTACTATGATATACTTGAGTAGTCATGACGGTAGTACGAACAATTATTTAGCTAATGTCGAACGTCAGTCCGTCATCTTTGCAAATTAATCGAATATAATCCCATTTTAGACAAATATTTTAAGTTACTTTCCAGTTAAAAGCTCCACGAGCTCATTCCACCGGCCCCATTTTACCATCGGACATCTAGACGCACTGCCAGTTACCATCCTTACCTAGTTGCTATTTCACCAATTCGCACTAAGCGCTTCCAAATGTCTTTTATAATGCGCACAGCAAAAGAGTGGAACTCACTAACTGCGTCTATGTTTCCGAGCGCATACAACCCTAATCTTTTCAAAGTGAGAGTAAACAGGCTTCTTCTGGGTAAGCTCACTCCACCGTCGACTTTGTCTCTGCCACCTATGACCTAAACTAGAGTCAAGAGCAAACCCATCTCCAAAAAAAAAGCTTTATTTATTATTAAAAAAATAGTTTTATCTTTTTACTTATCTATACCTAACCTACACTCCAGTGTTTCCAGAGGCTATTCTTAGAAACGTCTGATGCCGCGTGACCCCGTCGTATAATCCTTAACCGTGTAATGCTTAGCTGACCTTGCCTTGTTCACACATGTGTTGACATAACTACATTCGTATTCTGCTGTATTCACCGCTCACCAACCATGCCCGTGCTCTCTAGGTTACATACGGAAATTAATTTCAAACCTGCACATGTCCTCTAGTTAATTTTTAATGATTCAGTAAGTTGACCTTTTAACCTCAGTAATCTGTGCACAATTCTCAAAGACACCTCATAACTAGCTCCACTACGAACATCAGCAATAACAATCGATACAAACTTTTTATATAAATTACATAATTACATACGCACGAACTCGCTCAACATCGGTAATCTCACTTTAAATAAGCACAAACGCTGGAATATTAATTACTCAACTGAAATTACACTTGCTAAAGTGGTTTTGTTAAAGTTTGCAATTGTTGATTACCGCCGAGGAGTCGATTACAACCTGTAATTACAGCGAGTGCCAACTTGTACTGATTGTAATCCTGGTAATCTGTTCGCCTTTTCGTGTTACAAGTCCACTTTACTGCGGGCTGGAGCGGCTTGATTTTTCGTGCAGTTTTCTGGTAGAATGCGAAATAAACAAAATTATAGAAATAGTTATATGAAAGTGTATCGTTAGTTTATCTTACATACGATTTTTAAGCGTGGACGCATGAGGTTAGTTTTGTGTGTGTGCACGCATGAGGTTAGTTTTGTGTGTGTGGACGCATGAGGTTAGTTTTGTGTGTGTGCACGCATGAGGTTAGTTTTGTGTGTGTGGACGCATGATGTTAGTTTTGTGTGTGTGGACGCATGAGGTTAGTTTTGTGTGTGTGCACGCATGAGGTTAGTTTTGTGTGTGTGGACGCATGAGGTTAGTTTTGTGTGTGTGCACGCATGAGGTTAGTTTTGTGTGTGTGGACGCATGATGTTAGTTTTGTGTGTGTGGACGCATGAGATTAGTTTTGTGTGTGTGGACGCATGATGTTAGTTTTATGTGTCTGGACGCATGAGGTTAGTTTTGTGTGAATGAACGCATGAGGTTAGTTTTGTGTGTGTGAACGCATGAGGTTAGTTTTGTGTGTGTAAACGCATGAGGTTAGTTTTGTGTGTGTGAACGCATGAGGTTAGTTTTGTGTCTGTGGACGCATGAGGTTAGTATTGTGTGTGTGAACGCATGAGGTTAGTTTTGTGTGTGTGGTCGCATGAGGTTAGTTTTGTGTCTGTGGACGCATGAGGTTAGTTTTGTGTGTGTGAACGCATGAGGTTAGTATTGTGTGTGTGGACGCATGATGTTAGTTTTGTGTGTGTGAACGCATGAGGTTAGTTTTGTGTGTGTCAACGCATGAGGTTAGTTTTGTGTGTGTGAACGCATGAGGTTAGTATTGTGTGTGTGGACGCATGATGTTAGTTTTGTGTGTGTGAACGCATGAGGTTAGTTTTGTGTGTGTGAACGCATGAGGTTAGTTTTGTGTGTGTGAACGCATGAGGTTAGTTTTGTGTGTGTGGTCGCATGAGGTTAGTTTTGTGTGTGTGAACGCATGAGGTTAGTATTGTGTGTGTGAACGCATGATGTTAGTTTTGTTTGTGTGAACGCATGAGGTTAGTTTTGTGTGTGTGAACGCATGAGGTTAGTTTTGTGTGTGTGAACGCATGAGGTTAGTTTTGTGTGTGTGAACGCATGAGGTTAGTTTTGTGTGTGTGAACGCATGATGTTAGTTTTGTGTGTGTGAACGCATGATGTTAGTTTTGTGTGTGTGACCGCATGATGTTAGTTTTGTGTGTGTGAAACATGATGTTAGTTTTGTGTGTGAGAACGCATGAGGTTAGTTTTGTGTGTGTGGACGCATGAGGTTAGTTTTGTGTCTGTGGACGCATGAGGTTAGTATTGTGTGTCTGAACGCATGAGGTTAGTTTTGTGTGTGTGGACGCATGAGGTTAGTATTGTGTGTGTGAACGCATGAGGTTAGTTTTGTGTGTGTGGACGCATGAGGTTAGTTTTGTGTCTGTGGACGCATGAGGTTAGTATTGTGTGTGTGAACGCATGAGGTTAGTTTTGTGTGTGTGGACGCATGAGGTTAGTTTTGTGTGTGTGGACGCATGAGGTTAGTTTTGTGTCTGTGGACGCATGAGGTTAGTATTGTGTGTGTGAACGCATGAGGTTAGTTTTGTGTGTGTGGACGCATGAGGTTAGTTTTGTGTGTGTGAACGCATGAGGTTAGTTTTGTATGTGTGAACGCATGAGGTTAGTTTTGTGTGTGTGAACGCATGAGGTTAGTTTTGTGTGTGTAAACGCATGAGGTTAGTTTTGTGTGTGTGGACGCATGAGGTTAGTTTTGTGTGTGTGGACGCATGAGGTTAGTATTGTGTGTGTGAACGCATGAGGTTAGTTTTGTGTGTGTGGACGCATGAGGTTAGTTTTGTGTGTGTGGACGCATGAGGTTAGTATTGTGTGTGTGAACGCATGAGGTTAGTTTTGTGTGTGTGGACGCATGAGGTTAGTTTTGTGTGTGTGGACGCATGAGGTTAGTATTGTGTGTGTGAACGCATGAGGTTAGTTTTGTGTGTGTGAACGCATGAGGTTAGTTTTGTGTGTGTGAACGCATGAGGTTAGTTTTGTGTGTGTGAACGCATGAGGTTAGTTTTGTGTCTGTGGACGCATGAGGTTAGTATTGTGTGTGTGAACGCATGAAGTTAGTTTTGTGTGTGTGAACGCATGAGGTTAATTTTGTGTGTGTGAACGCATGAGGTTAGTTTTGTGTGTGTGAACGCATGAGGTTAGTTTTGTGTCTGTGGACGCATGAGGTTAGTATTGTGTGTGTGAACGCATGAGGTTAGTTTTGTGTGTGTGAACGCATGAGGTTAGTTTTGTGTCTGTGGACGCATGAGGTTAGTATTGTGTGTGTGAACGCATGAGGTTATTTTTCAACATCACATTTCAAGTTCACGTGTAACAAATTTTGTTCCTTTTGACCTTCTCATTTAGTGTAGGTCGACTCTGACCCGAAAAGCTAAGTAATTGACACCACTAACAAACGATGACCTTCCAACTCGCCTCAGATCCTCGCCCACAAAACACACGCGGCCAAAACGCAACGCAACTTCCTGCAAAGGGGCGTTTTTTTTTGCAAATCATCTGGCTCGCCGGTCACTATCAATCTTAATTGCTAGAGGCACTTTCTTTTACGGAAAGGGCGCGAGCTCTGTCAATCTCCTGAATTATGACCCGAAGATTAAAGTTACTGCAAGGTCAGCTGAGGAATGAATAACAACTAAACTATGGGTCATTGCTTTTTTGTTTGTTTTATTTTTTCTCTCAGTTATTTTTAATCATGGTCTAGCAGTTTGAATAATTTATGCGGCCTACCCAAATGTCCTTTCTTTGGTATTGTTCGTGGAATAGTTGAGCTCCTCAAGTTTTGAGTTGAGCTGCGCGATTACTGACAAATGCGTGCACTGACTGGACAGGTCCTCTCAATCTGTGTGGTTCTTTCCTCAAAAGACCATTTCGGACACCAATCTACATGGTCTTCACATGAACTGACCAAGATTATGTCTGGACTTTATAAGAGACTGTGACCTCTGAGTTTGTTTCGGCCTTTTTTCTCAGAGTAGTCAGATAGGAAACGCCGACCTTATCTAGTTTAAAAAAAAAACATGATTGGCTTGTAAAAGTGTTTGTACAAACCTACTTACAGAAATGAAATCATTTAACATTTAAAAACAGACGCAAATGTTTGCGATACTAAAACAGTTGTGCATTTCCCTTTTGTCTGACATTTACGTAAACACTACACTCGTAAACTTGAATGGATAGTTACGGTTAGTCAACCTGCGGCTATGAGCGCTCAAAATGCTTGAAACGTCAGCCATTGTTAAAAGTTATGTTGACCTCGATACCGCCCGCAAAAAGTAATTCCATTCTATTTGCTCCTGTTATTTCCAGCCGTTTCAATAACGGAAAATATAAACTCTCTATTATAAATGCAGCTACAATTACCATAATATTGTATAATACGATGACATTCGTGAGCTGACTTATTTTCAATAGAAAAGTAGCGACATTAATAAATTGAAAACAACGATCCCGGAACGTTGCCACACAGATTACAATCACGGAAAAAGGCAACAAAAGGGGCAAGAACACGAAATTGTCCCGGACAATGCATATTGCGGGCCCCGGACAGGGCTACCGACCTTGACTAATGGATTGCACTTTTTGGAGCAATTTATTCGAAAACCTTCCCATTTTTTATTAACACAAACCAGAGTTATTCTCCTCACCGAGACTTCCTTTTCATGTAATCATCTTATACAGGCAGAACCAGGGCTCACGGGCTGCATCCACCGTCTGGCACATTTTTTGAACAAGATTGCCTATTACGATTTCCTCGAGCAAATTGGGCAGCCCTGGAGGATGTCGGGGCGCAGTGTCAGCCGCTAGGAATCCCGAACTCGCCTGCCTAACGAAATTGCATTTTGATTGTGTTCAACCGCCTTACACGTGGTTGAGCGCAATTATTTGACATTATTACTTTTTATTACAGTTGAAACGTCATTTCGTTCGGTTCATGCTCCGCTTGTAATTTGAATTTCGTCTCGGTGCGCTCTCATTTTCAAAAGTGGAATTTGGACTGAGATATTTCTGCATTGCGGAGATGTTTGGATCCGACCTATGTTATGCTTTATTGAAAGTACCGTAATTCGTGTTTTCCACATTTTATGGGTTGTGGTGCTGTGCTTTGCGAGATCATACCTCAGATTTGGACTCCTATTTATTCGAATTTATTATTATTATGGAAAATGCGGTTCGGTACCAGTCCTAAATTTTTTTTTCTCATAAAGTTTTATATTTCAATTTGCATTCGATGGACAAATACAAATAGAGAATATAAATTACTAAGTATATGCAAATCACTTGCCTTGCTAAAGCTTGTTCAATTTTAAAGAAATTACATTCAAAATATTTTAATATTGAACGCGTGGCTAGAATGTTATTGCATTTATAAGTGCTAAACTTGTCGGCCTTTGTCCGTTTATTCGAAATTCTTTTGTACAGTTTTAAAATGAAACAATAATTGCAGAAATTGTGTCGCGCGCAGTTACTTCGGCTAAGGAGGTGCGAGCGTCCAATACACACTTATTAAATATTAAACTGAACTGAACAATAACACGTGTAGGAAACCTTTGCATTTTAATGAGGATTAAAACTACCATTTTCCATAAGCCAATTTAGATTCAAAAGGCGTGTTACAAAGTGAATAATAATTACCTAATGTTGGGGACAGCTTCCAGTCTAACCGGATGCAGCTGAAGACCAGTATTTTACATGGAGCGACTGCCTATCTGACCTCCATAGCCCAGTAACTGGGTAATACCATACCCCTTGATAAGACTTGTTGTCAGACTTTCGGGCTTCTGACGACCCGTAACGACTGTCAAAGATCCACAAATGACAACCGGGACCAACGGCTTAACGTGCTTTCACGAGAGAGACGGAGGGGTCTTGGTATGTAAAGATGGTCACCCATCCACGGACCAACCGCGGCAAGCGTAGCTTAACCTGATCGATCGACCCGTGCGGCATATTTTATAAGGTAGCTAACTACTTGCCAGTCCCATACACTAACTCCATTACAAATTGAGAATTTACTTGGAGTCGAGTGCTACGTTTCGAGTGCTAAGTTTTATTAATAGATAACTTCTCGGCTTTTAATACCATCACTTGTGATATAAAGGTAGCTTTAGGGACGTTACCAGTAATATGTGGAACTTGCTGAATTATAAGATGAAATCAAGATTCGTTATATATTATTAATAGTGAGCAATCTAAACGGTGTAGTTGTGTTTGCCTACATGTTAATATTAGAATTTAATGGAACTCGATAAATCCCGTTTTCAGAAGCATACTAGTATCTCGCATCAGTGATTGCAATCATAATATTAACTAATAATACTAACAACATTTTTAACATGAAATCAGGCTTTAGATTTACTGATCTGTAAGTATTCATTAGACTTCCAGAAACCTTTGTTGAAAACTCTCGACCTAAATTTCCAGTTATTATGAATTTATTATATTCCATTTCTATTCGCAATAACTTAAAAAACTTTGTAAACTTTGTAAAAATCGAAAGTAGGCTCGCCGCCTACTTTCGATCTCATATTCAATCTCCGTACAAAACGACAAAAAAATGGACTCATTTAAAACAACCCGAGGAATTCTTGGACATCTCTTCAGAATATCTCGCAATTTGCGACCGGGATGAGACATTGATTTTCAATCCCCAAGTTTTTCACTCCACTTACTTAAGTAGTCGTGAAGATAAACGGATGAGACGGAAACGGTCCGACGTCCCCTTTCGGAGCTATTTGGGCTATTTACCGCCCCAGGCTATTCGGGCTATATTTGTGTTGGCTCGATTCTTCGGTAATTTGCTGATGTAGATCAATAGGCGAGGAATGTGGCTGATTGAAATACTTTGATCTTTGAGGCGGTTGTAAAGGCTATTTTTGGTTATGTAATGAGTTTAGCGCGTCGCTCTAGCCGCTCTCGAAAGTTACAGACGACACACGTTTGCATGGATTTACGAGATTCTTTGCTTAAATCAAGTTTTCAGGTAAGTTGCGTCAGTTATGTGACTCTCTCAACCTCAACATAAGTTAATTCTGCGATATTGTTATTTACTACACACTACACTACTTACTTTAGAAACAGCTGCGCCTACGTGTAACGGACGCCCTCGTTGACGTATCATGGTTTCTAATTTTTCAAAATTCATCCTAATTACGTTTCAGTGGCCAAACATTTCTATTATTAGCGCACTAATTTTACAATAATACCGTTTTCCTAACAAAACGAGATGATCCCTTTAAAAATGTACACAACTAACTTGATAAGAAGAGCTCTCGTTTATTTTTACCGAATTGAAACATAAATTATGTACGTTACAATTTGGACAGCGACTCCTTTGTTAGACTATAGAACAACACGAGGCGCAAAAGGACGCGACCCGCCAATAAATTATTTACCTGAATACCTAACACCATAAACCGGTCGGAACAAAAGCGGCCACATTTGTTAGCTACAGTGCAAATGTCCGCAAATAAATAATAAATCGTATTTGGGCGAAAAAGATCCGATGGCATCCATGAATACGAATAAACAGATGGTATAACAATATTGTGCGGGTTTAATACGCGGGAGGGACAATACGCGGCGTAGCACGCCCGGCCGGCGCGTACTGGGCTTCGGGTGCTCGGGTACTCGGGTGCGCGGAGGAGGCTTCCGTTCCACTCCGCTGCCAAGATCGTGGCCGACAGCAGAATTTCTAGTTTCGTACACTTGAGATTTTATTTTCAATGTTTACAAAGTTCTATTTTTAGAATTGAATTTAATATTTGTGTGACACGTGTACAGCTATACAGTTTGCTTTGTTAGCATTTTTCTTATGTAGGTTACGTCATAATATTCGTCTGTAATGGGTTGAGATGGATAGGATGTAATGGGATTATTTGCGAACTATGTGTTTGTATGTGTAACAGGTATGTGAGCTCTCGTTCACTTTACTGGACACAATACCAGGTATCACGTTTTGCACAAACAGTACGTACACACGTACAGTACGTACACACATAGACATGGCTTTGTTCTAATCTTCTTCATCATCTTAGCGTATCAATGGCAAAAAAATAACACGAAAAAAAACCGGTGAAGTGCGTGTCGCACCACACACAATGAAGGGTTCCGCAGTTGGGATAAATCTATCCCAAGAACAAACTTAACATCGCAGTTGAAGAAAATGTTCTCCCATACATTCCAACTGCAAATGTAAGTTTGTGCGCACAATATTTAGAGATTTACCATGTTATTTTAAGACGACAGACTTTTTATAGGTTTTCCTGTAATCTACATATAAGAGTAGAACTTTTTTCTGTATTTTTTTTTTCAAAATTTTAGGCTCAGTAGTTTCGGAGATAAGTGAGCATTCCTCACTTATCTCCGAAACTACTGAGCCTAAAATTTTCTTCTGTTCTTAAATTACTTTAAAACAATTTATAAAAAAAAAAAAAAATTATTGGAGCCCCTCACAGTAAGCTCTTTAATTTGACTATTTGAGATTTCACACGGTACAGTTTGCAAAACTTTTTTTTTTTTATTTCCTTATTTGCCCTCCCAAACTTGACCCCCATATTCAATATTAATTTATTCACGTTACACGTCCACGTTTAGGTCACAGAAATTCATACCAAATAAAAAAAATTTTTGAATATCTCCTGTACACGTAAAGTGGGGATATTTTTTTTTCGTCTAGCCTATGGTGTAGGGTGTCCTTGGATAGGCCATTCAAAAATAATACGGGTCTATGCAACCATTTTTCGCTTCAGGGATCCGTTTACGTAAAATTTGTTAGAGTCAAGTGTCCCCCCCGCCCCAGCTAAATGGCTTTTGGATATGTGAAAAAATTATATAACGAAATTAAAAGAAAATCTATCACAGCTAAGTAGGACTTACAAGTTTATGAGTAATAGTCGACCAACTTATAGAATGTACTTGGAAAAATAAAATTTTTGTACAAATTGGATTGAAACATTACTTATTCAACCACAATATTAAGTTTGTTTTTTTGCTTAAATTCATCCCAACTACGGAACCCTTCAATTTGCGTGGTCCGTCACGCACTTGGTCTTTTTTTTTTATTTGTTTGGCCCAAAATTCAGCAACGCGAATGCCGTTGGCTGACGCAGCCATTAGGTGGGTGAATATTCGAGCGTTTTAACCGCCGTCATTACATTTCGCCAAAAGTTGATGAACGAGAATATAGTTCATGAAATATTTCATCAATTCCCAGAATCTGCTTAAGGACCACAATCAGGAATTGCTGAAATATTTCATTAAATATATTCTCTTTCATCAACTTTTGGCGAACGGTAATGACGGCGGATAAAACGCTCGAATATTCACCCAGGTCCTCACGCATGCAGGTGACAGGGCATGAGGCGCAAGATGGGAGGTAAGTCATGTCTGTGGACACACCACCGCTTACACACCGGAGATCTGAGCCGTCCATGAAACCCCACTTGTTGCGGCCTACTTGGGTATGAAGTCTATTTTAGGTCCAAGAAGATTTCAATAAAGAAATCAGGAGGTTTAAGCAGTTCTTGCCAGGGGTTGCCATCGGCTGGACTCACGCACCTAAGATTTTTTTTGCGGCTTTTAAGCCTTTTAAGCCTTAAGGTTAAAGTTGTGCATTGGTTGGCGTGGGTCATCCTGTAGCTTCGCCCTCTCGATGTGGCTGGCTATAGTCCTGTGAATTTCTGGAGGCGCGATGCCTGCTTTATTCTAATTGAACATATAAACTCACCTCTTTTTCCCATGGCAAAAACTACTGAACGCCTTGCTACGATCCTTACATACTCTTTAATGTCAAATTTAAATTATTACTATTTAATGTAATATTTTTTTATTCCACAAATAATACCAATTAATTGATTAATTTCTTTCTTTTTTTTTTATTGAAAAAAACTTAAAGTAAAATAATTCATAATTGAACATAGACTAGCTAGGCAGCTTTTTGGCGAGCAATGGGTAGCTCGCCGTCCCGTAAGGACCAGACCCGGATCGACGGCGAGTTGTGTTCCACGCGCGCCTCAAAGAGATGTCAGCACTAGCTGAAGGGGTCCGCTAGGGCCGATGCCCGCCAGGGTTTCGGGTTGTTCGAAAGAGTTACCGTGGCCCTGGCACAGGCAACTGAAGGAACACGGGTGGGTTTTAGTCAGTAGAAGTCTGACACGCCCTCCCGCTCCACCCAGAGCGGGAGAAGTTATTTGATGATTTCTCATCCACAAAAAAAGGTAGCTTTTTCAGTAAACAACTTCTACCAATTCTGAAGTACCAACTTCAGTTGGTACTTCAGAATTGTTGAATGTTGCAGGTTGTATCCCTACATAGGTTCTACTTAAGTGCTACTGATCACTTCACAAAAGCTATTGGAATGGCCGGACTAGGAGCAAGGCTCGGATGTACCAAACGCCGTCATGTTGACGAGCCGTCACGGGAGCCGGTGTGACGAGCGGGACACGCTTTTGGTACACTCGATGCTGATGCTGCCACTACCGTATCGTACAGATACTCTCTGTAAAAGTTACTCATATTGGTAATACTGCTGATCAATAAAGAACATGTAACCGAAATCAGGGCAGTGATTTTGATTAGCAAATATGCAGATTTATTTGAGGTTACAGTTATACAGTATGTTAGTTTACACGAGGGACGTATTCAATCAATCAATCAATCAGCCTAGCCTTTTCCCAACTATGTTGGGGTCGGCTTTCAGTCTAACCGGATGCAGTTGAATACCAGTATTTTACATGGAGCGATAGTAGGATAGGATAGGATAGGAGCGATAATAGCGACGTATTCAAATCCACAATAGTTCATGCTTACATGTTACTAATAAAAACACTGATAAATAACAGACAGAACTATACCAGAAATTTCGCAAAAAGTCTTGCAACGTGTATGCACCTTTGCGCTAGCGATAGCAGAACTAGGGATTTTCATTATTCCACCAATGTTCATTATGGGTAAAATAGGTGGGTCATTCACGTGTCAATGTATACGCTTTTATAATAAACTTCCAAGCCACGTTCAAGATCTGAGCCTTAATAAATTCAAATCATTCAGTCAGGTCAGCGCGGGAGTGTGTCCTGTCGGTGCATCGGAGACAACACAAAGGAAAGGGGCGAGGTTTGCGCACGGGCTGGCTTACTTTCCGGCAAGATTGCCACGTGTTTTGCCGCGTGACTGCTTTACTGTTTACAAGGTCACTTCGTGCGCGCTCAGTGTTCATGAATAATGTATTTTATTGGACAATTATGTCACAAATTATGATTATAGGTTTTTTACATATTTGGGACAAGTATCGAATACTGAATACCCTCTCTCAATATGTCCCTCATTTAACCTTACATACAGTATAACAATGTTCTCTGCTCAGTTAAATATGAGGTTATGTTACAATATTCACAACAACATTTATCCACGCGTTCAATAGTTTGTTGGTATATATTGTGCATTTGTAATGTGTGTGTGTAACCGGAGGTTTATTATAATTTATATAGTGAGTACCCGGTCAACTGAGCTCTGCTCAGATGAAAATAGACAAAATGAATTTTCCCAGATATGAGACCTAGCTAGCTCGATTTTTCACCCCTATATTGCAACTTTCATCGATATCGTTAAAGCCGTTTTCGCGCAAGTCCGATCCTGCATGGAGTATTGCAGCCATCTTTGGGATGGATCAGCTAAGTACCAACTAGCCGCGCTTGACTCGGTGGAACGCAGAGGTAAGAGGCTCATTGGCGACGTAAAACTGGTGGATGCCAAGCTTCATAGCTTGGCGCATCGCCACAAGGTTGCCTGCTTGTCGGTCTTCTACAGATTCTACTTCGGAGAGTGTGCTCAAGAATTCCACTACCTCATTCCTCCGGCCCCCTTCTACCATCGGACATCTAGATGTCATCTAGATGAAAATACCTTTGGAAACGCTTAGTGCGAATTGGTGGAATAGCAACTAGGTAGGGATGGTAACTGGCAGTGCGTCTAGACGATTCCTCCTCCGCCTCCGACTAGACTAGAGTCAAGAGCAAACCCATCTTAAATATATATATTGCGTGAAAGAGTAACAAACATACAAACGCCCAACTTTCGTCTTTATATTTTTCGTTGTTGCAAACATAGTTTCCAGGTCGTGTCATCTCTCGTTTTGAAGAAGTTGCGATTTAACTTCTTTGGATTCTTTTCTCTGGGGTTTTACCGCCATGGTAACCACTCAGATACAACTGACACAAAGAAGAAATAGCTAAATTCGTGAAGTCTAGTAGCCATAACTGCAAAATGTTTAACCTACTGCAAAATTCCGTCAAAGGAGTGCATTCCAAACAACAAAGCACCGATGGGCATTAAACCGATATTTTGTTTCACGTGTAAATTCAATTACTACCTCTGTACTATTATGAAAGAAATGTAAATACAACATTTAATAAATTAATATATTTTTAAGTTACTAAAATTCAAGTTTTTACTGAGACACCCTTTATAAAATTATTGTTTACTTATGAAATATTACCTTCAAGGTTCCGTAGCCACTAGATTTCACTAAAAATATTATAAAATCTTTCCTTGAGCAAGTTACCTACTCAGAGAAACCTTCACAATTCTTTAATGACTTCATTTTATAATTACCTCCTTCATTCATCTCTTAAATGAAAAGAAACCGTTTCCTTTTTTCTTGTAAAGAGCTGGGATTGCAATGTTATTGACGTCAGAAACTGCTATTAGATTTTTAAGAGTTGGTCAATTGCATTCTTTCTTTGTACGTATAGCGGTACTATTTCTGAAGAGTAAGAAAGTGATTTTGTTTGTATACAGGGTCAAATTAAATTAACTAGCAAAACTCCGTAGACGTAATGGTTGTAGATTATTTGTATTTGTATTAGATAACAAAACACGGCAAATTAAAAATGATTTAGTGATTTTTGTATTGTTGTTGTGTTGTAACTTAAAGTGTGGGGTGATACAATCTGTTTTATCGTATTGATATATCGATACTCATCACATCTGTAAAGCTTACACAAAAAAAAAAACTGATTTTAAACTGATAATTTAAGTGAATTCACTTCTAGCGGTTGATGACCCCAAAAATAAAACATCATCAAGTTAATTTCCTTTTTTATCATGTTTAAATATCGATATCATCACGTCTGCGGAATTTTGCTAGCTAATTTAATTTGAGCCTGTATTTGTGATTTGTTATTTTATATCTCTGGTATTTCAGATAGCTACCTAAATTCCATGGTCTATTTTATGATAAAATAATTATAAAGGTTTTTACGCTTATTGTTTTGTAGTAAAACTGATACTAGGTAGGTAAACTATTTACTTAGTTTATTTTAGACAAATTGGACAAAATTATCCGGCATACTTTAACCTCGATCTTAAATGTAGCCATGGACGACCGAGCTTGGGCACAAGCTACTCTTCCCATTCGCATGGGAGTCCGCAAAATTTCTAGTATTAGTTTACCGGCTTTCATATCCTAGGTCCACGGCACTGAGAAATTAATCTGGAAAATCCTAGCCTCCACACTGGTTAATTTTGATGTGCCTTGTTTCACCGAGGCTATGGATGCCTGAAAACTCGCTTGCCTGAATTTAGATCTACTCGGCAAACCATCTTCCCAGAGACGGATGCGCCGATCTACACAGTAATACAGAATAATTTACTTGACACTTCTGCTACTACTGCGGAGCGTGCGCGCCTGCTGGCTTTGAGAAAGTGGGAGTCGGGTCTGTGGCTTCATGCACTACCTTCGTCGAACATAGCTACTTTGTTCGACGACAATACTTTCATCCTAGCCGCTTCCCTACGACTAGGAGCTCCTTATTTTCCTCCTCATCGCTGTCACTGTGGTGAAGTTGTCAACAGCCTCGAACACTACGGCCTGTCTTGCAGCCGAAGTGCGGGTCGCTTAGCACGGCACGCGTGACATCATCCAACGTGCCCTTGTCACCGTCGGCATTCCAGCTGTATTAGAACTCAATGGCTTGACACGCGAAGATGGCAAGAGACCGGACGACATGTTTTTATTTCCATGGAAGTTGGAGCCTAAAGGGGGGGATTGCAACGTGTGTCGATACTCTTGCTAACTCTCCTCTTCCTGGCACAGCGTGCTGTGCTGGCGCTGCTACTGCGGCTGCGGAAAACCTCAAGCGGTGGAAGTATAATAACCTTATCGGTAACTATATTTTTGAACAGTTTGGGGTTAAAACCCACGGGCCGTGGGGTCCGAGTGCTCATGGTTTGTTCAACGAAACCTCCAAACGGCTGGTTGACACTTCCCGTGACCCAAGGGCTGGCTTTTACCTTGGCCCACAGAAATATAAAAAACAGCCTTGGCCAGAGGCTAATCATTGCCATATAACGTGGCAATGCCACCAATCTCTTGGGCACATATCCAGTCGACAGCAATGCGGAGGAATTTTTCGGCGCCATATTTTATTTTTTAATACTTTTAGTTAGGTTAGGATAAATATTTTTAAATTAACTATTTGTATTTTAAGGCTGTATTAACCCTTAGTTTTCTTGGGTATATATCTGCGCTATGAGACAGAATTAATGTAAAAAGTTGAACGAAACTGTACAGATGTAATGTGGAGAACAGATACAATGCTTAAAGTCCACTTAAATTCCAATGATCAATTCAAAACCTTGATAATCGCATGATAATCGCCATTACTGTTCACACTCAGAGTAGGTACTTGTCTTAAATTGTTTCAATACTATGTAAACAGCAGCCGGCATCCTAGTTGTTGACACACCCTCATCTATGATGTCACAACATGTCTCTAAAACACGCGAGTCACAAGTGTTTGTGCCGTAATAAATTAGCACCCGTCATAATACGCTGTCAGTCGGCTGTCCAATTGTGTGTGACGTCACGACGTGTATCGTTATTGTACGCATCCTTCGTGACAGATGCGCTCATTTATATGCTCCTGGTAGTTTGGTTTGTGTTTATATCTTTTTGGGTAAAATTTTATGATTTTGATTTACGGTTTTGCTTGCAGTTATAATATATAAAGCTACAAGTGGATAGGTTTTTGTTTCCTCGGTCATTTATACAAATAATTTTGGCGGATTTAGTTGAACAAATGATGACTTCGAATTTGGTATCTTAGTAGGCAATTGCTCGTGTCGCCAAGCATTCAGTAGTCCATCGGGGCTACAGAAGGATTGCAATATAGGAAAATTTACCACATGAACCCACAACTATCAGCTTACTGAGTATGCATAATCAGAATATAAGCCAAGTGAGGATAGATGCATTTCACATGTCTTCGAATTTTTGGTCCTAGGACATGCCGGTTTCCTCACGATGATTTTTTCAACCGTTTTGAGAGCAGTGGTGTTGAAATAAACTACACAAAGTAAAACGCCTTTGGGCCACCACTGCTCTCCTACTGAGTAACGGAACCCTAGGCTGTAGATAGGGAAAACACTGTCATGTAAAAGAAGCCAACAAGAGAATACATATTTCCTTTGCTACCACTTGTTGTAATAAACAATGCATCCAGGAAAATATCGGGAACGTTCTTATATAACTAAGTTAGCACACCGCCTGGAGCTGTCCAAACAAAAGCTGTGATCACATTGAATGTAACGACCGCTAAATAGGTAATAACAATACGGACGATATCCTTCCGATGTTAATCACGTCGTATCAATAAATTGGCGACTGTAGCGACCAGCTGTGTCGGTAAAATGTTGGTATTTGTGTTTTAATATATGCGCGGTCACGCTACCTTTATTGTGCTTTAAGCATTTACATACATAACCCCAGCAGTTGTAACAAACGAAACTGGTCCTTATCTCCGCGTACTAAGATTGTTAGATGCGGCACAACTAAGATGGTTTTTCAGTAGCTGCATTGCCGTTGTGTAAACGACATTGGCTTTTCAATACGGAACAACAATACAATAATTATCGAGAGCGTACAGCGGTATCATTTTAACGTAATGAAAATTGATGTGACAGCGTTTTTTCCTTGCGTTGCTTTGAAAGATAAATCAATGCGGCGCGTGCGAAATAAGACGCGCTGTTTGGTTAATACTGTAGCGTATATTTTCAATTAAGACGAGTAAAATCCTTAATTTTTCCTTAATTTTTAAAAGAATTTTAACGCTTCTTTTCATTTTCGTGCAAGTTTTTTGTTTTATTATTTTAAGTGTTTTGACTATATGGAATCTTTTCCATTTTATTTATTTTACATACACTTAAATAGTAACAAGTAAGTAATTATTTTGTTTCTGCACTGTGAGCTTACCTCAAAGTCGGGCACTTCTTAACAATAGGGACTGATATTTTCAGCCAACGAGTTTGAATGGGAGCTGAACCCTAAAAAAAATAATTTTAAAAATTAAATCGACTTCAAAAGAAATTAACTCAAAATTATGAAATAACATTTATTTCGGAAGTCGATGTTTTGAAATCTGTATTTTAGTTTTTTGCCACCGACTCCCGAAATTAAAGTTATTTCATAATTTTGAGTTAATTTCTTTTTGAAGTCGATTAATTTTTTTATTTCATAATGTTGAGTTTTTAGTAAAAACTGGGACACCTATTTGTTTGTAATAAGAAGTTAATAGTTTTTTTTATAAATATTGCACTAGAATTTGACCAAGATTCTGAGATGTTTTCCCTTTGACACCACACCCGTAGCTCGTATCAATAATCCAGGCCGTCGCACCTACATGTATTAGTCCATTATCTTCAAAACTGCTAAACCGATTTTGATGAAACTTACACTGTTCCCTAAGTTGAAGTAAAAGTAAGCCAATAAAAATAAAATGGTCACGATCCCATTAATAGCTTCGGAGAAATGCGTAGACAAACATACATACAAATATACGTACATCTATAAAATTTAGTATATTTGTTTGGAAGCCCTAATGGATTATCATATGTGAATATTTTGCAGTTCCAATAATATTACATACTTTAATAAGATAGGAAAGTCGAAAGAAATGAATAAACAGAAAAAGCATTTTTGATTTTTTTTCAAAAATGCTTTTTTGAAAGTCCGGTTAAAAATAATCAGGTAATGATTGTTACAGATTCGAATAATTTTTCTATCAGCGAAACTCTCTACTATCATTGTACCAGGAACTGGACGGCCTGTGTACAGGAGAGGACACTTACGTAGGTAGTAGGCAACATGACAAATACCCACAGTACTCCACCATCGTAAACGGCTTTACCTTGACGGTATAATAGCGTCTGCTAGTTTACTATCACAGCACCGTAAGAAGTATGTGTCGGTTATTTTTCCTCATCCGCGCTTATTCCGCCCTTATGTCAAGGCGTCGGGAACGGGTCACGGCAACTTTCCTCTTATAAGTCATTACAGTAAATTGCTCATCGTTTTGTGAATGTTTTTCCTCTCTTTGTCTCCTCATATTTTTTGCGGAGTTGGTTATTATGAGTGGCGGGAGATTACCGTTTATTTAATAATGATATCAGAGTGTAATAAGTTATTTTACTGCAAGGTTAAGGCTTGGTCTCAAGCTCAGGCTATTAGAAGGGTATCTGTGACGTACTGTTTGCAGATGACACCTCTCTTATTTTTAAAGTAGACAGGAACAGACAAGATTTTGACGACGGAAACTGAACAGTGCACTCTCAATGGTTACGGATTGGTTTACGACAAATAACTTAGTTCTCAATGCTAAGAAAACGAAATGTATAAAGTTTGCCTTACCGAATGTTAGAAATCTAGGACCCAACATCGTCTTAGATAAAGAGGTGCTTAAAACTATAGACTCGGCAGTTTTTCTGGGCATAACAGTAGATGCCAAACTTCAGTGGGGCGCTCATATATCAAGCCTAGCGGGAAGGCTCAGTTCAGCCGCCTACGCCGTCAGAAAAGTAAGACAATACACTGATGTTGATACAGCTCGGTTAGTCTATTTTAGTTATTTTCATAGCGTTATGTCCTACGGTATTCTGCTTTGGGGCAAAGCCGCTGACATTCAAAATATATTTGTTCTTCAAAAACGAGCTGTTCGAGTAATATACCAACTCGGTGCCATGTGCTGTTCGAGCAATTTAGAGTTGCTAGAGTTTCTCTGTAAGATTTTTTAAAATATATTGGTATTCTCACGGTGGCATCACAATTCATCTTCGCCAACATCTTATATATTAGACAAAATATACGTTTATACACTAAAAACAGTGATATCCACAATGTTAACACCAGAAATAAGGACAAATTACGTGCTCCGTTTCACCGGCTTCATAAGGTTCATAACTCATTTGTTGGGCTAGGTATATCCTTTTATAACAAGTTACCCTCTTCTTTGCTAGATTTGCCCTTCAATGCGTTTAAAGCTAAAGTAAAATCTAACCTTTGTTCGAAGGCATACTATTCTATCAACGACTACTTAAATGATAAGAATAGTTGGTCGCTGTGATTAACTCAAGACAATGTTTATGTTCTTTCTCCAGAAATATCTTATCTTCTGACAGGTTATATGAGTTCATATAATTATTTATTTTCTTTGACTGAAAAAGTCAATTTTATTAATTTTATTTTGATTTATCATTGACATAATCTACTCATTACAATGTTTTTTTATGAGTGGTATTGCAATATGTGGTTAGCTAGTGCCCTCGACAATAGGGATGATGACAAAAAAATGATTTTTTGTCCGTCATGTAGATTATTAAAATATATTGGACACGTATTTTTTCTTTTTCTACGTAATCTAAAGATTACGGCGACACATTGAGTTAAAATATGGCATGACGTCACGTCTTCGTAGATTTTATACGTAGAAGTGACGTAGCAAGCCCCCACTCCCGAACTTTAATGCGAGTTATCTAAGTCATTTTTTATTAATATGATAAAGCAAAAAATACGTATCTAATATTTTTTTATTATCTGACTGACGGACTAAATAGAATTTCTTTTTTTTTACCCAGGCATCATCCCTATTGATCATATTATTCTTGCCCGAGCAACCGGCAGCAAGTTCGTCATGCTCCCTTAGATGTCACTGTTTGCGGTAGCGTCGGCGCTCGGGTTGCCTCCTTCCCTCAAATATGGCGAGGTTGTTATTAGTAATTTAACTCGTTGTTTATTTTACTTCGATGGTCCTAGTTTATCATTTGTGAATTCGAGTTTCGGCTTCATATACAATTTTCTTATTTGTAAGTGCGCACATCCTTTATTACTGGAGGTTTTTATTTAGGTATAAAGTTCTGCTTACGATTTTAGTTTTGTATTTTTATTTCTGCTTGAGTATAGTTTTCGATTATTTTTTTTTTGGTATATTGGCGTGTGCTAGCGTACTTATAGCAAATAATTTAATTTAATGTTTTGTGTTGCGTAATGTACCTAAATTATTATGCGCAGTGTTGTATAGATGCATTTTTTTTTAACTGAACAGACAGCTGTGCTGCTGGGGAGTTTGTTGTGCCACTTCTTCTCCCCAGCTAAAGCACTAGGAAGTGGTGAAAGGCGGGCGTTTTGTTTTGACGTTCAAATAGTGCTGATTCTCAGCCTAGTTTGAATAAATGACGTTTGATTTTGATTTCTTTTTTGATTTAGTGTTGCATAAGTGTTAAAACAGTACGCTTCCTTATTGCCTAGCCCAATTCTAGCTTCATGGATGTATTTGTGCTTTTCATAATCCTAAGACCAATTTTGAAGAAAAAAATCATCCCTCAAAGCGGATCTGTGGTCCTATAAACCACCACTTTCTTATTATTTATAATGGTCAGAAAATATAAAGTTGAAGAAAACACTTGAACGTCTCGCACTTGAACTGTCTACTTTTACGAATAGTCGCTGGAGCGGCGAACATTTTCTCGGAAAAAAATAGATCTATAGAGACAGATTTTATATTTTTTGTAGAATGAAAGTAATAAGTAGTTATTGTTGGTATTAGTCCCTTGTTAGCAGAAAAAGTTGGTCGTTGTGATGTTTGTATACAGGGTGTCCCATAGGAATGTGTGAAAACTAATGAGCCACTATTTTTTGAGTAATGAGAAGATTGGGAAAATTTAAATGTTTTTCAATAAAAGAATGTTGTCATTTTCATTTCACGTATATTTTATTATATATAAAAAAGAACTATTTAGTCCAAACCATTAACTTAAAAATATAGTGAAAAATGTGAGGCTTTACTCAAAAAATAGTGGCTCATTAGTTTTCACACATTCCTATGGGACACCCCGTACATTAACATTGCAGTTGCAATGACATGAACTCAGTTCAGTGGTTCATTTGTATCTGAACCTCTGACCCAAAATAATTTCTTAAAGTGGTTAAAGGACAATAAGCCAGACAGGTCCCTAAACGCACTCGCCACGGGCCCATTTCAGGTGTCACTATCCGTGTACTATCTCATGAGAAGCTGCCCCGTGGAAGCCCGTGCGGAGACGTAGGCTGCTTACATACATAGCGCATGTTATTTATTGTACTCAATATCAAAGGTATGTTATAATATTAACAGGTAATATTACAGGTACAGTTTTAAAAGTGTTTTTTTTAAATAATTTTTTTAACCCTTATAGGATCACTCGTGTATCTGTCTGTCTGTCTGGCTATCTGTCTGTCTGTCTGTCCGTCCGTCTGTCACAGCGAATTTGCTCCGAATCTAAAGGACCGATTAAGTTGGAATTTGGTACACGAATGTATTTCTGTGACCCAAATACGGACGCGTAAATCAAATAAATGAAATTTGAATATGAGGGTCAATTTTGGGGGGCAAATAAGAAAATAGAAAAAAAAAGATTTGCACACTGTACCGTGTGACATACCAAACGAAAGGGCTTACTGTGAGGGTCTCAAATATTTTTTTTTTAATAATTTTAAAATAAATCATTTTAAAGTTATAGACGAAAATTGACCATTCTCTCCCCTTATCTCCGAAAGTACCGAGTCTAAAATTTTGAAAAAATCCAGGAAATAGTTCAATACCTATAGATTACAGGAAAACTAATAATAAGTCTATGGTTTTAAAACAACATGCTAAATCTCTCAATATTGTGCATACAAACTTACATTTGCAGTTGGAATGTATGTGAGAACATGTTTTTCAACTACAATGTTAAGTTTGTTCTTGGGATTCATCCCAACTACGGAACCCTTCATTAAGCGTAGTCCGACACGCATTTGACCCGTTTTTTTATTTGGTATCCTGTTATTTCAACAAAATTTATTTTTCCACTCGGCACCTCATACAAGCAGATTTTGCTTGTTTGAGGATTGCTTGTTTGTTTGTGTCTTGTTTAGACAGTGAGCAAAATTCAATTTTAAAGTAACTTTTTAATTTTTTTTTTAATGGCGTGAACACTGTTGGTTCTAATCACAAAATTCGAAAGATTTGAACTCACTTTAGTCTGTCACTTTCATTTCGATACGAAAAAGCGAGATAAAAAGAAGTCGGTTTGTAGTTCTATTTTCAAACTCCATACCTAGTAGGCATAAAAAATTAACAAACAATAAAATGTTCGGATACACATCATCATCTGCTTAACCTTTTCCCAACTATGTTGGGGTCGGCTTGCAGTCTAACCAAATGCAACTGAATAAATTTCAGATACACATATAAGCGTAAAATTGCAAATCATCTGTTAAGGTTTTAAATGTAATTATTTTATTTTTTTCTGAACAAATAAACAGAATGTTGAAGAAAACATACGAAGGTTATCATGTGTCTACATCATTATTTATAGTTTTAACAATCTTTATTATTGTGACAGAAAACCGCGGGTGCAGTTTCGGAACGCATATTTAAAAAAAAAATACAAAAATACACTCGACTTCCAAAAAAACACTACAAAGTGAAAAATATCTTTTTCAGAAGTCGGTGTCTTTGGATCTGTATTTTAGTTTTTGCTACCGACTTCTGAAAAAGTTAGTTTTCACTTTGTACTGTTTTTTTTTTGGAAGTCGGTGGTTTTATTTTCACTTTTTAATGGGTCTGCTTGTAATTAATCTAAGTTACATTACAATAGCTTAATGTCAACTGTTCATCACCTTTCACAAAATATCGATTTTCTTGATGTAGGGTCGCTAATTCTTGAGGAGTTCTCCTAGTAAGAACCAGGAGAACTGGAGCTGATGGCAATGTCACCATTAGGTCCAATTCACCATATGCAGTTAGACGAGCATAAATTGCTTAGCAACCATATAAAGTACTTAATCGAATCGGAACCGGTGAAATACTTATTATTGAGTAGTTCCGATGGCCATCTGTGGTCTTCATCATCAGTTCCACTTCACCAAATGGTGCTTTCCGAGAGTACATGCACGAGATACTATAAAAAATATCCAAATTGCTATAAAATTTGAGGTGTGCCTATAAAATTTGAGGGTTGCCCTCGATTTCCATGGGATTACCATATCAGATTCTAAATTGGTGACAATGGGACCACCTAGAAAGCATACCCTTTCAAACAAATATAGAATTTTCGAAATCGGTTCACAATTGACGGATAAATCGGAGTACATACATAAATATTGAGAACCTCCTCCTTTTTTGACAGTCGGGTAAAAAATAGCGGGCTTAAAATTTGTATTGTTTTCTTCTTTTGTTACGCTATATGTAGTATCTCTATGTAGTCTGTGGTTACGCTCGCGCTAGCTACAAAGTTCGATACACGTTGGATATATAAAAAGAATATTATATAAATATGATTGAGTCCAGTGACGAAGTCTGCTATTTAACACCAGAAGATTGAAGCAGCATGGCAAAAATGCAGGATTAAGTTTCCTGCCTGAAAAGTCTCGCGAAAAATATCTAAAAACTTTTGATATTTTTAAGCAATGGAGACTTACAAAGGAAGCATTTATAGAATTATCACAAACGGGGCAACCATCTACAATGTGGAGTATTTACTCAGTGTTGAAAGCCACAATAAATACAAATGACGTGCACATTGAAACCTATCCCAAACTTATTTGCATCATATATATATATATATATATATATATATATATATATATATATATATATATATATATATATTAGTACAGCGAGGACCAAAAGCGACTAGAATATGTAGAAAAATAGAATTATGCAAAACTACTGTGATGATTACTTTGTGTCTGTTTTAGAAAATTTATTACAAATAGATATTTAGTATAAACGTGATTTTTCCAAACGAATCGAATTTTATAAAATGAAAAATGTATAAAGACTGATTGACACTTCCCGTGACCCAAGGGCTGGCTTTTACCTTGTCCAGAGGCTAAGCATTGCCATACAACGTGGCAATGCCGCCAGTCTCCTGGGTACATTACCAGTCGACAGCGATGCGGAGGAATTTTTCGACGCCATATTTTAGTTTCTTAATAGTTTTAGTTATGTTAGGTTATTATATTTTTAACTTAATTATTTATAACCATGTAATGAATTTAATGATAAAATATCATGTAAAATATTTGTAAAGAGAAGCATTTGCCAAATAAATGTTTGTAAAGCGAGTGTTTGTAAAATGAAACATTTGCGGAATAAGTTGTTCGTGAAATAAATAGTATACGAAACGTTGGTTGTACACTAAACATTTGTCAAATGAGTTGGTGAAACATTAGTGTACCTTTATATTTACCGAAAGTAAATAAAAAGGTACACTAATGTTTCACCAAACTCATTTTTCTTTATAGACGAATCTTATAATATTATTAGAAAGAAATATTAATCCCACCAAAAACATTTTATGTAAAAAATGTTGCCAAGACGAGACCATATGGCTCGCACTGACAAACAGTTATCAGATCTCATGTAGAGCGAAGCTTCTTTTTCTTCTTCTTCTTTCTACACGCCCTAACTCTTTAAGCCCTAACTTCACATACTCTACACCTTAACCAAAATATGAGGTTTGGCTGTTTCGATACTACGTGTACAAGAAGTATTGTATAACAGAAAAATAATGTACACAGTGAATTAATTTTTCACCTTACGCCCATGTGATGGTAGCAAAACGGTCAAGCCACATATTTTAACTTAGGTGTAGAGTATGTGAAGTTAGGGCTTGTAGAGTTAGGGCGTGTAGTTAGAAGCTTGGCTCTACATGAGATCTGATAACATTTTGACAGTGCGAGCTATTTGGTCTCGTCTTGGCAACATTTTACATGAACATGTTTTTGGTGGGATTCCACTTCTTTTTGTAAGTTGCTTATTACAATATTTATTTATTTTGTTAATTTTTGCTTTCTTTTTTTGGAGTGTTTTTCATGCACATCAGAGATGCCTTTTTTAAATTTGTACTAAGAACTCTGAGTAACTTTCATTTTTTTACTTAAAGGGTGGGGGGTGATTTCCTAAAAATCCTGAAATTCGTATTTTATTATTTATAGCAAGGAGTCCCTATATCAATTTTCAGACCTCTAGCATCAAAATTAGCGGAAGTCTCATACAAACTTCTATCCCCTAGTTTAAGGGGTTAGGGGGTAGAAGTTCCAAAATTTAGATTTTTTTGTTGTTTGTTTACTAATACTAGCTTACACACCAAATTTCAGCTTTCTAGGACTTCAGGAAGTACCCTAAGAGTTTTGATGATCATCAGTCAGTGACGAAATCGGGGTTTTTTTTAGATATCAATAAAATCTAAAGTATAAGAGCTATGCAATTGAAACTTTGTACGTTTAATAAATCTACTAATTACATCTTATCCCGAGAATTTTGTTTTTGTTTATTTGGTATATTCCAAGACCAAGTTATGAGGGTTCAAAAAAACAACGAAGCGCTTCGAGAAAAGGTAGGTAGTGCCATGCCCTTGCACTTCGCTTAGCTCGTCTTGGCGGGGACACTACCGCGCCCCCAGAAACAACTTTTATTGTGACTCAAAGGTTTAGCTTAAACTAGAAAATATGCGTAAACGAAACTCTAAGTTCAAAGTCAAACAAACAAGAGACAAACAAAATAGTAAAAACCTAGTATTTGTTACACCTGGGCCTTTAAGCCTAATAGAAGAAGAAATACTAGTAATATCTACTTACAAATACGCGCCGTCACCGGTACAAACTTACTGGACTTAAAGCCGCGTTTACTGTAGTGGAGTCGGCAGGAGAGTAGGAACGCTGAGTATTAATCTAGATGGGCTTGCTTTTGACCGCAATGTCGCGATGTTAACTAACGGTGAACATTTATCTTTTCACTCTATTCAACTTTCTGCAATGATACTATACGGCGCCGGCGGGAGAAGAGCAGGACCTTACTAGTTAGTAACCAGTTCTCTATACTAGAGGTAAATTTTGTTTGTTAGTTTGTAAGTTTGTATGTAGGGTGTAATCTCTGGAACTACCAGTCAGATTTAATAATAATAATAATATTCTGGGACATTGTTCACACACGGTCATCTGATCCCAAACTAAGCAGAGCTTGTACTATGGAAACCAGATAGCTGATATACTACATACACTACTTTTTTCTTTGTTGTAAATACATTTATAATAGATAATTACACCCAGACTCAGGACAAACAGGCATTTACATGTACACAAATGTTTGTCCTTAACCAACCACGCCAACTGGCCTGTCATTTGAAAAAATATTTTGCCATTTGATAGCCCAATTTTTGAGGAAAGTTACAGGCTATTTAACATCATATTACTATAGAGCCGAGCAAAAAGAAAAAATCAGATAGAACGCTGAGCGAAAACGAAGCAATAGCGCGCGCGGACAATGCAATGTGATGGGGGGGTAGGGGGGGGGAGGGGGAACAAGACATTTCACGCGGATGAAGTCGCGGGTAGAAGCTAGTATAATATAAATATGTATTGTTCTCTGGTGGCCACAACAGTACAAGTGCTCACTTCACTCTAGTTAAGTGGTATGCTGCAGTACACACAGTAAGCACTCGGGCAATTACTACAGCACCGTAAAGTGGACGAGAAGCTCGTGGCTTAGTAATAACAGCTGCACGGGTCGATCAATCTTCGAGGTTAAGCTACGCTTGCCGGGGTTGGTTTGTAGATGGGTGACCATCTTTACATACCGAGACTCCTCCGTGCCTCGGAAAGCACGTTAAGCCGTTAGTCCCGGCTGTCATTCGTGGGTCTTTGACAGTCGTTACGGGTCGTCAGAAGCCTGAAAGTCTGACAACCAGTCTCACCAAGGGGTATCGTATTACCCAGTAACTGGGTTGTGGAGGTCAGATAGGTAGTCGCTCCATGTAAAATACTGGTATTCAGCTGCATCCGGTTAGACTGGAAGCCGACCCGAACATAGTTCGGAAGATTGAGTAAATTGGACGAGTCGAGTAAGTTGCACACGAATATTTATTTGTAAACTATCTCCTAGTACAGTGACCAGCATTGCGCGTGCGGCTACCAAGGTATGCTAATATAAACTGGTACGTAATATAAAAGATCACTTTAACGAGTTCGGCTCACCGCCTTAATCCTTGGACAGAGAGATTGTGAGTGAAAAGAATAAGCTCTTCAGTACCATTCATATGTTTTAATGCCTACGGATTGTAAGCCATAGTGCCATGAAAGAGTTTAGATAATAATGGTTATGTCTGCACTGGTCCTTTGATCTTTTGTAGTTTTCTTAGAAAGGATTATTGAAAGGGATAATATTGACGTTTTTTTTCCATTCATTCTGAAAAGGGATTGATAAAGTAAGTTTGTTTGATAATCATAGATTTTTGAAAGATAAGAAAGCAAGCCCAATGTTTTGTTGCAGCTGCACAAAGATGTTGATACAAAGCAAGTTAAATGTAATAGGTTGGGGAAAAAGTTTCTTCGCATTTTTTAAGAAAATTCAAAACATTTTTTAATATAGTTTATTTACATTTAACTAAAGTATGTAGGTACCATTTTGTTCGATAACTTTTTGCCATCTTGTAGGTAGGGACATGATCCCATTGCTATAGAAATTTTGGGACTTCTGGTCAAAATACCGCGACAAGTGGTTTTGGCAGTCCTCTCGTGATGTTAACCTGACACTGCCTAAAGAATTCTGAAGAGACCGAAGCAGGTGGAAATCTGAAGGTGCAAGGTCAGGACTATACGGCGGATGCATTAGCACCTCCCAGCCAAACTATCTTAATTTTTGCTGAGTGGCTAAAGATGTGGGAGGTCTAGCGTTATCATGATGAAAAACCACACCCCTTCTGTTGATTAATTCCGGCCGCTTTCTCTCAACTTCTTGCTTTAATCTCATCAGTTGTTCGCAGTAGAGTTCAGAATCGATGGTCCTGCCTGGTGGTAACAGCTCATAATGAATAATGCCCTTCCAATCCCACCACACACACAGCATTACCTTGTTGCGAGTTAACCCGGGTTTCGCCACAGTCTGTGAAGCCTGACCGGCCTTTGACCACGACCTTTTTCGCACGTTCTTGTCATACGTGATCCACTTTTCATCACCAGTTATCAGCTTCTTCAAAAATGGTTCGGTTTCATTACGTCGTAATAAAGAATCACAAATGAGTACACGGTTCATTAGGTTTCTTTCAGTGAGCTCGTGAGGTACCCAAATGTCGAGCTTTTTTGTGTACCCAGTTTTTTTCAAATGCGCCAAAACTGTTTTGTGGTCAATTTCCAGTTCTTCAGCTACGTCGTAACTACTGACATGCCGATCTTGCTCCACTTTTTTAAAAATGGCATCCATTTTATCCGTAATAGGGCGACCAGAGCGACGTGCATCTTTGACATCAAAATTTCCGGATTGAAAACGCTTAAACCAAATTTGTGCTACTCTCACAGACACTACACTAGGTCCATAAATATCGCAAATTTTTTTCGCGGCTTGCGTTACATTTTTACCTTTTTTGTAGTAAAATTTTAAAATGTATCGAATTTCTTCATTAGATTCACTCATCTTGACGGTACGAAAAACAAATCTGCCGTCGTAACAAAAAAGGGCACAACTAACATTTTTTAAAAAAAATGAGTAACATACATATTTAGAATCAGAAAAAAAAAGGCTAATCTGCTCAATTTTTTGTAGATTTTTTTTTTAAATGTTAGGTGTGCCCTTTTTTCTTACGACGGCAGAAATGAAAATCACTCATTTTCCTAATTTGAATTTGGAATTATGTTCTTTAAAATTTAAACTTTCAATGATACCAAAACCAGCCAGATACAAATAGTATAGCCAAAGAGATTTTATTACAAGTTCATACATACTATAATGCGAAAAGACTTTTTCCCCAACCTAATATTAAAATTATTAAACAACTCACATTGCATACTCAATGTCCACTGAGACAGGGTTTTGGAAATGTTCAAAGGCGAATGTGTGTTTTGTTTACATTTTGCTATTAGCTTTGCTGCTGGCATTTTGCTATTAGCTGAAGTCGCAATGGGCCGGCCATATTAGCCGTAGAACTGATGACCGTTGGGGGTAGACGAGTTCTTGAGTGGAGACCGCGAATCAGCAAACGTAAGGTAGGACGCCCTCAGGCTAGGTGGAGCGACGATCTTCGCGGGGTGGCTGGTAGCAGCTGGATGAGAGTTGCCGAGAATCGAGCTGAATGGTGTGCTGCTGGAGAGGCAGATGTCCAGCAATGGACTGCTGTAGGCTGGTGATGATGATGAGTGACGTCCTAACTTATTTAATTCAATGTTATAACTAACAAACTAACCAAAACTCCGAAAATGTATTTGTACGCCGGAACTGGCAGAATATTATGAATTTTAAAACTATGTAACAACTCTGTTATAATATTCTGACAAATAAATAGTCGATTACTATTATTATTAATTTATATTTATAGACGCCAAACAAGCACATATCACGGGTATATGTTTAAATAAAAAAAAAAAAACTGTACGCAAAGCAAACAGTCGGCAATGATTTAATAACGACTGCTATTACAGCGGGTCATCGTTCGTTTTCGCATTAGGAAGGGTCGCGGGTGGGTCACCCAGGGGCAGAAGGGGGAAGGATGACCCACGTCCAAAACTTGACCACAGAATTAATTGATACAGAAGGTCCGTTCCATAAAACGAGTAAAAACAGTCGCACGCACACAGAGATGCGTATGTACCGCGATTAAACACAATTGCCAGTCGCAGTGCGCTCGCACTTGCTGTATGTAGGAGCGTGTTTACGTGTGGCGTGCGTTTCTGCTCATTGTATAATACTAACCTTCTGTAGCTATCTTTTCTGTGACTTGGCTCTCTTGACGCCAGTCATGCGGCAGTTAACGTACCTTCTAGGCGACAGGCTTTGAGGAACTTGTTCTAAATTAAGAGGAGGTTTGATGGTGGAAGGATGTCGGTAATATGTGTTCCGAGTTGTGTGGTGTGAGTTGATTGTTGGGAATTAAATGGTTTGTTGTGGCGGTGCTTGCGGGAGGGCTATGCCCAGCAGAGGACGTCTTTCGGCCGAAATGATGATGATAATGTGTGTGGTGAGTGTTGAAGTTTTATTGTTTTATTTTATAAGCAATTTGCCGTCAATCTTCTTTGAAAAGTCCGGTATGTTTTATCGAAAAAACTCTGTATGGCATTTAACTAACAAACAAACAATCCAAGCATGCAAACCCACTCATGCACGAACACACACACCCACACATAGACACTAACAAACATACTTTCGCACAAAAGAAGATGTAAAGTTGTATTTAATTTTTATTTTTTTATTCTATTTTAATTATCATTTGTTTTTCTCTTGGTTTATACATTTTTTTTTAAGTATAAGTACTCTTTTTTTTCCTTTGTTAATTTTATTATTTTTCATATTTATTATTTTGTGATGACATAAAACTAAAAAATGTGTATTTTTATTATGGGAGGACACTAACTCCTGCAACACAGTTTTAAGTAGCGCAGGAGTCAGAGATTTTGATAATTTTGTAATACGTTGTGTGTTTGATGCCAATAAATATTTTTGTATTTGTTTTATTTTGTTTATTTCATCCTAGAAACATGAAGTGTTTCCTAAATTATTTTCATCTTGATTGTCGAAATATTTAACAAAATGTTTTAACATTGGACGGGCCAGTTGGCGTGGTTGGTTAAGATACCACCTATCATGCCGCAGGTGGTGGGTTCGACTCCCATCCAGGACAAACATTTGTGTGCATGAACATGTCTGTTTGTCCTGAGTCTGGGTGTAATTATCTATATAAGTATGTATTTACAAAAAAAAAAGTAGTGTATGTAGTATATCAGTTATCTGGTTTCCATAGTACAAGCTCTGCTTTGTTTGGGATCAGATGACCGTGTGTGAAAAATGGCCCAGTATATATAACAAAATACCAAAAAAATTACACAGAGTCAGATCAGCCATGTTTGTTTAATTTTTACCTACTTTTAAAGCATAGAAAGGAGGAAAGAAAATTATCGTTTAGACTTCTTAAACTATTTTGAATTATGATTAAGTGTATTGAATTATTATTATTACTCTTGTGTTTAATTATAATTACGTGATCTCAAAGTGAGCATTCCTTATTTTTATTGTGTGTTGATGGTCAACTGTTTATATGTTTAAAAGATAATTAACTAAAGTTTAATTTACGCAAACAAACCCAACACATACGACAAACTTATTTCTAAAACTCCATTTGAAAATGTTGAATATACTACGACCTACTTAAATGACTGTTAGATATCCAAACAAACCTGTCGTTTGTGTCACAACCATTACTTCACCTCAGAAATAGTCCATGTTAAAATGTCGGTAGTATTTTATTTCGTTAACCATCAATTAATTCTATATTTAGTCTATGTCAGTACTTAGTAAGCAATACATAAAACAAACAGTGCTTATTTGAACATCCACAGTCTTATTATATTTTTTTTATCGTCAAAACAATCTGTAAGCTGCCTACTGAACAGTAGTCTCTTTGCAGAACTGCCATTGTAAATAGGGACCATCGATGCAAGTCATTGTTCACCTCACACTGAACTTAATTAAAATTATGTTGACGGTACACCAACTTGAAACAAACCATTCATGCTGAAATAGATAAAGTTACTTTGATTAAATTCACGAAAACTCCAAATCAAAGGACAAAGTTACAAGTTGGTCGGAATTCTGTGAAGTTGCCAAATTCCTAGTTTCTGGCATCCTGAGTGGGACTTATTGTACGAGTACCAACACAAGCTCGTAATGTTTGGCTAACATTAAAATTGGTTTATGCAAATGTAAATTGCATACATTTATTGTCGCGGGACGCATGCGGCTCGTGGCTCGTGGCTCGTGGCTCGTGGCTCGTGGCTCGAGCCGGCTTGCTACGTGCTTTATAAAATAACAGTTTTAATTGATAATTTTTCTTGTTGCTGTTCCAAATCCTATTTGCGTAAGTGCTTTAGTTTTTTATCTTGCTGAATCTTGAAATGGAGTCACATTAAAATTGTTAAACAAAGCTTTCATTATATGTTGTGTTCATATTTTATATCAAATTACTTAAATACTTCCAAAAAAACCAGTCTAGAATGAGTCGGGCTCCCGAACCGAGGGTTTCGTACCATACTAAAAAAAAAAAAAAATGTGTGCTGCTTAGAGACATCGTTTTATTTTCCTGTAATCTTTACATAAACTTGTATGATATAGAATAATTTAAAATTTTTCTCTATGCAAACTTCGGAGATAAGGGGGGCGGGGTGGTATTTTTTTTTTACATTCTTCATCAAAAGTCGAAAACTATGCGGCCTAAAAATATAAGATACCCCACATGTCCTAGTAGCCCCACTTCAAATTTTTAACATCCCCTTTAATATTATAAAAATATTTTTTTGCAAAAAGAACAGCCTATTGCAAAAAAAATGGTTTCATTCTTATTTGAAATTTAGTTGGGCAAACGTCATCTAAAACTATTCTAAAATTGAAGTTAGTAGTTCTTGAGATATCCAGCTGTGCCAGACGGACAGACACACACGGACAGACTGAGTCGCACCATAAGGGTTCCTTTTTACCATTTTGGTACGGAACCCTAAAAAGTTATATTTAATACCTAATACGAGTATACTCAAGCTTAGTTTATATAGGTATATAGTGCTACTTAGTAGCTAACTGTTTCCGGCTTGTCGCTGAGTAAATAGGAGCGGCTAATGTTCGCTTCCACTAATACTAAGCACTGACTCAGTATATTTTCACGCATGGTATAAGTGTAAGTGACAAGTAGTACGCCAACCTCGCTAAACTAGTGCAGACTATTCATATTAACACTAAGAAAAAGTAAGCACAAAGAAAAAACACTTCACCAAACAGCAGTTAATCAACAAGACAACACTCGAGAGTCCACTCAAACGGAGAGTGTGTCACGTCACACCATCCACACGCCCCCAACAAAGTGATCTGCTTGTAACATGTCGCGCTGCCGGCCCAGCAACAACAGCGACAAAGAAAACGCGCGCCGATGTCACGCGCGTCACTACCGCCTCAATCTCTAGTCCATTACACAACCACAACAAGCTTTAATTTACGAGTTTATGAGCCCCGACATCCTTCGTGACCACCAAATATAACCCCGAACGTTAATGTACAGAAATCATTTTTTTATTTACAATCCGATTGAATATTCCGTCTAGAAATCGCTTTCGGTTTAAAAACGAAAGCTAAAACGGATCGCATAAATTTGCATGACAAACGCGCGCCGCACCGGAGGACATTACTTTTTTTTAAGAAAAATATGACGACCTTCCCCCGATGGAGTTTCCAGGTCTATTTCCATAAATAATAAATAACGATCGAGGACGGAGCAAAAAGTATTCGCTGATATTTATTCTGTTCGCGAATTTTTATCCACTTATCGGGATTTTTTGTCGTTTGAAGGAATTGTCGCGCGACCCGGAGCGAGGCCGCGGAGCGAGAGCGCGGGCGCATTGCATTGTTACGAACCTATCTATGGAGCTATCTTAATATACTTTATGAACACTTTATACAATTCAACCAATCTGCCTGTCTGCCCCCAACTATGTTGGGATCGGCTTCCAGTCTAACCGGATGCAGCTGAATCAGTATTTTACATGGAACGACTGCCTATCTGACCTCCACAACCCATTTGGTAAGATTGGTTATCAGACTTTCGGGCTTCTGACGACCCGTTACGACTGTCAAAGATCTACGAATGAAAGCTGAGACCAACGACTTAACGTGATTTCCCAGGCACCGAGGAATCTCGGTATGTGAAGATGGTCACCCATCCATGTACCAACCCCCATGCGTAGTTTTACCTAATGGATCGACTCGTGCGGCTGTTATTACTTAGCCACATGCTCCTCATTATACAATATTCATCTCATGTACGAGATATCGGGTTCAAATCCGGGCGAGTACCAATGTGATGATTATATACGAGTAATCATGAGCTAAATCCTGATAATAAACAGATCCAATGAAGATTATGTATTAACTTACTTATGTACTTAACTTTTAATAGGCAGTATCATTCTTTTGTTTGTTTACACTAGCATAGGAACAACAATCTGTGAAGTAAGAACGGATGTGACTGACAATATAAACCTATTATAAAATATTAAATACTTGTCATTGTTAAATACTAACCTGTCACTCGTTAGAACACTGATTACCTACAAACACCCTTACAAAAGTCTGTCCAATTATGATTCAACACGGTCCATTAATATAAAACAAAATAAATGCTTCCACAGTCGTCCATCGTCAGTAACATTGATTATGAACAACTTTCGACAGCCCTCATTAATTCGTAATGTTTCCGAATTATTATTATTTCAATAGTTATAATAATAAGTCCATTTATTTGTCAGCGTTGACGATGTTACGAGTTGTTACATTGTTTTAAAAGTTCATAATATTCTGCCGTTTCCGGCGTACACATACATTTTCGGGATTTTTATTAAGTAGATTTATAACATTGAATTTAAAAACCGGCCAAGTGTGAGTCGGACTTACCACACGCGCGCACGAAGGGTTCCGTACCATTATATATAAAAATAGCAAAAAAATCACGTTCGTTTTATGGGTGCCCCCTTAAATATTTATTTTATTCTGTTTTTTTAGTGTTTATTGTTATAGCGGCAACAGAAATACATCATCTGTGAAAATTTCAACTGTCTAACTATCACGGTTCATGAGATACAGCCTGGTGACAGACGGACAGCGGAGTCTTAGTAATAGGGTCTCGGTTTATCCTTTGGGTACGGAACCCTAATAAATTAGGATAACATTCAAATCAAGTTTCAATCAATTTTCAGTTAAAGTTTTATTGACGAAACAGGCGATGTCATCGGATGTAAAATATTTTTGATTAAATAATAAATCGGCAGTTATGTTGTTTGTTTTATTGTAATAAAGTTAATTATAAATTCATGATTAATAGTCATTTGATCAAAGTCCTACAAATTAGAAGAAAGATTATGTAGGTAATATTGAAATAAATAATTTATGGGAGAAATACAAAATAATGACCTACAAATAACTGCCAACCCAAATAATTATTTTGTCAAAAGGTGTCAATTGAAAGTAACACAATAGTGGCAATATTGGCGTGGGTAATAATTTGGTTTCATTATTTCTTTTATCTTCTTGGTTACTATTGTTTTGCATCGAACATAACGGTCAAAACTACAGAGAAATCCTCCTAGTTATGTCTGAGAGCACGCCGTACATACAAACAGTCAAATTACAGTAACGTTTTAGTAGAAATTAGCTCATTAATGTAGTTTAACATTCCTATGTCCAAATATGTTCGTTTGTTTACCAAATAAGATACCTACATAAGGAAAACCACACTATAGCTAGCTACATGGTTCCCATTAGCACCACGAGCTAGTACGACAACGGCATTAAGTCAAATGTCCGCGGTGGTGCCAAATAGTGTGCGATGAGCACCAAACTGACCCCGTTCGGTCAATCGACTCCGGCAATTTGTTCATTACGCCCCGAGTCCCCCGCGGTACACACTATACATGGTGGTGCTATTCGTGGTATTATATGCTAGAGCTTGTGGCAGCACGCTGTATAGTGTAGGTATTGATTTGTGGTTATTAAAAAATTATGTGCAAAATTTTTCACGTGTATTTTCAGAATATTGCAGGTGATAAATATCCATTGAAAAGCAATAGAAAGCTATCTAGTGTTTGTTCAAATGCTAATTAAAAACCTAAAAGTGCTCGTCTTGTGGTGATTAGATTAAAATAATGATAAAATAAAAGACGACAAGTTTATTTGCGCCTAAAAAGACGCATATTTTTAATGTATTTTCTAGTGCACAATAAAGTCAGTAGTCGTAACAAAACCAGCTGTACACTGTAACTGTACAGCTACATTTTGACGAGTTGTGTGAACATAGATGTAGGGAACAACAGATTTTTTTCGCTATTTATGGTTTGATTCCATAGTAAAAGTTGTTCATAATGATGAGTACAATGTCGACCCCTTAGGAGGTTATGCGTTATTTAAATTAAACCTTGTATAATTAAACAAATACTGGCGTTGACTTATGACGTCGACAGATGCAGCCTAAAAAACACCTAAATAATTATAAAAAATAATTTAAAGAAATTAATAAAATGTTATATTTAAAATGGCCACATTCAGTTGCATTAAATAAAACAGGCCAGATGGCGTGGTTGGTTAAGATACCACCTGCCATGCCGCTGGTCGTGGGTTCGATTCCCATCCAGGACAAACATTTGTGTGCATGAACATGTCTGTTTGTCTTGAGTCTGGGTGTAATTATCTATATAAGTATGTATTTACAAAAAAAAAGTAGTGTATGTAGTATATCAGTTATCTGGTGTCCATAGTACAAGCTCTGCTTAGTTTGGGATCAGATGACCGTGTGTGAACAATGTCCTAGGATATTATTAAATAATACTAAATGAGAATACCACAAAGTTCAGGGCTACCTGGTTATGTTGTAATCATTCTACGATCTTCTCCTTAATAAAAATAAAAAAAAACACAAAACAGTTAAAAGGTGTTGAATATTTAATTCCGCTTGATCCTCACGGAAGTAGTATTGATTGATTATTCTTTTATTATCGCACGTGTCGGACAAATTAACAAACAAGTTCAGTCGGTTACGTTGAACATCGGTTAACGTTTCCTGAGTGACAATTGTGACAAAGTGACAGTTAAAACTTACCAGCGGTTTGAACCGTGGCAATTTGGACAAGATTCGTTATGAAATAATTATTTTCATTGAATAAATGGCCAGGAACCTTTGATGGTTTTTCGACTAACAATAAAAATAACATGAAAAATACAACTAAACGTATACTTCGCAACGTGCGTGCTGGTCTATTAAATAAATAAGTTAATGGATAGAAATTGTATATGATTTTTTATGGACAAATGTTATTGGACTAATTTTGACGTTTACAGGCCTGGATTAGTTTAGACGTTAGGGTTCCTTTTGAATTGTATAGCACATACCACACACAGTGATTGTTTATTTGTTAAAATAAATGTGAATTTCGTTTTTTCTTTTCAATAAAATTTTATTTATTTATATATCCCCTAGAAGACATATTGGATATCGTCACTGCCCTAACCTAACCTTATGGATAACTACAGTTTTGAACCGTTGCGGGTCGAAACGCTCGACTCATGGGGCTAAGAATCTCATACATTAAAAAAGTTTTAATTAAAACTACCTACAATAAATTCCCATCGAAACCGTCGGTCTCTATTTAACAGCGTCACGCCGGTGGCGCCCTCTCACGTCACACGTCGTTTAATTATGTCGACAAGTGATTCGCCATCAAAGCTCCTCCGCCAATTACACACGGAAATTGGAGCGCGACAACACTCGCCAGTCGCTTGAACTGATCAACTGGAGCTCTGTTGCAGTCCCCGACTTACAGTTAAAGAATTGCTAGGAATTTGTTTCGGGAAGATTGATGATAAGCTTTTTCAAGGGCGCGTTACGTATGGTGACTTTTTTTCTGGGATTTGTTTTGGTTTGTGTGTGTGTGTGTGTGTGAAGTAGTAAGTTGGCGGGTATTGCCGCTTCAAATGTAAATGACAACTCTACACAGATCATTTTATTTGTCTTTCGAATTCATTTTTAGTATAACAGTGTACAGGACACCTTCGTCATTGTACTCGTGTCAAATGGTTTATCTGAATCAAAATAAACTAAACTGTTACACATATACATTCGCCTCATTTAAATCCCTACAAGGTAGTAGTACTGTTTATTGTAAATGAAGGCAAAATTTAAACAAAGAGGTATCCACTACCGCCTCGTGTGGTGGAGCACGGTTGGCGCTCAACTATTTCAACAGCCGAGCAGCCGCGGACATGTTATTTATATCATACAAACACTGAAAGGATTCAAACAAGTTCCTGGTCAAACGTTTATTATCATGATTTTACTAAAGGGCTTCTCCCCACATCGCATTAATTAATGCCAAAGATGAAATTTTAAAACATTATCATAATTATTATTACACTTGTTTTCCCAGAAGAGATAGGCTTTGGTGTACCAAATAGTAATTATAAGAAGAGGTTAGTTTAGGTTAGGTGCACTAAAAGTAATACAAGTGTTTTAAGAACTTAATGTTGGTCGTTGCGTCGCACTTGATTGTGGTTTGAACCAGCAGTAGTACAAATACAATAATTAATCGCAAAAGGCTCGTAGGTTTCGACTTTTATACAAACTATGTAAATGTATGAATCCATCTTGTTCTCATTTACAATGCTAATTCGGTCATACGGCTCGGCCACGGTGCGGTGATGGAGAAACAATGCCGGTTTTCCGGATAAACTCATCATTTCGGGTATAAATTGTAATGTCCTGTAAGGTTGATTCATTACGCACGCACCGAGTGCTGTCATGCACTTGAATTCATATTTATGATCATTGGGAGCAAGCGTGGCAGATTACAATGCACGGCGTAGCACTATCGTAGCCATTACGTAGCGGCGTAGCTCGTAGCACAGATCACAGCTACAAGTTCCGTAGGCGTTACAAATGGCGTAGCACGTAGTTTCTCGTACGTCTAAAAATGTAGCTGCATTCGGTTTTTGTACTACTTCGTAGCACCGAGTTCAAGCATTGTGTCGGTTCTGTGATTGGATTCTGAAGCCTTGAGTACAATGGCTTTTGTAGTAATATTTGTACTCTTAATTTATTATTGGAAATTCTTTGAAAACAATTGGTTAGAGTAGTTTTGTTAGGATTCTTTGGAACAAATGCATTGGTGACTAAGCTTTCTAGTTTATTGTTATAGCGGTTTATTTATACGCGCTAGCTCGGGGCTATCTTCATAAATTCGCGGAGCTAACTCACCTCAATAAAGGTCATCGCTTGGTCGTGCATCAGGTAGATCAATGAAGAATGGAAGCTTTTACATTTTCCTAATCTTGATAAAACTTGTCAGTATTATTATATAATAGTCATTATTCGTAAGAATTATTCTCTCTTTTAAAAATATATCTCGCGTCGAGAATTACGTGGGGCTTTTTCATGTAAATTTATTCTATCAACTCGGACGTTTTAATAAAAAAACTTAGCAACAAAAACTGCATCTTAAAATTCATTACGTTTATTTTGTAAAGAAAAGTTAAAATGACAGCGGAGTCTGTATAATCGCTAACTTTATTTGAAACATAATATCGTAGATGATACAGTGCTCTTAGTAAATTAATAAATTAATCATAAAAAGGTGCAATACAAGTGGTTACTTAAAAAATACATAAAATATAACCTGCAGTATTATTTTACAATTTTCTATAGTGAATCGTTAATATAGTCTGAAGGAGAACAGAATAGGTTCGCGCCAAAGGAATTACTGCTATAGTATTTAAAAATCCTGGATAACCTCAACTCTAGGCCCGACCTGGAAATCGAACCCTCACGATCACAGCAGCTACGGTGACGTCCATTACTAACGAGCCAGTTTAACAAACACCTTAAATTATAACAAAATTAATCGGGAACAAGTTCCAAAGTCCGTTCGGACTTCATCCGTGTTAAGCGTCCGACTTCATTCGTTCAGCGAAGTCGGACTGCGCTTATTTATAGCGAGTCTGGACAAGGCGTGACGTCATCGATATAGAGTTTACAGATGAGTCGTGACGTCACGCAGCCTCGGGACCAGCAGGTCTTCAAATAGAGCCTAATGTTCTTTCTGTTGTTGGGATAATAGGCTTGTATTTGGAGATTTCAAAAGGAATTGAGAGTAGTTTGGTTTGAACCATGTATGAGGTAATAAATACGAGTACATAGTACATTGTCTAGTCGTATTTTTAGAGTTCCGTACCCAAAGGGAGCCAATCGGAACCCTAATACCTCCCTAATGCCTCCGCTGTCCGTCCGTCCATCCGTCCATCCGTCTGTCAGCGGGCTGCACCTCATGAACCGTAATTGGTATACAATTAAAATTTTCACAGATTGTGTTGTGATTGTGTTTTGTTCTAATGCCGCTATACATATAAAAAAAAAGTTTAAAATTAAAAGGCATTAATTTAATTTTTAATTTTATTTTATTTTTATCCCCTTACATTAAATAAACTTTGACTTTAAAAAAAAATATTACCCTGACATGTGATGTCATTGTCTAAAAGTCATCAAGTACATTGCAACTGCAAAAATAACTGTAATTCATAGTAGCATTATGAAATATAAAGTTACCTCTGCGATTTTTATTAAAGATGAAAAATATTCATCTTTAGTGTTTTTTAATATGGATCTAGTCTTAAATATTGCACGGTGGTCTTGCATCTCGCCAGTCCAGCTTCACAATATGAACTTGTTACATCTCGCCAGTCCAGCTTCACAATATGAACTTGTTGCATCTCGTCAGTCCAGCTTCACAATATGAATTTGTTGCATCTCGCCAGTCCAGCTTCACAATACGAACTGGTTGCATCTCGCCAGTCCAGCTTCACAATATGCACTGGTTGCATCTCACCAGCCCAGCTTCACAATATGCACTGGTTGCATCTCGCCAGTCCAGCTTCACAATATGAACTTGTTGCATCTCGCCAGTCCAGCTTCACAATATGAACTTGTTGCATCTCGTCAGTCCAGCTTCACAATATGAACTTGTTACATCTCGCCAGTCCAGCTTCACAATATGAACTTGTTGCATCTCGTCAGTCCAGCTTCACAATATGAATTTGTTGAATCTCGCCAGTCCAGCTTCACAATACGAACTGGTTGCATCTCGCCAGTCCAGCTTTACAATATGCACTGGTTGCATCTCACCAGCCCAGCTTCACAATATGCACTGGTTGCATCTCGCCAGTCCAGCTTCACAATATGAACTTGTAGCATCTCGCCAGTCCAGCTTCACAAAATGAACTTGTTGCATCTCGTCAGTCCAGCTTCACAATATGAACTTGTTGCATCTCGCCAGTCCAGCTTCACAATGTGAACTGGTTGCATCTCGCCAGTCCAGCTTCACAATATGAACTGGTTGCATCTCGCCAGTCCAGCTTCACAATATGAACTTGTTACATCTCGCCAGTCCAGCTTCACAATATGAACTTGTTGCATCTCGTCAGTCCAGCTTCACAATATGAACTTGTTGCATCTCGTCAGTCCAGCTTCACAAAGCTTTTCTCATGACCTCGCTCTTAATCTTCGATAACAAATTTATCGAAGATTATTATTGTTGAGCTATTCCAAATTAATGCGTAAGTAGAAAAATCTCAATACAATCCATGGTTTTAATTACAACAAAATTTCTCCTATCTCCCAGAAGGAATAATTCCGTTGTGTGTAAAACGGTTCAAAACTGAACTCTATTCAGAGATTAAAAGTTTTATCCGTAAAGCTCAAAGTTCAAGTGTGTTTCCTTTGAACTGAAATTAAAAATATTTCTATATTAAAATTGTTTGAGACGAATTGGAAAAGAGTTTAATGTTTAAGGAAGATATTGAGAAGGATATTGATTATTGGGAAAACTAATAAATAAGAAAATTGAATTAGAACAGTGGTGGCCTGACTTACGAGTTGTAGGTCGCGGGTTCGAACCCAGCCAGGAAATTTACTTTGTGTAAATAATTCATCACCACTGCAAACACTGCTCTCAAGACGTTGAAGGCAAACATAGTGAGGAAACCGGTATGTCCTAGAACAAAAAAATGGAATACATGTGACATGTACCAACCCGCACTGGGCCCGTGTGGTAGATTACAGCCCACTCCCTCTCGAAGAGAGGAGGCCTGTATCCCATCTGTAGGAACACTATACGCCGATTGAATTATTTGAACAGATGTTCTATCTGTGGACTGGCGTGTAATTTGACAGGCAGCACTGTAAAAACAAAAGTTATTTAAAACTACAAATTAAAGCTATTCAATTTTTGTTAACATTGTGTTTGTGAGCATTACTTGTGGGTGCACAATAGTTTGGGCCCCGCGCTCATTTTAGTTTACTAATCAACTTCATTAGTTATATTATACTTAACTATCTTGAAATAATAAATATCCTACCTACTACTAATACCTACATTGTAGTACCTACTTATAATACCTACATTGTTTCATGCAATTAAAAAAAGACAATTGTTCATATCTACTCGGTAAACATTGATGTATTTCTCATAACCAATTCCTGGAATAAGAAATTTCCTTTTAACAATACTTCTTTGTTCTCCTTCCTTACATGATCAACTGCTACATCTCATACTCTAACAATAACCTGATATTACAATATATTCATCGTCAGGGGCTTCCATAACCTCATATTATTAATAATAATAAAAAGGACATAAATCCCTTTCATAAGGGAACATACTAATAAATATGAACAAAAACATTTTGATACGGCGGCAACGAATTTGAAACTCGATTTTATGTATGACATAATTGACAATACCTGTTCGCATCAAATGCATTAGGGAAATGTGTTGTCATCATAAAAATATGGGATAAAAGCTTCTACGTATTGGTGTTGCCATCACATGGGTCGGGTAAACGGGTTGACTTTTGTATGTAATAAAAATTACAGTCGTTGTTTTAAAATCTTGAATGACTATTGGCATGCTCAGTTTGTTTACTTAACTATGGGACAACTAAAAAATATACCTAAGTCAGAAGTTAAGACATTAATAATTCTTACAATTCGTAAATACATAAGTAGTCAATCGAACAGATTCTATAGTCATAGAAATAGTCAAGAACAGCTGGACGTCTGCTTCGTTCTGAGACTTCGTTCAAAGGGGCAATCGTTAAACGCACTTTTAACAAGAATGTTGATTTAATTTTAGTTAGAAAGTCGATTTCATAAGTGAAAAAAAGCCCTGCTTTCATTATCCTTGCTTTTACTCCGCCCTGGAAATGTAATTCACTGGATCGACACAGCAAACCACTTAAGTTGATCGTCTACCGACACAACGTCTACATTTTACCTACCTCAGCAGCAACCGTAGCTTCCTACCTTCGTTGCTTACCGGCTACCTACCCCGAATGGTATCAATCTTAATTACGACCCAACGATATTTATTCTACTTACTTCCCTTATGTCAATCATGGTAGATACCACTTTGTAGAGCGAGCTATAATCTGTTTATTGTTGTGCACGATTGATGTCGCTTTTGGAAGGTTTGGATTGATTGATATAGAACGGCTAAATGTAATTATGTTTAACTATTATTTGTGGAACCTATTTTTTACTAAGATACTAACGGTTATTTCATAGTATTAACTCATAAGCTACGATGAATGATATACTATCATTATAGTTTAATGCCCTGGTTTGTGCTGTAGGTGGGTAGTCAAAGAAAGCTGTTGGTAGCTATCGCCCTTGCATAAAGTTGTTGGTAGCTATCACAGAACAGATAAAAGAGGACGTCTTTTATGTGTTCTGTGGTAGCTATCGCCCTTGCATAACGTTGTTGGTAGCTATTGCCCTTGCACAAAGTTGTTGGTAGGTTTTGCCCTTGCACAAATTTGTTGGTAACTATTGCCCTTGCACAAAGTTGTTGGTAGCTTTTACCCTTGCACAAAGTTGTTGGTAACTATTGCCCTTGCACAAAGTTGTTGGTAGCTTTTGCCCTTGCACAAAGTTGTTGGTAGCTTTTGCCCTTGCACAAAGTTGTTGGTAGCTTTTGCCCTTGCACAAAGTTGTTGGTAGCTTTTGCCCTTGCACAAAGTTGTTGGTAACTATTGGCCTTGCACAAAGTTGTTGGTAACTTTTGCCCTTGCACAAAGTTGTTGGTAGCTTTTGCCCTTGCACAAAGTTGTTGGTAACTATTGCCCTTGCACAAAGTTGTTGGTAGCTATCACCCTTGCATAATGATGTTGGTAGCTATCGCCATTGCATAACGTTGTTGGTAGCTATCGCCCTTGCATAACGTTGTTGTTTGCTATCGCCCTTGCATAAAGTTGTTGGTAGCTATCGCCCTTGCATAACGTTTTTGGTAGCTATCGCCCTTGTATAAAGGCTTCGATGAAATCATGAGAATAATTTATGTCCTTTTCAACAATGGTTGTTCCTAACCCAAAGTGTATTAAAGTAAAAACTTGCTCGAACACATCGCATCGCACTATACCTATAATATATATATATACGTATAATAGCGCCGTCTGAACCCCACCACACACAGTTATTATAATACCTACAAGACACATTTTCATGAAAACGAAGCCAGGATTTTCCAAAATCTCGGCAGCTCAACTCTGCGGAACACAGAATTCGTCGGGAAAACTGAGCCGATTACATCGTATAGGAGCTCCCTGAAATACGATATTTTATTCAAACTAGTTTGCATATAGCAGCCTGCAATATACTTGCAACTTCATTACGCCAAGTCTGCAATGCACATCAATAAGGCCTCCCCACACCGGCCGCTGACGTCACTAAATTACGCTAAGGTGTCTCACACGAGTGGGCCGCGCGGTTTACTTGACAGTTATATGTTTTCTCGAGCACTATATTCGCGCGCCGCAAATAGGTAGGATGAAACGTTTTAGACTTAGTCTCTTTTTATTGCATATTTCGTAAGAACCTAAAATTCAGGATAAATATTTGAGTGGGTATTGGAACCAAGTTCTTTAGTAGCTTGCTGCTTGCAGAGTTGACTGGTAGAAATCGTCACGTAACGAAAAAAATGGTATGCCTGAAAAAGTCAGTTTCAGTTTCGAGTTTCAAAAATTCGGTCTCAAGTTTCAAGTGTCATAAGTTTTAGTTTTTGTTTTGTAAAATAAAAATAATATACAGTGAAAGGAACTTCGTTCCAACAGGGTGTCCCGCCCGCGCCCTCCCACGATACCTCCCGACTTTCTCAATTATACGAAAATGACAAGAATTGACCTGCTAGATATTTATTAACTTTTCAAGTTTGCACTATAATAATCCATACTTAATATTATAAATTCGTAAGTCTGTCTATATGTTACCTTTTCACGCCTAAATCGCTGGACGAATTTCGATAAAATTTGACAACGAGATAGATGTCATCCCGAGGACGGACATAGGCTACATTTTTTTTTCTACAGAGTGTGATATAGGGGATGAAATTTTGTATGGGAAAACCATGATTTCGGTAGTTCGGTATATGAAAAATTAATTTAAGCTTAAAAAAAGAGTCACATATTTCAGCGTTTTTATAAAATCACCCCTTATTGGGCCACTAGGTCAAAAGTAATTACAATTTAAAGTCACAAAATAACTTGGCTGACACGTACACATACACTTGCGTGGTCAAAGGCGGCGCTAGAGTGTTTTAAATTGATGTTCATAATATTATATGACATTATATTGTGCACAAAATCGTAAGCGGTGAAGGTGCGTTTTTTTTCCTGTCCTGTTTTTTTACCTGTTCCTTTTCCCTTCCATACCTTTCTGTCTTGTGCGATCTCTGGCCATGTTGGCCCTGCAAACATGATCAGATCGTCACACCACCGTCGTCGCGATCTACCTCGACGGCGATGTCCTCCCTGAGGCTTCCAGTGGGTGACGATCTTTGCCCATCTCTCCGATTGCATTCGCGCGACGTGGCCAGCCCACTTCCTCTTCAGCCTGGCTGTTTTTTCTCCAACATCCGCTACTTGAGTTAAGGAGCGTAGGTGGTGTTTCTAACGCGATCTGTACGCTTGACACCTATTATGCTGAATAAAATCTTGAGTTTGAACTTTTGTTGTTCAGTAAGGGACCAACTTTGTGCACCATATGTAAGGGAGGTACTGATAAACCAAAATCCGGAAAGATAAAGGAGTTGCTGTTGAAGTAGCCTCCCATAGAGTAGCCGCCACGTTGCTAAATGCTGACCGAATGACACATTCGGTACAAGACGAACAGCCATTAAACTTAGCTCATGAGGAAATAACTACTTGTAACATTAGTAAAACCCGGGAGCGGGGACAAATGTTGGTTTGGAAGGAATGCAGGATGTCCTACAAAAGTGTGATCGAAGCACTAAATCGAACTGTCAAAGATATCAAGAGTAAGCAAAGTATTACGGACTAAAATATGTGATGGTACTGTAAGACGGCGATTTTACTCAGTCTCTGGGGATAATTTCCGACAACCACGCGGGTGAAGCTGCAGGCAAAAGCTAGTGTTATATAAAACAACAGTAGGTAAGTGAAGAGATGAAGCTGCAAGAGATGATGCAAAGTAAAATGTTATTCGCTACGTCTTTAGAATATTAAATCTTTGGCACCAAATACAAAAATATTGCTCTGAAACTAAATTTTTAGATAAAACTCAACCTATGAAAAATTTCGCCCACTAACTTCGCGATATAAGTAAAAATAGAAGTTTTTACATCGTCAATTTCAGCAGTATCTGGACATACGTCAGTATATTCTATACAAAACATATTTTGTGACTTGACATCAAAATGCGCGTGAATCCTGTCGTGTCAAAAATGCCTGGAATATCAATGGTTGCAAAATCGCGCTGATTTTTAGCGACGCGATGTATCGTGTGAAGTCGGCACATCGATCGTCACCCGGATTTATCTGCTGACGGGCCGATTAGATTGTGCCTGTGAATATGTCATGTTGAGGTTTTTATTGCAACATTACTGTACCATAAAATATTCTGATACTAAATATTTATGAATTCACGTTGTCATTTCAACTAAACAACGTCTGTCATCAAAAAACAAAACAATTTACAATTCAAGCTAAATTCTGACAGGGACGACTTCATTCCTCAGCGTGATGTCATATTTTCTCATGATCGCGGCTCCCTTGAGAGAACGCTCGTGCGATAAAAATATTAAGTACATCTCACATGAGTGACGCGGCGACGTGCGACGTGCGATGACGTCGCGTGACGTAATGTGACGGTGACGCGACGTCTGCTCACGTTAGCGTGGTGTCGCTTTCAGCGCAAATTAATTAATATCGTACACATTTGATGTCTGGCGTTAAACTTCTAATTAAATTATTTTGATACTTTAGTTGTTTCATTTGGGCAATAACGTTTAATATGGGCATCGATTTATCTTGTGTCTATATTTTAGGAGTTTAACTCTCAGACAGGGCATTATTTGAACACAGTGCGTCGAAGCACGTAATAACAAACGCTCTATCTTCATAATAATAACATTTACTCTTTCATCGGGCCCCAAGAGATTGACTCCGATCCTAACGCAGACATCATAAAAATAGATAGATCATAATATTTTTTTACGAAATGAACCCTGGATATTTGCTTTGACAATCCGTTGTAAGGTCACAAGTTTCAAGTACACGTAACTTTTTTGTACGTCGTAAATACGGACTTATACCATGCCGTGTTATTTCTTTTATAACATAAAAGAGCAAAAGTTAACGTTGTAATATTAAGAGGGAGCTAACGAGAGGATGACAAAGCTAAGGAACTCCTTATGCAAAGTTTTAGAGTCGACGGGAACGAGACGAGTGCGATACTTGGTTAATGGTATTACAGTGACACTGGGCCCTAACGAGCTCGCGTGACGCCGCGGTGGAATTAATGAGCGATCTGCGATTAGGAACACTGAATTTTTCGAAGACATTTTTGTTTGAATCTCACACGTTGACACGTAGGTATCACTGTTGGTTTCTGAAAACCTAACGAAGTCTCTGAACTTTATATTTGCTGTCAGCTCCTGTCATTGGTTGATTGAAATAGGAAGTTATTTTGTAAATCGACGAGAGATTTGAGAACAGATTGAGTAGGTAATGGCGTTTCAATAATGAGGCAAGTCCAGAAACTATCGCAACCCATATGAGGGCTTTTATGAACAGCAAAAACCTTTGTTTGTAACAATTTCGCATATTTCGCTGTACAGATTTGATCCCCATTTTGATAGATAAATGTATTATTCCCAGTTTGGAAGCGCACAGTGCAATTTGCTTGATTACCTGTGTATCGTCCAAACTTTTTGTGAAGCTTACGGACTAGATAAACCAACGAACGTTTTGACATGAAGCAACAAAAGCGCTTTTTGTGCACACATTACGTTAAATTTTTGTTTATCTTTACAAAATAATTGCAGCAGAAAACATTTTCGGTTGTTTTAAAATTCAAAGCAACACATGCGTAGTCGTCGTGTTATTTTTTTTTTTTTACACATTGAAGGAGTTCGTCCATGTTTTGAAACTCTTTGTAGAACTAAATATCGAGCCATAATTCCGCTAGCCTCTTGTTCTCTGCCCATACCCTGTCTAAGTGAAACAGGCAATATCTTTCAACATTATAACGTGTTACATTTTACAAAATATGAAGAAGAACAGTAGCGCCACTCTACAATGTAAATATTGTGATGAACATTTTGATAATAAAAATAAAGAAAGAGAGCCAAGATTTTAATTTCCACTCCTAACACAAGCATGTGAAGAATGCTCTGCTATGACTGAATAAAAAGGATACTCTAGCTAGTCAGTAATGTCAGATTGAAAATCTTAAAATATCGTTAGGTACTGCATAGCCTCTTATATACATCTCTTCTGTGTCAGTTTCTCATATTATTAGGCCTCTTTTAGACTACATGTATTCGTGATGTCTTCTCGCAGTTATCCATTACAAGGGACAGTTAATGTAAATTAATGAGACGTGGAGGTACTCAATGTTGTTACGACGTAGAAGCGACGCCTTGCTTGACGAAAGAGAAGGAAGTTATGTTTTGAGGCTTTAATTCCTCCTGCTAGGTTTTAATTGGGCTATCAGGAAAGTGCATGTGTTAAATACGAGTACACTTTCCTAGTATCGTGTCCGTTGCTTCATACAGAAAAAAACTCTTTGATTTTAACGTTAAACATGACTTTAAATGACGTGACTTTGCCGACAATTTTCATTAATTTAATCTGACCCATAGCAATTTTTTTAAACCTATGTATACAAAAAGTTCTATTTTTTTTTTTTTTTTTTTTTATTTGTGATGGGTTTGCTCTTGACTCTAGTCTAGGTCAGAGGTGACAGAGACAAAGTCGACGATGGAGTGAGCTTACCCAGAAGAAGCCTGTTCACTCTCACTTTGAAGAGATTAGGGTTGTATACGTTCGGAAACACAGACGCAGGTAGTGAGTTCCACTCTTTTGCTGTGCGCATTATAAAAGACATTTGGAAGCGCTTAGTGCGAATTGGTGGAATAACAACCAGGTAGGGATGGTAACTGGCAGTGCGTCTAGATGTCCGATGGTAGAAGGGGGCCGGTGGAATGAGGTCGTGGAGTTCTCGGGCACACTCTCCGAAGTACAATCTGTAGAAGACCGACAAGCAGGCAACCTTGCGGCGATGAGCCAAGCAATGAAGCTTGGCATCCACCAGTTTTACGTCGCCAATGAGCCTCTTAGCTCTGCGTTCCACCGAGTCAAGCGCGGCTAGTTGGTACTTAGCTGATCCATCCCAAAGGTGACTGCAATACTCCATGCAGGATCGGACTTGCGCTTTGTAAAGGGTTAAAAGCTGTCCAGGCGTAAAGTATCGCTTCACCCTATTTAGGATGCCCAGTTTCTTGGCCGCAGTTTGGGCCTTGTACTCGATGGTGGCGCCGAAGTTGAGACCAGATGTCAACTCCATGCCTAGGAGCTCAAGTCGATCAGTTACAGGAACAGATGTACCCCGAAAAGTAGGAGTTTGGGCGAAACGACTCTTTTTAGCGGTAAAAAGACACGCCTGCGTTTTGGTGGCGTTAAAAGAGACCAGATTATCATCACCCCACTGGGAGACAAAGCTTAAGGTCAAATCTGTCCGCTCTACCATGGCCTCTCTCAAAGAACGAACTTAAGCCCCGCTGGTTTTTGCGCTGGACAAGTATCTCTCTGAAACTGTACTGTCATCTGCGTACCCAACAATACCAGGCCGAAGCAGGTCATTAATGTGCAGCAGGAAAAGAGTTGCAGAGAGAACAGACCCCTGAGGAACTCCGGCATCAATAGCCATAAGGTCAGAAGAGCAGCCATCAACAACTACTCTAATCGACCGTTCACTAAGGAAATCTGATATCCAGCTACAAAAATCAGCTGGGATGCCATAAGCAGGAAGCTTGCTGAGCAGAGCAGCGTGCCAGACCCTGTCAAAGGCCTTCGAGATGTCAAGCGATACAGCCAGTGCTTCGCCGTGTTTCTCGTTGGCTTCGCCAAAGCAGTGCGTGACATACACAAGAAGATCGCCAGTTGACCGTCCCCGGCGAAAGCCATATTGACGGTCACTGAGGAGATCATTGTCTTCAAGGTAGTTCAGCAACTTATTGTTCAGTACCCTTTCCAAAACTTTGCACAGAATGGAGGTAATGGCGATCGGACGGTAATGGGCAGGGTCTGCACGGTCGCCTTTTTTGGGCACTGGTTGTACATTTGCAAGCTTCCAGGATTTCGGCACCGTTCTTTTTTCAAGAGAGAGGCGGAACAAACGTGTCAATACAGGAGACAGTTCAGGCGCACACTGCCTCAACACTCTCGCTGGAATGCCGTCAGGCCCGCTGGCCTTGTTCACGTCTAGACTGCACAATACTCTTCGGACCTCTTTAATGTGTACTGCGATCTCCGGCATCGAGGAGTCACAATGAGGTACAGTAGGTGGTTGCTTTGAGCCAGCGTCCAGACGTGAATTGCTTGCGAAGAGAGATGCAAATAAATTTGCCTTCTCAGTTGCAGAGTGAGCCAGCGACCCATCAGGTTTCATCATAGGAGGTAAAGTGGGACGACAGAAATTCGTTTCAACCGCTTTAGACAGGGACCAGAACTGTTTACTACCCGGAGGGTGCGAAGCCAGCCTGGCCCCGATATGTCCGACATGGTCAAAACGTGCCCTACGCAAAACCCGCTTGCAGAACTTGGCGGCAGAATTAAAGGCTCTCTTCTTCGCGCGAACCCTGCGCGCTCTAACTTTGCGGTCGCGGGCCTTGACCCAGGCTTGGTAGGCAGTCTCTTTTCGGGCCTCAGCGTGGGCACATTCTGCATTATACCAAGGCCGGGATTTGTGACCGAGCGGGATGTCGGAGAATGGAATAAAATATTCCATCCCCTGCCGAATCACGTCCGCAACCGCGTCAGCACAGCGCGAGGGGTCACCCGAGGAAAAGCACACTTGCCGCCATGGATAAGACGCAAAAAAGTGCCGCATCTCATCCCAGTCTGCTGACCCGTATCGCCATACTCGCCTCGTGCCTCTAGGGCTCTCATCTGGAGGAGAGCAGGTTGATATGGATTTCACCAGACAGTGGTCAGACGTTCCCAGCGGGGCTGAGACCGATACTGAATGACTGTCCGGATCAGATGCCAGCAGAAGGTCCAAGCAATTGGGTGTATGGCCGTCAACATCCGGTACCCGCGTTGCCACATTCACCATCTGGGTTAGATCTAGCGTTAAAGCAAAATTGCGCGCCTCCAACCCAGCATGGTCAGTTTTCTGGTATGGGAACAACCATTCTTTATGATGGGCGTTGAAGTCCCCCAGAAAAATGAGCTTCGCCGTTGGGTACCGTTGCTGGGCTACGTCAGTCGACTCCACGAGGAAATTAAAGAGCGCTGTTGTCTCCTGGTCACCGCTATGCGATCGGTAGATGCCGATGTAGAGAGATTTCTCCACGCCAGTATCCACAAGTAGCCATATGGCAGAGAAACCCGATTTCTCAAAGCAACGGAGACGACGACAACAAATGTCATCGCGGACGTACACACAGACCCCAGCTTGCTTCTTGAACTTGTGTTCAAGAGAGTACCCCGGGTAGTTGAGGTACGCCACGTCCGACGGGGTTGTTATCTTCGTCTCCGTTAGGAAAAACAGGTGCGGCTTCTCGGTCTCAAGGTGGTGATGGACCGAATCGAGATTGGAGTGCAACCCCCTGATATTAGTGAGGTGCACTTTTAGTGGGAGGAAGTGCAGCCGTTGTTTTACCTTATTTTTCTTCGCTTTGTGTGTCATATTGAGTGGAGTTGTTGGGGGAAAAAGTCGACTTGTCGAGGCGCCGCTCAGTGATCCAAGTGGAACACTAGAGCCAACCAAACCTACGGGGAACTCATCTGGAGACTGCGGGGACGCCCGAACCCCCCCGGATATGGCCACCGGGTCCTCCCATCCAGTCGCCGGCTGGCACGGTGGAGCATACCGGGATTTTTCGCGAGTTGGCGGGGCAGCCTTTGGCACGTGGCTGGCGTGCTACTTGGGCCCCCTACTGACTGCGGTCGGCCAACGGCTGGCACCGTGCTTCGGATCCCGCTACCCTCCAAAATGAGTTACCCGGCTAGCTGACTCAGAGACCACAACCGGTACCAAACAGCGCAACTGACAATCTCCTTCTCCCCCAAAGGCACTGGCACTCCCACACACCGACGGAACACAGCAAGCTGCTTGGCGCCAGACTCCGGTGGGATGGTGGTCGCGAGCCAGGCGGCCCCTTGCGGAGCCTACCACCGCTAAGTGGGATCGTTCAGCCGTACCACAGGCAAGCCTGTGGTGCCGTTGCCCGGGGTGGACCACTAGGAGGTAGATCCCAAAACCACCCCAAATATACATAGTCATTAAACAATATACATAGACAATAAACATTTATAGAACCAACAAGCTGCCAGAACTAAAACATCACGTAACACGTAACAATGTTATATCAGTAGGCAAGTGAACTGCATCCGAGGTATAGCATGACAACTCCGCGCCGGTCCCGCGCCGCGCCCGCGTCGCGTCTCACGTCTCGGGTGTCACTCTCTGCACTTTGTTCTTCCCAGAATACTGTAGTAGTAGTTTTAGTATCTGTTGCCCACTTTCGGGTATTGTATTCTCTGTTGTACTTGATTTTTAAAGCTGTGGAATGTTGTTTTTGGGAATGTGTGTGATTTTACACATATTCCCAAAGTATTTCAGTACTGTCAGTAAGCAGCCAGATCAATCGTAGCTGCCTAACATTCCACAGACACAATTAAGAGGCCGCTGTTAGTATGAGCGCGAGCGTGATAATTATATGGTTTGTTTTACCAATATTGATTACTAATTATTAACAATATTCTGTAAAACGTACATAAAAATCAGCTGTCAGACTTTGATGAAAGTGAGTAATATTGTTACGTAACTACCTAATATCTGAAAATTCAACATTACACGTGTTAGTATGTATTTAAAACCCATTATCCCATACATTTTGTTAATCAGAAAATAAGTGAGGTCTGGCGGCTCTGGGATCTTAGACTATTGGCGTGACATAGCAATTACAAGATTGACTTTAAGTACCTACGTAGGAGTAACAAATAGGCGAAAGAAACATTATTTTTTTGAGATAATTTCTGCAAGACATATATGTAAACATTCAAAATATGCAGTGATTTTGATACACCGCTATAACCGAGCGTTGTAACCAATTTCCGAAGGATATTTAAATGCTGGAGCAAGAAGGTTGCCAGCCATTACAGAGCACTATAACAGGCAGTTCACAATGCGCATTTGGTTGTGAGATTACTTGAGTTGTTACAAAAGATTAATAATTACAATTAAACTGTCAAATTATCTTCATCTACCAAATTAATTATTGAGGTCCCATTATTAAATGTTTTACTACCAGGCGGCCTTAAATTAGCAAATGTATTATAACTGCAATGCTAATCAGTGAGTTTAGTTGATTAATTAAGAACTTTATGTAATAGTATCTACTTAAAATTTTAATCACGACTCCATTTTTAAGATTAGGGTTCCGTAGTCAACAAGGAACCCTTATATGTAGTTTTGCCATGTCCGTCTGTCCGTCCGTCAGCAGCTTAGCTCAGAGACTCTTAGTACTAGAAAACTATAATTTGGCATGGTTATACATATTAATCACGCCTAAAAATTGGTAAAATAAAGTCATGAAAAAAAAATTTTTTTAGGGTACCTCCTGTACGTACAGTACGTAATGTGAGGAAGTTTTTTTTTCTCGTCTATCCCATCGTTGGATAGGCCATTCAAAAATATTACTGGTCTGTGTTAACCATTTTTCGATTCAGGGTTCCGTTTGCGCAAAATTGAGCTTTAAATTGCACATTTTTGTTAGAGTCATGTGTCCCCCCGCCCCAGCTAAATGATTGCTTTCGGATAAGTAAAAAAATTCACGGGAGTAGTATATAGGTATATAACGAAATTAAAAGAAAAACTATCGCAGCTAAGTAGGACTTTCAAGTTTATGAGTAATAATCGACGAACTTAAAATGTAGTAAAAATGTTGTATAAATTCCATTGAAAAATTACTTAGTCAACCACAATGTTAAGTTTATTTTGGGATAAATTTATCCCAACTACGGAACAATTTATTGTGCGTGGTCCGACGCACACTTGGCCGGTTTTTTATTTTCATGAGCTTTCTCTATTTCATTTTCAATATTCTACCAAGTCATAAGAAATTATGTCCCTACATAAAATGAAATCACCCCTGCGATGACTTATCTTCACCTAAGAATGTGTTCTTAAACCCAGTGGAACCCTGTATGTACGTTACAACGTTGCACTAATTGGTAAATACCTCAAATTGAAAAGCCTCAGCCCGTTTTATAGTGAAAGCTTCCCCTAAACTGAAACGTGTAAAGAAAATCCCAAAACAAACTGCACATAGTACTAATATTTGGACGAAAGTACCAGGCGTTCATAAATCCATGGCAGGTTAACTAACATCGCGTGTTCCAAGTGGTCGCGATCCGTACAAAGCTCGCCAATTACCGCACCCAGCAAATTGCGTCCTCAGACGGCCCGGGTTCGAATCCTCCGCGACGACGTGTGAATGAACGCTTGCTATGTAATTATGTACTCCCCTCAAGTACATGATTGCGTTGGATCTACTAGAATGAGATTTAGTTTTAAGTTTAGAAAGAGGTTCAATATGTTGAAGAACATTTTTTGTTCTCTTGAGACATGCTCCACAGTTTTACTTTTTTCAATTGGAAGCTAGCAGATTTTCTACAGCGTAACAATATTTAATTTTTATGAAGAAGATGAAAAACTATGATAAATTTATCTAAGAGTCTTTTCGTTGAAGTCGTTGTAATGCTGCTTCAATTTACCGCACTGCCTTATCGATCGAGTAGCCATTATTTTTTTATAGAAAAATATATTTACTTGAACAACAAAAACAAAGTAACTGAAATCTAGCAGACTACTCGACTTTATTACCTGTTCACGCCCAAACAACTAGAGAGCTCACATTTGACTATAAAAACAAAACAAAACAAATGATAAGTATTACCTCTACGTATACACTTAGTGTTAACTAGAGTATGACACAGTTATAAATCAGACAACACTCCTAAATAACACCGAGCTAATCTAGGCCCTTAGGTCACAACTTGGGTATCACTGCCCTAAGTGGTTAGGGCAGTGATACCCAAGTTGTGGCTCGGGGGCCCTCTGCGGCCCACTGAGCTCTTCTGAGGCCCGAAACAGGGTAATTAATACCGGTGTAGCTTACAATTATTGTCGTAGTATTTGTGTCGTATTGTACCGCAATTTATGAGAGGCCTAGGTACTAATTGTTTACCGAGATAGAATGAGTACAGATGGTAGGTTTACACGGATTTATTACATCCTTTGTATAATTTAGTTTCAATAAACGCACAAATACGGAATCGTGTGGCGTGATTGGCCGCGTCCCTTAGGTTATTTTTAGGACTTCACTCTACTGTACTAAGAGAATATCTAATGATGCTATATTCTTGAAGCATTTGGATATACGTTAAATTTACCCGCAGTCTGCAAAATATAACTCTGAATCGTACGGCTAATTCTGAGCATCGTACGGGATTACCGCGATCATCTGAGACTGTCAGGGTTTGTACTGGTGGGGTTCTGCTGTGTTGTACACAATAAATTAAAACGTATAGGGAACAGGAAGTGCAAATGCAATCTCTTAGCCACCTGTTGCGACATACGCACGGTTGTTATATCGATTCACAAAAATACGTAAAACATGCGTGTGTTAGAAAATTAAGTAATTAGACATTAAAAGTGTATATATAGATATTATCAAAGCAGCAAGCATTAAATGTCAGGATGTTTATTGGTCATTTACTGTGTATGAAAGTACTATGAACATGGTGTTTACGGAAAGGGTTTCATAACAAAGACACAAAAAGACAAGACTAGGCATTTATTATTTCAATTAGGCTTGTCAGTAGTTAATCAGAAAGCTAGTCGTCCGTTCACAAAACTAGGTCATCATGGAGAAGAGCGGACAAGAAACTCCATGGAAACAGTATAAAGTATTACATCAACATATTATTTATATTTCTTTATAATTATCGTTATCTCAAAAACAGTTAATTCTATCTCTTGGGCAATGGTCCAAGAGAACCCATAATAATAGCAACATAATAACATTAGCTAGGAAAAGAACATGAGTATTCCATTATACGGTTTGACATATTAGCAATATTATCAATAATATAACTACAACAACAATATGGTCATAATAAGCAATAATTGAGATATACTATCAAATTACTCAATTCATAAAATAATAATAATAGTACCTATACAATATACATCATCAACAACAACAATAATCAGAATAATATCATACCTTAGATGTTAACGCCTTGAAAATCGAAGAGCAACTCCACTGATCTACTGTGGCTCCGCTCTTTTATACCCGATAACAAACAAGTATGATTCACAATCGACACTTGATTCAAATCAGTGTTTGATTTATAGAAAAATAAGTTTGTTATATTTAGTAAATTCATTAATTAATTTTAACAATTGAGTATAAAATATTAAACAGATAATAATTATATTTATAGGTATATTAAGTATTTATTTTTAAATATTAGACACTTAATAATTACACTTGTATATCACGTGCGATCGACGAAAAAAGGTTGAGGAACTCTGTTTAGCCATTTCAGACACAAAGTATCCCTTGTAGACACATTATGATCCTTGTGCGTGTGTGTGTGTGTATGTGCTCATTACGTTACCACTAATGACACGATGTAATGAGGGGCGCGAAAGTATCAAGTTTAGAGAGATGTGTTGCGGCCAGATCCCGGCTTTGTTCGAGTTTACTGTTATGAATTAGTGTGGTTTGAGTGATTTTTGGGTTATTTAGACACATTTGAGGAGTAAAATTGTTTTATTATTAGTGTGGAAATTAACCAAATAAGTAGGTTCTATTTATAAATAGTCAGTGCTTGATATATGTGTATATGACGGATGTTCGAGCGGCTGAGACACAACGTGTTTCTGCTGCTCCGTCATCTGTTGGTCCTTTATCATGAGTATGCGTGGAGGTGTTTGAAAAATAATACTCTCAAAATAACGCACTTTACTCAAAAACATAGTAACAAACCTTGACCATAAAGAATTATAATTACAATGACTATCATTGATTAAGTGAAATCATAATAATTGTTTAACTTGCATATTTAGACCCAATGGATTTGAGCGTGTGCACCGCGTGACGATCCCATCCAAAGTGATCGCCACCGCCGCCATGACATTCACAACCCCATTCGGTGTTACCCACTCTAAATTAAAAAAACCACTAAAGAAATAAATTCTAAACCACGGAGTAAATTAATTAAATTAAAATAAATTTATTTCAGGTAAAGACCCATATTCAATACACAAAAAAAAAAACCGGCCAAGTGCGTGTCGGACCACGCACAATGAAGGGTTCCGTACTTGGGATGAATTTATCCCAAGAACATTGTAGTTGAAAAACATGTTTTCACATACATCGATAAACGTCACGGTCAATTCTCCAACTGCAAAATTAAGTTTGTAGTCACAAAAAATATTTTTTTATATGTGATAAAACTACAGATTAACAATTTTCGGAATTTTTCCTTCACTTGTGCTGTGATACCTTGCTTCTTGCCAAATTTCATGATTCTAGGTAGAAAATATATCACATACAAGTTTGATTTTTCACAGTTGAAAGAGATGATAGACCCGAGTATTTGATATAAATTTCAATTTGATACCTCTACGCGTTCCTGAGAAAAAGGGTCTCGACAGACAGACAGACGGACAACAAAGTGATCCTATATGGGTTCCTTTTTCCTTTGAGGCACAGTACCCTAAAAAGGAAAGAACATGCATTAATATATATGAAATTGATAACATTCAAAACTCTAAAAAGTGTTACAATAAATTGACTAACACATCACGCGCCATCATATATGTGTATGGCAATGGCTAAGTGCTAGGGTTTTGCATTTCGGATCGTGGTTTTGATTTCCACAACGAAATGTACCTATGCCTTACATACAGATACACACACAGGACAAACTCGCAGTGTGTCTGGACAAAAGTAACAAAATAAACTCCCGTAGACTCCTGAAGACTCCCGTAGACTCCCGTAGAGTCCTGTAGACTCCAATGCCGAGATTCCGATGCAGGATTTTCACTAATTTCGATACACCACCCTCTCCAGCGAAACTGAATAAAAGAGTTAAAAAAACAAACAGAATCTTATTGCAGAAGCAAATTGCATTAATAGCCTTTGTGCATCCATGCAAAACAAACAAAGCACAGAACCTTTGAGTGCGCAAAATAAATACAGACTAATTTATACTTTCTGCTCTGTATAAAATGACCGGAGCGAGTCAAATAATTGCTTAGCTCAATTTGAAAGGCTGGTGCTGCCCATTGGCCCGTAGTAACATCGCTAGTTAAAGCTGGACATTCATTGGACGACATTGTAGCGTCGGTCGTGCGATTTTGTGCAGAATGTTGGATGAGAAATCCAGTGTAGTGAATGATCAAGGATTGCGGGGTAATGGATACGGCACCGTCGTAGTTCGGCGTTTCGTATCGAGGTCAAACGCAATGTCATGTAACCAAAATGTCATGGGAGGAATTGGGTTTGTTTACTACTGCTGTGGGATCGTTCTAGATTCATTGATCCGGATATAAACTTTTTCGTTAGATATACAGTTCCAATTGTATTGGTTTCCTTGAGAAATAGATTTCTATTTTTAAATACCACAAAGAGCATCTTCAAAAATAGTTACATTTGTGTCTGCTGTATCCCCACAGGTTCAAAACGAGTCTCCAGCTTCCCTGGAGAGCGCCAGACTTAAAGTGCACTAACTTTTTGCTTCGACTTTTTCTCCCAAACCTGGCTGGCGACGCTTGTCTAGTAACTAATGGTCTGCTTTACTTTTGTCGCTTTTTATATGATAATACACGTAGCTTTATAAAGTTCGTTAGCAAAGATTACTGCTATGTTAATAGACAAGTGAGATGTAGCGTGAGTTCGTTAATATTAGGGTAACTGGTGTGGATAGTCGCGGTTCGAAGTTTGGAAGTGAATCAAATATTTGTGTCTTCAAAGTTCGCGAGGTTTTGAATGTTTGACTTCTTGGCACGTTGAAGTGAGCTGTGGTTACATACAACTAACTATTACTTATGTATTCACCTTTGTTTATTTTACTTTTCACTTTGGGTCACTATAAATGAACTGCCTGGTAGTGACCGATATATTTTTAATAGATGCATTATGTGTGTATACCCTTGAAATTTATTTTTTTATTTTCGTCGAGTTACCTACTCTTTTTAAAACCCCACAACAGTGTCAATGTGCCCACAAAATCAAAATCAAAAGTCATTTATTCAAACTAGGCTGAGAATCAGCACTTTTTGAACGTCAAAATTACATAAGACAGTCCCCCAATACGCTCGCCCTTCACCACTTCCTAGTGCTTTAGCTGGGGAGAAGAAGTGGCGCAACAAACTCCCCAGCACAGCTGTCTGTTCAGTTAAAAAAATTTAATCTATACAACACTGCGCATAATTAGTTAGGTGCATTACGCAACACAAAACATTAAATTTAATTATTTGCTATAAGTAAGCTAGCACACGCCAATATACAATATATATATAGGTACACTCAAGCCGAAATAAAAATACAAAACTAAAAACGTAAGCAAAACTTTATACCTAAACCAAAGCTTCCAGTAATAAAGGGCGTGCCCACTTACATATATCCGTATATGAAGCCGTAACTCGAACAATAACAACGAAGTAAACAGCTCGACATCGCAACGCACAGGAACGACCCACTAAGTATAATTTTCTTCAGGAAATGGTAGAAAAACGTCTCCTTCCCTTGGGAACGTTCCGCCTGAATAAAGTGTATCGCAACAGAGTGTCGGACACCCGGCGAGTGTCGGCAATGCTACGAAGTGTCGGGCTTTACTTATCAAATGCCTATTCAATTTATAGCTATATCGATAGGACGGTGAACGTGAACCTTTGTAGTGATGGGGAATCTATTTGAAGGAGAATCTATTTGAAGTTCGTGCAGTTTGGGCCCATATAGGGCATTTTTATGCACCTAATAATAACCTTTCCTAGTCCTTTCCATGTCTTCACTATCGGCTACGTCCACATAAAAAAAACCTCTCAATTATAAATCTCCGTAAAACGCAGTAAACTACCCTCGAAACAAATAAACTTTTCATCAGGTTAAAGTTACTTTGTCCAAAAAGATACGCAAGCTCTCATTCGTTTGCTTTGAGCTCAATAGTTTCGTAGATGTTTCCTTTGCCAGTCTGTTTGCGGTCGCCAAAAATACACAGACACTCTTATATATCTGTAGCAGGTACAAGTGTAGTGCTGTTTTAAAAAGTCTTGATGGATTTTCTGAATGACAAAACTTTATAGTAAAACGTTGACAATTTTGTTTATTTATACCGATTTATAAAATTATTATAAAGACATTGTTTAGTGAATGTTGTATGATTTTCATTTATTAATATGTTGACATTAATCATATTGACATTACCTATTTTATCTGATTGTTATTAATGTACCGCAAAATTGTGACATCAAACTATTTGACAATACACATTTTACACATTATTTATATTCTTCATTGTATGATATTATGCGAGAGAAATACTTTTAATCATTAATCTATTTATACAGATGTACCTCTTAAACACTGAGTAGTGTTAATAATAATTATAATGGTTGTACTTCTATTTATAGATTCAAACTCAACAATATTTTGCATACCGTAAGGTAAAATGTATCGGGACAATTTACAAACATTCCATCTTATATGTTTACCTACATTATCAGCAAATAAACTATTACTCTCTTTCTTTCTTGCAATCTAATCAAGCACTATTTATTCATTGCAATCTACAATAGATCTGTTTGAGTATCGTACAAGAGAGCGTCACGCAGATAAATTATGCGTTCCACCTGGAAAAACGGCACTCCTTCCTAAAAGCTTTGTTTGCATGGGCCCTAAAATATATAATAAACTACCCTCAATTATACGCAGTTCAAGTAATGTAAATCTATGAGTATATAAGAGGAAGTTTGAAAGTGGCGCCAGTGACAGAAAAGTTGAAAGGAAATCGTTTGGCTTGGTATGGGCATGTGATGAGAAGGGACGAAACGCATGCGACTCAAAGAGTGATGAATATACATGTTGATGGATGGAGAGGGAGAGGAAGGCCGAAGAAAAGATGGATGGAGTGTGTAAAGAATGATATGAAAGAGAAGGCAGTGAATGATAGTGTGACGGTTGACAGGGGAGAATGGAAGAAGAAAACGTGTGGCGCCGACCCCAAGTAACATGGGATAAGGGCAGGAAGATGATGATGATGAAGTAATGTAAATCTATTTAAAAACAAACTTCAATCTTAACTTATAAATAAGACTTATTATACAGTTAAGGAATACTTCGAAGATAAAATGTAACGCAGTCATTGTTTTATTATTATTATTATTATTAATTAATTAATAATTAATAATAATCCAAAATTTAATTGTCTTTAAAACAATTGTAATCTACCCAGTATAATTTTTAACTTAATCTATTTAATTAATTTTAATCTTTTATAACCTTTTATTTTGATATCATGATGACTACTTGCAATGGATTGACTATCAACGTATAAATTATATTTTTTAAATATGATCTAATTGTTTACATATTATGATACGCTGAGTATGGTGAACCCGTAAACTCATATTATGCGAATAAATTTATTGAATTGAATCGGTGACTCCGCCATTTTCCCAGTTGCGTTATTTTCTAAGAGCATAATTTCGTCCAACAGGCAGGTAAGTATTAGTTAAATGATTTTTATTTCTGTAAGTAGGTTTGTACAAACACTTTTACAAGTCAATCATGTTTTTTTTTTTTTAACTAGATGAGGTCGGTGTTTCCTATCTGACTACTCTGAGAAGAAAGGCCCAATCAAACATCACAGTCTCCTATAAAGTCCAGAGTTATTGAAGAATTAGAAGAAGAATAACAACCTTTGTTTATATAATATACAGAGTTACTGGTAATTCGACGTATTCCTTGCAGGACGTCATAGTAGGGTTAAAATGCAACAAACTAAGCCAACAAAATGTTCTACCGAAATTCAGTAGTTAGTAGAGTTACTTAGATTTTTAGTTTTTTTTTTTTTTAAATTAAAAATCCAATTCAAAGATTATTTATTAATGAAATTAAGTTCTTATCATGATAGCTAATGCCGTAGCCGATCTTTGTTAATGATTAAAAAGTTCCAAAATTCCTAAAACTTTGGTAAAAATCACAAATAAAATACTTAATTTTTCGTAATTTCTGTCATACTTCATATAAAAAAAAACTCAAAAACTACTGAATTTCGGTTGAACATTTGGGATCTTAATTTGTTGCATTTTAACCTTACTATGATGTCCCGCAAGGAATACGTCGAATTACCAGTAACCCTATATATAGTACTTTTTTTAATTCTGTGAAAACAAAACAAACGGAAACAAAATAAACGGAAATAACATTTAACTTAACAAATATACTACGTACTACATTTTCCACAGATTGCAACTTAAATATTTACAAAGTAATGGCAAACGTTAAATGTAGTCAGGGCAAAACCTAAATTTATTCGCAAGAATATAAGTAAGTACAGAGAACATAAGTTGACAATAATATAACATATATTGTTAGCTTTCCGTCATACTCTACCAGGGGCTGCAGTCTCGACATAGATAGCGATCACTATACGACTGAAATCGGTCGCAAAGTCTTAGTGGGGTCCCTAGACGGTCAAATATGCATGAAAAACACGAAAAAGTGTATTATTTAAAAAAAGAATTAAATACAACCTTTTATTACGACCGATGTCCTTGTCAACACAACACAAATCAAATGAGCCCAAACTCGATAGGGTTGCATCGTTTTATTACTGAGTTCCCATGGCCACCTTCGGCTCCATCATCAGATCAGCTCCATGTCATAATAATATTGCATTGTCATCTGATTTACATCTGCATGTAAAATTTCAACTCAATCGGAAACCGGGAAGTGGGTCAAATGTAACTTGCAAGATTCGATTACAAACATCGGGACAGGTGAGAGTAAATAAAAGCTTGTAAAAAACCACATGCTTGTCAAGCAATTTTGACTGTCTAGGTACCCCACTAGGACTTTGCTACCGAATTCGGTCGCAAAGCGATCGCTATCTATGTCGAGACTGCAGGCCCAGGTGCCTTAAGTGTTGAAGACCAGCTCATTGTGATTTTACTGGAATTAAAACATACGTTTTTATTAGGGATGATGACTAAAAAATGTTTTTTTGTCCGTCATATAGATTTTTAATATATATGGGACACGTATTTTGTCTTTTTCTACGTATTCAAAAGATTACGGCGATACATTGAGTTAAAATGTGGCATGACGTCACGTCTTTGTAGATTTTATACGTAGAAGTGACGTAGCAAGCCCCCACTCCCGAACTTTAATGCGTGTTATCTAAGTCATTTTTTATTAATATGATAAAGCAAAAAATACGTGTCTAATATTTTTTTTATTATCTGACTGACGGACTAAATAGAATTTCTTTTTTTTTACCCAGGCATCATCCCTTTTCTTTAAATAATTGTATGGTACCTAATTAGTATTACAGCAAACTGCACGAGCAATATACAGGGTTATTGGTAAAACACCAGCAACCTCTTAAGGGGTCATTATACTCATCATTATGAACAACTTTTACCATGGGACCAAATCTGAAATCCCGAAAAAAAATCAGATGTTCAGTACATTTATGTTCACATAATTCGTCAAAATGTACTGAACAGCTGATTTTTTTTTGCGATTTCGGGTTTGGTCCCATAGTGAAAGTTGTTCATAATGATGAGTACAATGACCCCTTAAGAGGTTGCTGGTGTATTTCCAATAACCCTGTATATCTAAGCTAGGCGTACTCGGAGGTGCAATCTACATTCTGTAATATCGCGCAAGTGTTACTAGCAAACCGAAGCATAGCCGTTGATCTTTAGCCGGAGCGGGCGGCGCCGGTGGTGCGGGCCTGCGGTGCCGGCCCGGCTTGCGGTGCGGCGCACGGCCCGGATATTTAATATTATTACAGCATTTCCGTACCGGAAGTCTCGGGCCCTGGTTTCTGGAGTGACTCGGATTATAGTTCCAACTACTCTTTGACAAAACTTTGAAGTGGAAATTATTTTACAAATTGATTGTGGTCTCTGAAGGTCTAATTTTAAAGGAGCTATTCTAAACTTTATTTCATTTATCGAAATGTTCTTTAAATAAGCAATTTTTGTTAGAGCTTCTAAGTGCTCTTGGTTAAGTATCTACTATAAATTATTCGTTCTACGGTTAGAAACTTATCTGAAATATTTGTTATTGCGCTGTGAACTCTGTGGTATTATCTAAGATATTGACGTTAGTTAAAAAAACCGGTCAAGAGCGTGTCGGACCACGCACAATGAAGGGATTTGTTTGTTTGGGTAGTTGGGATGAATTTATCCCAAGAAAAACATAAAATTGTAGTTGAAAAACACGTTCTCCCATACATTCCAACTAGAAATATCCACGAAAAGAATCCAACGCACATTACGCCTAATGTGAGTTGGATCCTTTTTGTTTAACTATGGACAAATGTAAGTTTATACGCACAATTTTGAGAGATTTACCATGTTGTTTTAAGACCATCGACTTCTTATAGGTTTCCCTGTAATCTATAGGTATTGAACTATTTTCAATATTTTTACAAAATTTTAGGCTCAGTACTTTCGGAGATAAAGGGAGGGAATGGTAATTTTTTGTCTATTTTCTTAAATAACTTTAAAATGGTTGTTTTTAAAATTATAAAAAAATACATTTGAGACTCTTACAGTAAGCCCTTTCATTTGATATGTCACACGGTACAGTTTGCAAAACTTTTTTTTTAAATTTTCTTATTTGCTCCCCAAAGTTGACCCCCATATTTAAAATTTATTTATTTACGTTACACGTCCGTGTTTGGGTCACAGAAATACATATGTGTACCAAATTTCAACATAATCGGTCCATTAGATTCGGAACAAATTGGCTGTGACAGACGGACAGACAGACAGACACACAAGTAATCCTATAAGGGTTCCATTTTTGTTTTTGAGAATCAAATAAATGAAAGTAATAACAACTCTTCGCTTATCATAATTTAAAACTCCATAGGTACCAGATCCATTGTAAATGCCAACTACTATTAAACAATCATCATCTTTTGAACAAATACCGCTAATCCATATCCATCGATTAGCTAACTAGACTGGCTCAAATCGCCGAATCTTTGGATTACTTATACAATGAACTCTTGAATGTCGAGTACGAACTCCAACGTCGTCGGCCGTCGTGTGTGTTGAGTACGTACCCCAAGTATTTCGCGACGGAACCCGGTCTCGCTTATACAGATATTGTAACTTTGTGAGTAAGCTTTACAATATTAAGTACAGGCATTCCCTTTCATTTCGTAAGTCAGTAAAGGGGGTAAGTTTCCGTTGCTCTGTGATTTTAATGAGAACACTTGTAATCTTTCTGGTGTCATCGCCATCTCACCTTCAAAGATCTCACTTTCTGGTGTCATCTCCGTCTCACCTTCAAGTTTTAATTATTTTTGTTTTTATTTCAACTTTTTTTTAATTTTATTTTCTGTTATTTTATTTTATTTTGGTAAAAACATTCAAAGATCTCACTTCATGCTGTCATCTCTATCTACCTTCAAAGATCTCACTTTCATGTGTCATCTCTATCTCACCTTCAAAGACTTCACTTTCTGGTGTCACCTCTATCTCACCTTCAAAGATCTCACTTTCTGGTATCTTCTCTATCTACCTTCAAAGATCTCACTTTCTGGTGTCATCTCCATCTCACCTTCAAAGATCTCACTTTCGTGTTATAGGTACTATGCAAACGTAGGAAAATATACATACCAAAGAGAAACCGAAAATACGGAAATAAATAACCGAAATATGACCACTATCATTCTAGCATGCTTTGATAGTTTTATGTTCTGATTCTGTTCCGCGTGCTGCGTGGTTCAAAAATATTCCATGGGGTCTATACATAGCACAGCTTAATGCGTCCTTATTATTTAATCTCCACCCCCATTCGAAGACTTCATCTGACGGAAACAATACAGCTGATTGAAACATGTCCGACCCAGTAAGCCATGTTTATTGAGGCACGCTAAAAAATGGCGCCCAGTGTGTGCATGACAACCAATTGTGTTTATTAGCGAGCACTCACTCCATCGCTGGGTCGATATCGCGGCCAAGCTAAACTAATTAAATCGTTCGAACAAACTGCACAATGCATGCAGTGTGAACAATACACACAATTTAGTGCGGGTATGAAGAAATATTTTTTATCCGCATGAAAATCGGGAAGTAATAACCGAATGCCTTCCAATGTTCCAATTATGCAGAATTTTTTTTATTTGTTAAAGGCAGGAGTAAACAATACTGTTTCGAAGTTGTTTGACTCAAAATGGACGTCAGGAAAAATAAATAATGACAATGCAATATTTGCTAAATGTAAAGCAGTATTGGGTCGCATCCGCTTGCGAATCACTCCGGCTATCAATCTCAATAAAAGCTTGAAGCCATATTTTTCTTCGTTTTGTAGGCGCGGCCCGTGTCAATCAATTTGATAGACTTCTGACAATACACACTCACTGAGGGTCACTGATACTGCTATGTCAAACCAGCTAAATTAAAAAGGCTTTTGGGTAACCATGAACTTTGGCTAGATGCTACATGAAAATGTTTGCGAAAACTAAACAAAACTGCTTATCACTGCTCAAGTGATTGCTCAGTTGAAGTTCACCCAAAAAAGGTCTAGATTCGAAGAAATCTATGTACCTACTACATTACTATGTACATACAACGGCAACATGATACTCATTATAGTACCCTTTCACACTAGAATGAGTTGTTCAATTCCAAATGGGCTGGCTGGCAGGCCCAATTTAAAATAGGTGTTTGGAATAAGATCTTGCTTTGACGGGTTCTTAAGAACATTGTACAAGACCGTGCTCAAATTAATTTGGCCGATTATTCTTCCTTTATTCGGTGAAAACATCGGAAACAGCTACAATCAAATTCACAATTCAGACGTTTTTAGGGTTTGATTTGTACTGTAGCTGTAACCCTGCGTATTCCGAGGCGCTGCGACCGCGGCGACGGCGACGTCTACGTCCGGCGTACACAGAAACAATAGCATTGTTCGCTTTGTCTTGCCAGTCCTTTGTGTTTATTTATTGAGACGAACCCACGGCAACTCGCACAAAACGATAAATAATTGCGTCTGAATTTCGCGGCGAGTGATTATTCAGACATAATGCAGTCGTTGGCGTTTTGATTGGCCTGTCAACGTTAGTTAATTGGCTCGGAAAGGGTTAGTGAATTGATAAATTTATAATGAATAAGCCGTGAGGGGGTTGTAAATGGCGGCCGCCATCGATCGATCTTTGGGGTTGATAAACGTAGACGAGTCTTCAAAATCTTTTGACAGTTTGATGATAATAAGTTGAAATTGTTGTTCTTGAATAAGTCGTTTGAAGGGGCTAAAAAATAAAGACATAGCCAGGTTTATTATAGTCACCTAACTTTAACTTTTATTTAATAGAGGTTTCTTCGAACCTTAGCCAGCAGTAACAGGGCAGCAGTAACAGGGCAGCAGTAACAGGGCAGCAGTGGACTGCAGCGACAACGTCAACAAATACAGTTTGCTGTGAGGACACCTCACTTGCCACTTGCGCTGGTTATGGTTTTGTTAACTCTGTAATTTGAAATTATTTTAATTAAGTAATGAAACTGTTAGCAGTTATTATTACATATTATAATAACGCACATACTTCATATGAAAATGATAATCACATCATTATTGATTCACTACGGAGAACTGCCTAAAAGCATGAAATAATACTAATTTACTAATACTGCTCTGTGATGATATTCAATTTCCAACTAATTGACAGGCCAGTTGGCGTGGTTGGTTAAGATACCACCTATCACGCCGCAGGTCGTGGGTTCGATTCCCATCCAGGACAAACATTTGTGTGCATGAACATGTCTGTTTGTCCTGAGTCTGGGTGTAATTATCTATATAAGTATGTATTTACAAAAAAAAGTAGTGTATGTAGTATATCAGTTATCTGGTTTCCATAGTACAAGCTCTGTTTAGTTTGGGATCAGATGACTGTGTGTGAAATGTCCCAGGATATTATTATTATTATTATTAATATATATATGAATTATAACGATTCCTGGAAGAAATACCACAATGAATGATAATAATGTTCGCCTATTCAACAAAGGCAACTGGTAAAGGGAACATCAGTGTGAATTATGAAATTCTACAGCATAAACTTTAGGAACAGTTTGTTATACAGTTCCTATGTAGTTATTGGTATACCTTCCTATAACATCTTATTATCTTGTAACATATACTAGTTTGGTATAAAAATGATAATTATATTTATAGCATAGAAGCATAGCTTTATCTCATGACGGAGAACGGATTATTTGCAACTTATAATAGTCGAAATTTAAATGCTCGAAATAAACAGCTTAATTGCCAAATAGTAGATTTTAGTAAAAAAATGTAATAACCTGAACCGAAGTACAATTTGTAGAAGGCCGACAAGCAGGCAACCTTGCGGCGATAAGCCAAGTATATATAAGCATTTGTATATTATGGCTATCATAATATACAAATGCTTATATATACTTGGCTTATCGCTGCAAGGTTGCCTGCTTGTCGGCCTTCTACAGATTGTACTTCGGTGAGTGTGCCCAAGAACTCCACGACCTGATTCCACCGGCCTCCTTCTACCATCAGATATCTAAACGCACTGCCAGTTACCATCCCTACCTAGTTGCTGTTCCACCAATTCGCACTGAGCGTTTCCAAATGTCTTTTATAATGGGCACAGCAAAAGAGTGGAACTTATTACCGGCGTCTGTGTTTCCGAGCGCATGCAACCCTAATCTCTTCAAAGTGAGAGTGAACAGGCTTCTTCTGGGTAAGCTCACTCCATCGTCGACTTTGTCGCTGTCACCTCCGACCTAGACTAGAGTCAAGAGCAAACCCATATTAAATAATAATAAAAAAAATGCATAATTATGCAAACATGCATTTGCATTAAATCTGGTCTCTACTCAGTACTTGTGTGTTCAGAGACCGACTCGACAGGTTCTGATAAAATTAATAAAATGACCCCAAATCCAATGAGAATAAAGAGAAAGAAGAATGTTAATCCAACACTTACACTACACGTCACAGTTACATAACGAACTAGTAACAAAGTTACTGTAGATAATAAACTTGAACAATTCCCACCTATCCTAATAATAACATTTCACAAAAGCAAAGCTTTCGAAAACAAAAAATTGAAACAACCCGTCTACCCGACGCTACAGCATGTACGCTATACAAAGCGGGTTTTGAGGGCAAGAGGCGTTACATCTCGAGTGGCCCGCCATCGATGTGCCGCGGACAATGCGCTCCGCTCGCTACTTCACTTTTTCGATCACTCGTATTTGTAATGGGGGCCTTTGCTTAGCATTTTATGTGCGATTTGGATACGGCAGTACTGAAGAGTATTTCTTTTGTGATTTTAAGTGTTTGAAGTGATTTGGATAATGGTTATGTTGAAAGGTTTCGTCAAAACGGAAAAATTGCAATATATGAGCGTACAGATCAACAATAATTTAATTTTGCAGTTGAAAAATCTTTTTTTTTTATATTCGGTATCTCGAATTAATTGGATAAGTCAATTAAGCGAAAAGCTGGTTATTTTTAAAATGTTGAAATCCAGAATTTATTTCTCACTATAAGCTTAAATCAAGCTTTCAACATTTAAAATGGGTTAATTTTAAACCAGAATTTATAGAAAGATGATTTCAAACCTTTTTTTAAAGTTTCTAACCAGTGTTGTAATAACACAAAATTAAAATTCACTTATCTATACTAATATTATAAAGCTGAAAAGTTTGTATGTTTGTTTGTTTGGTTGAACGCGCTAATATCAGGAACTGCTGGTTCGAATTGAAAAATTATTTTAGTGTTGGAAAGGCCACTTATCCAGGAAGGCTATAGGCTCTATAACATCACGCTACGCCTAATAGGAGCGGAGCAACAATGAAAAAAATTGCAGCAAAAACGGGTAAAATTTATTCCTTTTGAAAGCTTCAGTTGCATGCGCTGTGTAAACGGTTTAAGTTACGCAACAATCATGTATGACGGAATCTTTCCTCTTAAAAAGTTCTAAAAAAATATTCGCGATAGCATGTCTATCTTTTAAGGTTGGCTCACTATAACTATTTTAATGATAATCAAATCCATACTAATATTATAAATTCGAAAGTAACTCTACCTGTCTGTCTGTATGTTACCTGTTCACGCCTAAACTGCTGAACAGATTTCGATAAAATTTGGCAAAGAAATAGTTGGCATACTGGAGAAAGGGAGTAAGATAGTGGTTGAAAGTTTGTATGGTTAACCCTAGGGATATTAAAATTCAAATTTATGCTTTTGGTAAGAAATAAGGAGTGACGTGTTTCAGCATTTTTGTATAATCAGTCTCCAAGGGGATGATTATAAAATTAACGTGTAATATTGAATTTTTTGTGTAAATTCTTGTCAAGAGATTTAAAGAATTGGAAATATAGTCATAGTCCGTATCGTGAAGTAAAAGGAGACTGGTCATGACCCATAGAAAATTACGCGCTAAAGAAAGTTATCTCAGAATTTTTGTTAAATCAGATAAAATAAATCTAAATAGTCCTCAACTCCGAAATCAGAGGCAAACACTTTGAAAAATTGCTTACAGATTTTGTTTAGGCGACTTTTTTCATTTTGTCGTATCTTTAGAAAAAGTTTTTTTTTTTATAGATAATTACGAAATATACACTTGACTATCAAAAATAATGTATAAAATATAACAATATTGTAAAATAAAAAATAAATGTAGTAGGTATTTATTTTTATTACATAAATAATTGACAATATTATTCTTCAATAATGAGAACATCATCCATACCTAATGCAGGGTGGTCAAACTCCTCGTGGTGTCTGGCCCACCCCAAATGTATATAATGCTTATGACATGGGCGCAACTACCTAATGTTCTTCTGCCTTGTATGCAAGAACAGTAATATCCTGTAATAGCGTCTCTTCCTTCCGACATAGCGTTGAACAAAATATATGTATAGTAGGTTTTTGAAGTGGTGTGCCTTGAATGTATCCTGCACCTTAATAAAATATCGTTATCATTTATTTCTGGATGTCTGTAAAGCTCCATTTCGTAAACGTTAGTGCGTTTCAGATGCTCACTACAATAGGAGCGCGCTATTTTAACATGGTACGTACCAACTGAAAAAAGAATTAACTCCTCAATGGTGAGGCGAGGGAAATCTGCCACTTCTGGGCTATCGGCCACAACTCTTGTGAATATTGCTCTCTGTCTATTCCAAGTTATTATTCTCCACATACTCGGCCAAAAGATTTGGTCGGTTCATATTTGCGTTAATGATTTCTATGAAAGCATTTGTATATGGGCTGTCGGTGTATTGTTCCTGGAAGGCATTTATTATTGCGGCAGCGATTTTAAAATCGTTTAAGATGTGAGGTACGTGGAGATTAAAAATTCTGTTTCTGAATAATTTAATGTCGCGTTTGAAGCGGCCATTCATTGTTTCAACAACCCATCTCACCAGTGTAAGCCTCGATTTATTTGCATTTTCTGTGCTTAATTGAGTTTCATTTTGGCGTTTAGATGGAGGCATATGTGGTACGTAGCCATGTGACTCCAATGTTGGCACTAGGTACATCCCGGAATCCCCTATCTAATATAAAAACGTCGCCTTCCTCAAAAAAATAATGGAACGCTGCTTCCTCCAGGGGTTCATTATGGTTATTTAAAATCTGTTCCATTATGTTGGCATCCCACGTTCTTGCAGAATATGGACCCGTCACGTCCAGTATGTACCCATCCGCACACACGATCATAAATGGCTTGATCAAATTCCGGTACTTATGAGTACTGTAGGTTACGCGTTGAAATAAAAAATTGGTCGATTTCTCAATAAATAGATACGTACCATCTAAGATTATAATCGCTTTCGGTGTAGCATCATTTCCGAAGAAATAGTTAGGTAGAAGTCGGTTACGTTCTATAACTTGGTCCCGAGTTATGTGATCCAGTCCGAGGTGTACTGGAACGAAATCATCCAAGAGACATCTTCTAACGCTGTGTATTTTTCTGTCCACGGTTCTTCTTGAAATATTAAAAACAGTGGCAAGTCTATCATTTGGCTCACCAGTTCTCAATTTATTTAAATATAGAGCCAAAACTCGCCGCGGTGTTTCCGACTGTTGATGGAGAGTCGGGACTTGATTAAGAAATGTCATCCTTATGCTTTATCATAAACACTGGGCAGTTTTAATATGTTCGCCACTGATTTCGGACATGCGGACTTTTTAGATTTACTTTACCTAATTTTACGAAAATTCTGACATAAGTTCATTTGTGCCGGGCCTGGGGCTCAGATGACCAGTCTCCTTTAGTAATTATTTTATTAAAGTCGGTCCACGCTGTCACAGACAATTTAAATAAAGTGATAAAATAAACTTTCTAACATGTCGGGACTACGTAGTCAATGTTGGTACTAGACTAGATAGTATAAATAATTGGTGACACTTAGAATCATAAAATCCTGTTTTATTTATTTTAAAAAACCGGACACGTGTGAGTAAGATTCGCGTCCTGAGCGATCCGAATTTACAATTCCGGATTGAAGGGCAAACTTAATTTTTCAGTTGAAAAACGAACTTTTAATAGAGTGGATAGGACCGGTTTGAATGAAATGCAGACTAAATGTTGCTTCAAGACAGATTAAAGTACAAACTTTAGAGTGTATATACAGGGTTATTGGTAAAACACCAGCAACCTCTTAACGGGTCATTGTACTCATCATTATGAACAACTTTTACTATGGGACCAAACCTGAAATCGCGAAAAAAGAATCAGCTGTTCAGTACATTTATTTTATGTTCGCATAATTCGTCAAAATATACTGAACAGCTGATTTTTTTTTCGCGATTTCAGGTTTGGTCCCATAGTAAAAGTGATAATGATGAGTACAATGACCCCTTAAGGGGTGGTTGGTGTTTTACCAATAACCCTGTATAACTAAATATATGACCAATTTTCGGATTGTTTTCTTTACTTGAACTGTAAAACCTTGCTTCTCTCTAAACTTCATGCTAGGTCAATGAGAATTTGGGAATTTAGTTTATTTGGGAATTTGGTTTATTTTGCGAGACATACAAAAATGGCCGTATTATTTATTGCGTTGACTTGGAAGTTTGATTTTCTTTACAGCTCCAAGGGACCATCTGTGTAAGTTTTTGATAATTACCTATCTATTTCAACTTCATTAGTACCCCCACGAATTCCTGAGAAAAAGGGTCTTGACAGACAACGAAATCATCCTGTAAGGATTTCAATTTTTCATTTTGAACTCAAAATTTCCGTAACTATGGAACCCTAAAAAGATTATGTTAATTTATTATCTGCCTGTCTGTTTGTTAACTTTTCATACCGTAACGGCTGAACAGATTTAGATGAAAGGCATACGGATAGGCCATAACCTGGTAAATTAGTACGTAGGATACTATAAATACCAGTAGTATGTTCCCGTGGAATAATTTCCGACCTTTACGCGGGCGAAGCCGCGGGCAGAAGCTAGTTTAATATATAGAGTAGCGCAGAGACGTTGTTACTAAACTAAAACCTTATTTGAGTTCTCTAATTTGATTTATGCTAATCCTACAAATATTATAAATGCGAATGTTTGTGAGGTTGGATGGATGTTTGTTCCTCGTTCACGCAAAAACTACTGAACGGATTTTGATGAAATTTGACACACAGAGAGTTTATAACCATATTCCTACGGGTTTGAGATTTACGCGGGTGAAACCGCGTGGCGCTGCTTGTTAAAAATATATATAAGTCTGATTTCGCCAACCCATTTTGAGCAAGCGTGATCAATGCTCGTGACTTCTCTGTATGAGAAGAGACCTTGCCCAGCAGTAGGACAGTAATATGCTTGTTCTTGTAAGTTTATTAAACAACATTATAATATACTTATTTTAGTAGCGCACGTACAAATGAATGTTTTGGACTACCTAGTCAAATATAGTCATTTTTGATTTTGAGAAAAGTCTGCCAAACAACCTTGAATTACGATTCTGTATTTCTGTCTGTTCTGTCTTTCACCTGCAGGTCAACCTGTGAGGTGGTCGGCTGCTTAGCCGGCCTACAATAAGGGCATACAACTTATAAACTCATACTACAGGAGTATACTGTTTATGGAGTTTCGAAAGTTTTATGAGTAGCACGGACATGCGAGTAGGTCCTCACCACTCATCTTCCTACATCTCAGGCATGCGTGCGACCTAATTGCAGCGCAAGAGTTCTTCTTAACGTCACACAGCGCGTGCCGTATCGCGCCGCGCGATGCGTGCGCCGTGCCACTTAGCCCCACTCTCCCCTTTCATACCGCTAGGGGGTATTATAAGTGCAATCAATGTTTATTACTCGAATTTTGGGCAGGATAGAGGTGTAAGGGGAGTTTCCTTGGTGTTCAGATTGGATATGTCGATTTCTTGGTTGATTAGGGTTGAAAATTTATAATTTCATCGGAAAAGTTAAGGGTTTTTTTTAACAAAAAAGGGAGGTTTATAAATTCATTAGATCTGAATAATTATGAGATCCCGGAAATCTTTACTGTTTTAAAAATCTTGGTTTAGAAGTCGCCGACTTTAAAATTTTTTTTACTGATGAACGTTGAGTTTTAAAATGATGATGAATGATCACGTCGTTTGCGTCTGATTATTTTAGCATTTAAGGTGTGAGATTACGTGGGATTTAAACACAAAGTTACAAGTTATGTGTAGGTAAACCCAACACGAGAAAGGAAGAAGCATTTATTCTATGTTTGAAAATTTCCATTATACATACAATGAACTTATTCTATTTGCACTCTTTCAAAATTCCTCCACAAGTACCCACACCCGCCGTAATGAAGTAGTGTCTAATTATCAGCGAGTAGAACCAGAGTGCCTCCCCCCCCCCCCCACACTGTTCACTCGGTTCAAACACTTCATTACCGGTATTACCGGGTATTACCGCCGCGGTGCGCTGATCGCGTCATAAAGTATACCTCACTGATGAACGCTCGCACCTGTATGTTCTCTTTTAAGTGGCTTTTAATATTAGGCTGTCTTTTAAAAAGAGTAGCTGTCGATTCTCCAAGAGCATTTTGCCGTTTTAAGTCTTATGATGTCTTTGTCAAGGGCACAATAAGTCGCTTCACCGTCAATCCCGCCAGATAGTTTGAGTCCACACTTTTGTATTTGGAAGTTTCTTTCGACACGGACCTCTAAATATATTGTGGATGAATTGTATGTATTTGTACGTGACTGCAAAACCATGAATGATCAGGTACCTAGGCTACCTACCAGCGAGCCACCCCTGCACGTGCACAAATATTGACGATTCTGTGATATTAGGTATATATCTAAGTTAAATACACACAACATATCGTCCCCGTAGAGCGAAAAGTCATTAAGTCGAAAAATCGTGTTTTGAGTTATTGATAGTTAAAGTTTTTGAAAATAAAAATCGTTATAACTTTGGTTAGCCATTACATATCCTTATGTTTTTAACTTTAATTTGAAGAAAATAAAATAAAATTTATATTATAAGAGCTAAAACACGTGAAAAACCTCAAATAATTGGGAAAAGTTAAAAACATCAAGCTAATTAATTTTCATCTATAAAATCTCTGACGTAGCTGTGAATTAGTTAATTGTCGAACGTAGTTAGTGATTTTTCACTCAGTTTTAAATTATTTTGAAGAAAAATAACTAGACTTAAGTAAAGTGGAACTACCTGTTAGATGCATGAAATGTGTATTGTAAATACTACCTATCTGGATATTCGAAGCTTGTGTGGTAAGTTTTGTTTTAAATATGATATAAATAGTAATGAAACTATTGTAATAAACACAATCAAGTTTTATTAAAGGAATATTCGAAAAAATCAACAAATTACTATTAGTATTACACAAAAATAAAATGCAACAACCTCATGCACATAACTGAAAAATAATAGAACGAATAGAACATTGTTATAAAAAAAAATGAAATCAGACTTCAGTCCACTACTTCTCCTCCCTCCTCTGTGACGTCTGGCTCCAAAATTCTATGTACTACGTATTTACTTGTTGGTAAAAACTGGTACCACAAGTAGAGTTCTTGTGGGATTATCCCTTTTGCACATAAATTATTGAGGTCCTTCTTTTTTGCCTCTGATATAGGCAGTGGCGAGGAGTAAGCTGGTGGTATTTTATAATTTATCAATTCTTGCATCAGTTTTCTGTCTCTTGTCCATTCATTTGTTCGTCTCGTTTCCTCCTCTTTCTAGTAAGAAGAGTAGTTTTGTCGGCCATTCTAATATATTAAATTCTAGATAGGGACCATCGAGTTTATATCTAAACTTAACGAGGCCCGGGCATTTTCTCTCGAAACGAAGACACTTAATTTTTAGCCATTTAATTTTATTGCCTTCTGTATCTCTGCTTGTATTTTTTACTATTTTTTCATTAAGAGCTCTTACATCAATCATTTCCGGGTATTTTAATTCCTTAACAATATAAGATGATGATAAGTGTAATTATCGACCAATCTCCCTGGCTACTATTATCGTGAAGGTACCCGACAGTCTGCTGGACGCACGGTTGGATAGCTTGTTAGAATTACACGACGCACAGTTTGAGTTTCGTAAAAATCTTGGCACAGAAAGTGCGATTCTCGGCCTCAAACATACGGTGCAATATTACACAAAACGGCGAACACCAGTGTAGGTATGCTCGCTTTTTAGATCTCTCCCGTGCCTTTGACCTGGTATCTTACGAGGTTATGTGGCAAAAGCTGCGAGAGAGAAAAATTCCAGCGAAGCTGTTGCGTATCTTCCAGTATTGGTAATACAACCAGACGAACAGTGTGAGATGGGCCTATAGGCTGTCTGTGTCTTATGGGCTGGAGTGCGGGGTGAGACAGGGCGGGATAACGTCACCAAAGCTGTTTAACCTATATAGAATAGATCTAATCGTTGAGCTCAGCAGCAAAAAAATCGGATGTCGCATTGATGACGGCAGTGTCAACAATATCAGCTACGCTGACGATAAGGTGCTGCTGAGCCTAACGGTTAGGGCGCTTAGAGAGCTGCTTACTTGTTGCGAGGGCTATGCTCGAGAGCATGGCCTAATTTATAATGTTAGTAAAAGCTAGTTCTTAGTCTTTAAGGCTGGGGGTGCTAAATGTCCTGAGTATGTGCCCCCGATTAAACTAAATGGGAATGATCTATTGCGAGTGTACAAGTTCAAGTACTTGGGGCATTATGTAACCAATGACCTTAATGACCAAGTGGATATTGAGAGGGAACGTAGGGCGCTGGCAGTCCGATGTAGATTTGATTAGAGTGGCTCGTAGATTTGCACGCTGTAGCAGGGCAGTCAAAATAACGCTTTTTAAAGCTTATTGCCAAGTGTTTTACACGTGCAGTCTGTGGACCAACTGTACTCAGCGGGCTATCAACTCCCTACGTGTTCAATATAATAACGGGTTTAGGATGTTGATGGGGCTGCCCCGTTTCTGCAGTGCATCAGGTACCTATGTTTGCACAAGCACACGTCGATGGCTTCCACGCCATCGTCAGACAGAATTCTGCCTCTTTGCTCTGCAGAGTGGGGGAGAGTTCCAATTCCATCCTGAAGACCATAGCGGGGAGGTGCGAGTCTCCTTTATTAGGTGACGTTGTTCGAAGATGTATTTAGAACAAGAGCCTTGTTTCCAAATAGATAATAAGTTCACTAACATAGTTTTAAGTTATCTTTTTTGCTTTTTGTTTACTAACCCATATGGATGTTGCTTATCCGAATTAAAAAAATAAATAAAATAAGGTGGTGCTGAATCTCTGTTTCTTTTAGAGCACGCACGTTCCGTGATAGACTTCCAGTCAATCATGAAATAAACAGGCGTATGTCTTTGCTGTCTTACTATCGCACTATGCATGGAGTCCACTTCTATATGAGTGTGAACACTTTCTAAATATTTTTTCTCAATAACTTCCAGCTGCACAACCGATCTTTGAATCAAATGAACTAAAAATGCCGTGATAAATTGGTTTCTATTTTGCCCAGCGCATGTGTCGCTATAAATGATGACTTCTTTAATATTGGTTGGTATCTGACTAATCCACCAGTTCATTGCTTTGGCAATGTCCACACTGCCTCTTTTACCATTAATCTCATTCCAAGTTACACAAAATGCTTCATGTGGTGGTTTAGACGTGTGAATCGTATAATTTTGAACGTTTAATTTTCTTTTGTAATATAAAATACCAACCCCGCTGACTGCTATGTGCAAAGTAGACTTCATGTCTCCCGTTACGACTAGGTAATTGTCATCAATAATATACGGCTGCTTGTGCTTGCAATATGTGAATCATATTCCTCCTTCAAATTTTCTGGACGTCCAGCACTATCATAACGAGTGCATGTTATGCATAAGTATTTTTTTGGAGTAAAAAATGACAAATTGAATTTAGACCCAAATATTGTTTTGTAGACTTAAAAAGAACATGGTTCTTCATTCAACGTTGTTAGTTGCTCTTTATATAACTCGTATATTTTGACTCATTGTTACACAGTACCAATATTTACGTTTTAATAACAACGAAACGCGTGTATGTCACTAGACGTTGACTCCGCGTATGAGTCACCACGCGCCACGCTCGTCACTGTAGCCGCGACAAACTCACTAACTCGCGGGCACAAGTACCTTAATTGTAACAGTGTACGTCGAAGTTATATAAATAATAATTAAAAACCTTTAATTCTTATTCGCAATATATCATATGTTCCACTTTTCAAAGAAAAAAAACATTAAAATGGGTTGATGATTTTTCGCTTTTGTAATATTGTACTAATCTTGTAAAAATAAAGAGTGAGTAGTCACTATGTCGAGTTAGTTAATTTTCGCTTTTGTGTGTTTTAGCAAACTACTGATTTTAAAAACTCACTTAATCATTTTAGTGATTTTTAGACTACCTGAAGGCGTATGTATGCATAGATAATTCCAGAGAAAAAGTAATTAAGTCATTTTAATTGCCAATCATATAAATTTTCGATAAATTTATAATAATTAACTAAATTAGTTATTTCTTCCATTACGCTATGCGGTCCAAAAGGTAGACTTACTTACTTTTCACATTTCGTAAAACAAAAACGAAGGCAGCTACAAAAATTTCGGTTAGACAGAATATTAGAGAAGAAAATGTCGATTTTAGTGATATTCATAACTCATTTTGGCCATTTTTCGACTTAGTGACTTTTCGCTCTACGGGGACGATATAAACCTTCCGGAACAAATGATCTAAATGGTGGTGAGAGCCGCATCAAATTCCATTGTGTCGTTTAGATGATCTAAGCGGACATAAGATAAACACGAAAAACGAGTTTGTTTTATGTGGTGGCGAGCCGGCCGCGCCCGCGCGCATGCGCCGCACGGGTTCTACAACTTGACAAACATCCAGACTTCTTTATTATACGTAAGTTTGCTATGAATGTACACATAAACTTCCGGGATACAGTCTGTACATGCTGGTAGGAACCGCAACAAATTCCGTTGCGTAGTTCGGAACAACGCGGTCACAGACAGACACGACAAGCGACTTTATAATATGTATAGAAGTATACTATGATATTTTAATTGATAAAGGCCAAGTACATATCACATCTTCGGGTCAGTTCCCATTTAGCATTTAGTAAGTTCGTGTAAAATAAAGCATCTAAAGCTGAAGACAAAACACAGACCATAATTCACTGAAACTATTTCAAACTTGTATTTTAACAACTTTAATAATATCGTGTGAAGTATGTTAGGGCTCTGCAAGTTTAAACTTTAAATATAGCTTGCCTGAACTTTGTCACGGAGAACTTTTTATTTTGATAGAACTTAGTCATTTTCGTATTTTTAAGATACATTCGTCAACGTGTTATGCCTACTATTTTTTTTAAGTCATCTCTCAATTGTTTAAACTCATAAACGGGAATCCATATTACTTAACACGTTCACTGTCTGTGACCCACATGTGGGTCACTGCACTGACTGCACTTTTCATACATAATGGGTTCTTACTTCGTGGACATAAAAGAAACATACTAGTATTATACATGAACGTATGAGCAATTATGTAGGTCAAATTAAAAGCAAACAGCCATTAATTTTTATTTTTATTTATTTAGGACGTTGAAAATTAAACTTAAAAATAATTTTAAAAGGGTTCCTTCAGCTCTTATGGCCTGTAAGGACCTGAAGTGGTGTAAAGGCAAGTACCTCAGTGCATAGGAATGAAAAAAGTAAATTGGACGTGAGAGCTAATTTCGACATTTTGGCTGGATAGTGAACGTGTTAAGATAAGCAAAACAAAATGAAATTGACATTTTTGGTTGCTGTATCAAATATCAAACTATGCAGATGTCAAAAAGCACTAAGCTGGGAATTTAAATGAAGAAGTAAATGATTTTTACTTTTACTTTGAAGACACTTTAGCTGTTGACTGTGTGTCATTGTCTATCAGCTAGGATAATTAGGTACCCATTAAAATCAAACATAAACCACAACAAACCGAAACAGTCTCTGTATTGAGCTCAAAATAGAATTCGTGATGACGTCACTTAACGGGCGCCATATTATGTGTTTTAAACGGCTTCATCAAAGTGCTCTTAATTGCAGCTCACATCCCAACATTTGTTATGTACAAACTTCATTTGTGCGCTCATTTTCCATACATGACTAGTTGTCAAGTATGGAAAATGAGAATAATATAGAAGGCCTTTGTTCACTAAAACTGAAAAATATTTTAAATAATGAGTTTATTGTGAACGTACACTTACTTACTGGCTTTATTATTGTTATTGGCTGGCTGGCTTATTTACTGGCTTTGGTTATTAGTACATGTGCTCTACTAAGATTTCTACGGCATGGTAGATGCATTTGCAAAAACATGCTCATAATCGCGACACAAAGTGAGATTCCTTTATTGTTTTTTTAAGTTTTCACAACAAAACCTGCCAATTTTGGTAAGTTTTTTACATTCTGAAGGGTAGTTTGTTCCTTAAAAACGAAATAATTTTTTACTTGTATCTTTTTAGTCGAAAACTAAACACGCAGTAATTTTAATCATAATCATATTTTTCGTTCTATCTGTATTTACACTTCACACACAAACATCTGTGTAGCCCTAGCTCTTGACGAATTTACAGGGAATATGATGTAGATGACAAAAATTAAAATTTTATAAATTACAGGCATTGTAACTGCACTCTGTGGAGAGTGAGGTTGTGTGTGAGTGAGGAGTGTATTAGTATGTGCGAGGTGTGTGTGTGAGCTGTGAACATAGTGTCGTAAATTGAGGCAGCCCCAAAGCTATCTCACTCTTCCCTTGAGTGGTAGCTTAGCATTGATGAGGAATAAAGAGGGTTTAAAGAAAACAAAACCAGTCAAGTGAGTGTCAGACCACAATGAAGGGTTCCGTAGTTGGGATAAATTTATCCCAAGAACTAATTTAACATTGTAGTTGAAAAACTTATTCTCACATTTGCGGTTGGAATGTTGTATAGACAACATTCCAACTGCAAATGTAAGTTTGAACGCACGATATTGAGAGATTCACCATTATTATTTTAAGACCGTAGACTTCTTATAAGTTTTCCTGTGATCTACAGGGTTTTTGGTAAAACACCAATAACCTCTTAAGGGGTCATTGTACTCATCATACCTAGGTAGCATACTTAGCACCTATTATAATAAATTCAATACCTTTATGTCTGAACAAAAAGTTTCAGTGATGAAACTTTTGTTTCTTAACATATGTAGGTACTCTCGTATTACGTGTGCTTCGCTTCCATTAACTATGCTCTTTATAATTGTTGTTCACATATATTTTCAAGAATCTGTTATTAAAACATGTTGTTACTGGAATTGAAATTAAAATGTAGTGCTTTTAATGAGTTTTAAAAATCAGTACTTATCGACATTTGAGATTTTATGGGATGCAGCTGTTCAAAACTCAAGCCATTTCCACTAGTAAATCTTTAATATTTAAGGTGATGTTCCTCCACTGACCGCCTTTTATTGATTATGCTATTTTGCTCTTTATGTTTCACATGCAATTCTCGAAGTAATATTTTAATAAAACGAGAGTATAGTACAAAACATGGTAAAAGCAGTGAGCCTCGAGATACAGGCTGTACAGTTCTCCTGGGAATCGTAAAAGGCAATAGGCTGTACGTACGCCTGTATATTACTGCTTTAATAACATCTGGAAACAGTCTAGTCCCTGAAGACTTCGGACTTTTCAGGGTCGTTTACCTTTTTTATGTGAAAATAAGCACAGAAAGAAAGAAAAGAAGAAAGAAATCAGTTTATTCACGTGAAAGGTTTACCTAGCTGCTTTATCTAGCGGCTTGGAAATAGTTTCCGCCTATACTGTGCATATTTCTGCAACGCCAAAAGGTTTTGCAGATGAGCTTGACAATGAGTGGGGAGTTTTGCTTTTAGTTGAGTCTGAAGTATCTCCTAGCCAGCAGTTCCTGCAGTTCCCAAATTGGATCACAGCAATGCTGCTAGACAGCAGACATCCATACTAATACTAATAATAAAAGCGAAAGCAACTTTGTTTGTCTTTCTGTCTGCCTGTCTGTTACCTTTTCACGCCTTAACGGCTGAACGGATTTTGATGAAATTTGGCACACACTTAGACCATGACCTGGGTATAGGACTTTTATTCCGGTGGTACAGTCCCGTGGGATAATATCCGACCTAATATAATAACATGTAGTATATAACAAGAGGTCAGCTCAGGTAGGTCAGCTTTCAGATGTTTCACATGGGTTCTGCTAATATTTAGTAAAATCTTTGCTACCAGCAGGGCTAACATGACAAGCGTGAGAACGCTCTTTTTGTCTATTTTTCGAGATTTGTCTACAATTTTGACGTCATTCTAATGCCCTATACTTTGCTGAGTCTTAGATACAGTAGTTTTGTTGAGTCTTAGATACAGTATTGAGTTTTAGAGCAACAGTTACAAGTATAATATCCACTCGGAATTTGTGTTTCAAAACAGAGCCGCTCCGCTTAAAACAGACGGAATCATGTAGGGACCATTTCATTAGACATTCAATTGTGACTGCCATTTTGACCTACTCTGAATCACCACAATACCTATGATATTGCAAATTTTGTTAATCACCATAATTTTCAAAGTGACCGGTTATTACCTACCTACTGAAAGTGATGCTCATCTACGTAATAGTGATCCTTCCGTCACTGTTTCTCTCGCGTTTAACTTCGTTCCAACATAAATATGGGTTAAAACTAAGTATTTTCATTATTTTATTTCATATGAAATAAATTTATGACTAAATTATGTGTAATATTATGATACTGCCATGTTATTTTCGATAATCTTTTTGTATAATAATTGTCTACTCTTCTCGTCGTCAAAATCGAGGACGACTACATACAACTAAATGATAGAAGAATCACCGATTATCTCGTGTTGAATTGTCAAAATACGAGATAACTTAGGTGCCATGTTAGGGTTTGTCGAGAAGTTTGACAGAACGAGTCGAGTGTTTTGTATCGCAGCGCTGTCAGAAAACGAGAAAAGTGTTGCGCTGTCAGAAAATTACTCACGCGAGAGTGAGTAATTGTCGCGGGTGTCATGTTAGTCAGGCTGGGCACGATAACATTCAAGAGTACATAAGTATATCTTACTTCCTACTGTCATATTATAAATGAGAAAGTTTAGGTGTTTGTTACTCAATCACGCAAAAACGGCTGAACGGATCTGGACGAAATTTGCCCCATAAATAGTTTATAACTTAGATTAACACATATGATACTTTTTACCCCAGTAGTACGTTCCCGTAGGATAATTACCAACCTCTACGCGGGCGAAGCTGCGGGGGAAAGCTAGTAAAGTATATAAAAGAAAACTAACGTCATACTCAAAGCCGTTTAATCCCGTCAGACTTCAGCACATAGCACGTGTTAGCTTAACTGCTTGCCTAGCAGCTTGAGTGCTTCACATTTTGTGAAAACAGCTCGTTTGTTGAAATAATTAGATATAACTGTACGGTCTAGAGGGTGCAGGATGCAGATGCTTGTGGTCCTGGGTTCAACGACTAGGTGTTACAAAATTGAGGATTTGATCAAACATAAATAAAAAAGCGATGTCAGTTTGTTGTTCTTCCTAGAAGTGTGGCGCCCAACATGTTGACACTTCCTAGAAGTGTGGCGCCCAACATGTTGACACTTCCTAGAAGTGTGGCGCCCAACATGTTGACACTTCCTAGAAGTGTGGCGCCCAACATGTTGACACTTCCTAGAAGTGTGGCGCCCAACATGTTGACACTTCCTAGAAGTGTGGCGCCCAACATGTTGACACTTCCTAGAAGTGTGGCGCCCAACATGTTGACACTTCCTAGAAGTGTGGCGCCCAACATGTTGACACTTCCTAGAAGTGTGGCGCCCAACATGTTGACATTTCCTAGAAGTGTGGCGCCCAACATGTTGACATTATGCTCGAATGCGACACCATCGGTGGGATCTGCCATAATACGGAAATATGTAGAATATTGGATTACGTACTTATCATGTCACCAGTGAAAGATAGATGGACGTTACTGTTTCAGAAATGGCCTGCCATGGGAAGCCCCATCATTCTTAATGAAAAAAGCAATTCCAACCCTTACCTAAATAAATAGATTATCTGAATAATTAAAACAGAGGTACTAACTCTAAGCGAAGGCGTCAAAGAGTAAACAACAATGATAAACGATGCGTAAGTGGATGTTGGCTCAGTGAGACAAAACATCGCGCTCCACCGTTCAGAGTACGTGCTCCGCCATTCAAACGATAGCGCTACAAATAAATATAAAAGGCGACTTCACTTTGAAGATAAGTACTCTTCACTCGTATAGAATTATTGCACAGAAACCAAAGGAAACGGACTTTGGTGAAGGAGCTTAAAGTCCTCTACGAGGTAAAAACCGTTCAATAGCTTCCGAGATTAGCCGCGATTTACGACTTAATGCGAGCAAGACTTCGATTTGTAATCATAGTTATAACATGAAGGAAACTACAAGAGTTGCAAGGTTATATTACAAAGTTTCTTTATTCGGCCATCTTGATTGTTTCAATTACAAATTCATATTTACGATGCGCCAGTAAAAACAATATTTATAACCAAATTACAGAACTTAATCAATTAGGAGCCTTACAAAGCAAAGTCCATTAATTATTTGAGTACAAAATTACAATATAAACCAAACAGTTAAGATGGATAAACGTTGGTTTCTTTAACGTGATTATGAATACTAATTAGGGTGGTCCGCCGCCGTCCGGCGCACGCGGCCGCCACGCAGCCGTCCGCACACGCGGCCGCCACGCAGCCGTCCGCACACGCGGCCGCCACGCAGCCGTCCGCACACGCGGCCGCCACGCCACCGAGCCGCTGGCGCAACGCAGCCGCCCCGCCGGTGAACAAAAGCAGATGCCCCAATTCTCTAAGTGCTAAAGAATTGTCTGTTCCACCACTTCGCCGGATGCGTTGTCGGTTGATAAGCTCTTTTGTTAGCAGTACAATGGCGACTGTATCTGATGTTATTTAAATCAAGGATAGTAGCGACGTCGCCGCGTGATTCGGTTGTTGCTTGCATTCTGTTTGATAAGGTGCCAACGAGATGTGCTGTGGGCTGGAAGAAGGGAGATACTTCAGATTAGGGAACAGCAATCAACAAATAAACGTAACCGGAGGATGTTATAGATAACTGTTGACTGATTTAATTGTAACCATGCCAGTATTGAAAATAGCTCTATACCTAAACTGAATCCTAATACTGCCTGTGTTTAGTTTTACTTATATTCAGGTCTAAAAATAATCAGTAATTATTCATAACTTAAAAATAAACAAGAGCCAATATAAAAAATAATAATAATAATAATAAGTAAAATATGTTTTGAAACTGCATTTCTACTGGCTACACTATAAAATGTAAAATGTATTTTAGTGTATGCTTTGTTGGTTATCCTTAAATAAATAAATAAACATTATTTTAGCCTCGAGCAACAGAAGAAAACTTTCATAATAGTCGAAATAATAATGATCGCACAACGTTTTCCCCTAATTGCTGTAATAATACTACAATTACATGACTTGTTCGACAAATGAGCACGATTCCTATTTTTGTACCAAGTTTGTTATAAAACATTAATGAAGATGAATGTGGGTGGATGATCGGAGCACAATTACAGCCTCATCTGGTCCATGGGGGGGGAGGAAGCCATCCCCTTAATATCACCATATTTCACTCTTAAACAATCGCGGTATTTTGTGATTGATTGCCGGAGCCTACTGCTGCCACAACAAAAGAATGAACAGAAAAACCAGTGATAATATATAAAACTTGGTGGCTGTAGTGCATGTGGTTATACGTCAATATAGTAACTTAGAAGCTACAGATCTAGTATAAAGTAAATTAGACGACTAGGTATACGGCAACAGCTACCATTACAACTGGCATAGTGCATTCTCCAAAAAAGAGCGATCCGGAATTGTCTGCATATCGCAACGAGACACCAGTCGACCATATTTTAAAGAACTTGGAATTCTCACAGTACCTAGCCTTTATATGATGGTACTGTTAAGCACTATATATATATAATTAGGAAACAGGCGAGGATAGGCTGGTAAGGGAAAAAACGCGTAGGAAATACTTTGGAAACAAGGTAATCCCGGCATTTGGAATTGTTAAACATACGAGTACTCCACAATATCAGGCAGTTAAAATATTTAATAAATTATCGCCCGAGCTAAAAAGCATACTGTACACAGGCTCATTCAAGGCAAGGCTCAAGGCATGCCTGTTGGAAAGGTGTCTCTACTCATTGGTTGATTTGTTAATGGTCTTAATGCTTGTAAAACTGACATGTCATTTTTTAGATATAGTGCTATTATTGTGTTCTGTGTTCATATGACTTTTATTTTTTGATTATTGTTTTCTTTTAAATTGTTTTTAATTTGTTGACATATGATTTGAATTTTACATTATTATTATTTTTTATTTAATTAAGTAATATTTTCTAATTTAAATGCATGTATTCCTTTATTATATTTGTAGATTTAATACTCATGATTCACGTTGGATATATTCGAACGCAATGTGTATTGTTACTGAATAAATTGAATTGAATTGACATGATTTTTCTTAGTGTTTTTTCTGGGACTTTACCTGAAATAATAACTGTATAACATCACACCTATTTTACTAGAAGGGTTAGCAGAAGTGTCCCTAGACTACCTACACCCACAATTTACTAGTTATGTTTATACCCTACGTAATGGTGGCGAACCTATTCAGTAATAACCCTTATAACAATAGTCTTTAACAATAAATGTTATCTGCCTGCGAGCGATGTCCACGTTGTTTTGAGTTCACTTTCTGAATCGATTTCCTGCGATCTGTCACCGCGCATCTAATTAATTACGCGGTATGACATTACTTTTCGTAATACCGCAGTTTGTACCACTCAAGTATTTTTAGCATGAGTAATGCGCGAAGCAAAGATTTACTCATAATTTTCTTTACGTTTGTTTACTGAATTAAGTATATTTAATACCTAAAGCTCCCGGTAGTCGGTACCAATACCGGTACGTTACCGGTATTGGTTTATTTCACTAGAAAAACGGATAAAACCTGCCAAGTGAACTGACCAGCAAACATTTTTCAAAATAAAGTTGAGTACTTACTAACATCTGAAAAAAAAATCTCACCGTTTCTTTGTGAATGCTTGGTTTAAAAAAAGTTAATATGGATGCAGTTTGCATAGTCTTTTACTAGTATTTTTTTCCAGCACCTTTTGTAACCTTCAAACTGTAATAGCAGTGCAGCTTGACGACATAAACTCTTAAAACAGAGCTTCTGCATAAAAAAATCTACACAAGGTTCTGTCCTGCTTCTCAAAAATGCAAAAAGTTTTACTGTATAAATCACTGACACCGGTAAATACCGCTAAATATTTCTGTCTATTATCGGTATTAAGGTTCTAATAAACCTTCAGGGCAGGTAGGTACAAGTTTAGTTGCGAGCCGGAACTTTAAACAAGGAAGCCTATTATAAGTTATCTAGACCATTTTCAGCTATTAGCGAACAATCTAGTTCGTTACGAACAATGACTTAATTTTGGTGGGTGGAAGATTGCTCTGTTCAGTTTTTGTCTCTTTTACTTAACTGGCCGACCCTTTGGATCACATTCACTGAACTATTCATAAGTTAAATCTGTTTATTAAGTTTTTCCAATTTTATAGCGAAAGGTGGTGGATTTGGTATTCGTTTTAAAATACATTTGAACTGCCAAATAATTCTCTCTCCATTAGAAGCATAATATTTTAAGTACAACACTAGTTTAATCATCAAAAATAATTTGATAAAATTAAATGGGCTTAAAAAGAAATTTTAATTAACTCAAAATGATGAAATAACTTTAATTTCGGAAGTCGGTATCTTGGGATCTGTATTTAAGTTTTTTGCTACCGACTTCCGAAGTTTTCGAAGTCGATGGCAAAAACTGTCCTTTTTGAAGTCGATTTAATTTTTTTAAATAACTTTTATTCGTAATTTTTAGTTTTTAGTAAAAACTGGAATATTTGTTCGTAATAAGTAGTTAATAGTTTTGTTATAAATATTGCACTAGAATTTGACCAAGGTTTTGAGATGTTTTCCATTTGACACCACCGCTGTAGCTCTTATCAATAAGCCAGGCCGTCACACTTACACGTATTAGTCCATTATCTTGAAAACTACTGAACCGATTTTGACTAAACGATCACTGTACCCTAAGTTGAAGACCTCTACCACGTCTTTGATGCAGGTTTCATTGAAAACGCAATACATTCGGGAATGTATTGCGTTTTCGTCTCGTTGTGATTGTGATGCACAGGGCGCGGGCCGTGGCCAGCCAGCGATGTACGTCACCCGCGTGATTTAAATCGCAATCGGGCGTGACCGAGGTGTCAACCCAACAAAGCGCCACTCGGCAGTAATTAAAAGCATGGAGGCCGCGCGACACACCGACATACACACTCCATTTGTTAATTGGATTCCGTAAAGATACACGACTCGTTTGTGTCCCTCAGGCGACGCCGCGCGGCGACCCATCGCTTGCCGTACAATGTTTCACTTTGTTTGTGGCCCACTCTAATCGCTAATTACACATGGGATGAAATTCATCCCAATTTTTTATTTAAGTAGTGGTTCGTGGGAGTAAAGTCATCCTACGGAAATCTGCTTTTGGTTTGAATTGAAAATGAAACCAAGTCATACTTTCAAACGAAACGTACATTACTATAAAGCCCTACTCACTAGCATTCTAAGAAACATTCATCGGTCACAAAATTCCAAGAAGCTACGATGCAAATCCGTTTTGTTTACAAGATTACCGCGGGTGGGGCACTCAACGGTTTTCCCCGCGCGCGGGTGAGCACAGCGGTTCAGCACAGCGGCTAATTCGGTTTTGTGCTAAGTTAAATTCATATTAATTAGAAATGGTAACAAAAAAGCAACATCATTGGCAATATCAAGTAGAGTATTTCAATATTTTCGTTACTTACTGCACAAACAAATTAATTCTCAGCAAGCATTTCAAATGTTAGAAAACAAATTATGTTCACATTTGTAAAAGAAAATCAGTAATCGTACTCGTTCGAGCATTCCTGCATGCTGAGCACACTCGGGCACAACGGACGCTCAATTATCGAGCATTCATCTCGGAGTGCTTACCATGATGCAGCCACTATTTATGATATGTATGGATGTGTATGGCTGTCGAATGTGAAGCTTGAATGTTTATCGATTTGTAGTTTACAATTCTAGTCAAAAGCGCAGAGCCTGCTAAACCAGAATTTAATGCCAGGTAATATGTTTGCCTCATCATGATTTTAATCACTTTTTTTAGCAGTTTCATAATCGCATTCATTCAAATAAATGTCACAATTTTTATGAATTAAATTTACTTATATCCTTCATTCTTGACACAAAATACTTTCTGAAGTATTTTACTAGACAGTTAAATAGGCAGCGTCTAGTGGACCCGTGGAGACATTTTCCGTGAAGGTAGTTTGGTCCGCAATCACATCGCCTTCTCAGACGTGGTCACGTTTTATTCAACGGTAGTGCATGTTTATTCTCAAATACCTCGTGCATTTCTCAAAATGGTAGATGTCTAAATTTTTAAAAAGACAAATTTGGAAAATGCATTTTGAATTTCGGAAATACCTCCTTATACCATGTTTTACACAAATAAATATAATAATGAATGTGACTTGTCTGTTCTGCAGATGTTTTGGCAACGGACGGAACAAACGACGAACGACCACGAACTGTTGTATCGGCTTGTATAACAATAGAATTGTAATGCTGATGATATTTTTTTATTTATAAAGGTACACCAACAGCTTCTGTAAACAAAATATTAATTAACAGTAGGTATTTTAACAGTTTTGGGCTTATACAGTTGCCAATAACAGGTGAACCAACATTCTCAAAATACAGTGATAACCTAAGCTAAACAAGAAATGTATAAAAATTAAGTGGTAATCTATATAAACAGAAATATAAAATGACACAAGTTATGTTACAGGGGTTGTTAGAAATACCGACATACTAACACAATGAGTCTTTAGCTTGTGTGGGTTGCGTGCTTAGGGACCTGAGAATTTGGGTTTTAAAGATATTTATGGAGTCATGATATATGTCAACATTTGGAGCGGATCTTATAATATAAGAGTTCATCTGTCGGCTGAGTCTATTGAGAGGTGAGTTTACTCCTATATTTGTGTTGGATGCTTTAGTGTGGAATAAATGGGTAATGGGATATCTGGGTAAGTTATAGGGGACTTTTAGCCCAATTTGTTCAGTTAATTTATCGCAGTCCAATTTATTGTTAACCAATTTGAAAAAGAACATCAGTTCTTGTACAATAAAATTGATATTGATTTACATAAACTTCAGATTTGTGCGTAAATACAATATGATCGTAGCACTGCTACGACGTAGCATACGTAAGGCGTAGCATGCTACGGCGTAGCAAATATTGTGCAGTGGGCAAAGGCTGGCACATCGACGACGGCAGGCACATAGACAAGTCCATTCAATATAGAACCACGAGACCAATACAAACCAATACATTATTGTCTAGTCTACTAATTCGACTACTACAAAAATAAAATGTATCGGCTAGTAGCGCAGCGCCGCGCCCGTCTAGGTCACAAACAGCCCCGTTTTATAATTCAACAGTCAGTGCTTACGGCCTATAATCCACATTACATGAGCAATTATCGAGGCGTAATAAAAAACTGGCTGTACCCCGCTAATTGGCACTATGTAAGTGGACAGGCAGCCGGCAGCTCACGGCAGCAATCCGGCAGTCCGGCACTGCCAGCCGATTAATTAGCACTACTGACTGTTGTCGACGTTCATTCATTAATGAGTTTTCATGTCGCACTCATTAACTTTCGTTTGAATTTTAATTTTAACTTGCTGGAATGGTTGTGGAACGAAAACATTTATATTAACTATTCGATTTTCAAAAATATAATTTGCTTCATTTAATACACTTCATCGGTTCATGATTATGATGTTGATAGGGCTGTGAGGCCGTAAAAGCGCAATTGAGTTTATAAATTAATCTCCGATTTTATTTCGTAAATTAAATTCGTCAATAAGCGACAAACATGACAACGAACCACGCTAAAGCATTGGTAACGGCTTTTGTTGCCATTCATTTTGTGTAAAAGTACTTATACTTAAAAATAAGTTGACTAATGTTTCACCAAAAGTCATTTGACAATTTTCGAGTTTACAACCAACGTTTCATAAACAATTATTCATTTCCGCAAATGTTTCATTTTACAAACACTCATGTACTCTATTAAGACTCATTTGTGCGTGACGGGCTATTGATCAGTGATTAAAAAATCATTCATCTCGAGACGACGGCGCGTGATGTACCGCGCGTGATATCCCCGGCGCCTCCTCATCAGAGCAACAAATTATTCATCTCGAGACGACAGCGCGTGATGTACCGCGCGTGATATCCCCGGCGCCTCCTCATCAGAGCAACAAATTATTCATCTCGAGACGACGGCGCGTGATGTACCGCGGGTGATATCCCCGGCGCCTCCTCATCAGAGCAACAAATTATTCATCTCGAGACGACGGCGCGTGATGTACCGCGGGTGACATCTCCGGCGCCTCCTCATCAGAGCAACAAATTATTCATCTCGAGACGACAGCGCGTGATGTACCGCGCGTGATATCCCCGGCGCCTCCTCATCAGAGCAACAAATTATTCATCTCGAGACGACGGCGCGTGATGTGCCGCGCGTGATATCCCCGGCGCCTCCTCATCAGAGCAACAAATTATTCATCTCGAGACGACAGCGCGTGATGTACCGCGCGTGATATCCCCGGCGCCTCCTCATCAGAGCAACAAATTATTCATCTCGAGACGACGGCGCGTGATGTACCGCGGGTGATATCCCCGGCGCCTCCTCATCAGAGCAACAAATTATTCATCTCGAGACGACGGCGCGTGATGTACCGCGGGTGACATCTCCGGCGCCTCTTCATCAGAGCAACAAATTATTCATCTCGAGACGACAGCGCGTGATGTACCGCACGTGATATCCCCGGCGCCTCCTCATCAGAGCAACAAATTATTCATCTCGAGACGACGGCGCGTGATGTACCGCGGGTGATATCCCCGGCGCCTCCTCATCAGAGCAACAAATTAGTCATCTCGAGACGACGGCGCGTGATTTACCACGGGTGACATCTCCGGCGCCTCCTCATCAGAGCAACCAATTATTCATCTCGAGACGACGGCGCGTGATGTACCGCGGGTGACATCTCCGGCGCCTCCTCATCAGAGCAACAAATTATTCATCTCGAGACGACAGCGCGTGATGTACCGCCCGTGATATCCCCGGCGCCTCCTCATCAGAGCAACAAATTATTCATCTCGAGACGACGGCGCGTGATGTACCGCGCGTGATATCCCCGGCGCCTCCTCATCAGAGCAACAAATTATTCATCTCGAGACGACGGCGCGTGATGTACCGCGGGTGATATCCCCGGCGCCTCCTCATCAGAGCAACAAATTATTCATCTCGAGACGACGGCGCGTGATGTACCGCGGGTGACATCTCCGGCGGCTCCTCATCAGAGCAACCAATTATTCATCTCGAGACGACGGCGCGTGATGTACCGCGGGTGACATCTCCGGCGCCTCCTCATCAGAGCAACCAATTATTCATCTCGAGACGACGGCGCGTGATGTACCGCGCGTGATATCCCCGGCGCCTCCTCATCAGAGCAACAAATTCAGCGATCGCTCATCACCATGGTGGCAGATAGGGCTGACGCTTCTAATAAAAGAAAGTCGTCAAAGGTTTTATTTTTAACCGACTTCAAAAAGAAAATAAAAACACGTAGGCTATCATTTTTTTTTTTAGTTTATTTTTTATCTACTAAATACATGTATTTCAGTTTTATATACTTTGGGATACTTTTCATAAGGGATGATAATATATGTAATATTACTGGAACTGCAATATATTCACATATGAAAATCTATTAGGACTTCCAAACAAATATACAAAATTTTATAGATGTATGTTTTTCCAATGTGTGACCATTTCATTTTTATTGGCTTTTACTTATTTACTTCAACTTAGGAAAAATTTTATCAAAATCGGTTCAGTGGTTTTCAAAATAATGGACTAATACTTGTAAGTGTGACGGCCGGCTTATTGATACGAGCTACGGGTGTGGTGTCAAATGGAAAACATCTCAAAACGTTGGTCAAATTCTAGTTCAATATTTAGAACAAAAGTATTATTTCAAACAAATATTCCAACTTCTACTAAAAACTAAAAATTACGAAATAAAAAAAATTAAAACAAAATTAATCGACTTCAAAAATAAATTCACCCAAAATTATGAAATAATTTTAATTTCGGAAGTCGGTGCAAAAACTAAAATACAGATCCCAAGACACCGACTTCCGAAATTAAAGTTATTTCAAAATTTTGAGTTAATTTCATTTTGAAGTGGATTTAATTTTTTTATTATTTCACTGTTTACCTGAGGTTTCAGTTCAGGGGCTCGTGGGCATGGGTCAATCGAAAGTATGCTTGCAGCGGTCGATTTGTATATGGGTGATCATCCATAACATATCTGGATCCCTCCGTGTCTCGGAAAGCACGTTAAGCCGTTGGTCCTGGCATGTAGATCTTCGACAATCGGTATGGATAGTTTGAAGCCCAAAAGTCTAACAACCACGTGTCTTGGTCAGATAGGCAGTCTTGCCACGTAAACTACTGGTATTCAGCTGGATCCGGTTAGACTGAAAACCGACCCCAACGTAGTTGGTAAAAGACTAGGCAGAATGATCCGAGGTTTCAGTTAGAATGTGTTAAGATAGAGAGAAAATTTAATGTTACAAGATTCTACAACATATTATCTATCCAATAGCTGATTAAAAGCCCAATAAGCTTAGGCTAATAAGCACATTAAATTACAATTCCTGTATCAAGTTTACATAAACGCAAAATCATTGTTATCTTCCTTGCAGCCATGTAGCCGTAATGTCAAGAATACTATAATCTTTGAATACATTACGAGTATCTACAGAAATATTTAAATAATGCCATGTATCTTCCGAATTATTGAAGCTACATCAAAGCCCTATTAACCTAGAGATAAGGACGAGACTGACATGAACATGACAGATACATAGCATTATATGATATTAGTATATTCATGATATTCGTGTAGTGAGCGCCAGCCGCGCACTGCTCGCAGCAGCGACAATCCGACGCGAGGTGTCTTGTTACAAAGAACTTGTGGGGTGACGTCCTTGTTATTTGTTGGTTTTATTAATGGACATTATATGTTCTATCTACAATTTATCTCAATGTCAATCCCAAACACAAAAACAATGTAAGTTTATTAAAAATGTACACAGGCCATAGTTTCAAAGTTATTATAATCGACGGAAAAAGTCATAGTAAGTAATACAAATGTTATCTGTACATAATGAATCGTTCCTACAACGTGCCAACAACTTGGCGTGTTACGCTTTAATGCAAAATTTATCAAAGGCAATTATTTAAACGATTATTTCTCGCAAAAAACGTGCTTCAACAAATCTCTCACAAACACTTTAATAAAAAGCAAATAAAACGAACAAAACGGGCACGTGCATCACTCTTTGTAAAACAAAACCGAACCGTTTGGAACTGAATAATAGAGACAAAAGATTTGAACAATCCCCCGTAAGTTTGTCTGAATAGATCGGCTAGACAGACGGGCTAAACAGATGCTGGGGACATAATTAATAACCTAGGTGTACAAAGCGTCTAGTGCCTGTGGAGTTCTGGCACAATGGGTTACGTAGGATTACCCTGAATGGATTTAACACAGCGACGGCGGATAATACTGGCACAGATGTACAAGTGAACGAAAGGACAGCGACCTAGCGAGTTTAAATTATAACGTCTGGCGAAAGGAGCTGTGATTTATGTGGCAGGTGCCACAGCAGTCACGATACCTGTAGTTGGTCCTTTGGAAGGCGTTCAAGCAATATGGGATTCTTCCTGTTCTAATTAAGAGACTTTGAAAATATTTTATGGAATAGTGAATTATTATTAATAACTAAAATTATTAGGTTTTTGAATAGCTTTTTTGGCCGTTTTTCTTCGTTATCTAAGATTATCTTTTTGATGTTCATGCAATAAAAGTGTCTGTCAACCAATTTGTAAATCCAAATAGTGACATTCTAGCAAGATCAATTTAAAGACCTCTCGTCACCACTCGATGCCAACTTGAAACTTTGTCGCCAAATTCCATACACATACTCGCCACAGTATATTATCACATGACATACATACAAGGCGTATAATTGTGCGAATGTTGAGCCAAGTTCTGCCGAATCCCGGGGCTCCAAACTTAGATCTCCGTCGACTTCCGTATCTCGTTATCATAGTAATGGACTCCCGGGGAGTGTACATTATTGTATTGTAGCCGCTTGCTCTGGGGACCGGTTCGAGCTGGCGTAACTATAACCAGATGATATGCGTGCATCACTCACGTGTGGGATTCTTTCTTAGCCCATGGTACTTTTCTCTTAAAAGTTTTCAAAAGACTATACTCAAATTTTCATCGTTTCCTATTCAATCGAGGCAGCTATTAGAGACTTACGTACTCTACTCATAGCTCTCACTCTTACGTTGAATGGAGTGATCTTATTGGATTCGCCGCACAAGAATTGCATGGGGATTTATGTACCACGACCAGTTCGTTGTGCTGACCTCATAGTTAGAACCTATAATGAATGGTATATTTTGAAGTTTTGAGACGGACTTTGTTATGTTCTTATAAAGAGTTTTAGCACGTCTTGATACATACGACTCCTGCAACCTCGACTGTTATAAAACCAATTTTGTTCAAGAATGTATCAAAGTTAATTATGAAATTGCATTGTTCCACACATTTGGAACTTCCTCTTTCGCAATTCTGATTAATAACAATAGCACTAATAGTGTATCTCGTTGTCCGCAGCAGGTGTCAGGACAGTGGACGTGCAGGCGGTGGAAGGCATGGTGGCGCAGTTCCCCTGCGACCTGGGTACCGCCGCCAACGACAAGGTGTACATGGTGTTCTGGTTCAGAGATGACGCCGGGATACCGCTGTACAGGTACGTCACCTAGATTTACATGTTATGAAGAACTTGTCCTGACTTTGTTCACTTATTGGTGGTTCGTCAACGACGTATTTCAGGTTTATTTGGGATTTAATTTTGCAATAGGAAAATAAAATAAAAAGTACCTAGGTAAAATATATAGTATTTTTTGCAAAATGATTCGGTTTTTGACTGCATTTTATACAGGATTATTGGTAAAATACCAACAACCTCTTAAGGGGTCATTGTACTCATCATTATGAACAACTTTTAGTATGGGACCAAACCTGAAAAAAATCAGCTATTCAGTACATTTTGACGAATTATGCGAATATAAATGTACTGAACAGCTAATTTTTTTTCGCGATATTAGGTTTGGTCCCATAGTGAAAATTGTTCATAATGATGGGTGCAATGACCCCTTAAGAGGTAGTTGGTGTTTTACCCTGTATACTTAGTGTGAACCCGGACATGCATAGGATTGTTCATGACCAAACAAACACGGTTTAAAATAACGAAATGACCATTGTTTAGTTTTTTGAACAATGGCATTTGATTTCGTATTTTTGTATCAATATTTTGTCTAGTCTTCATCATCCATTATCATCTGCTTAGCCTTTTCGTAATTTTGTTGGGGTCAGCTTCCAGAGTAACCGGAAGCAGCTGAATACCAGTATTTTACATGGAGCGACTACCTATCCACCCTCCACAGTCTCCTGTTCAGACTTATAGACGAGAAAGTTACAGCGCCTTCCAGCTATTTATAAGTACGTACTACATCATTAAAAAAGAAATTTACCATTTACTTTTTTCATAAACCAGTCTGCTCAAAATTCCAGACACAATCTTTCCATCAAAGAAACTATTTTCAAAAGAAAGTGTTCTAATCAGCTGTAGGTACGTAAAAGTTAGTGAAAAACTTAAAAGTAGGGTAGTTAGATCTAGTTTTGTCTGTAGGTGGTCGGAGCAAACGCGATCGGGATATTTCTAGGAATACGATCAACAAGCAACGGAATATGACATGTGTTTGGTAAAAAAGAATATTTTGTAGAGAAAATTGTTTGTGACAAGAAGGTAAAAGAGTCATTTTCTTGACATTCAAAGCAATAAAATAGGTATGGTCTGTTCCAAAAATATCTGCTAAAAATGCAAACAAACGAATCAGTAAACGTAGCTACCTGTGGTTGCCAATTTGTGGTGCCACTCACAAATCGAGTGATTTGTTTTGATTATTTTAATAGTAAACCTACAATTCTAATTTAAAATCACCTTAAAGACATTATTCATTTCACAAAATAGGGTAATTTTATAACCTCAATTTTCGATGATGTTATTTTAATTACAATTTAATAATGTTATTTAAACAATAATTATTGGAAAATTGGTGAGCCAGTAAAACCTTCTAAATATAGATAAATGTATTACTAATTCCCTTTAGTGTGTGATTGCGGAAGAATTTAACCTGAACAGGTTTTGTTTACACATTCTTCGGATACTTTGGGAACAGACATTACCTATGTTTGAAAAAAAAAATCAATGCGTTCTTGTGTACATTTCCATGTGTAAGATTTACCTTCTGTGTTAATATAGTGGTTAGCTACATCACTATGTCACTGTATAAATTAGTCACTTGCGTGCTAATTAGCGCTAGTACGACTGTTTTTTCATTAGTCACACGAACTTTATTCATTCGTGCCTACATTCCAACGAATAAATCTTGTTTAACTTCCTCTTTACTTTCTATCGCTCTGCTCTATATCTGTTTAGGGCTTCTTAGAACACATTGTTAGAAAAGCGATGGTCATTTTTGAACGGTGATACTTTTACACCCGGTAAAAGAAGAGTAAAAAAGAAGAGAAAGAGTATCCATTTAAAAATATGCAGTTGTAGCAAACTAATGTAAAGTTGATCAGCTGTTATTATTTCAGTTAGCTAGTCACAGCTTTCAACAAGAGTTTTACCATTCAGCATTTTTTTTGGATTGATTAGCTTAAAGCCTAGATTATACACGGTGCGATTTAATTGCCTAATATACGATAACTGTAAGCACGATCATAGTTGCGCATTCTGCACACTACTTAGTCACTCGTTGTTTCCATTTTATTGTATGCCACAGCTAAGAAACTTGCAGCGTGTAGGTGAGTGGGGATTTAGTGACGCTCTCAACTGTCAGACTATAGACTGAGATATACTCTCTTCTTTAGTGAAGCTCTCAACTGTCAGACTATAGACTGAGATATACTCTCTTCTTTAGTGAAGCTTTCAATTGTCAGACTATAGGCTGAGATATACTCTCTTCTTTAATGAAGCTCTCAAATCTCAGACTATATACTGAGATATACTCTGTTTTTTAGTGAAGCTCTCAACTATCAGACTATAGACTGAGATATACTCTCTTCTTTAGTGAAGCTCTCAACTATCAGACTATAGACTGAGATATACTCTCTTCTTTAGTGAAGCTGTCAACTGTCAGACTATAGACTGAGATATACACTCTTTTTTAGTGACGCTCTCAACTGTCAGACTATAGACTGAGATATACTCTCTTCTTTAGTGAAGCTCTCAACTATCAGACTATAGACTGAGATATACTCTCTTCTTTAGTGAAGCTCTCAACTATCAGACTATAGACTGAGATATACTATCTTCTTTAGTGAAGCTCTCAACTGTCAGACTATAGACTGAGATAATATACTCTCTTCTTTAGTGAAGCTCTCAACTATCAGACTATAGACTGAGATATACTCTCTTCTTTAGTGAAGCTCTCAACTATCAGACTATAGACTGAGATATACTCTCTTCTTTAGTGAAGCTCTCAACTATCAGACTATAGACTGAGATATACTCTCTTCTTTAGTGAAGCTCTCAACTGTCAGACTATAGACTGAGACATACTCTCTTCTTTAGTGAAGCTCTCAACTGTCAAACAATAGACTGAGATATACTCTCTTCTTTAGACGCAATAACGATTTAAAAGGGCAAATTTTTCAATCGCCAGATAATTTTTATTTATAGAATAAATATGGCGGTTTGACAGCTTTTGTATAGAAAATATGTCAAACTGTCATATACTATTCTTCAGATAAAAGTTATCTGACTGTTGAAAAATCAGCCCTTGTAGGATTTGTTTTATTTTCTAAAGTAGGCATATGTAATTATGTTAGTGATGGCGGGTAGGTAGTTACTCGCGACAGACATGCGATTACTGACAAAGTACGGTTTAAGCAATTTGTAAGAGCGACCCGCTTTGGTGTTATGTGCAAGTTTTACCCGACATTAAGGAGATACGCAGCCGGTGTGCGGCGGACGCGGAAGCGGGAGCGGGTTGAGTGAACCAGCTTCGAATGTATTGAACTAGAATAGGACACATTTTTGAGAGTCACGACTGAAGAAAGAACTGACAAAAGAAAATAAATCCTAGATAGGATAACTTGGCGCGCTCCATAGCCATTTGTGCAACTTGAACTGTGTCTTTTTAGTGAGCGTCCATGTTTCGGCCTCATATGTTATGGTAGGTACGACACATTGTTCGTACAATTTGGGTTTCAGGCATTGTGGTATCTTCCGATTCCTAAAAACATCATCCAACTTGCCCAATGCCGCCCAGCTCAGATTTCCTTGTTTGGTAATCTCTTCCAAAAGATAAACTATAACCCAGATTTACGTAATGAGCTGGGAACTCCAGCGGCTTGCCACCAATTATCACAGTTGGTAGCACTCCGCTGGTGATGTTGGTGGACCTTAGTCTTGGACAAGTTCATCTTAAGGCCCACCTTTAGAGAGGAATTATACAGATCTTGCAGCATCGACTCGAGATTATGCATTTGATTGTTAATAAGTATCAAATCATCAGCGAATCTTAGGTATGACAAGTAGACCGTTGCTGTTTACCCCAATGTCGATATTACCTATGTTTTTATTTTAACTTACACCACACAAGGTAGACTCACGCAATCCATTTAAACTTTTATTGAATTACAAATAAAGTAGGTACAAGCAGCAAACAAAAATTTATTGTAAACACAAAAATTGCTGTTATTATTTAACTCCAACAAACTCTTGTTTATCCGCGAAATTCGGGCGGCCATAAATATTAAAAGTTCCGGAGAATGTTTTATTTACATCGCCGAATCTGTGCCACTAAGTACACAAGTTTAGCTCACGCGACAAAACTCCATGTCTGAAGAAACAAGAGCTGTGCGCTGTAATTAATTCATGGCGTGTCTCGACGCGACACGCGACTGCGACTCGCGACGCAGGCGCGACAAGTCGCTACCTCTGCAAATAAGCTCCATAATAAAATGCCGTCAAGTTTCGTATACTTAGTTCAAACTATTATACCAATTTAGCATTAGATCCGTCAACTTTACAACATATATTTTTGCGCGCTCACTAATTTATGGCGCGAAATAAATACGCAATAAAACAATTTAGGAAAAAACACTTGGTAACATGAGCGCGCTATCACGGTAAACACACTTCTAAGCCGCGTTCCAGGGTCTCTTTTAATTTATTCAAGTCAGAAATATTTCATTCGCATAACGAGCTCATTGTCTAACTTTATGATTCCATATTTCCCGTATTTATAAAAGTTACCCTCAGCGGAATTAAGAGACGCGGCGCGCTGAGGTGTCGCCTCCTGTTCATTAGGAGCCGTGTATTTATATAATTAAAGCGCACAATAAGGCGGGCCGGCCCCTGGGCCCCGGGCCCCGGGCCCCGCCGCCGGACGACTAACTTTTCGTATTAATTAAAAACGAGGCGTAGAAACGCGTCATCACCTCTGGAAAATCGCGGCTAACCGTCCCGTCCCTATCGCTCCTCACATCTACAAAAGGTCCGGCTAAACTTTAATACGCTTTAAAAGTTCCCGAATATTTCACTGTTTTAGCCACTTAAGACAAATTGCTTCGCCCGTTTTGGGGGTTATTTTTTCTCGCGAGCAAACTCGTCCGCGTCCGTAATTTCACCGTTCGTTGCTTCATTTCTGGCGAATTTTGGCGTTTTTCAACGCTCCAGTGCTCTGCGGGTTGCGAAGGGTTAGGAGCGGCGCGCACGAGAACCTTAGTGTTACTACTTTATAGTCGAACGTACAGTGGGCTCGTGCAATTAATCTTACGAATGTTTTCAGTACAATGAATGCGTTCGCTTGCAGGTTAGTTTTCTTTTAAATGAATGAGATCAAGTCACACGCTAGGCAACGTATTTAACGTTGCCTAGCGAAATAATTTTAAAATACAAGTAAAGTCTTTAGAACTGTAGCGACTGCTCACGTTCCGAATGCAAAATAGACGTATTCCATTAGAGTTTGTATCGACTTCAGGTGTCATTAGTCGACAAAACATGGTTTGTGTGTTCCATAAGCCGGTGAGCTGGCTAATGTAGGCGTACCGGTGCAGTGCCCGTGACGTACGACGTACATACGTACGAGGGATTATTAAATCGCACTCTTAAAGTGGCCGTCTGTACCTAGTTCCTGTAGATAGTACTGCGTTAGATGAATACGGGATCCTTCCGTTTTTCCGAAAAGATTTTGACAAAATTTCACTACCCAAACTAATTTTAGCAACCTTTTTATACCAATGCAATATTTGGAATGATTTTAGTACGCAAATTTTCATTTGCTCAAATTTTTACTTGGCAGAATATTACCAAATGTCATTAAGGCATTTGGTCTTTAATGAAATTTTAATGATTTATTACAGCAAACAATCTAAAAAATAAGATTTCTTTGGGAATTACATAATTAAAAAAATAGGTTTTAGTGACAGAAACGAATCGCTGTAAATCAGACTCCACGCAGTCTTGTCTGCCCTACCCCTAGTGTGTAGGCTTTATAGAAACGCGTAGGGGCGTAGGGGTGAGGCGGCCCGCGGGCTGAGGAGCAGGAGGCGTCGAACGAGGTGCCGCGGCTGAGGCTGGCCGGCAAAGCCGCTCAGCAAGCCGAAGCTGCGGTGGTGAGCGAAAGCCGTCTGCGACCATTAACACGCGTGGGACCGCCGGAGACCCGCAGCGCCGGGGCCGTGAGAGAAACCATGCCTGCTGCATGATCTTTTGCTAAGTAATAATTGGCTAATGAAATTATGCGGAAAATTGTTTGGGAAATGATAATTTGTTAATTTCTTTTCGATGAAACAAGGGTAACCCAATGAAAACATATATAAATTCTAACTATTGTAATATATTAATAAGTATTGACTGCTTAAAATTATAATAGCCACTTTTGGTAAGGGTTTTAATTTACGTACCTACTACGTTATTAGAAAACCCGCTTCTACCATTCATACCAAAATATACACTATACAGGAAGAAATTCTGTAAGAAAATTATGAATTCTGCATTGTGGAAGGAATACTGTGTGAAAGATGATATATTATGGCTAGAAAGGGAGTGACTACAGAGATGACGACTAATAGAGAAGTATGGAAGAAAAGACCATGTTGCGCTGAAATATATTGGGACAAGAGCAGGAGAATCATGATGATGACATGATGAAATTGAATTCATGGGCATCTTCTTAAGGGGTCATTGTACGCATAATTATGAACAACTTTTACTATGGGACCAAACCTGAAATCTCGAAAAAATCTGCTGTTCCCTAACGAATTATACGGACATAAATGTAGGGAACAGCTGAGTTTTTTATGTCATAAGTTTCGAATACATCTTTATCATTTTAAATTATTTGCAATCTTAAAACGCCTACTGAGAACATAAAATAAGGTACAGGACTGTAAGAGTTCCCGAAACAGTCTGGCCAAAAAATATCAAAAATATAAAGTTCGTTATCGCCCCGAAAGTGTTCCGGCCGCCTTCTACTCCTGGCTACATGATATGACAGACGTTTTCAACTTCCAACTAGTCAATAAAATGGCGTCGCAATTTAAACATTCCTGCATGGGAATTTTCATTTCATCTAGATTTCGAGGAAAAGTGTTCATATCGGAAAATTGCCGAGAATAATGTGTATTCTATTTTTATTTCAACAAAATGTCGCTTTGAACAACTATAACATTGTATATTATGAAGGATTGTATTGTGTTGCTTGCAATGATAAATAAGTCTTGTCTGTAAAGGCCGTGATATTATTTTCTATTTATCAATAAATCAAAAACACTGTTGAAAGTTGTTGAGAACAATACGAGCCTTATGCAATAGATGCAACTTAAAAATACTCTCTTTGTATCAAAGGCACGAAATTCCATAAAACAATCATGGAAAAAAGAAGTTTCGGTTAGGAATACAAAAACCGAGACATTCCTGATCCAGTGTCCACTACGTGTGGTGTCCCCATTAGTGAATATCCCGAATTATCGTAAACTATGTTCACCGATACACGGCACACGTGACTTCTGCCGCACGCGTTAACAAGCGGATGTCGACTTTATTGCCTTGTAATAGAGCTCGTAATGAGTTAACAAGTGGTTCGGGTGTGACACGAATTATTTACGGAGCTTATAAAGTAGACAAGGTTTTTGCAGGCGATGTTTTTATCGCAATAAGTTGGTTTAGATGGTTTGTTTAATTTGGTGGTTTTGGATGTAAATTATGAAGTTTTAACTGATTTATTATTTTGATTCGAAGTATTGAATGAATTAATGAATGAAAGTATTTAGATATTTGTTAAAAACATACATTTGGTCTTCAGTAACAATTTCTTCATGATACAAGTTTTCCTAATCAAAGCATCTGAATTAGTATTAGCTACAGTTTATCTCAGTTCAGGATATCGGCATGCGGCACCCCCAGAAAGAGCTTTTTCTTGACACCATTTGTTTTTGAGTCTGTATTCAGCTGTACGCACATCTCTGTCATATAGATTAAATAAAGAATTAAGACTATTATATCCAATAAAAATTGAGTATTGAGAATTGAGATTATTTTATGTAAATCTGTTACTACATAGAATTTTTACTAGCACGTTTTACTATCGGTAGTGTGCTTACAAGTTATCTAAATGACTCGTATTATGCGTTACCATCGATCGCTGCTCAATACGTGCTCCATAAAAACTGATTGGCTTTTGTTTTGAATGCTATATTACGTGCCGTATCGCTAGCTCGCAGTGTTTTTGTTACAGTTTTTAGCTGAATGAGTTACGCGAAACAATCAGTAATGTATTGATGAGAGTATTCAGAAAGGATTACGTAATTTATTCAAATAACCCTCTAATTGTTCAACACCTGTAGTAAAAGTCGAGCTCACTATTTGTTAAGGAAACATTCGAAATATCAGTCATGTGATTATGTCGCTCAAAAGTCAGCCGTATATTAACTTACATATAGATCCCATCTTTGAGCAAACTAATAAAATCACATCTTAGTAGGTACGGTGAGTGTAATCATAAAATGAAAAGTTCTCTTAAATAATCTTTACTAAATAGTCAATCATTAACTTTAAAAAATATATATATTAATAATCTCCTTACGAATGTAAAAGGATATTATTATTTGAGTGTAAAACTCTGAATACCACAAAATGTGGACGAAGAGAAAACCCAACAGAGCCGGGAAAAGGCAGATGATATCGTGAAAGTAATACCGAAAGCAAACACTTTACGAGGTAATTATGACGTCACACATACTCGGCTTACACACACTTATTATTTCTCCCTCACAGGAAGGCACATTCATCTTATTTATTCAGGATATCGTATTAAGCGGCCCTTGTATCGAGTGACATGAGGGTGGGGGTTGCCGGAAGTGCGGCTAAGCGCAACATCCGATCGCAGGGTACTGGCTCTGGCGGTGGCTAGTGGTGTCAGGGATATGAGGAGGGCACTCGTAGAAGAGATGGATGTGCTAATTGTAAATAATATTGTTTACAATAGCAACGTCTTTAACAAAGTGAACACAAAAGTTTCTATATTGACGACATCATTGCACTTACTATCGGTTCCGTACCGTCACTGTATCTTTTGTCATATTGGAATTCTTTTCTCATTTTGGTACATTAAATCTAATATTTTGTGTTTTTATTCAAATAAAATCAACATCCAAAGTACCTCAGATGGCTTCCTTTAGATAGGTAGAATAGACAGCAGTCCTCATATACATTTACGTATAAATCCCCTATTTTTTCAATCATTGCATCATAAAAACTTTAAAAATTATTTCTCATACAGAGATATCTCCCGACTATTGAACGAGCAATGGTTTGTTCACTGGCCGAGCAAATTGGCTTCAGTGAGGCGCTGCGTTGCCATGGCGACCGTGACGTGACTAATCCGCGAATCACACGCCGCACCAAACGCTCTTGTCAATCCTTAAAAGTTTAACAGCTTATGAAAGAGTATGTTTTAGTTTTGGTAAAAAGTAAAAATCTGCCAAGCTATTTTTGTATTACTTAAGTAATGTGGAAATGGCAATGGAGGGCTGAAGGAAGAAAAACTTCTAGTCTGACTTAAAAAAACTGAATTAAATTTCATATTCTAGAAATCATTTTATAATAATAATAATAATATCCTAGGACATTGTTCACACACGGTCATCTGATTCCAAACTAAGCAGAGCTTGTACTGTGGAAACCAGATAACTGATAAACTACATACACTACTTTTTTTTGTAAATACATACTTATATAGATAATTACACCCAGACTCAGGACAAACAGACATGTTCATGCACACAAATGTTTGTCCTGGATGGGAATCGAACCCACTACCAGCGGCATGGCAGGTGGTATCTTAACCAACCACGCCATCTGGCATGTTATGCTCATAAATAGCAGTAAAGTAAAATGTATAAGGTACTTATGCAATACCCTTTGTTATCGCGGTAGGCAATTAAATGATATAAATATATGAAATATCCAAACTAGTCTAAAATCCAATCCAATTTGTAATGTCGACCAATGAAATAAAGTTCCTTGGTTATTGTTGTGAAAATTTAGTTTACTTTAACTGTTCACCTAACTAAAAATAAAATTGTAGGCACAGTTCGAGTCCGTGCCGTTTGTTTTCGTGAAAACTGATTGAAATTTTACTACGGTTTCCGATACTGCCGTAGCCGTTGTATTTTCTCGGCATCTAGTGCCGAGAAAATACAATGGCTACGGCCTAAACGTACGTAGTCCTAAACTTACATTCCTTTTAAAGTATAATATTATTTCACCGATTATAAGTCAAGGTTTTGTCAAGGTCTGTACGCGGGGGGTCTGTGGGTCAGTCTGTTGAAGCTGCCCCGTTTCTGTAGCGCATTGGAGATGTTTGCTCAGAACCGAACTGACGGCTTCCATGCAGTGATTCGCAAAAAAGTCGCATCACTGATGCGTAGAACGCGGGTCAGTGACAATAGAATCCTGAAAACTGTGGTGGAGAGTCCTTACTCCCCTTTTCTGAGGCACTATGTGTGGAGAATGGTCAGGTAGCTTATTCCTTGCTTTATCGTTCTCTGCACATCCTGCCTCAGTCACCTACTACCTATTCTTCTCCTTCTGTCTGTGTACTACTAACACTAGTGATAAGGTACTTTACTAACAAAATAGACCATATTGTTGTCTGAACTAAATCAATAAAAAAAAAAAATTTCAGTTCTGAATTTGAGACGACATCCCAAACTTTTTGCTATTTGCAACAGATTTTCTTAAGGTTTCCGACACTGCCGTAGCTATTGCATTTGCTCGGCACTAGATGTTTTAGGCTCATTGCGTTCCTATTGATGCAAGCTTTCTTTGACTGGGGTTTTTATGTCTGAGCAGATTTACGGACAATCTCAGACGACTCCTGACATTATTTTGTTATTGTTTCATATTCATTTTTAACCCTATTTTGGTCAATATTTCTGTTGTTTCTCTTTAGGTCCTGGTAGTGCTTTGTTAACTCTTGATAAAGACACCAGAATAACTGAGATAGGTAAACAAGTTTTTGCCTATACGGATTGATATTTCGACACATAGTGAAAGGTTGAGGGTAGCGCGCATGTGCGTGCACTCGTAGTGCGACGTCATAGTCAATATACATTCAGCTTTCAAATTGTTATAAATATGACCTACCTTTTGAGTGTTCATCCATTACTCTAGCATCAAAAGTTTTTAGCGGTTGAAATCTTACATGTTTTTGTCGATGAGAAATATTGAAATTACCACCAGTACACCGAGCGAAAATACGTTTTCACGCCAAAAATAAAAATGTTCATTGTAATCTAATGTAATGACAAAACTGATTCTATAACACCACATTATAGTTTTACGTGCGTCTTAGTCCCGATGCTCAAATTCCTAGGACTCTATAACTGTAACAATCAAATAAATCGCCACTTTGTCGTTGGCCGTCCTCAGGTACTTGGACTGGCAACTTCGTTAGTTCGGCGCCTGAGACTCGAACGTCTCTCATAACAGTATTATCGGCTTTAAATTAAACAGTTCCCCAAGTAGATAATTGTGAACCTCCTGCCAATAGAACTGCTCCTAACGTTATTAGCTATCGAGCGGTACTTGTAACAGGAACACAATCAAACGCACCTCTGATGTAAGGTGTATGTATATCTCGCTGCTCTGTGTGGGCTTCCAAGACATTGAGCCGATTCTATTTAAAATAATTTTATCTTTGAAAATGTTTTCTGTAGTTTTCGTGTTTAACATTGTTAATTTATTCGTCAGTGACCGGTACGTAGCCTAACATTATACGTATACCCTCATTAATATTAGTTTCTTCATCAACTACACGACGATCAATATCCCTCCTTCCAGTTTAATTACTATGACAGTACTCATTTATAATTCAATTCATTAGAATTTACTAATTAAGAAGCAGTTACTCTTTCTAGAGATATTTTCTAGTGTCACAGAGGCAGGTTTAATCTCTATGTTTCACTCAACTGCCGGTCTCAGCAAGGCGGCAGGGTAGCTAATTTAAAATATTCGCGTTCAGTACAAAGTTTAATTGGAAACCGCGAGACTTAGTTCGGAATTAACGCAGAACGAGAAACTCTTAGGTGTGTTGCTTCTGCGCCTAGTGGTGTTGGTGAGGTGCTGCCACCATCGTCATGCCACCAGTGAGTACTGCCGGGGAGTTATACGCATTCTCGTGGATTGTTTTTCTTCTACTATTATTATAGTTAGAAGTTACTTACTATTCTCCGACTGCTACTAAATCGTAAATGAAAATCGCTGTTCAATATTACCGAATGATTGATTACAGGAATAATTCAGAGTTACAATAGCTTTATCCCGTAATAAGTTAAGCATATTAAAATGATAATTTACGTATGCCATTATACGCGGTCCACAATCTACTCCTCTCATTTCCATGATAAATCACACTTCCAAAACAGAATTCAATCCGGTCATCAAATAGGATGAAGAACATTGTTCATTGCGTCAAAAACTAGTACTAAAATAATAATACTCGTATATTTGCGTGGTAATGTTTCAATGAACGCGTTCTGTATTGAATTAGGTTAGCGTGAGTTATGTCGTGTTGTTTGGGGGCGATCGCATTGTTCATTATTCAGTGTTCATTACTCACGGGCGCGCATTCATTGCCGGCGCGAGTGGCTGGGCGGATCACCCGCTCTAATATAATCAGTAATGTAACTCCTCCCAGCCATTCAGTCGTTTTTGTTGTTTAGATTTTATTAGCGTGGCGGGCTACAACAGTATATATTTTGGTCATATTTGGTTAAATAAAAGTACTTATTTATTGCTTTTTTTAAGACAACTGTTGAATTACTCAGAAGAAAATTGAGTTTCAAATGTCTTCGAACTATAATAGCTAGGTACTGAGGCGTAATATCTAATAGTAAGAGTGAAATCCAAGAGATTCTTGATCAAGTTGCGGCTATAGGAAGCCCCTTGATGCTCTATTCATCAACGTTGAGCAGTGGAGGCACGGAGTGGATCAAGTTGAAAGTGAAATAAACAGAACTTGCAGCTGAAGTTACGTATTGAAGTGAATATAGAGTAGGGTACACAGAGTAGGAAACCCAGGCACATTTCAATGGTTGTTTTGTTACAAATCCCATGTAGTGCCAACTATAAATTTGCTACTAAGAATTTCCTATAATAATGTCCAATTAGACTTTGCCCGATCTGGATATCGACCCAGGACCCCGCAGCAGTATCACTTGCCCGATCTGGATATTGACCCAGGACCGCGCAGCAGTATCACTTGCCCGATCTGGATATTGACCCAGGACCGCGCAGCAGTATCACTTGCCCGATCTGGATATTGACCCAGGACCGCGCAGCAGTATCACTTGCCCGATCTGGATATTGACCCAGGACCGCGCAGCAGTATCACTTGCCCGATCTGGATATTGACCCAGGACCGCGCAGCAGTATCACTTGCCCGATCTGGATATTGACCCAGGACCGCGCAGCAGTATCACTTGCCCGATCTGGATATTGACCCAGGACCGCGCAGCAGTATCACTTGCCCGATCTGGATATTGACCCAGGACCGCGCAGCAGTATCACTTGCCCGATCTGGATATTGACCCAGGACCGCGCAGCAGTATCACTTGCCCGATCTGGATATTGACCCAGGACCGCGCAGCAGTATCACTTGCCCGATCTGGATATTGACCCAGGACCGCGCAGCAGTATCACTTGCCCGATCTGGATATTGACCCAGGACCGCGCAGCAGTATCACTTGCCCGATCTGGATATTGACCCAGGACCGCGCAGCAGTATCACTTGCCCGATCTGGATATTGACCCAGGACCGCGCAGCAGTATCACTTGCCCGATCTGGATATTGACCCAGGACCGCGCAGCAGTATCACTTGCCCGATCTGGATATTGACCCAGGACCGCGCAGCAGTATCACTTGCCCGATCTGGATATTGACCCAGGACCGCGCAGCAGTATCACTTGCCCGATCTGGATATTGACCCAGGACCGCGCAGCAGTATCACTTGCCCGATCTGGATATTGACCCAGGACCGCGCAGCAGTATTACTTGTTTTGTATTATAGGCTCATTTTCATTGTTGAATTCTGACCGGTGAATTTCATTCGTCGCCACACACCTATTAGGTACCGAGATTCCCCGCAAACGGTGTAACGACCGCGTTATCGACTTATTACTTTCAGTAGTCACTAGCCTGCCTGCAGAGAGTCCCTGCATGCTGTATATCGAGTGAGTTATCAACTGATGAAAATGAGCCATTACAAGATAACCATTGTTAATCTTCTGTCTTGTCATTATTGCTATCGATATCCCGTCTACTACCTTCATGCAGCCTCCAACGAGAGCTGACGGCTCACCTGTCTGTTGCTGTTGATATCCCGTCTACTCCCCTAACGCAGCCGCCAACGAGAGCTGACAGCTCACCTGTCTGTCGCTGTTGATATCCCGTCTACTCTCCTCACGCAGCCGCCAACGAGAGCTGACGGCTCACCTGTCTGTTGCTGTCGATATCCCGTCTACTTCCCTCACGCAGCCGCCAACGAGAGCTGACGGCTCACCTGTCTGTTGCTGTCGATATCCCGTCTACTCCCCTCACGCAGCCGCCAACGAGAGCTGACGGCTTACCTGTCTGTTGCTGTCGATATCCCGTCTACTCCCCTCACGCAGCCGCCAACGAGAGCTGACGGCTCACCTGTCTGTTGCTGTCGATATCCCGTCTACTTCCCTCACGCAGCCGCCAACGAGAGCTGACGGCTCACCTGTCTGTTGCTGTCGATATCCCGTCTACTTCCCTCACGCAGCCGCCAACGAGAGCTGACGGCTCACCTGTCTGTTGCTGTCGATATCCCGTCTACTTCCCTCACGCAGCCGCCAACGAGAGCTGACGGCTCTCCTGTCTGTTGCTGTCGATATCCCGTCTACTTCCCTCACGCAGCCGCCAACGAGAGCTGACGGCTCACCTGTCTGTTGCTGTCGATATCCCGTCTACTTCCCTCACGCAGCCGCCAACGAGAGCTGACGGCTCACCTGTCTGCTTGCTCCAAATAATGAGCCTCATTGACTGGCAGTGACGCGCGATTGTTACCTGCCTACCGCAACCCGAATTAAATTATGAATTACGGCCCGCCAAAATAACTGCTGCTCCTAATCTGGTTTTTAATTCAGCAATTTAATTGCAGGGATGTAATTTACGTATTTTTTGTGGTTACGCAATTTAATGATAAGTAAACATTAATTTAAATTCAAAGTAGGTACACACCTACGTTTGTAATACAATATAATCGTTACGTATGCTTACTGTACTTATACCATCCACGATATTATCATCATGCGTACATCAGATTTTAAATATCTGTGATCCCGCAAAATCTGCAACCCAATACACCAGTTCCCATACCATTAATACAATATCTTCTAGAATCTTCGACATACGTAGTTCTACTGAACGACTTCCCTAAAGTATTATCTAACGCCAACTTGTAGAACTTACGCAATAACTATTGATTTAATTGGTTTCATACACGGAAAGCATGTATGCCTTAGTTCCAGCCAGCCACGCTACAATAGTCCCCGCCATTGTTCCCAGCACAAAGCTTCGCTCCTCAGGTATTAAACTGTTCGGACTTAAATTGAAAATTTTCGTCGTATCGGGAAATAATGGCCGCCATTGGAACAGTGGAACTGTGGGACACATTATTGAGTTTTGCGCTTTTCTGAACAAAGATTGGGAGCGTGCTCGTTAACGAGTTTAACACTTAAATCCAACTAGTTAGGTAGTGTTTGCCTTGTAGACCAAACAGAAGCCGAGTTAATAAAAGATAATGATGAATCAAGTTTGCTTATTTATTTAAGGAAAGAAAAAAGAGAAAGAAAGAAAATAAATGTATATGACCCAGGTTAAGGCGAACAATATTCACGAAAAAACAAAAAAAAAAAACAGAAATTACTTAAAATATTGTCGTGTGCCTCACGGCTGCGCCAAATACGATTTTTCTTTCAACAATGCTACATGTTTGAGCCGTTTGGGGTTGAAACACTAAGGCTTTGGGGTCCGAGTGCTCATTAAGTATTTCGGGACATCGCCAAGCGGTTGGTCGACTCTTCACAGGTCCGGAGGGCTGGCCTATTTTTAGCCCAAAGAATCAACTTTACCATCCAACGTGGCAATGCTGCCAGCCTTTTAGGCACATTTTTCCATTGACAGCGATACGGACAATTTTTTTAATGCTCGATGAGCTGTTCTCCTTTTTTATACATATACTTGTACATAATATTATATATTTTAGTGTTAGCTTGTAAATTGTAAAAAGAAAGCAATAAATAAGCAATGCTACACAAAATAATCTATGAAGAATACAATATCTTTCTTTAATTACTCCCAACAATACAATTTGCGGTGTTCAACTTATCCGTATAGGATTACTGTTATTGTTAGCTGTCCAACCGGAAGTGACGGAAACGAGCGCTGAGGGTTGATAATGGCGGCTCGTCCGCGGCGGAAGCGCTACACATCTGACCCTTTTGTGAGGAAGCGGCGACTTTGTCTCTGGTGACAAAGTGAAGACAAGTTAATCAAGAAGGTACAGAAGAGCTTTTACTTTAAAGAATAAAGAAGGAAGATAAAATTCTAAACTGAAACTACAAATCCCTCGGGAATTGGGATAGGACACACACGGTGAAGGCAACACTCTTTGCTGAACACGTGAGCAATGTGTTTCAACCATTTCCTGACTTGAGACCAGAGCATGACACCGAAATAAAAATTTATCTGGAAAGTGCACAGCAAATGTGAGACCATTAAAATATACGAGCCCTACCGAAGTAGCTGGCGTAATAAAACACCTCAAAGATAGTAAAGCAGCGGGATACGACCAAATCGACCGCGTTCTTCTAAAAAAATCCGCCAAAAAGGGTATAGTAGCAATTGTCAACATATTTAATGCCTGCCTAAGACAGCCACTTTCCAGGACAGTAGATGATAGCCCAGGTAAAAATGTTATCTAAAACCAGTAAACCACCTAATGAAGTAGTGTCCCGACCTGTAAGTCTTCTGCCCTTGAGAGGGTTGTCGCATTTTGTCACCTCTCTCGCTCACACGGAACCAAATTTTTAAGATTATTAAATGAAAAATGTAATCAATTAGCGAACTAGTAGATAATATTAATTTAATAGGTAACTATTAAAAACACATTTCTATTGTGTTATCTAATGAAATTAGCTCAAATAGTATTATGATCTGTTTTTGATGTTTTTGAAATAAAAGATACAAAAAAAATGTGTTTTTGATAATTACGTATTAAATTAATATTATTTACTAGTTCGCTAATTGATTACATTTTTCAAAAAAAGCATCTTTTCATTTAACATTCCTAAAAATTTGGACACGTGTGAGCGAGGGAGGTGGCAAAATGAAACAGCCGTCTTAATAGGGACACTCCTCGGGAATATCTTACTGAAAGAGATGAAGGTACACCTAAGTGACAACACTCCGAATCAACAATTTGGCTTCCGGGAATAGGGCTTGCACGGAATGATCGAGCAAGTTCACCGCATCGTAGACGTTATAAGCAGATAGTTGGAAGAAAATTGAAGATGGATGGATTAAAATCTGGTGAATTCACGCAAATCAAACTAAATCAACACATGTGACCTCAGTAGACACGTGTCTCTCACGAGAAACACGTATTCGCTGGTTATAATTAACAATGAAAAAATCCCGCAAGATGACAATGCAATACTTGGGCATGTACTTCGATCGAAGGCTGACATGGAAAACACACCTAAGGACTAAGTGGAAGCAAGTAGAACAACAGAAAGGAGCTCCCACAGCAAGTTGACATCCATCTTGAAACCAATATGGACCTATGACATACAGCGAGCAGGGTGCGGCCAGGCTAGCAACAGTACTATTGATAAACAGCCTGAACAGATGCAAGTATCAGACGAAGCAGTGGTTTATTGTAGAGCCCAACAGATTGCCGCGGTGCAGAAAGAGAGAGAAATAAAACATCCCTAATCAACTAGATGAGTCTAATTGCGATATCGACTAAAGCAATCTATGAAATAACAATATGGCTTTCGTTTTATACCTACTTATCTATCTATTTTATATTGTCTTCAATAGATCTAGATTATATCAAACAATTCATTTAATTTCATTCAACAAATCATTGAGCTCTATTATTAAAATAACAACAAGATTATGTTATGACCGTCGTTTTAACTTATAATTTTAACGGGGTACTTAACAATTTAATTAAGTGATTCATTATTAACAAACTAACATTAATTTTTTTTAATTGGAGACCGCCTGGGTAGACAATATTCGCGGATTTGATACTTTTGAACAAAGAATCCCCAAAACATTACGATATTTTGTATTGTAACATTGATAAGTCTGACGCTACTATAATCTTAATTACTATGATTAAATCACCGTTTGTACTTATTCGACATTTCTATGAACTACTTAAGGCATTCACAGAAAGCTCAGTGAAAGGAACGAAGTTTGGAAACCAAATCCAGGAATTCAATTCCATATTGCTATGGATGTGTGCATAGCATTCATTTGCTTTCTCGTGCAGCCAATCTGGATATTTGTTGAGAGCTAAACCTGTAGCAAATAGCGCCATTCTTGCACTTAATCAAATTAGTTAGTTTAACATTACCATAAAATCACCCTTCACGAAGGGTCAGCTCGGTGGAACCAGCGGAGATAACCCACTTACCATAATAGCCTTCACGATGGGTCAGCTCGGTGAAACTAGCGGAGATAACCTACTTAGTCGACAGCATTCCTACGTAATGTCGTGTCCGCTAGGCGAGGGTTAGGGATTCCTACGCAATGTTGTGTCCGCTAGGCGAGGGTTAGGGATTCCTACGTAATATCGTGTCCGCTAGTAAGGTTTAGCCTCACCGATGAAATATCGCGCACAATCTCGCCTGAAACCCTGAAACCGGAGTAATTTAAACAAGAATGATTTATGTAAGTAGGCGGGCATGATAACGTGTTTCACTAAACTCTATGTTTATATTTTAGGTTGCGTTTGTAGCTTCCATTAATGTACATTTTGAAGGGTCGCCACTTTTTGCTGTCAATTTATATCTTCGGTAAACACATACAAATTCATTGTGTTATTAAGAGGCCCCTACGCAACTACGCAACTACGCAAGCTCCGGGGGCGTCTTAACAGAGTATCAAAGTTAGTAGTAGTAGTAGTGAAGTTTTGGGCAACAAGATCTCAAATACAGTCGTGCCAGCAGCTTCCTTGATCAATAATGTGATGCAAAATTGCCGGAGAGTGGACAGCCGACACTGACATGAACTGCAATTCGCAAAGCAACAGGGCAGATCGTTTCTATATTAAAGTAGATTAAAATCAATTCTATGTTTAAATCTACTTTTATGATAAACTATTAAAGTGCGTTTAAACACGTGACTGTAATTTAGTAACATAATCCCAATTTACACAGTTTACCAAAGATTATCGCCAGGTCTCCAGTTTATTAAAGTGCCCACTCACTGACGAATGATAAAAAAAAAGACTGAAGCTGGCGAGACAGTACTTCCTTACCCATACCATCCGTTCCACCTGCTGAAGATTTGGTAACCTAGAAGTCTAGACTCCGGCCAACCTGCCGAAGCAAGGAAAACCGGCTCAGGTGTTGATTCATACACGACTCCGCCTTAGAATGTAAGTGCGGTGTTATTCCACAAGCAATGGGACAGTTAATATCATCTCCTGCGTGTCTTGCCAGCTGCACGTCACAGGAACTGATGGACGCTAGTGATGGTGTCACGCAGCACGTAGCTGAATTCTGGGGCGAGACTATCTAGATTGTAATCGACACGCTATGAGAAGACTAAAGATTACGAAGATCTTAGTTCACTTGCAATGCAAGCTAACGAACTATTTAGTATCCCATATTACCAAAACTTATAAACATATTAATTACACCGCCCTAAACCTATTAATGAAGCTTCAAGGGCTAAAGACTAAAGCCAGATGCTAATTTTGTAGCTAAAATTTCATTAGTATAGTTCAATAAAAACATGGAATTTTAATATTCCGGAGGGAATTCTCGTCCCGTCATATTTCTAGTTAGCAATAAATAATTCTGAAAGCAAACGAAGTCCAATCAAGTCAAACGTCGAAAATCAAGAAATTAGAGTGTCAAAGGTCATCAAAGGGAAGTAAGCCCACACAAATCTGAGTGGCGGTAATAATTCGTAATGAACATTCCCAACGCGTGCCTCGGAATATGAACAACGAATTACTATCGGAGCTCCGGTGTCATCGCGGAACTCCCACTTTATTAGCGACTAATAAAACTTTACGACTCCCTCATTTTCACTAGGGCTTCCATCTTGATTCCAATTTATAGAAAATCTATTTTTCAATATCTGATAATAGGCCTTTACTAAACCTATGATGTTGTCGTTTTACAATACTGGCCATTTGAAACGTAATTTATGTATGGCAATAAATTCTAAATTTAAATGAATTTTATTTTACAAATATGGAATTCTATTTTCAAGTTCAGTCATGTTTATTGATTAGTGTTTTGTTTACACTACATTTGTATCTTTTTCATCAATAAAAATATATACACGATAAAAATACGAGTAATTATGGAATACGAGTTCCGTCGCGGTAGCAATGCAACATTAATTACGTGTACAGAGTGAACACTGCAAACGAACGCACGGCTCGTTATTGGTTTGAACGCTTCCGACATGGAAATTTTAATCTAAAAATGAACCCCGTGTTCACCCGAAAACTAAAGTCAGCAACGACGAATTAAAGGCGATAGTGGAAGCTGACGATACTCAATCTACGGCTGAATTAGCAGCATCTTTCAACGTTAGCATCAAAACAATATTGGTCCATTTGCGTCAAATTGTCAAGGTAAAAGTACTTGATAAGTGGGTGCCGCACGAACTGAACGAGCGCCAACGCGCCGAACGCGTTGAGGTATGTACTGCGTTGCTTAACATACACAGAAATGAAGGGATTTCAAAACCGTATTGTCACTTGCGATGAAAAATGGATTCTTTTTGATAATCGTAAGCGGTCATCATGTTGGTTAGACCCTAGTTCAGCGCCTAGGCAATGCCCCAAACGAAAACATACTCCTAAAAAAGCCATAGTCACTGTTTTGTAGTCTAGTGCTGGTATAATTCATCACAGATTCTTACTAAATGGCACCAGCATCATTTTGGATGTATACTATGAGAAACTGGACACAATGATGGAGAAGCTCGCAAATCTCCGGCCAGACTTGGTTAATCGCTCGTCCCCGCTGCTCCTACATGACAACGCTCGACCTCATATGGCACAACAGACGGTGTCTGAGCTACAAGGGCTAGGTTTGGAAGTTTTGCGTCATCCACCGTACTCACCAGATCTTGCGCCGATAGACTTCTACTTTTTCAAAAATTTGGACAACTCCTTGGCAGGGAAAATATTCAATACCCGAGAGGCAGTACAAAATGCCTTTGAAGAGTTTGTTGGCTCCCGTACATCTGACTTCTTCAAGAAGGATATTGAAAAATTACTACTGCGCTGGCAGAGATGCATCGATAGCATGGACGCATATTTTGATTGATAGAAATAAAAAATATTTATATAAAAATGAGTTTAACTTTCTGCAAACTAAATGGCAATTTCATAGCTTATATTTAGAATCACATTACGCACGTCAACATGAGTGTTTAACAACATCTTTATTTAACCAACTTCAAAAAAAGGAGGAGGTTCTCAATTCGTTGGAATCGTTTTTTTATATGTATGTTCCCCGATTATTCGAAGACGGCTGGACCGATTTGGGAAATTCAATTTTTTTGTGTTAAATGTTATACTTTGTAGTTAGTCACATTGTAATCAGTTCTGATGACGGGATCCTAAAGAAATCGACGGAACTCTTCAAATATTATAGGCACACCTATAGCGATTTGGGTATTTTTTATAGTAACTCGTGCATTTGCTCTCGGAAATTACCATTTGGTGAAGTGGAGATGAAGATCACAGATGGCCACCGGAACTATTCAATAATAAGTAGACTGGTAGAAAATGCCTCACGCATTAAGTCCGCCTTTGTACGGTATTTGTTTTTTTTTTACTTGTGCATAAAGTTTTAATAAATAAATAAGTATATCACGGGTTGCGATTCGATTAAGTACCTACTTTAATAATGTTTGCTAAGCAATTTATGGTCGTCACAATGCATATGGTGTAGTTCTCCTAGTACTTACCAGGACAACTCGTCAACAATTAACGTGCCTGCATCGGAAAATCAATATTTTCTAAAAAGTAGACAGGCTTAGATAGATTGCAAATTGACCCACTAAAAAGTGAAAAATAAAAAAAGTTTTTCCAAAAAAAAAAAAACACTACAAAGTGAAAAATAACTTTAATTTCGGAACTCGGTGACCAAAAACTAAAATACAGTTCCAAAGACAACATTAACGTTATTTTTCACTTTTTAGATATTTTTTGGAAACCGGTTGTTTTTGTTTTGGGATAAATGTTTTTTTTACATGCCACATTTTCTTGAGAATTTTAAGGGTTTTTGTTTTTTTGCATGTGTTTTCTGTTGTATCAATCATTGATATTTGTATGAAATTAAATATTCTCATACTAAAATATTTAAAAAATTACACGTAATGTTTTATGAGTGTTTTATTTTCGTTGTTTAAACTTAGACAAGCACTTCACTTACTTAGTTCTTTGAATTCTATTTGGCTTAAAATTCGTCTGAACAAACTAGATGACTTATCAAAGTTTACCAGCTGAAGAGTGCTCCAACGATGGGCTGCTCGTGAAGGGAGCACAACTTACAAGTGGACCCTGGATCTCTCGAGACTCTTCAGAATGCTCGGAAATTACAGAATTTGATCCGTTTCAACCAGTTACTCACTGTTTCTTAGATTTTAAGTGTTTTAGTCAGTAACTTGCAAGTGAAAGGAACTTAATCAAATCAAGCTCGAAGCCTTTCGAATAACGAAGTTGTATCTATTTAAAGAATTTTTGTAAAGCCTCTATCGAGTGTTGTTTCTTATTATTTACCTGTTCACAATTTTGAATCGGTTTTCTTGACATTTTATTTATCGACAACAGTTTAAACATGAGTAGGTTCACTTTTACCAACGTTTGTTTGTATTACTGGAAGATTCGTATCACCAAAGTTATCTACCATCATTAAAGCGTAATCGGTTCTTTCTATTTACTGCCTCACATTTACCATTATCATTAGAGTTGAATATAAATCTTTGTTGTAATTCAGCCCCATACGAAATGGCGTTAACGATCCGCCTCCCGCGATCCTACAGATTGCCATAGCCGATAACATAAGCCCCATTGTACAGCGCGTTATTTTACTAAGAGGTCACACAGAAATGGGCCACTCCATAAATTAGTTCCGATCTCGGATTATGAAGCTCAAAATTTATCCGGAAAGTTATAGCTGCAAGATTGGTTCGTCCAAATTTCAAGCGATGGAGAAGACACTTTTGCGGATTAATCTGATCATTAATTTGGGAGCACTAAGCCCCCTCAGATATTCGATTATAATGTTCCTCGGATAACTGGATCATTTCGGCGGATTCCGTTCTTTGTGTTGCGATGGTTATCGATGTTATTGAGTTGGCTCGTGTTCAACGTAACTGCAATATCTAGTGGATCGTATTTTTTTAAATTTATAAAATATATTGTATTAATTATTTTGGGGATTGTGTTAAAAAAGCAAAAATTGTCAACCGCCATCATTATTGTTTATTTTGAAAATATTTCCTTTAATCGTTGTATTCTTGTTCAGCTGTTAAATCCATGTTACCTCGCGCATTATAGTAAGTTATAATAAAAACTAAATTACTTTTTTTATTATTTGAGTAGCTCATTTAAAGTTGCATTGAAAGTTGTATAAGTTATGGTTCCTATAACTTCACTTTGACTCAAAGTTAAAACTGCACAAAATTTAACAAATGGCTCCCAGTATGCAAATATGCTTTGAACTATAAAACTTAAAGCAAAGTGATACATTTTGCAACAAACGCTAGTTACTCGTACAACAACACATACAACTATGAAAAACTAGCGTCTTTTGCACCCAAGCGGCTAGTTTGATAAAACGGCCAACAAAAGCCAGACAAAGTACGAGACAAGTGTGTAATATATATTTTTATAGCCGGTGGGCACTGTGGGCATTGTGCGGTCGCACCGCCGGCTTTGTCTCGGTTTAGCGGCTCGTTAGTCATCGTGACGCGGCAGTGGACGCGCTGCCGATAACACGACACACTGCTGGGGACTGTTCCACACAGTCAGCCAAATGCTACCCAAGAATTATAGAGGAAAAATATTTTTATGGGCGCAAGAGAAATGATAAGAAATGATATAGAGCTAATCCGCTTTTCCCTTATCAACTTCCAAATCGATTTAGTGAATGGAGTCTGCGAGCGATAGAAGCCCTTTCCTTACGCTTTGGTACTCCAATAACGGGTGCCATATAAAACGTGTGAGCGCAGGGTATTATTAAGTAGGCTTTATTAAACTTCTTGCAAAGTTAGATCAAAATTGATCAGAGTAACATCCAATTTCATATTGAATGTCTTCTACTTAGAGAAAACTGGTGCCAATTAATTATAAACAGCCTTTTATATAATTTGACAAAATATTTGACTGTAAACCAATACAAATGATATAAAACAAGCAGCGCCATCTGGCGGATTACCCTGCAATAATTCCCGGGTGGATCCTTCAAAGTCCTAATATTGTCTTTTGATAAATAAACTAAGGCGTGCTCGCAGCTGAGACTCAATTATTATTTCATTACAAACTGCCGTTATTACGTTCTACAGCGCCTCGAGATATCGCGAGGAAATGAATTGTATCGTCGGGACGGCGAGACGGGCGCGGCGCGCGGCGCGCGGCGGCGCCACGTGCGCGTACGCCACCAGAAGTATAACATACTTCTGGTGTTACTTGCGTCTATTTCGTTTGTTTTAAGAGCTATCAAACAAGTACTCTAAGAGCGATGATTTGGGAATAGACAGGCGAGTTATTGAAATGTGTGTGCTGCGGAATTCACTAAACTGTTAATGAGGAAGACGCTATTGTTAACATGCGACTAAAATAGACTTCGGTACAAGCGAACACCAAGCACATTTGTCGGTGGGTTAGTATAGTTTAGTAGTCTAGTACTTAAGGAATGGAAATTGTGTTAAAATGAGACATGAAAGCCATGGGTTTCAAGTTCAATCAATCTGCCAGCATTTTCCCAACTTTTTGGGGTCAACTTCAAGTCTAACCGGATGCAGCTGAATACCAGTATTTTACATGGAGCGATTGCCTATTTAGCCTCCACAACCCAGTAACTGGGTAATACGTTACCCCTTGGTAAGACTGGTTGTCAGACTGACGACACGTAACGACTGTCAAAGATCCACGAATAACAGCCGGGACCAACGGCTTAACGTGCTTTCCGAGGCACGGAGGAGTCTTGGTATGTAAAGATGGTCACCCATCTACGGACCAAACCCGGCAAGCGTAGCTTAACCTGATGGGACATATTGTTTGTACTGTCACTGTCGCGAGTGAACTAAATCCAAAAACAGATCTACGGGACATATTGTTTGTACTGTCACTGTCGCGAGTGAACTAAATCCAATAACAGATCTACGGGACATATTGTTTGTACTGTCACTGTCGCGAGTGAACTAAATCCTATAACAGATCTACGGGACATATTGTTTGTACTGTCACTGTCGCGAGTGAACTAAATCCAATAACAGATCTACGGGACATATTGTTTGTACTGTCACTGTCGCGAGTGAACTAAATCCAATAACAGATCTACGGGACATATTGTTTGTACTGTCACTGTCGCGAGTGAACTAAATCCTATAACAGATCTACGGGACATATTGTTTGTACTGTCACTGTCGCGAGTGAACTAAATCCAATAACAGATCTACGGGACATATTGTTTGTACTGTCACTGTCGCGAGTGAACTAAATCCAATAACAGATCTACGGGACATATTGTTTGTACTGTCACTGTCGCGAGTGAACTAAATCCAATAACAGATCTACGGGACATATTGTTTGTACTGTCACTGTCGCGAGTGAACTAAATCCAATAACAGATCTACGGGACATATTGTTTGTACTGTCACTGTCGCGAGTGAACTAAATCCAATAACAGATCTACGGGACATATTGTTTGTACTGTCACTGTCGCGAGTGAACTAAATCCAATAACAGATCTACGGGACATATTGTTTGTACTGTCACTGTCGCGAGTGAACTAAATCCAATAACAGATCTACGGGACATATTGTTTGTACTGTCACTGTCGCGAGTGAACTAAATCCAATAACAGATCTACGGGACATATTGTTTGTACTGTCACTGTCGCGAGTGAACTAAATCCAATAACAGATCTACGGGACATATTGTTTGTACTGTCACTGTCGCGAGTGAACTAAATCCAATAACAGATCTACGGGACATATTGTTTGTACTGTCACTGTCGCGAGTGAACTAAATCCAATAACAGATCTACGGGACATATTGTTTGTACTGTCACTGTCGCGAGTGAACTAAATCCAATAACAGATCTACGGGACATATTGTTTGTACTGTCACTGTCGCGAGTGAACTAAATCCAATAACAGATCTACGGGACATATTGTTTGTACTGTCACTGTCGCGAGTGAACTAAATCCAATAACAGATCTACGGGACATATTGTTTGTACTGTCACTGTCGCGAGTGAACTAAATCCAATAACAGATCTACGGGACATATTGTTTGTACTGTCACTGTCGCGAGTGAACTAAATCCAATAACAGATCTACGGGACATATTGTTTGTACTGTCACTGTCGCGAGTGAACTAAATCCTATAACAGATCTACGGGACATATTGTTTGTACTGTCACTGTCGCGAGTGAACTAAATCCTATAACAGATCTACGGGACATATTGTTTGTACTGTCACTGTCGCGAGTGAACTAAATCCAATAACAGATCTACGGGACATATTGTTTGTACTGTCACTGTCGCGAGTGAACTAAATCCTATAACAGATCTACGGGACATATTGTTTGTACTGTCACTGTCGCGAGTGAACTAAATCCAATAACAGATCTACGGGACATATTGTTTGTACTGTCACTGTCGCGAGTGAACTAAATCCAATAACAGATCTACGGGACATATTGTTTGTACTGTCACTGTCGCGAGTGAACTAAATCCAATAACAGATCTACGGGACATATTGTTTGTACTGTCACTGTCGCGAGTGAACTAAATCCAATAACAGATCTACGGGACATATTGTTTGTACTGTCACTGTCGCGAGTGAACTAAATCCAATAACAGATCTACGGGACATATTGTTTGTACTGTCACTGTCGCGAGTGAACTAAATTCAATAACAGATCTACGGGATTATTGCTCTGTTCTTGGAATTGAACTGTATCTAGATACTTATATACCTATTGAATATTTACAAGAATAGTTCAAGTTTAACCTCTCAAGTGTCAATGATACACCGTTGGATCTTCAGAAAAAAAAAAGCTTTATATAGTATGTATATAAACGGTTACCATATACATATAAACGATGGCGAACGCGGGTTTACAGTAGTTATGAACCTATAGGGTTCAGTTTACATTCGAGCACACATTGACATGAACCTATGTGGTTCCTTAAGTATTGTATATCTGTGACACCTGGTCCCAAGATTTATGGAACTCGACTGTAAAATTTAATAACTGTGATGCATACAGGTGGGAACAATAGGGATCAGAACAAGGTCAAGCGAGCATTGTCTCGCCCTCCGAAGTCCAGACTTCACGCAAGGACTTCCAAGAGGTTTCGAACTGAATTCAGTTTCGGAGCATGCTCATGACAGATGAAAGAACATTTTGTTTGTATTGCAATGCTACAATATACGCCAGACAAATGTTTTAGTTTATTGGGAATATACTGCGTATTACCAATAGGTAGACTAGTAAGTAGCTATGCGAACAGTAGAACTTTTTTGCAACAATTAATATACCACTAAAGATCGGTTCTAAGATACGACCTGTAGAGGAGTACCAACGAACTGACAGAGGAAAGCAAATTTTGCCAGACTTGAAGCAGAGACGCTTCGCTCGGTCAATAATAGTTCTACAGTTCAAGCGTAGGTGTTGTTGTACTTATGAACGTAGTCATATAATTTAGCATATTCAATATAGATTCGAGTTCGATTATTGATTAACTAATATATTATTCCATTTATATTGTATTCAAGCATTAGTTTGCTTTGATATTCAGAAACATTATACTAACACTTTACATTTTGAATAACATTTAAAATGATCTAAGTTTTCTTTAAGCATGGACGTATCAAAGGAAAACAGTTGGTACCGTAAACTGGGGTTACTTTGATACCACTGGGGTTACTTTGATAACAACTTTTGACATATTAAAACTTATTTTTATAACATATAATCTACAACGCCAAAAAGAAACTATCTTAAATAGATGTATGATGCTTTGTAGATATTATTAAAATAAGTTTTTCATATGTCGAAAAACGTTAACAAAGTAACCCCGTAGTATCAAAGTAACCCCGGTTTACCGTATTCGTGTTCTTCTAAACTGAATATGGTTTTCTTCAAGATGTTATTTTCCTCAGCTTTAGATTTTTACAGTAGCCTCAAGTCTTATCTAGCTTGATGTAATCCAAACACAAAACATTCTGTTTTCTTGAGAAAAACAATGTTATTTAATAAACACATTTCTTGGAGTAAAAAGCAGGTAACTTGTAACAGCAAGCAGGTAACTTGTACTTCTCGTTCCATCCACGTCGAAACGAACACGAAGTCCAAACATTTGAACGAAATGGAAATGTTATTGTTTTAAGCGATTGTTGGATGCTGCCCGTCCTGGCGCCTCGAGGCCGCGCCGGCGCCCGGGCGCCCCTCGGGACCTGGTAATTCAATGAGTCCACCTCGGCCCGTGATCCCAACACGACTTGGATTTTAGATAGGAACTACGTTTAAGATATTGTGTTTACTCTAATAGCTCGCTTTTGTCTTATTTGAAGCTTTATGTTTTAAGGTGATAGCAGAAACATCGTTAGTTTGTTAAATGTAGTAGGTGCCTTTTTTTAGTAGACGTGTATTGATGAATTACTTTTTGACTTATTTTGAAAGTACTAAGTAACGTTTCTATGTAAAATCATAAGTGCATTCAGGTCTACGCATTTCATCGGAATTTAAGGCACTTTTTTTAGGATTTCGATCAATGAGATAAATCTATTATTAATTCCAATATTTGCATTGGTTCAGACGTATTAACTATTATATAGGTTTTAAATTAAAAACCTATCAAATATCTTATGTAGGTATTGTGTTGGCAAACAAATAGATTAGTTTTATTTGTTTTCAGAGGATCGAATAGTTGGCGATTCTAATCTACCAATATTCTATATCGGTTTGACATTGGCCTGCGACCGTTTGTTCTCATCGATGACAACACTAATGACTGTCGCTTGTCACCTTTTACTCCCAAGCATCACACCACCCACCCAGGCACCCACCCAGCAAATAATCGCGAACCGTGATTAGTAAGCGGGCAGCACTAACGTGTAATTACGATAATTACGTTACCGGCTAATTAATAAACCAATAATTGTGTGCGCATTGTTTGTTGTTTTTCGAGCTCGAGCCGACAAACAATCCGCGTTAATCAAGGCCCAACGTTTCGATGCAATGTTTGATGTCAAAACTAACAGCAGCGCGTAATTAAATGAAATATTGATCGATAACATTAGGCATTAATTAATATATTATATACTAGGTCTTACCTATGAAATTGCCGTGTAGTATGCAGAAAGTTAAAGTCATTTTTATATCAATATTTTTTATTTCTATCAATCAAAATATGCACCCATGCTACCGATGCACCTCTGCCAGCGCAGGGGTAATTTCTCAATGCCCTTATTGAAGAAGTCAGAGGTACGGGAGCCAACAAACTCTTCAAAGGCATTTTGTACTGCCTCACGGGTATTGAATATTTTCCCTGCCGAGGAGTTGTCCAAATTTTGAAAAAAGTAGAAGTCTGTCGGCGCAAGTTCTGGTGAGTACGGTGGATGACGCAAAACTTCCAAACCTAGCTCTAGTAGCTCAGAGACCGTCTGTTGTGCCATATGAAATCGAGCATTGTCGTGTAGGAGCAGTGGGGACGAGCGGTTAACCAAGGCTGGCCGGAGATTTACGAGCTTCTCAATCATTGTGTCCAGTTCCTCATAGTACATGTACAGTTATATAATGTTACATTTAACGTGGATAAGAGGAAACCAGTCTGTGGCGTATTTTGTGACATGACGCAGGCGTTTGACTTTGCGCATTATGGTACACTCTTAAATAAACTTGAAGAATACGGAATTAGAGGAAATGTTAACAATCTAATTATATCTTACTTACATAACAGAACTCAAATTAATATGAAAAGTAAACATGAAATTGTATTTCAATCCTCAGAAAGTATAGTTTCATTTGGTATGCCACAGGGGAGTGTTCTAGGGCCTCCTTTATTTATATTATACATTAATAATCTACGGAAAGGCATCCCTCACCCACTGACACTATTTGCCGATGATTCTATAAATCTAAGGGTAAAGTGGCTAGATGACAATAACTTAAAAAATTAACCTGACTTAAAGTAAATTAATACATTTTAGTCAACGGATCGAAGAGTGATACGAAGAGTATTTTAAATATATACTACGATGGACAGCCTATAGAAGAAGTAGAAAATATTTAGGGCTCCACATTGACAGAAAACTGAATTGGAAAACCCATATAGAAATCTTGTGCAAGAAAATCAGTAAATCTGCCTATGCCCTGCACATATTGTCGTCTATAATAGGTGTGGAGGCATTACTTACAGCCTACTATGGTTTAACAGAATCTCATCTACGCATTTTTTGGGGCAACTCAACAGAAAAAGACACGGTGTTCAAGGCTCAAAAGAGATGCGTTCGTTCAATATTTAAAATTAAACCTACTGATAGTTGCGTGCCTTACTTTAAAAAATATAAAATACTTACTTTGCCATGTCTGTACATTTTAGGAGTGGCTGTTTTTATTAAAACAAATCCACACTGATTTAAAGGACTAGATGAAGTAGTCCCACGTAATAGGCGCGACAACAACAGGATATGCTCTCATACTGCGAGAACAACCGTCATGCGAAAAGTATTTTCTGTATGGCTCCTATCATATTTAATAAATTACCTAAAAGTTGGAGAGAACTGCCCTTGTCACTGTTCAAACATAAGCTGAGAAACTTTTTGGTTAGTAAAATGTATTACAATGTTGTAGATTTTTTAAATGAAAAGGACTTTTCTATTCCGACTTCTAATATACATAGTTAAGAATAATAATTGAAAAATGTGAATTTTAATTCAATTGACTTTTGAATGATTCTTTTTGACTGCATAATAACGAATATTCTGGACATAATTTAATTTATTTTGACTGTAAAGATTGTTTAAATGAAAAGGATTTGATCGTATATACGATAATATCTTGACATCAATTATTATTTATTTGTTTTGTATTTTGTAATGAAATTTAGAAAATTAATTATTAATTATTTAGTTTTTTTTGTTTGTAAAATAAAATTAAATGTATTCTTTTATACCTACAGAATTTGTACGCCGTTATTGGCAAAACATGGGCGCTCACAGCATCTATTAATTCAATACCTTGCATGTCTGATTAGTCAGTTTATGTAAACGCATGTTTGACAAATAAATTATCTTTATCTTATCTTTACAAATAATGCTGGTGCCATTTGGTAAGAAGCTGTGACGACCATGACTTTTTGGGGTAAGTTTTCATTTGGGGCATTGCCTAGGCGCTGAACCAGGGTCTAACCAACATGATGACCGCTTACGATTATCAAAAAGAATTCATTTTTCATCGCAAGTGACAATGCGGTCCAAAACCCCTTCGTTTCTGTGTCTGTTAAGCAACGAAAGGCATATCTAGACGCACTGCCAGTTACCATCCCTACTTGGTTGCTATTCCACCGATTCGCCCTAAGTGCTTCCAAATGTCTTTTATAATGCGGACAGCAAAGGAGTGGAACTCACTACCTGCGTGTGTGTTTCCGAACGTATACAACCCTGATCTCTTCAAAGTGAGAGCGAACAGGCTTCTTCTGGGTAAGCTCACTCCATCGTCGACTTTGTCTCTGTCACCTCTAACCTAGACTAGAGTCAAGAGCAAACTCATCACAAATAAAAAAAAATACCTCAACACGTTTGTCGCACTGGCGCTCGTTCAGTTCGTGCGGCATCCGCTTATCAAGTATTTTTACCTTGCCAATTTGACGCAATTGGACCAATATTGTTTTGATGCTAACGTTGAAAGATGCTGCTAACTTAGCCGTAGATTGAGTATCGTCAGCTCCCACTATCGCCTTTAATTCGTCGTTGCTGACTTTAGTTTTCGGGTGACGACGGGGTTCATATTTTAGATCAAAATTTCCATGTCGGAAGCGTTCAAACCAATAACGAGTCGTGCGTACCTCCATACACATATTAATGTTGCAAGACGTTTGTGCGGCATTGCTACCGCGACGGAACTCGTATTCCATAATTACTAGTATTTTTATCGCGTCCATATTGATGAAAAAGATACAATTGTAGTGAAAATGAAACACTAATCAATAAACAAATGACTGAATATGAAAATAGATTTCCATATTTTTTGAATTTAGAATGTATTGTCAGCCATACATAAATTACGTTTCAAATGGCCAGTATTGTAAAACGGCAACTTCATACGTAAGACCTACTATATTCCTAATTTAGCGAGACCGTGCTCGTCATGAGATTATGAACGAATTCCAACTTCGTGACAACACGGTCACCTTGAACAATAGTCAGAACACAAACCGACTCCATCAATTACAAGGCCCAAATCAGTTGTGACTGGCATTCACCATAAAAACAAACGCGCTTTGAGTCGGTGACATTTCACTCGCCTTGTCGCAATCACTGACGTTTGTTACATCAAAGGAGAAAAATAAAAAGGCTTAAACGATAACGTGTATGTAACACATAACATGGCGGGCCGGGCGTCACCCCTTCCGCGCTGCGGTCGCACTCGGGCGCATCATAACTCATGTTTCCAAGCGACGGGACCTATTGTGGCGCTTGTACTTTTTTCGGCATTCGGCTTCGCAACATGATTGTTTAAAATCACAGAGCGTGTGCTCCCTGATAACATTTATATACTGCTGCTGACACTTAATTTTGTTCTCGTGCGCTGCTGACGTCGCCACGAGGATTACGCTTTTTTTTTCGCTTTTCTATTTTCATGTTCAATGTTCAGTGGCTCGAGATTTATTTTGAGATGGTAATTTTGTTCGGCTTTTTTGATGTTTAAAAAAGATAAGTTTTGGGACCAAAGCGGATTACACGAGTTTATTTGCTAGCATACATTCATGGTAATGATTTCTTGGACACAAAATATTGTTTTTATTTAATGCGTATTTGTCATGTAGAAGGAAAAAATATAATTATTTTCTTTATGAATACATTTCTCATGAATAGAATCCTCCTCGTATTAAATTCATCGTTCTTTACATAACTAAGCAGTGCTCCTAATTATTTTTCGAGGAAACATAATATTAATAAATGTGATAAAAAGCGCTTGAGTCAAAGACGGCATTAGCTTTGAATGTAACGCTTTCTGGACAATGGGGTGATGAAACGACCATCTTAGAATTTGCCTTTTGCTAATTAATACATCTAATTAAAGACGGGTTTCTCAAAGAGAGCGGCGCTGAGCACCTCCTCTGGTATAACTCATACCTGTAGCTCGGCTCTTATCTATACTTATAAAGGTAACATCTTGAAAACCGCTGATTCAATTTTGTTGAAATTTTCCCTGAGTTTGGGCAAAATTTCATACTAAGGATTGATGAGTTTTGATGATAGTACTTCATATATAAATGAGAGATGAGATTACGCAAGCGTCTGCGGACATGTTGGTAAAATATTTGTTTGAGGAGCAGGTGAAGTACGATAATCAGCTGGTACCTTAGTAATTTAGCTTTACACGAAGAATGAGCTAAGTTTATTCATGAAACACGTCATCACGGTCAAATCTCCAACTGCAAATTTAAGTTTGTAACCCCAAAAAAGATTTTTGTATGTGATAAAATTACAAATGAATGATTTTCGGACTTTTTCCTTTTTTGTGCTGTGAGACCTTACTTCTTACCCAACATCATTCTAAGTGAACGGTAAGTGCCCTACAGGTTTTGATTTACTTGTGAGTATCAAATATAATAATATAATAATAATAATATCTTAAGACATTGTTCACACACGGTCATCTGATCCCAAACTAAGCAGAGCTTGTACTATGGAAACCAGATAATTGATAAACTACATACATTACTTTTTTTTTTTGTAAATACATACTTATATAGATAATTAAACCCGTACTCAGGATAAACAGACATGTTCATGCACACAAATGTTTGTCCTGGATGGGAATCGAACCCGCGACCAGCGGCATGACAGGTAGCATCTTAACCAACCACGCCAGCTGGCCTGCCTCCTTCAATATGTCGCATAAATGGCCGTATCTTTTTATAGCGTTGACTTAGAAGCTTGACTTTATTAAAGCTCCAAAGGACCATAGACCTGCGTATTTGATATTAATTTCAACTTGATACCACCACGCGTTCCTGAGAAAAAGGGTCTTAACAGACTAACAGACAGGCAGACAACGAAGTGTTCCGTTTTTTTCTTTTTGAGGTACGGAATCCTAAAAAGAAATCTATGAACAGATATAGTAGAAACTAATCAATTACTTACAGAACTCTAGATGTGAAAAATATAAGTAAGTAAATAAAATCGAAGCTCTCCAGTAGCCTAAGATTGTGAGATCGCCTCAAGCCACTGCGTATTTATTATTCATACATATATAGCGTCTTCAATCTAGGTCTTCTTTATTAACTTAGTTTGAAGATGTTCGCAGGAAAATTACTATGAGTGATCTTTGTAGAAGTATCTCAAGGAGTAGGTACTACCGCAGTTTCCAGTCTTTACTATACTTTTGTGAAAGGCAAAAAATACAATACATTTGGTATTCAGCTAAAGACTGACAGAATGTTACATTAACTAAAGAGACCAGGAGCACCACAATGCTAAGGAATGTTCAAACGAGATCTTTTGTAGCGACTTCTAATTAAATCGTGGAAGAATTCTGGATTAGCGTCTCACGTGTCGGCGCGGATTACTCGTCGCGCCGCGCGTCGGTTCCGGGAAGACATGTTCCTTCACGACTGCTTATTAAATTAATTAGCTACCCTATTGTATCTATTTAATCTGCCTTCCCGAGACGAGAGATTTGTTGATTGTCTAATAGGAAAGACTTCCCTGTTTCATTCTCAATTTCAGTTGAACATATTATTTTATTTCGAATTTCATTATGAGTAATCGCGCGTCTTTTGTTGTTCGATACACTATGTTTCTCTCCAATTATGGATGTGACGACAGGGACTTAGCGAAAATAATAAATGGTATTTACAGATTAACATAAAATACAAACAATAACAATCAATTAATCTGCCTAGCCTTTTCCCAACTATGTTGGGGTCGGCTTCCAGTCTACCGGATTCAGCTGAATACCAGTATTTCACATGGAGCGACTGCCTATCTGACCTCCACAACCCAGTTGCTGGGTAATACGATACCCCTTGGTAAGACTGGTTGTCAGACTTTCGGGCTTCTGACAACCCGTAATGACTGTCAAAGACCCACGAATGACAGCCGGGACCAACGGCTTAACGTGCTTTCCGAGGCACGGAGGAATCTCGGTATGAAAAGATGGTCACCCATCCACAGACCAGTTCCGGCAAGCGTACCTTAACCTGATGGATCGACCCGTGCAGCTGTTATTAGTTAGCCACGAGCTCCTCTATACAAACAATAACCAGGAAGTTTAATACCGAAATTGCACTCACCATACCTACATTACGCCAGAGTTGCTGTTAAATTCAAATTCTTTATTTTAGATCTTAGAGTGTTAGTATCACTTAGCCTAATTGTTAGTTAATAATAATTTAAAATATATATTAATTGGCGACATGAACATCTCTGCGCATATGTCCGCTCAGTGTCTGATGAACAACCCATCTATTTTATCCGCCAATGAAGCAAGGATGTAATTACGGCTAACTCTGAAACGCCGCAGAAATGACGGCATGCAAGTCATCTAGTCTCGCTTCCGCAAACATACCTGACAAATCGAGGCAGTCCCAACTCCACTCTCATTATAAGCCTTCTGCGTATACCTAACCCACAAGCTGCACGAGTAGAACGACATTTGCAGGTGTGTTAGTACGCACTTTAAACACCATAACTACACTCTTTGTTGCATTATACCTCAAGCCATGAGCCTCCGCATAGCTCTCACAGATGGCGAGCAGCTCCCTTATAGCACAGATTGATGGACTGAGTAGCACCATATCATCAACGTAACTTAGACTGTTGACCATCTTTCCATCAATAGAGCATCCGACCAAGGAGCGACTCAGCTCACCAACCAGCTGGTCCATATACAAGTTAAACAGACTAGGTGAAGTGAACCCCCCAGTTAAAATTCAAAGTGAACGGAACGGCCGGCCGCCATATTTTTTGGCAACGTATAATTTGTTATTTAGACTACACTGTAATACGAGAAAGCTACGAATACTTTACGACGTGAAATTACGATGCGGAGGGGAAAAAATTAACATTCTAGCTTCATACATTTTGTCCAGTTATTCGACGAATGCGGGCAACGGCGCGCGGCCTTCGCAAGGTCTACTATTTGTGTGAATTGGTGTTATGAGCGCCGGCTCGCATGTCCGCGGCGAGTTACACCCTCCCCATTTACTGGTAACTGTTTAAAATAGCCGTGTTCAACATTCACAAACCGTTGTTACCGACGAGTGCTATTAGACGCAATCTATAACTTCCTAGTAGAAAAGTTAATACAGGCGCGGTACGTCATGTCCTGCTGCAGCACAACAATGTAGTCGCGGTACGTCATGTCCTGCTGCAGCACAACAATGTAGTCGCGGTACGTCATGTCCTGCTGCAGCACAACAATGTAGTCGCGGTACGTCATGTCCTGCTGCAGCACAACAATGTAGTCGCGGTACGTCATGTCCTGCTGCAGCACAACAATGTAGTGACGGTACGTCATGTCCTGCTGCAGCACAACAATGTAGTCGCGGTACGTCATGTCCTGCTGCAGCACAACAATGTAGTGACGGTACGTCATGTCCTGCTGCAGCACAACAATGTAGTCGCGGTACGTCATGTCCTGCTGCAGCACAACAATGTAGTGACGGTACGTCATGTCCTGCTGCAGCACAACAATGTAGTCGCGGTACGTCATGTCCTGCTGCAGCACAACAATGTAGTCGCGGTACGTCATGTCCTGCTGCAGCACAACAATGTAGTGACGGTACGTCATGTCCTGCTGCAGCACAACAATGTAGTCGCGGTACGTCATGTCCTGCTGCAGCACAACAATGTAGTCGCGGTACGTCATGTCCTGCTGCAGCACAACAATGTAGTCGCGGTACGTCATGTCCTGCTGCAGCACAACAATGTAGTGACGGTACGTCATGTCCTGCTGCAGCACAACAATGTAGTCGCGGTACGTCATGTCCTGCTGCAGCACAACAATGTAGTCGCAGTACGTCATGTCCTGCTGCAGCACAACAATGTAGTCGCGGTACGTCATGTCCTGCTGCAGCACAACAATGTAGTGACGGTACGTCATGTCCTGCTGCAGCACAACAATGTAGTCGCGGTACGTCATGTCCTGCTGCAGCACAACAATGTAGTCGCGGTACGTCATGTCCTGCTGCAGCACAACAATGTAGTCGCGGTACGTCATGTCCTGCTGCAGCACAACAATGTAGTGACGGTACGTCATGTCCTGCTGCAGCACAACAATGTAGTCGCGGTACGTCATGTCCTGCTGCAGCACAACAATGTAGTCGCGGTACGTCATGTCCTGCTGCAGCACAACAATGTAGTCGCGGTACGTCATGTCCTGCTGCAGCACAACAATGTAGTCGCGGTACGTCATGTCCTGCTGCAGCACAACAATGTAGTCGCGGTACGTCATGTCCTGCTGCACCACAACAATGTAGTCGCGGTACGTCATGTCCTGCTGCAGCACAACAATGTAGTGACGGTACGTCATGTCCTGCTGCAGCACAACAATGTAGTCGCGGTACGTCATGTCCTGCTGCAGCACAACAATGTAGTCGCGGTACGTCATGTCCTGCTGCAGCACAACAATGTAGTCGCGGTACGTCATGTCCTGCTGCAGCACAACAATGTAGTGACGGTACGTCATGTCCTGCTGCAGCACAACAATGTAGTCGCGGTACGTCATGTCCTGCTGCAGCACAACAATGTAGTCGCGGTACGTCATGTCCTGCTGCAGCACAACAATGTAGTGACGGTACGTCATGTCCTGCTGCAGCACAACAATGTAGTCGCGGTACGTCATGTCCTGCTGCAGCACAACGATGTAGTCGCGGTACGTCATGTCCTGCTGCAGCACAACAATGTAGTCGCGGTACGTCATGTCCTGCTGCAGCACAACAATGTAGTGACGGTACGTCATGTCCTGCTGCAGCACAACAATGTAGTCGCGGTACGTCATGTCCTGCTGCAGCACAACAATGTAGTCGCGGTACGTCATGTCCTGCTGCAGCACAACAATGTAGTGACGGTACGTCATGTCCTGCTGCAGCACAACAATGTAGTCGCGGTACGTCATGTCCTGCTGCAGCACAACAATGTAGTCGCGGTACGTCATGTCCTGCTGCAGCACAACAATGTAGTCGCGGTACGTCATGTCCTGCTGCAGCACAACAATGTAGTGACGGTACGTCATGTCCTGCTGCAGCACAACAATGTAGTCGCGGTACGTCATGTCCTGCTGCAGCACAACAATGTAGTGACGGTACGTCATGTCCTGCTGCAGCACAACAATGTAGTCGCGGTACGTCATGTCCTGCTGCAGCACAACAATGTAGTGACGGTACGTCATGTCCTGCTGCAGCACAACAATGTAGTCGCGGTACGTCATGTCCTGCTGCAGCACAACAATGTAGTGACGGTACGTCATGTCCTGCTGCAGCACAACAATGTAGTCGCGATACGTCATGTCCTGCTGCAGCACAACAATGTAGTCGCGGTACGTCATGTCCTGCTGCAGCACAACAATGTAGTCGCGGTACGTCATGTCCTGCTGCAGCAGAACAATGTAGTCGCGGTACGTCATGTCCTGCTGCAGCACAACAATGTAGTGACGGTACGTCATGTCCTGCTGCAGCACAACAATGTAGTCGCGGTACGTCATGTCCTGCTGCAGCACAACAATGTAGTGACGGTACGTCATGTCCTGCTGCAGCACAACAATGTAGTCGCGGTACGTCATGTCCTGCTGCAGCACAACAATGTAGTCGCGGTACGTCATGTCCTGCTGCAGCACAACAATGTAGTGACGGTACGTCATGTCCTGCTGCAGCACAACAATGTAGTCGCGGTACGTCATGTCCTGCTGCAGCACAACAATGTAGTCGCGGTACGTCATGTCCTGCTGCAGCACAACAATGTAGTCGCGGTACGTCATGTCCTGTTGCAGCACAACAATGTAGTGACGGTACGTCATGTCCTGCTGCAGCACAACAATGTAGTCGCGGTACGTCATGTCCTGCTGCAGCACAACGATGTAGTCGCGGTACGTCATGTCCTGCTGCAGCACAACAATGTAGTCGCGGTACGTCATGTCCTGCTGCAGCACAACAATGTAGTGACGGTACGTCATGTCCTGCTGCAGCACAACAATGTAGTCGCGGTACGTCATGTCCTGCTGCAGCACAACAATGTAGTGACGGTACGTCATGTCCTGCTGCAGCACAACAATGTAGTCGCGGTACGTCATGTCCTGCTGCAGCACAACAATGTAGTCGCGGTACGTCATGTCCTGCTGCAGCACAACAATGTAGTGACGGTACGTCATGTCCTGCTGCAGCACAACAATGTAGTCGCGGTACGTCATGTCCTGCTGCAGCACAACAATGTAGTCGCGGTACGTCATGTCCTGCTGCAGCACAACAATGTAGTCGCGGTACGTCATGTCCTGCTGCAGCACAACAATGTAGTGACGGTACGTCATGTCCTGCTGCAGCACAGCAATGTAGTCGCGGTACGTCATGTCCTGCTGCAGCACAACAATGTAGTCGCGGTACGTCATGTCCTGCTGCAGCACAACAATGTAGTCGCGGTACGTCATGTCCTGCTGCAGCACAACAATGTAGTGACGGTACGTCATGTCCTGCTGCAGCACAACAATGTAGTCGCGGTACGTCATGTCCTGCTGCAGCACAACAATGTAGTCGCGGTACGTCATGTCCTGCTGCAGCACAACAATGTAGTGACGGTACGTCATGTCCTGCTCCAGCACAACAATGTAGTCGCGGTACGTCATGTCCTGCTGCAGCACAACAATGTAGTCGCGGTACGTCATGTTCTGCTGCAGCACAACAATGTAGTGACGGTATGTCATGTCCTGCTGCAGCACAACAATGTAGTGACGGTACGTCATGTCCTGCTGCAGCACAACAATGTAGTGACGGTACGTCATGTCCTGCTGCAGCACAACAATGTAGTGACGGTACGTCATGTCCTGCTGCAGCACAACAATGTAGTCGCGGTACGTCATGTCCTGCTGCAGCACAACAATGTAGTGACGGTACGTCATGTCCTGCTGCAGCACAACAATGTAGTGACGGTACGTCATGTCCTGCTGCAGCACAACAATGTAGTGACGGTACGTCATGTCCTGCTGCAGCACAACAATGTAGTCGCGGTACGTCATGTCCTGCTGCAGCACAACAATGTAGTGACGGTACGCCATGTCCTGCTGCAGCACAACAATGTAGTGACGGTACGTCATGTCCTACTGCAGCACAATAACGCCGCATTTATTCCGGAGTAGGGGAAATAACTTTCTACTTTGCAATTATGGCCGCACCACTGGGAGCTAATACAAAGTATATTAACATACGCTTTGTCGCGTTTGCACGCATACTGCTCGTAGGAAAACCAGTTCCTACGTAGAAATGAACAGGGTATAAAGATGCAGTTAAGGCAGAAATTCGAGATGAAAATTTATGGGAAAATATTTCCGTGCACAAACAATGTAAAGATCGCAAGGAACCGAATGTTTCACAACCTTTAGAGTTCCTAATAATACAGTTTCGGTCAACAACGTAACATTTTAAAACAATTGCGGGCGTCCAACACTGAATTTTAACAAATCTGGCGCAGCGTTGGTTTCTTTCGCCGTCGCCTAATAGGTGTGTAATTTAGCAGTAATTCAGCAGTGCGTTGTGCAGGCCGAAGCAGCAGTTATTACGGTGCACAGTTTCAATTACGCTGCGCCACTGGGCCGCTCGTCTGGCGACCACTTTACATACGGTTGAGCTCGCTGCACCGCTAGCGTAGTGGTACCGCAGAAAAATGATGTCGTCGATATATTTTACACTTGCAAATCTATTACAACATATACTAAATATGTTGTAATAGATTTTTATTTTCTCCAAGAAATATTATACCTACCTACATAGATACAATACAATTTTTATGATGGATTCGTACCTTGGATAGATTGGCTTGGTTTTGTCTACCTCGTTGTTCTAGCAATTAGTAAACACAACTGCTGAACCCATGTTCCTGGGCTATGATGGTCCTCAGATTGAGCAAAGTGTTGTCATAATCATTTTATTTGGAATAGGTGTTGGTACAGTATTGGTCTATACAATTCAGTAATTAAGTTTTCTAATACATGGTCAAACATTAGACATGCACAACTTTACAATATATTTAATGCTAGAGCTAGCTAGTTTCTGTCATTCATTATTTTTACAATACATTCAGAATTCATCAAAATGTTCCATCAAGAATTTCTCTGTTGCACTCCGTAATCTGGATTAGTGTGCGGTTGATGGCTGTTGGCTTGCCTATACATTGTACCAAACATATTTGGTCTACCAAACAATGTGCAAGTATTAAAACACCTCTGCCGTCCTACCAGTCGGGAGCTACGGGCGTGATGATATGGGACTTTGGTAGTTAACAACCAGCAAACTGAACAATAGTGGATCCACATTAATGACACGAGCTTTGCACCGGAAGGCTGTGTGACCGTCTCGTCTCCCGCATGACCCAGTGGGCCGGCCCGCCGGTAGGCTTGTGCGGTTCACCCTTCTGTGCCGCTCACCGCAATAGTTCAATGTGCCGCTGGAACTGCGTTTAAATTGATTTTAGTTACATTACATTGCAGTTAGGGGGTGCATTTGTATTAGAGCACCCTAATGTGTGTTTAGTTATGTTGCAAATTGTTCAGTTTATGAAGTGCTTCCAACATGTGCTGATAAAAATTATAGATCATGAGAACTTCCTAGGGATAAAAAGTACGACATATGAGCTCTTTTGCAAACAATGACGCCATAAACGACACAAATGTTTTGACAAAACAGCAAAACTAATTCATTTTTAACCTTTCGTATCATTATTACAAAAATAACTATAGATACGATTCGATTGTTATTTTGTAAGTACTTCCACTCTTAGGTATTAGGAACCATTCAACATACCTACTGTGAGCTGCAACTCAAATGGTACTGAAAGTAAATCCGAGAATAAAACGAAAAGTAAGAGTAACGCTAGCTTCTTGTTAGTACTACGCTTGTTACCGCGTACCTTGCTCAACAAATAACCTGCGACCACGACCAGGTCGCGAGGTCACGTGATCGCACGACCAGCGGTCGCTAAGTGGATCCGCTGCGGACGACAACGGGTTTAATGGTCGCCTTCAGGAGTCGAAATGCGCCGAAATGTTGGTGAAATTCAAAAGTTTTTACCGCGTGACCGAACAAAAATTGTTTTTGTGAAGGTTGATTTTGTTTTGTTCCACGGTTTGAGCTTTTGATGGAACGGTGAAGAACTGTATTTACAGTTCTTTCTGACAACGTATGGTGGCAACTGTACGTGGATACATTATTGTCTCAGTGAGAGCGTTCAAGTAAATTGCTCTAGTAGCTTATTGATACTGATATGTTTGAGGATGCGAATCGTGCACATTTGCCCGATCTGGTTTAATAATAACATACGTAGTATTGTGGGAAATTTTGCCTTAAATATGAGTTCAACTAAAATCCGTCAACATTTTCAGGTGGTATAAAATAATATTAAAATCAATTACTCCGTAGCGCGGTGTTTCCTTGCGGGACAGCACGGCGCTATTATGTCGCGACGTTCAGTTACCGGTGCATCTACCTGTGCCCTGAGCTTACCTACATACTTATACAGTATACTAGTATGTAACTCCTTGCATATACCCACTTTTACTACGCATGCCTCCGAAGACGATGATGAAAGGCATTGGTTGCAAAATCAAAAGTCATTTATTCAAACTAGGCTCAGAATCAGCAGTTTTATAACGTCTAAATTATATAAGACAGTCCCTCTAACCCCCGCTCGCCACCACTTCTTAGTGCTTTAGCTGGAAAGGAGAAGTGGCGCAACAAAATAACAAAACATATTGTGTGTGGGGTGCAATAAATGAGCTTCCGCGAGGCTGCACCAGACAGTTAGGTGTAGCTACTGCCCTTCTGTCAAGAATTAGATTAATAGACAACAAAGACACATTATTAATTACAAAACATAAGTACGTTTGAAGGGCTTGGAAAAAAAACATTGTTAAAGGAACTTTTCAAATAAATATAAAAAAAAATAATAATAATATAAATAAACAAAAAAAAAAAACTGGCGATAGAAGTGAAAACTTAAACGTAAAACTATGCAAACCTAATAACATAACTATGTAAACATGTCGCTGTGTCGAGGTGTCGCGCTGTCGCAGTGACGAGAGCTCCCCACACCAAAAATAGTTCAACGCGCCTAAAAAAGTTTTCACTTTAAAAAAATATTGTACAATGTATTGGCGCCAAAATTAGAAAACTCAATGAACAATCGTATCAAAATGACAGATTCCAAATTCAAATGTATGTATTTCTTATTTTTAATTGTAACAGTATTTATGGCCGGACTGTGTATACAGAGAATCAGGACTGGTGACGCGGAAGCAAGCGATGTACAGTTGTCCGTGTGAGAAGCAGCTCGTTCTGAAGTCGACACCCGCAGCCTTCAGTAGCAATTTCCCATTGCTTGCGAAGTTTTTCGTTTTTGGTGAATTAATGGACGAATTCCATTGCCATCCACAGCTTGAATGAAATCCATAAACATTAAAAAAATTTACAGTGTAAAAAAAATCCAATTGTAGGTATATTTTCAATGTGGCCGAAAAAGGTATTGTTGTGGTATAGAAACAGCTGTATAGTTGTAGAAATTAACAGGTTTTGTAAATTCATAGTTTTGGTTCTACTATAGAGGTATGAGGAACAGGGTGTGAATTTCACGCATCCTCCATAGAAAAGGGAGGATCCTCCGACCAGACGGGCGTTGTGTTTGGTGGGTATTGATATCGAAACGTTGTCCAGGATTTTGCTGTGACGTCAGTGTGAAGCGTAGTTCGCATGTGACGTTGTAGACGCCGCCCGCTCAAGCCAAAGAACACTTACATCGTGAAAAATATTATTTCCACATAATCATTTCTTTTACTTTGTAACTTGTTATAAAAATTGGAAATAAGTCTTAGCTAACCAAGAACACAATTTGGTCCGTTTGCCCGGTGTATAAATTATTTAGTATGTATAGGAAGATCTTAAATACCTGGTCAACCGAGCTCTGTTCGGATGAAAATAGAGAAAACGAATTTTCCCAGACATGAGACCTAGCTAGATCTATTTTTCTCCTCCGTAAACCTCTATATATTGTTGGAGCCGTTTTCGAGAACGTGATTACGAGTATGTATACAAATATTGCTCAATTAATAGTATAGGATAGGATGTCTGCACCCTCATATGGATACCAAACAACACACATTTTCACAATATTCAATACCTATGTCCTATATTATAATAAAACCTCTCCCAAATAATTTAGCTAATAAACCAGCTATCCATTATCATACAGAGTACAAAACCGAGTCTGCTTAGCACATCCATTAGGAATAATTGCGGCCGCCGTCCCGGGACACAGGACATTGCACGTACCGTGTCCGGGCCGCGGGACGGGCCGCGGGACAAGCGATTAATGAAATTTGGAAACGTGGGACACTGTTGACATTAGTAGGTTGTCGTGCAGCCACTTGATTGATATAATTTTCGAAGTAGCTTGTGTTGGTGCTGTGAGCGATAGAGGTGATTTGTCAGCGACCGTGGATGTGTTTAGTTTAGTTCCAGTTGTGTCGCCTGCTTCTGTTACCACGTTCGTTATGGGGGAAATTGATGGAGTGTCTCGTATCCGTTCAGTTTCACTTGCAGCTTTAGGATAAATGCAGATTTGGGACAGAGATCTCTCTGTTTAAAAAATAGTGTGATACTTTTGAACTAAAATTATCTCAAAATTACTAAAACGTAGCTACTAATATTAGGTTTTGATGTTGTATGAAATTATACCGATCTCATGTAACATCTTCGTTCAGAAAGTAAATTCTTTTAAAGTTCTTGTGACTTCATTAGATTCGGAGACGTGATACTACGTAAATAGAATGTTCTAAGAATTTCAGGGATCAATGAAAATCTATTTAAATCAAGTTCAAACTGAAAGTCAGAGCATGCTAATGGGCATAAATAATGTGACTTCAATATTTGCTTTTGTCTACAACTCAATATTAGTTTGCCGCGTAGGTGCCCTAGAAACGCCTAAAACATAATTGCTGGTTAAAGCTAAGGTGAACAGTCGGATTATGTTCGAAATAAACAGTGTATATATTTCTTCATTAACTCATTAAATACTACGTTCTATTTGTACGTATTTGATTTCAGTGTTCCATTTGACCTCCAACTGGAACGATTGATACTGACCATTAATCATAGTGCCAGACTTACTGGGTCACTTCGTACAGCCAATATTGAAATAGCGAACACTTAGATTTATGACTAAATGCCATAAGTTTATACCTTAATGGAAAAACATGATAGTTCCAGCGAAGTGATCATAACGTTGTGAAATGTCGACATTAATAAAAATGGACAAATAATGTATTCAGTTTATTGGCAAAGAGACAAGTTATCATATTGTTGATACTTCTTAGGCCCATTTAGATAAAGACAAGCATGAAATAATACATGTTTGTACTAAAGATAGATATGTAGACCTTCAAACGTTTATTCAGTGCACACAAAAGACAGCACACTACACAAATTTCCATGTAAGACTAATGATGATTCATAAAACAACTAATATTATTTTAACACTATATAAATAGGATTTCTTCTATTTTCACTCATAAAATAGATGCTTCTTATTTGACACTTTGTATCAGATTCGAGTGCAAAGTGGGCGTCGAAGTTATGGGCGAATTACCTTACTGAATGCTACTTCTTACGTCATCTCATACTTTATCTATCAAAATCTCACGGTCAATTTAGTTCAACTCGCTGACACGCTCGTAAGGGTAGTGCTAGTGTAAATTCGAATTATCAACCAAATTTTTAGAATGCCGATCATGAAACTCGCCGCGGATTCAGATTCGAAGTTGAGAATGAGATCTTACAGAATCACACTCCCGAACTTGTAATTTAAATCTACCGGTAGATACAGCTGTTAAAACAAAAGTCGCATCTGGTAAAATTTCTCATGAATCGTCCTCTTTGAAGAATTGTATTGAAAATACATTTTGTCCAATTAGCTTTTTGCTTCTGAAAGCAGATTATATTTTAAGTTATAATTCGTAATTTATGCCCTAAATGTGGTTAATGTTCCATTATTCATTGTAATATTGCTTGATACAATAGCTAATGGTAGCACCAATGTTAAACCTAGTCATTATGCTATACTCAATGCTACACAGTGAATATAATACCTAAAACATTAAAAACAACATGTGTCAGTGCTGATGCCTACTTTTCAAATTCAGCTTTATCAAAAACGGGATTTTCATTTCTCTGAGCAGCCTAAATAGATCATCCGGCCTTTTATGCGAGCTTTATCCGACCATTAGATGACCGGGTTTTCAGTCAAGGAAAGCCCTTTGAAAATATTATAACTCACGCGGGGATACATGTGATATAGCTGGGTATTCATAGACGCAAGACAGGCGGAGTATAGCAGGCGGTACGCAATCAGCGTGCGAAGTGGTAAACCTTTTTTATATTTGGCGAGCGTACGTGCCGGCCGGGCCCACACGCGGGCCGCGTGCCGCGCGCCGCCTGTCCAATCTACCGCCGCCCGGCGCGCACTGATACTTAGTTTTGACATACAATACATGTATTTATTGCATGCGGTGGATATAAAGCTTGACAGCCAATCAAGTTGCTGATACTGTTGTGGTGGTTGCAGTATAGCGGTATAGGTTGGGAAAAGATTGTTTGGCCTTCACAGTTTGACTTTTACCATTCATAAAGCCGCAGCACTAAATACTTACCGCATGTTTAACACAAAATATAAAAATTACCAAACAAACATTCTTGTAAGGATTCCTTTATAGCCTCCGACCCTTATAATCGTTATGAAAAGTTGTTATCGGCCACATAATTACATTGAATTCAATATTCATGCCACCACGTTCCGAAGCCAGTTGAACAATATCTGGGCACACTAAAACTTCAAAGTTTAATTATTGTTTAAAACGTTGTATTTGTTGTTCATTGCTAAGTAGTTAACAGTTATACTTTGTTCCAGACAGTTGTAAAGTTCTATGTAAAACTTGACAAAAGGTTATTAAATAATTTCCGGGAAAAACTAATTATTAGACTCAGTTTTCTGGGAAAAATGAATATTTACATTTTTCGTACTGTTAGAATTAATTCCTTCACTGATACAGAAGTTTTGTGGTGTTGCAAAGTCAAAGGCAAATCATTTATTTCAAATAGGCACATAAAAGGCACTTTTGAATGTCAAAATTTACAAAAAAAAATAGAATTGAATCTAGTCGCCCCTTCCAAAAGGTAGTTTCGTATGAACGGAGAAGAATGGGCAAGAAACTCCACCTTATTTTGTATAACTACATTAATTATATGTCAAAACCTAGAATGAAATTACTATACCGCAATAGGCAAAAAACTACAAATAAAGCAATGACAGTTAACTAAAGTATGATAGATACATGTTGCTCACATATTTAGTAGTAGATGATTTTCCAATTTTTTTTTAAGTTAAAAGAGAATTTAAAATCAATGTCAAACAATAATAAATTATACAATGAAATGGGCAACCAGTTTGATTTTGTCTAGACTCTAGATTTTCCTACGGAGCAGGATCAGCATGTTTCCAAGCATTCTTTTCTTGGATATAATCCTTTATTTTGTAATACTTATGCTTGTTTACAAAGTGTACTTTTAGTATGAGTTTCAAATTTTCTTTCATTTAATTGCAATATATTATCTGCAATACAAAAAACGTAACTTTTCAAATTTTCTAAAATCAAAATTTTATTGTAACATTTAACACAGTACCTACCCGATAAAAGATTTATGTACTTTAGATAATCTGAAAAATGGTTGATCTATTTTACAGACCTATCAATAGTACCTTCATAATACTCTTGATACTTTTAAATAGTTCCCTAAGATATTCGCGGCGAAGTAGATTGTAAATTGCTCGAACAGCTCTCTTTTGCAAAATAAAAATGGATTCAATGATCACCGGGCTGGAAGCAAGGGCTGTGGTCCACCCACCAAAGCCCGGGGCAGGGGCAAGCCCTCCGCCTCCGCTACCGCCGTCACGGCCGCAGCCGCCGCCACGGCCGCCGTCGCTGCCGCCTCCACTGCCGTCGCCGCCGTACTCACTGCGGCAGAGCCCTCACAGGAGGCTCAGGGGGGGGCTAATATGGAGTGCCAGTAATGGCCCCATTACGCCTCCTCCAGGCGAACATCAACCACTGCGTCGCCGCTCAGGATCTGTTGCTCCAGAGCATGGCGCAGTGGTCGATTAACATCGCCGTGGTCGCTGAGCCGTACTTTGTCCCGCCCAGTGATTACTGGGTGGAGGACCTGAGCGGCTCAGTGACCCTCATTTCGTCGGCCGCCGCCGGTACCCTGTCCCTCGAAGCCGTCAAGAGGGGACAGGGTTGCGTTGCAGCACGGTTCGGGGGGATTGTCGTGGTAGGGGTATACTTCTCCCCGAACCGAACTCTCGCCGAGTTCCACAACTCCCTTGCGGAGTTGAAAAACGTCGTCGTCGGGTTTCGTTCCCTTCCCGTGCTCGTCCTCGGGGACTTCAACGCCAAGAATGTGGCTTGGGGTTCCCGGTATACGGACACACGGGGCAGGATGGTGGAGAACTGGGCTCTGGAGACAGGCCTGGTCATCCTACTCCGACCACCGGTACATCCGGTTTGATGTCTCCGCCCAGACCTCGAGCGCGCCGGTCCGACAGGCCCCGAGTGGTCCGCGGTGGGCGCTGAAGAAGCTGGACCGGGAGCTCCTCCTGGAAGCCTCGATCGTGCAGGCCTGGGTGTCACCACCGGACAGGCCTGCCGACATCAACGACGAGGCGGAGTGGTTCCGGGAGGCCATGTCCGAAATATGTGACGTGGCAATGCCCCGGGTCCAGCCCGGTCGCGCCTGGCGCCAGGTGTATTGGTGGTCGCCGGAGCTGGCGGCTCTGCGCGAGGCGTGCGTTGCTGCGCGGCACCGGTACACCAGGCACCGCAGGCTCCGTATCCGCCCTCCGGATACGGAAGCCATTCAGGCGGAGCTGTACGAGGGGTACAGAGCGGCGAAGACCGCCCTCCGAGCGGAGATCTTGCGAGCCAGGGATCTGGCTCGCGAGGAGTCGCTGGAGACTCTAAACAGGGACCCATGGGGACGCCCTTATAAAATGGTGCGGAATAAACTCCGCCCATGGGCGCCCCCGCTGACGCAGAGTCTCCGGCCCCAGCTCGTGGAGGACGTGGTGAGCGCTCTGTTCCCTTCGCGAGGGGAACATACTCCCCCGCCCATGGCTCCGCTTCCTGCGGTGCCCATTGCGGACCACATCACCGACGACGACGACGATGCTCCGGAAGTGACCGAGGTAGAGTTGAGAGCGGCGGTACGTAGGCTGAGTGCCAAAAATGCCGCCCCAGGACCCGACGGCTTACCTGGAAGAGCCTGGGTTCTGGCCTTTGGGGCTCTCGGGCCTCGACTAGGGGGGCTCCTAAGCGCATGCTTGGAGAGGGGCCAGTTCCCACTTCGTTGGAAGACGGGGAAACTGGTCCTCATTAAGAAGCCGGGGCGCCCTGCGGACTCTCCGTCCGCTTACCGACCCATCGTGCTGCTCGACGAGGTGGGCAAGCTCTTTGAAAGAGTTATTGCAGACCGCCTCGTCGGGTGGCTGGTGCAGGAGGGGCCGGATTTGGCGGAGAGCCAGTTTGGTTTCCGCAGGGGGCGCTCTACGGTGGACGCCATCATGCGCGTGCGAGCCCTCACGACGGGGGATGCTGTGGCCCGGGGTGGGGTCGTCTTGGCGGTGTCTCTAGACATCGCCAACGCCTTCAATACCCTGCCCTGGAGTTGCATCAGGGAGGCACTCCGGTATCACCGGATGCCGACCTACCTCTGTCGAGTGGTTGAGGCCTATTTGACGGATAGGGCCGTCATCTACCCCGGTCATCAGGGAGAGTGGAACCGGCGAGAGATGTCGTGCGGTGTCCCACAGGGATCGGTCCTGGGGCCGCATTTGTGGGACATCGGGTACGACTGGGTGCTGCGCGCCGACCTCCCTAGCGGCGTCAGCGTAGTATGTTACGCTGACGACACGCTGGTCCTGGCGCAGGGGAGGTCGCACCAGGCGGCGGCTGAATTAGCGACACGCGGGGTTGCGATAGTCGTTGAGAGGATCCGGCAGTTGGGACTCGAGGTGGCCCTGCACAAGTCCGAGGCCATGTGTTTTCATGGTCCTCGGAATGCGCCACCGTCGGGTTCCCAAATAACGGTAGGAGGGGTTCGCATCGGAGTCGAGTCGACGATGAAGTACCTGGGACTCGTCCTCGACAGCCGGTGGAACTTCGTGGAGCATTTCCGACGTTTGGCTCCCAGACTGGAGCGGGCTGGGGCTGCCTTGAAGCGGCTCCTGCCCAATCTAGGTGGTCCAAACGCCTCCTGCCGGAGGCTTTACGCGGGGGTCGTGCGGTCCATGGCCCTTTACGGGGCACCGGTGTGGGCGCGTTCCCTGAGGCTGCGGCCAGTCCGCCGGTTGAACGCGTCCCAGAGGGTCATGGCCATTCGGCTAGTCCGGGGTTACCGCACGGTCTCCGGTGAGGCGGCGAGCCTCCTTGCCGGATTGCCGCCGTGGGATCTGGAGGCGAAAGTCCTCGCGCACGTGTGGGAGTGGCGCGAGGAGGCAAAACGCCGGGGCGTAACTCCGCTGCCGCGAGAAATCACGGTACAGCGGACAGAACTCCGGCGGGATCTCATGGCGACATGGAGAGTGCGACTGTCGCAGCCCAGCGCTGGGCACGCCACAATTGCGGCGATAAGTCCCCTCTTTGAGGAGTGGTTAGAGAGGCGCCACGGCGTCCTCACCTTCCGCCTGACGCAGGTCCTCACCGGACACGGTTGTTTCGGGAGGTTCCTGTTTCGCATAAGGCGGGAGGAAACGCCCGGGTGTCACCATTGTGTGGATCGCCCAGAGGACACGGTGGAGCATACAGTGGAGGTCTGCCCGGCTTGGGCAGAGCACCGCCGTGTTCTCACGGAGGCGATCGGCGGCGGCGATCTCTCGCGTCCGAGCCTGGTCCAGGCCATGGTGCGGAGCGAGAGTGCATGGGAGGCCGTCACCTCCTTCTGCGAAGCGGTAATGCTCGCGAAGGAGGAGGCGGAACGCGTGAGGGAGAGGCAGCCTCACGCCCTCAGTCGCCGCAGGAGACGCCCTGGGCGGCGGGAATTGATAGCCGATTCCCGGCCACCGTAGGCGCGGGCTTGCGGACGGTGAGTAGTGGGTAGCTCGCCGTCCGGTGAGGACCAGGCCCGGGTCGACGGCGCGTTGTGTTCCACGCGCGCCTCAAAGAGATGTCAGCAAAAGATGGGGTCCAATAGGGCCAATGCCGCTGGGGTCGCGGGTTGTTTGAAAAAGATACCGTGGCCCTGGCATAGGCAACTGGAGGAACACGGGTGGGTTTTAGTCAGTAAAAGTCTGACACGCCCTCCCGCTCCACACAGAGCGGGAGAAGTTATTTGATGATTTCCCATCCACAAAAAAAAAAAAAAAAAAAAAAGCCGCCCGACCCCAGAGTAAAATGCCATATGACATAATGCTGTGGAAGTAGCTAAAATAGAACAAACGCGCGGTTTCTCTGTCTTATCTTTATAACAGCGTAGGCGTCCGAGCTTAGCCGCCCCGAAAGAGATGTTATATGAGGTCCCTATTGTAATTTCTCGTCTAGCGTGATTCCTAGCAAAACCGTGTAATTAGTAAATTCTTGTTTTTCTCCATTCAATATGATGTCACAGTCACTACTTCTAACATTTAGTAATTTAAATGTAATGCACTTGGGTTTTTTTTAATTTGACCTGAAGAATAGAGTTATTCACGTTGTCAAGATATTGTGACAGTCGGTCTATTTTAAAGATCAATGATGTGTCATCTACAAATAAAAACCAAATCTTCTGTTGATTTTGAAGTAATTGGGGTAAATCATTAATGATCGCGACTATAGGTCTTGGTGGAGCAAAATAAAAGAAATAGATTATTTTATTATTAATATTTGCCGGTTTAAATGCAAACAATAAATGTGAATGTTAAAAGAACGCGTAAGCGTAGCCATGCGTGGAGGCGTGCAACAGCTGACTCGTGTGGCGTCTCGGTCCGCACTCAGCCGTTCGGCCGTTTGACTCGCCGCTGTCCCCGCACTTCCCGGTCACCACCGCCAGTGCGCGGCGATGTTAAGAGGAGCAGTCTCAACATTAATGTAGACTAAAAAGAGGAATGAACCCAGTATCGAACCTCGAGGAACGCCCATTGTCATTTCGACCCTAATGAGCTTAAGCCGTCTACTTGAACTTTAACCTTTCTACCTTTATTTATTTATTATTCTTTCAGGAAAGAAAAATCTTAGTAAATCAAGAGCTGTATTCCTAATCCCATAGGTCTCATGGTTTACGCAATCGAATGCCTTAGAAAGGTCGCAAAAAATAACAGTCATAATTCTTTATCAACGTCAACGTTTAACTTGGAGAGGTTTTGTGCAAGAGACTTTGACTTTCTAAGTTATCACAACTGCTAAAATAATGTTGAGTCAATACAAATTAAAGCTTTATTTAAAAGTATGAATGTATTTTTATTTGAATGATTTAGAAGCAGAAAGTCAAACTGTAGAAATCAAGTGAGAACTAACTAAGTATTGCTCGTGAAACTCGTTCAGTTTTTACCGTCATTAAAGGCAACTCATTACGGAAACTGCTTAGAGTTCAATTCAAAGAATCTAATGAGAAAAAAGCTTTTCTACAAACTGAGATAATTTAATCAGGTTCTGATAGAAGTAAATAATTTTATTTTTATTGCCAATATTGACGTCCACATCGACAAGCACCTCCATTATTTACCCCCGAGCATTGATTAAAAACAATACCAATTTTTCGAGACATTTCAGTAAAAACAAACTGTATTTTGTTACAATTCATTCCCCATATCATGCGATCGTTTTAAGCCAATACGATTAATAGATAAAGAAATATCGGCAAATATTGCCGCCAGCCTCACAGCCCCGCAGTGCGAGCGGCAGCCGCTCGATGTTTGGACACATTCGAGGATCGGCTCGCAAAAATTGTGTAGTTGAAATAAATTGGACATTTTATTTTTACTGCTACATCGAATATGACAAATAATGTATTAATTTCTCATTGAGGTCGTTGTAATGGATGTTGAACGCTTCGAGCGATGGAATGATTCTCGTTTTTCGGTAATTCTGGAAAATGTGTGTATACTCAGTTTTCATTTCGATTTCGAGTTGCTGATAAGATTTTATAGTAATTTTGTAGTTGATGAAAAACAACGTAATTGTTTTAATGAAATATGTATTCATGAAACGTACCGTAACGTAATATCAAGCAGACCTTTTTTTTATTTGAGATGGGTTCGCCCTTGACTATGGTCTAGGTCAGAGGTGACAGAGACAAAGTCTACGATGGAGTGAGCTTACCCAGAAGAAGCCTGTTCACTTTGAGTTTGTAGAGATTCGGGTTGTATGCGTTCGGGAACACAGATGCAGGTAGTGAGTCCCACTCTTTTGCCGTGCGCATTGCGAGCACTTTGTACGAATTGATGGATTGGCAACTAGGTATGGATGGTAACTTGCAGTGCGTCTACATGTTCGATGGTAGAAGGGGCCGGTGGAATGAGGTTCTAGGTTGCCTGTTTGTCGGTCTTCTACAAGGTGTTACTTAAATAATGCACAAACACTTAAGGGGTCATTGTACTCATCATCGTGAACAATTTTTACAATGGGACCAAACCTGAAATCGCGAAAAAAATCAGCTGTTCAGTACATTTTGACGAATTTTACGAATACAAATGTACTGAACAGCTGTTTTTTTCGCGATTCGCGATTTCAGGTTTGGTCCCATTGTAAAAGTTGTTCACGATGATGAGTACAATGACCCCTTAAGTGTTTGTGCATTATTTAAGTAACACCTTGTAGAAGACCGACAAGCAGACAACCTTGCGGCGATGAGCCAAGCAGTTTTACGTCGCCAATGAGCCAATTAGCTCTGCGTTGCACTGAGTCAAGCGCAGCAAGTTGGTACTTAGCTGATCCATCCCAAAGGTGACTGCAATACTCCATGCAGGATCGGACTTGCTCTTTATAAAACGTCAAAAGCTGTCCAGGCGTACAGTATCGCTTCACTCTGTTTAGGATGCCAGTTATTGACGTATGATGTCTATCTAGTCCCAGATAAATGCAAAACGTAATACATAAATCATGGTCTAGGCTATCTATCATCAGACTATCTATCATATCATACTATCATATATCAGACTATCTCTCGTAATTGAAGACGACGAAACGTTATTTAAAGTTTAAACCCGCAGTATTGGTAACAAGGCGTCATAGCCTGAGAGACCATTTCCGCGGCCGGTAAAACTGTTAATTTATGTATTCCGTGCGGATGAACGGCTGCCAACTGCTAATTGACTCGGATGTCCGTGAGTAATACTCGCTTTAATCACCTTATTATACCTACCCATACATCATCTACCTAGCCTCTTCTCAACTATTTTGGGGTCGGCTTCCAGTATTACCGGATGCAACTGAATATTATTATTTTTTCAAAGAGCGACTGCCTATCTGACTTCCAGAACCCAGTTACTGAGTAATACGATACTCCTTGGTAAGACTGGTTGTCAGACTTTTGGGCTTTTGACGACCCGTAACGACTGTCAAAGGTTCACGAATGGCAGCCAGGACCAATGGCTAATGTGCTTTCCGAGGCATGGAGGGGTCTTGGTATGTAAATGTGGTCACCCATCCACGGGCCAACCGCAGCAAGCTAATCTGGTCGATCGACCTGTGCGGCTGTTATTACTCTGTCACAAGCTTACTTATAATACACGCTAATGTTACATGTCCTCTTTTGTGACTATTTATTATTGATTTGTGCTGTTCGTTTGCATATGGATAAGAAGTGGGGAAGTGAACTTGTCTTTGGTTAATCCTGATTTTCATCGCCATGTCATTTACGTGTGTAAGTAAACACCGGCCAAGTGCTAGTACGGACCCGCACGTGAAGGGTTCCGTACCACCATACAATATTTAACATTACATTAAAAAATAAGAGAGGCCTATGCCCAACACTGAGTGAAGCCGGGCTGTGGATGATGATGTTGATTTAAAAAAAAAAAAAAAAAAAACTAAACAAAATTAAAAGTATATTTGTATTTGTACGGGGACCTCTTTAATTTTTAACTTAATTTTATTTTTATTATTTGCTGTTATAGCGGCTATAGAAATACATAATCTGAGAAAACTTCAACTGTTTACCTATTACGGTTCATGAGATGCAGCCCGCTGACAGGCAGACAGACGGACGGACGCACTGGCGGACAGCGGAGTCTTAGTAATAGGGCTCCGTTTAGCACCCTTCGGATACGGAACCCTAAAAAGGGCATTAACGGAAAGTAACATAAGTTTTAATAAATACCTAAACATTCCATGTCACGTCCGGCCATGACGTTGTCTTCTAAGCCAAGTGTTTAGAGCTATAAAAGAGCGATAAAGTCAGATATCGTCCAGTAAATTCTTCCTGAAGAGACCCAAACGATATAAAAGTGCGTTTAATTACACTCCACTGACACGTAACCAGCATTATTAACACTAAGGAGCTCATACAGACAAACGGGACATCCATCCCGCGCGTCGCACGCCGCTACAAGCACACCGCACCCGGGCGCCGCACAACGTACATTGTTCTTTAAGCAATTGTAACAAGAGTCGGGATGCTCACACAACGAGCAATGTGGTTTGTTTAAAACAATAGAGTAGAATGTCAGGGGACGTGTAAGTAGGTGGCGTCTTCATAACGCTCGAGCGGTACAAGTAACAATATAATGTCGTCCGTACTTCTGTGTGAAGGGTCCATTACTCGCCGTGCCCCTGGATCGGTGATGAGCATTAGATGCGAGGACGCAATGGATGACGTGTTAGGCGTATAGTTCGCAGTTGCTAGTTTTAGTCCCGACCCGGAAACGGGCACGTCTCCCGGTTGTGGTAAATGGTTTCGTGGAGGACGCTCGTACAGTCGAGTTCTCTAGCTTTTATGTTCGCCTTTAGATCCCGAAACTCAAGAGGACTTAAAATAAATACGTACGCACCGCCAAGTGCGGCAAGCTTCGAAGTTTTAGTATTTGGTGACTGAATACGCAGCGTAGGTTTAGAGGACATTTTAATGACTTTTGCTGGTTATTCAAGTTTATAATTATCGTTTATAATACCTAAAAGTTAATAGCTAAAGTGGCTGAAATTGCCAATTGATTTAAAACATCCATGCCATGTTCAAGTACGGGTGGGTACCAAAGATAAGATATAATTATGCAAAAAAAGTAAGAAAAGAACTCTTTTGCGACTACTTTATAATCGATTCTCGTACATCGCTAAACTGGAATACAATCGGCATAGCTGCACAAACACAGTGTGCACGCGACTGATATAATAATCGAGAAGCCAGTGGGTTCAACGAAACGATTTCCGAATGAACTTCACTTATCGGGTGCATCTCCATTTCCGGGAAGCCTGTTCCGAAGTGAAGCTCAGTATGTAAGAAGTTTTACTCTACCTATAGGTAGTTTTACTCAACCTATTGGTTATGTCGACTGAGTATTGAATGGTAACATTATACAGGAAAAATTGGATGGGAACGTTATACAGGGAAAGTTGAATGGTAACGTTATACAGGAAAAATTGAATGGTAACATTATACAGAGAAAACTGAATGGTAAAATTATACAGGGAAAATCGAATTGTCACATTATATAGGAAAAGTTGAATGGTCACATTATACAGGAAACATTAAATGGTAGCATAATACAGGGAAAATTAAATGGTAACGTTATTCAGGGAACATTAAATGGTAGCATAATACAGGGAAAATTAAATGGTAACGTTATACAGGGAACATTGAATGGTAGCATAATACAGGGAAAATTAAATGGTAACGTTATACAGGGAACATTGAATGGTAGCATAATACAGGGAAAATTAAATGGTAACGTTATACAGGGAACATTAAATGGTAGCATAATACAGGGAAAATTAAATGGTAACGTTATACAGGGAACATTAAATGGTAGCATAATACAGGGAAAATTAAATGGTAACGTTATACAGGGAACATTGAATGGTAGCATAATACAGGGAAAATTAAATGGTAACGTTATACAGGGAACATTAAATGGTAGCATAATACAGGGAAAATTAAATGGTAACGTTATACAGGGAACATTAAATGGTAGCATAATACAGGGAAAATTAAATGGTAACGTTATACAGGGAACATTAAATGGTAGCATAATACAGGGAAAATTAAATGGTAACGTTATACAGGGAACATTAAATGGTAGCATAATACAGGGAAAATTAAATGGTAACGTTATACAGGGAACATTAAATGGTAGCATAATACAGGGAAAATTAAATGGTAACGTTATACAGGGAACATTAAATGGTAGCATAATACAGGGAAAATTAAATGGTAACGTTATACAGGGAAAATGTTTATACTTACTGTAGTACGTATAACGTGTCAAAAGTTTCGAGTGGTATGTATAAATGTATTACCCTGCAGCGTACTTCATTTTCTATCGATGCTATTGTAAATACTTAGTTGGAGTAGCACCCCAGGCAACTTGTGCAGGACTAGCAGTCCAGCAGAATCCTCAAAGTTAACTAAAATATCGTATGACACAAGCTAATCAACAAATTGGCAGGCCAGTTGGCGTGGTTGGTTAAGATACCACCTGTCATGCCGCTGGTCGTGGGTTCGATTCCCGTCCAGGACAAACATTTGTGTGCATGAATATGTCTGTTTGTCCTGAGTCTGGGTGTAATTATCTATATAAGTAGATATGTATTTACAAAAAAAAAATAATAATAATGTATGTAGTATATCAGTTATCAGGTTTCCATAGTACAAGCTCTGCTTAGTTTGGGATCAGATAACCGTGTGTGAACAATGTGCCAGGATATATATATATAATGAAAGAGCGACTTTTCAATTCACACACGTGTAACCAACCTAATCTTCACCAACATTTTAAGACATTTAGGGTTGCTACCAAAACGAACGACTTGCGTACGAACCGGGGGTTTGACAAATGGCCGCCTGCCTGCTCCGTGCCAGAACGAACCATTGTCTCGAAAGATGACGGAGCTTAGTTCCGTCCTCGCCCCCAGTACGCCCACCATGCGCGATACACTGCCAGACTTACCGGAGAAGCAAATGTGACGTCATTTGCGTAAATCGTTTTGTATGCATTTATCATAGCAATGATGTTTTGTTCTGCGTAAAAGGGCCTGCGTATCGCTATTGGTTATAATGAAGCTTGCTAAACCGCAGAATATAACCTATACGTCTACACATATACAGATATTAGTAACGCTAGACACGTGTATCGTTTTATTCATAAACCTTGAACCATTACACAACATTATTATCATCAATCTGTTTAGCAAATTAGCGTGTAGCAAATTAGCAATATTTTTAGCAAAAAATTAGCTAAAAATATTAAGACTATGTTCAGGGAACTACGCACTAGCTCTTTGTATCATAGCAAAATTTTCTGTTTTAAATTAAACAGATTGATGATAATAATGTAAAAATTAAGCCATTATTTTGCTAAAACTAATAAACAGACAGCTCTTACAAAGCATAATATATAGGTATAAAAGTGTCAAAAATCCTTAATATTATAAATGCGAAAGTAAGTTTGTTTGTTTGTTTGTTACCTTTTCACGCCTAAACTACTGAACCGATCATCCTGAAAATTTGTTTATACGTTGTCACGTGTACAGAAACGGACATAGGGTACCTTTCATTCCGAAAAAATTACTGTTCCCGAGGAGAACAACAATAGATGGCGCCACGTGTCTCTCGAATCATGATTGAATTATTAATATAGAAACTTTGTAGTGTGTTGTTTTTTTTTTTAATTTAGATAAGTACCTAATACATTTTGTGAGTCTAGAGTGTCGATAGACCGGATTTTCATAACACTATAAATGCGAAGGTGAGTTTGTTTGTTACGCTTTCGCGCTAAAACCACTGAACGGATTTATGATGAATTTTGGCACATGGGTAGACTATGACGTGGATTAGGACATACTACATACTGCTTTTGCCTTATTTACGTTCATACATCTTAGTTTACCTAATTAATTTTTAATTTAATAATTTATCTCATCATTAATTAAATTAATCAATTAATTTATACATAATAACAACAAGCATATAATTCCCGAAGCGTATTTATAATTTAGCTAATTTACCAAGGTTGGTAACGTACGCACAGATGTCCACCAAAAGAATGCGCTTTAGCAATCATCGTCTATCTTCGGAAATATGAACGCGCGACGATGAGATCAAATATGGAGCTGTTGCAACCACGGAAGTACTTGTCTATTTTGTTTTACCATAGTTAGAAGATTAAAGATGAAATACTCTACGCCCTTCTAAAAAATACAGACCCTTTTCATTGCTTAGGGAGACTGGTAATTCTGGATGTACACTGGGTGATTTTTTGACCGTTTTGAAAAAAATAGGGCATAATAAGTGAACGGAGTAGAAGCCTATGGCATACTTAGTCTTTTTTTTTTGAAAAAAGAAATCTTTTTTTTGTTTGTAATCATATGATTTGAATTTCGATATTTTATAACGATCTATAAAGGTTTTTCAAAATTTCTGGTTTTATTGTTCTAGTTTACTTCAAATGTAGTGTTTATTGTTAGAGCAATTTGGGTCTAATCTATCGAAAAACCGAAAAAAAAACTAGGTATGCCATAGGCTTCTACTCCATTCTCCTATTGTACCCAATTTTTTCAAGACGGTTAAAAAATCATCCAGTATATATAATTTCTTCAGCACATAAAAAATGGTCAATCGGGCCTTTTGAGCCCAAGCGAAGTGATATGGGTACCCCGTTTGATAGCCGAAAGTACTGAATCGGGGTCCTGTTGAGGGCCGGGCCGGGGCCGGGCGGGGGCCGCGCGGGGGCCGGGCGGCAAGGCGGTTCGAGGTGTGAGTGGTTGTAAAGGTTGATTTTTCTGATCTCATCTTTTTGCGGTAAATATAAATATAACGGTTAAATAATTAAAATTAACACATGGCACCTGCTCTATACATAGTTCTATTATCCTGCAAAGTTTCATGACCTAATTTTAAATTTTTCATTGAATATTATCCATTTATTGTATGATCTAGAGGTAACTATGAAATTTGTTTATATCGAGAAAGTTGTACGGAATCGAGTGTTCGCAACAGAGGATACTCAGCAGTAGTCCTCATCTTTACTGTATATTATTAACAAAGTGAATACTGCAGTACTGTTGAAACTACAGCCATTCATGCTTAGACAGTTTTCTAAGACAATCTGAGGCGTACCTCAAATGAGCACGAGCTCCTGTTTACGTATTTGTCCAATTAAGGGTACTTACCCTTAATTGGACAAATACTTAAACAGGAGCTAGTGCGGCGCCACAATACGGTAATTAATGTCAAAATATCATAATATACGGACACACACATGTATAACTAACAGGACGCATGACTGCCTGATTAGGATCGGCATTTATATTGCATAGATATTTGATGTGAATGTCAGTGGTTTAATGGAATGTTAAGTGACTGAGCACTGAACAGGTCAATTAATGTAAATGACAGTGAACTACTGAATATAGCCTGCCATTTACAACCAACACAATAGTTCATACTACACTATATTTGATATTTGTAGTACCTATTACAAATCATATAGGGCCTAGATCACAATTTTTGTCGTAACGAAATGATCTAGAGATTTTTCATACAAATGAAAATAATTCCACACAAATATAAACAATTTCCAAATAGACTGTTTCCACAAAAACCACAAAGTTATATTTAACAGTGTCTACTCGCGACCATATTCAGTATATATGTTGCCGTACATCGCGGGCGGTCGGCACGCGAGCTGCGGCACCGCGCGCGGCGCGGCACAGCGGCGCGGCACAGCGGTACCGCGGCACAGCGGCGCGGCACAGCGGTACCGCGGCACAGCGGCACAGCGGTACCGCGGCACAGCGACTTGCACAACCGCCAGCAACAGATTGTTGTACAACAATGTTTAGACGAATTTTAGCCACGCGCCGCTGCGCCATGTTCCGCTAATGAATTTCAGCCACGTTTTGAATGTGGCGGCGCGAGCGATCGAGTGAACGAAACAAATGTTATATTTGGCTTCATTTTGAACATGCCTCTCTTTATTAGGAATGTTAAAATTAAAGAAGAAGATAATACAAAAACTTTTGTATTATCTTCTTCTTCGATAGTATCTGTAAGAGATACCAAAATAACTTAAGTTGTGGTAAAAAGTTTGCGAGGCAGCCTTGATAGCGAGGTGTCATTATTTACAAAGGGTTTTTGAATGGATTCGACAACAAAATATTATATATTCGTCGTAAAGTTCTCTAAGCCATAGCATCCACAGTGAAGCGTCACAATAAATACGAGTGAAGCATTCACGTAGCCACCCGAAAATCTGTAGTTTATGCGAACGTATACAGGGTGGTCTGTGTTGGGGCAGCCGGCCGTGTACAGGGTGGTCTGTGTTGGGGCAGCCGGCCGTGTACAGGGTGGTCTGTGTTGGGGCAGCCGGCCGTGTACAGGGTGTTCTGTGTAGGGCAGCCGCGCGTATATCGCGACCGTCCTAAACAGAGGTGTCGCTAGCCTTGGAAGTTAGGATAAAGCTGGGTACAACATACTCATACCTACCAAGTTAGGTGAGTCTCACATGTACACATCGGTAATACATTGCTTTGAAATCTTTGTTGAACATGAACGTGGTACGTAACTAACGTGTATCTGGAAATTTGTAACGGAAAGTTCACGAAATGAAATTGTATTATCAAATTTCTCGATCGTAGTGTGTTGATCTTAGTGAATGTTGCTGATGCATGTGATAAATACCAATGATGTAATTAATTTCCACGAAATAACTAACGTAAACTGCATTTCCTTTTTTTTCGAAAGCGGAAAGTAATATTACTTTTTTGCAATTGCTTGCCAAGAAGCGAAGCTCAACTAAACAAAGCAGACTTCTGAAACACTTGTAAGGAACAGCAGTATTGCCACTATTCGCCACTCACCTGTAACCTGACACCGACAAGCATGCGAGGTGACTACTTACAGCAGCTGCCTGCGTACGTCCCGCTAAGCACCGAATGCGCTGCTGGTTGCCCGCCAAAGTTAATGCGGCTCTGTCGAAACGCCTCTCTAACATTAATACTCAAAAAATCTATGACTTTGTTAACATCAGTAACAAGAAAATAGCATTAGCTACAGGAGGTAAATTATAAACGAATACCTCTAATTTAAAGAACAAAAAGAATCCAAAACATTTTCATCATAACGGCGTCCCTTTTGTGACATTTCCCGGATTGTTCTCAGAATTTCAATTCGCGGAACACCGAGAACGATTGCTTTTATGACGGTAACAACAGAAACCGAATGATCGCTCCGACTCACAGGCCCCGCGAAGCGCACACACGGAAAAAATACATCGCCATCGGTCCGTAAAAAAGAGGGAAAACTCCGTAGCTTTAGCAATAAAAACCTCGCTAATACCAAAACTGGCACAATAATAATAATTTGCATGTGAAGAAAACGCCCTGTCTAAGCGAATTTATTCTCTTTTTCGGCGCGAAAGTGGGGAATTCACACGCCTCCAACGGCGGCCGCCTCCAACGAGTCGTCTTTTATTACGGACGCCAACGAACTAGTAAAACTGAGCTCGATTTTATTTCTGGACAATAATGTCGCAGAATAGAGATGCCATTTTTTGAAGCTAGGTCTCGAGTTTGTTGCGCAAAATGTGAAATGCTAGGTTTGTAAACATACGAAATGTTATCCTTTTCATCCGTGTTCATGTCCGTTCTAATTCGATATGATATTTTTGGCTATTTATAAGCTATTCCGTTTCACATGCAATGCTAATGGATTTTCGACTTCAACAAAAGGGGTTAATCAATCACAAAAGCAGTATTAGCACAAATAAAGTTCACGAAAAGCTGCTAATTTCATTTCTACGACTTTACGGTAAAATTAGACTTAATAGCCGCACGCTAAACGATTCCACGAACATTCTAGCTAACTTATAGCCACTTCCTTTTCTTTAGATTACATTTCGATCAGACTTCTGACTTTTCTTACAGGAACTTGGTCTTCCTTCGTCCTTCCTGGGTTTGATTCTCTTTAATTGCCTCAAATCGTTTAGTATTTTGAGCTTTATTTTCTGTGCTATAAAGTTCACAAAGATTTTCTCTTATAGTGTTATCGTTATCAGTTCCATTGCCTCTCTCGTTGCTTCGCACATCTTGGTTCGCGTTATACTTTCAATTTTCTCAATGATTCAGCTCCCGCGTTTATTTCCTCGCCTTCTGAGCTCAGTATTGGAACAATTTTTTTACTAGTTTCGTCACAATGTGTTTTGTGAGGGGTTGTACTCGCTACTGTTGATATGTGCCTGTTTGTTCACGTCACCGCGAGACGATGACAAAGTGAGCTAGATGCAGGCGCCGTTATTATAAATGTTTGGAGCACAGAACATGTTTCGGTATTAGCAGTTTGACTTCGGTTAGTTCCTAAATGATGAAAATGTGTTTTCGTGTTGAAAATGTTAAAATAAAAAATAACGTTAGTTATGAGAACTTTAACTGAAACTAAACTTTTTCTTGCATGGGGCATTAAAAGGCCTCAGTAGTGGCGACTTAACGAAGTTAATAACTAAGGAAACAAAACTTGTTGTGGATTAATTTATTTATTTATACGTACACAAGTAATAGTAGTTTATAATTACTCGTAAATAATCGCATAATGTTTCGCAGAATGTCTTCTAGTAAACATTAAACAATTATTTTATTTCTCGTGCTGCATTTACTTCACGATGTGACTCAAATTCCGTGCGAGCACGACATGCACTGAGTTAATTGCTCAAATTCTTCAACGTGCTTTATACAAATGTGTTTTATACTCTTATTCAAATAAGAACATTATATTATTTTTATGAAGCAATTAAACTTGTAACAACAGGGGCAGAAATGAATAGAAATTGCAGTATGATACTTATTTACATCTTTAGTTTTAATTACTTGATTTAGTGTAGAATATCAAAACATTTCTTCTATTGTATCCAAACTAATTCCACCAAAACTTTATAGGTAAAACGACAAGAAAAAAAACAAACACGCGATACCATTACGACATGAGTTATATTGTGTGTAATACAATAAAACTCGGAACTATCGCAACTGCTATAAACCTATCCGTCACTGCTCCCCACATGCCGAGGAGCTGACAACTGACAGCCCACCTGATGCTTCAGCACTATTCAAATACGCAATATTATAAACGTGAACCTTCTTTACATTATCAGTAAGGATTACCAACTGTTTATGTTCATACATAAAAAAATACTGTAATCTCTGTGTTGTAAAATTTAATAAGAGTACTTGGCAGTACTCGACGATATTGTTTCGAGAGTTCGTGTACTCTTTGCAAGAATAACGCGTACATTCTTGTACTTTTAAAAAGCATTTATGACGCAGTCAATGGTTAATGGGACATGAAATTTTCTAAATCCAGTGAAAAGTTATCGCTTATGAATTAAGAACGATAAGAAATATGTCCGAAATGATAACTAAATAGGTTATCAATATAAAAATAAAATTAATTTATTATTCAAATAATTTCATAAGAATTGATAACCAAAACATGAGCATTTCGGCTAGATTATATCAAAAACGGTTTACCGTTAATGTAGCCAAAACATTATAACGTCACCACACGTAACAGCCAACTTTACATTAATATAAAAAGACTATAAAAATAAACGCTTTCCAAATATATCTCTGAATAAACGTTGGCCCTATTCATTTATACACGAGTAACTTCTATTACAACAGACAACCACCACTCTCACATACACATTCAATCTCACTGTATTATTATAACTCAGCCGACAATTTGCTACAGCCATCCAAAATGAATTTGTCTTTCTGCACACGCCATTCAAAACGGCACTCAAGTAAATGAAAACGTAATGATCCCTACAAACGAGAGACGCTTCGTTACTTGTTGAACAATACGTCGCTGAACCCGCTGCGGTGACTGTTCCTCACGACAAATAAACTATGCTGACATATTAAACTCGTCAATGATACATTTCGTTATGAATTCCTGCTATTTTTATTTTATGTCTTTATGTGCTTTGCAATTGTAGCGCTTCCACACGCGATGTAGGTTCACATATTTCAATTGATAAGATATTTTCAATGTATTCGTGACTTATTTATATATTTATGTTCGGATGTTATGTAATAAGTATACTATTTGTGTTTATTGAGTTGTAATAGAGAAGTTTTCGAATGGATCAAATACTTTTAATGAAGCCATTAAAACCTACCTTATAAAATAGCAAAATATCTCTGTTCTGTCACGTATTGAATTGATAAACCTACTAAAATAGGTAAGGTTTACTGTGAAACCTTTTCGCGACACATGAAGAAACACGAGAGGTGTTGTGGGACCCGGTTGGAACCAAGTTCCTTTGACTGTATATTATGTATTAAATAACAGGTGCAATTAAATAAATTATCAACGTTTGAGAGCGACTAAATAAGAAATAAATCAACTAAAGTGTCGTGACGGTCTAAATGTTACACTTCCTTTGGTCTTCTTCTTCACTTCCTTTGGCTTTCATTCGCCAAGTGTGCAGAGTATAACGTGCGATAAGGAACTTCTTTTCAACAAGTCTTATTACAGTCATTTTTTCTTAGACCGCGGTGTGTTTTGTCGCCATCGGAACTTCGTTTTGACAGTGTCGTAATCGTTCACCGGCACCGCATTTCCTGCAAGCCCCCCTTCATCGTCGTACAGGTGAAGTTTATTCTCTCGAGCGGGAATTGTGCGCCAGAACTTATTAAAGATAGTCAAAACACTAAAACAGAATAGACAAACCGTAACAATAAAGGTTCAGTCGACAATAAAGCTTCCTGTTATTACGAATATATAATTGGACCCGCAGTTACAACATCTAAAATTTGGACAAAAGATATAAAATGTCTCCCTTCAGGGTCCAAGGACGCGATGGCACTAAAATCTACTGCGAAGGGGTGCGGCGCTTCTATTCAAAAACTTTCGCTCAATTACTCGCGCGAGACTAGTTTAATTCTGAGTCCGTGTAATAAGATTACGTGTAATGCGATTAGGTTTATTACACGGCGCTTCGTTTAGCGCCGTCTATTGTGAATGTGGGGAGATAATCATCTGTTTGATGGTCATCATTCCGTAAGGACGCGACAATTTGTAGGCAATGTGTGAGTGCAGAACAAGTCGCGTTCTCAGGTAATTTGCTTGTAAATAATCACGCCATTTTACTTTTATGGTTCCCGTTTGTTGTGAATGTAGATAAGAGTGGAGTTGTCCAGATTTTCTCGGCTCCATAAAACAAATACAATTCTGTACTTTATCTGGAATGGAAGGAAAACATAACGCGTCAGCTGCTTGTTCCCACGCAGGTTAGTATCATTGTGGAAGAACACTTTGATATTTTATTGGAAATGGCGAACGACGTGTTGCAATTTTTATAATCAATACCTTATGGACGTCAGCACCACCAAACTAGTACTTACCTACATACGAAGTGAAGCAAACCGTAATCCTCTAATAAACTTGAGTATCTTAGGAACGATGACAAGTGTAACACCGACAGACAGAAAATAACATTTGGGTATAATTGAGGCCTAAATCAGGGCGCCCTAACTAACGTATAAAATGCTTATTACATCTCCCTAGAGATAATGACAGCGCATTTATAGGCGTTTGCCAAACGAGTACCGTTTGGCATCAAGCGAAGTTTAATTTAAACTTTTAAGTGACCATTCAAACAAACCGAAATCGTGCCACAGTCACGTTAAAAAATAGCCACAGAATACGTAAAGATAAAACAGTTGCAGTGGCGTGATGCATACTCGTAACTATAACGTAAAGTATTGAAGCCGTCTCGAGTATTCATAAAACTGTAACTGCCTCCTAGTCTTGCTGAATGCATACAGTTTCGAATTAGACTGTGAAATACGCTCCAGTAAGTAACTTTTCATTTTTCTGTGTTGAGAATGAGTCTGTTTGAATTTTATAAGGCAGTTACAATGGGGGCTTGTGGAAAGTATGTTTTATGCTCTTTGGTGTCACCACGACTGCCGGGAGTGTGCGGGACTGTCGCAACTAGTCGCTATGCAGCCTTACGTGTAGAGCAGCAGCGCAAGTCTTGGTTAATTACAGTAGAAGCTTGCAGACACAATGTGCGGTGAACTCTGTCAGTTTCAGATGCATGTGGCAGGTTCTAGGAACGAGAACATTCAATCGCGGCAAGAACAAACAGCATCATATTATACACTTGGCATTTTCAACTTGTGATGAATATAGTATTACTCAGTTTTAAATTTAGTTGTTTCAGAAATACCTCGGGTCTCAGACGAAGCCTTCCACGAAAGGCTGCGAGCCATCGGGGTAGACATGAAGTACCTATTCACTTTATATCAATCGTCAGATTGCTACCGTTAAATTAATATCTATTTTCATTTGGTTTCTTGGAATCCATGGATAACCTTTTAGTTCACAATAGAAGCAACAAGAGATGAGCTGACAAATCTGTAAGAGAATTAGCAATATTTGATAATAAATATTGTTGATTAGAAAATTGTTCTAAACATGTATAGTTCTGGTTGGTTTTGACAAGTTGATGGATTTTCTGCATTAGTGTAAATATCTTTTCAATGAATAACCTCTATACGACCTATGCTGTAAAGAGTACTCTAGTAGCTGATGACGACACCCCCAATAGCAGCATGTGCGTCACTAAGCCTTGTAATAACCCTTGCATGCGATCTTTTATCAGTTACGTCGTTCAGTATCTTTGACTTTTACGACTCAATCCCATTAGAGCCCCGCCTGAAATGAACAAACAAAAATTACAACTTAATTATTGTTTCGTTGGAAAGTTGTTATCTGTTTAATTGTTTTAATTGTGATTTAGGAGTGTTTTCACTTTCGCAATCTCGTTGTTTGGACACGCGGCGTCGAGTCTTCCTTGAGCTGTGACGGGTTAGATGTCGGCATCACCTGCAAGTATGTTTAGGATTGTTTGTTGTTTATACTTGCGTTCACACTGAAAAGCTTTATTTATAAACTAGCTTTTGCCAGCGACTTCGCCCGCGTGGAAGTCGGAGATTGACCCATGGAAACGTACTACCGAGATGAAAAGTGTTATAAACTATCTGTGTGTCAAATTTCATCTAAATCCTATTAGAAGCATAATAATAATGATTCCAATATTTTGTTAAGTTTACTGCTCAGAAATTGTGCACAACGTCGTGTCTTGAATTGATATACCTACTATCTTGAATTCATGCAATCCTAGGACTTCTTATAAGGTTACAGAGGTATTTCTTTCTGACGCGACTGAGTCGCGCGGGTACCATAGAAGGATCTCAATTTTTTTTAAATGAATTTATATTACTTTCTGATAATTTAGCTTTCTATTGGTTAAAAAATGGTTAAAATCGGTCCAGTAGTTCGGAGCTTATTCGGTACAAACAAACAAAAAATATTTCCGCTTTATAATATTAGTTTATAAATTACCTACATATTTACCGGCTAGTTAAAATTGGATAATTTGTTCACTAACAGGTATTTACAGTCTGAAACTTCGCATTTAAGACTGAAATTTTGTAGAATTTAGTTAAAGTTTCTCATTCATGAAGATTGCAAATATCAAATTATGCTTTGTGAACTCTTAATAACTTGAAAACTTAACTGTACCTTTTTGTACACTCCATTGCTAGAAGTACCAGACTAACATAAACGGAAACCATTACCTCACAGAGCATTACCGCATAAGAAGCCACGAACAGCACAGCTATAAGGTATGCTTGCAAGTCGTTGAAGCAAAGTGGCACAATAAATTAGCAGCATTATCTTTTCAATACGGAGCCTCAGTTAAAAGTTCTTCGGAACTAACTTCGTGGGAACTCTAACTGCCTCACAGAAACAGTGATGCCTGTGCATAACAGCGCAATTAATTTTCTCGAAAATCACATTCAGGCTGCAGCCGGAAATAACGTGTACAGTAGGTACTCATTGTACGACACTTGGAATGGAAGCACACCGCACTTGAGCTGGAGATGGCGGCTTGTGAGAATACACGGAAATTGATCAATTGTGGTGTTAACACTAGCACTTAGTGCTGTACGAAGTAGCTAACTCTGCATCTAGAGACCCTTCATTCAGTTCTTGGATCATGTCAAAGGCTTAGCTAGGTCGAGTGATCGATTGTTCGTTGCGGGATTGAGTTTGTATAATTATGTGAAATTTCGAATAATAGTTTCCTAATCTCTCAATTACTTTGTATCTACACGTAAGAGAGGCTGTAACTCATATGAAATATGTGACAACTATAATAACATTTAAATGAGTTGCAAAATATTCAGCTACAAACATTATTCAAACAACAAATCCGTTGTCAGATTGGAATCAAAACATAAAAGAGCGGCGCGGCGCACCTCTCACAATATTTCGTGTCGGCTGTCAGCGCAAACTTGCCACTATTTATCGCTTGGCAAGTTTCCTTGTGTCCTCCCCCCAGCCCCCTCCCCGCCCCTCTGCCGTACGCCCGCCGCCCCCCGCTCCCCTCTAGTCGGCCGGAAAACTATAGCGAGTTCCAAACTGATGTCTCACTTGATAGGCGACGTCAACAAGTTCGCTGAATGCCGCTGCAAGCCGCTGCAAGCCGCTGAAAGTTGCTGCACTTAGTGTGAACGTTTAATTGGACGCGTGCACCTCACGGTAATGAGGGCCTGCGGGGTAATGTGAGCATTCGGTCTGTGCACTGATTACTGCCAAATGGAAAAGTCTTGTTCAACTGAAGTTGTACTAGGAACACGCTACTCTGTAGGCAGACAAAGTAGTCGTGTCGTGGAGCAGTATACAAACATTCACGTCATCGTATCAATACGAGTAATTCTAAGAAATTGTGGAATTGTTTACTGGAAATATTGCCCATTTCCAGTATTTATACATTTCACAAAACAGTTTAGTAACTATACAATACAAAGCGAGATTACAGCGACAGATTCACATAAAATGTTTCTTTGACTCCAAAGTTTTCAATATAAATTCCTATAAAGGCTTATCTTGGGCTGCCTGTAAGCCTAATCTCGCTTCTATATGTATATAAGAAGAGATTACAATAATGTAGTGAGCTATAAATCGTAAGATCCCGAAATGGCTATAAAGTCGGTTTACGAGCGAACCGAGCAGTCGGCGCAGTACCGAACATTTTACATTTTATTGTTTTCTAATATCTGATTTATTCTATTATAGAGCTATTAAACACTTCCCGGATTTGGATTCGAGTTCTTGTAATAGGACCGGGATTGTTGTATTGTTCGCTCGTTGCTCCAATTTGGGTTTTGGAATTTGAAACAAAATTAAGAGAATTACGAAATGCCACTTAGGTGCTTAATTGAACGCAGAAATCCGCTAGTTATTGTTTTGTATTGTGTTGACACAAAACAATTTCTACTACATTGTGCCTAACTTGTTAAAAAAGTTGAAAAAAAAAACTTAATAACTGTTCTTGCGCGAGTGGAGTTTTTTCTAATTTAAAGGTAATAAAGTTCGCATGCATGTTCTAACTGAACATAAATTTAAATAGAAAAAGGTGTTCAACCAAATTAATTTCCTGCTCGACCGCCAAGTAGTTTCCTAGAAATAATGTCTTGGTTCTACCCTCGACGTTTTATAACAATTTTGTACATAGAAAGGTGACTGAGAGGACCGAGCTACTAGGTACTTATGGGTTAGTCTGATACAGTGTTATTCTGTTTTCCTTACCTTCGCTCTCACAGACGTAAGTTGAACGACAAATTAGCCATTATCGGAGTGTGACGGTAACCATCTCCCTCACGAATGGAAACATGTACATACATACTTACATATGTCTTAAAACAATAACAGTATCAGGAAGTCGTTCATTTGTATTAGCTTTGCAAATTATTCAAGACACGTACCGTGATATTACTAAACTATTATTTACATTAAAACCCCACAATATGCTGACGAAAGAAAAAAAACCGACGAAATCCAAATCAAAATAAAATACAAGTTGCTTTAATGAGCCCCTAAATGCCGACGTTGAGTGCAAGACACAGTTCTTACAGACAATAAAACTGTTTGACTGCTGGGATTAAGATTATCTCTATGGCCGGATTTAGGCGCGGTGTTATTTCGTCGATTTGGGAACGTTTTCCTTGTTTGTCTAGTTTCACTATTGTTGGTTAAAAGACGTGTGGCGTTTCATGATACGGAATGAAGCGCAATTTGTGGAAAGGAATTTAGCGCATTCGTGTCATGTTGATTAATTTTGGGGAGTTTCTAGTTAATTTGGTACCCTTCTGGCTTTAAAAAGAGAGAGATTTTCATAAACAACATAAATCAAAATGCAGTAAAAATCAAATACCTCCACTAATAATCTCAAAACAAAATAAAAACGGACCGTCTAATGTTTCACATATATGGTGCTGTTACGCATGAATCTTAACTTGTGTTAGGTTATTTGATGTGGTCACTGTCTGGATGTATTGCATAAAAAGTTCTAACGAATAAAATAACTTTCATAAAAAACTTAACAATTTTAAGCCTTATGTAACACCTTATAAACATTACGGTATGCAAATAAATGAATATGAATATGAACAGCTTCTGAAGTCTGTGCCAAGTTAAGGTGCATTGACATTGAAGTCTAAATCTGTAGTTTTAGCCAGCATGTTGTATTGCCTACAAAGCCTTGGCACAGCGGCGTAATGACCTAAATTTGTTTTGGAGTTTATATACATACAGGTCGAAAAGAGAACCTCCTTCTTTGAAGTCGGTTAAAAATCACTCCTACCAGTTACAACCGGAACAATTTACTTGAACATAAATCAGACATCGGACGTCGATACGCTGAATACGACATTAGTGTCGTGACCCTCACTATCTGCCCTCCTCTAATTACTGAAGTGACCCTCACGATCTGCCCTCCTCTAATTACTATAATTTCTAGTTCAACTCCACTCACTTGGCGTTTGATTTCGAATGAATTGGCTTAATTATTGGACGCATCTGCTCAGCTGTTGGACGAATCCTGAACTTTGGCGTGAAGTTGGGGACGTATGATATGGTAATGAGACTCGTGAATGTGAGCGTCAGTTACAAGTTAGTGTCGTATTATCATCAATTTGAAATTCGTGTCGCTCCTACCTACCCTGACCCAGCAGATTTATAAACTGCTTCACTAAACACAACATTTGATTCTTTAATTTTGTCTGCCCGTATCTAAATAATAAATCCAATAAATTTTTATATTTTGATATTCTCTTATTCATTGAACTTGATACTTTAGTTCAATAGGGCGGAGTTCTATAGTGATTCTTACAGTTCGATACCTCAACCGCTGCACCGTTATTAACAAAAAGTCACGCTTTCTGATCGTTAAAATTAAATTTGTAGATTTTTTCATGCTCCAATGGCTACATATAGTTTGGCACAATATGTCAATAACAATTCCATATGCTTTGACACCGTAGACACCAGGAAAACTCAAAAATTATAATTATTTTCTTCTTACTTAACGATATTTCACTTCCGTTTAGCGTTTACCTGTAGTAAGTATCCCGGCATCTCAGTGCTGCGCACGCGCCGTTACATTAGCTATCAACGGTTAGCTGTTTCATAACAGCCGACCCTCTAATATACAGCATTATCACATTTTAGCGTAAAAAAGTAACACGTTGTCATTTGGCGAAGTGGCCATTTAAGATGCTTTACGGCAGTCCGGTGATCTCGGCTAATGTGTTCAAATCTCTGGCCTCCCGACCTGGCTGGCTCGCGTATATTCAGGTTATTTCACAGTGCTTTTAGATGACATTTGTTTCAGTGATGACAGCCAGTTATTTGAACATTTATTTTAATGCAGCGGTGTGTAAATATGCAGGTATGTCTACAATTCAACGGCAGAAATGCAGCATAGCTCAGCGCATGGCTTTAGGTACGGCATACTTATAGGTAGGTCAATGTGAGTAGGTTCAAGGACCTGTCTGTGTTACCGCTAGGGTCCACTCTAGTTCAAGATTCATAAACAGAAGATAAGGCACGCAATTAATTAAAGATATTTATTATTAACGCGAACAATGTTCTGTTTATTTGTTTGATAAGTTATCTTAGCTAAACTGCAGAACTGAGTTAATTAATATCTCGCTAGTCCCGTTCGTTATTAAAAACTTATCTATCAAAGTATCAGTTATAATTACTCATGCGACACCCGGTATATTAGCGAGCTCGTAAACACAACTTATTGCGATGGAACAACTTTCTGATTTATCGCAATCTGCTTGCAGACGCGGGCAGAGCTGGGAACTTACCGCCTTATGTTATTGAGAGATAAAACTTCCTGCATTGAGAGGTCAAGTTACTTAGTAAATTTATTCATTACTGTGTTGTGTATTTACTCATTTTCAAGACTTTGTTTTTGACTAGCTCGTCATTTTATAATTAAATAATCAATTTAATTATAGTGAATTAAAAAACTGAAACCACAGCTTGTCGTCTAATACTACTGACCTCAATGTAATTGTTCAAAGCACCCCATCCGCTCAACAGTGCAGTAGGTATGTACATATCGTTGCAGTACTTGTATCGGCACAAGCGCGGCTTCCCACACGATCCTCTCACAGCAAATACAAAGGAAATTAATTTTCCGCTTTGTTACTTTGCGTTATGGTAAGCGTATGCATAGGTTCCGCTAATGTCTTGAGATTGTTTTGAGCTGATATGCAAGGTGTGGAGAAATTAATACCTACTATTATACTTAGTTGAATGGTGAAGACGCAAACTACCCGAGAAAATTGAACCAGCATCCAACATTCACCTTACCGAAAAGGAGAACATACAAACTAAATATACACTACGACACAAAAATAGGCTAATCCTACCTGGAGACTCTAAGCTGAAAATGCACTCAACAAGCACTTTAGTAACGTCAGTTAAAATATATAATAAAATACCAGAAGCAATTAAAAATGAACAAAAATTTAATATATTTATAAATAAACTGAAACAATACCTAATCCATAAATGCTATTAATAATAATAATAATATTCTCTTATTTTCTCTCGTAATCACAAACACAGTACAAAGTCAAGGTAACATTTAATAGAGACTGGTGTCCGTTGTAGGTAAAACCTGTATTACAGATCACCAGGCTTACCGCCATCGGACAACTCATGAATGACCTACTCGTATGACTGTATTAACCTAACATACAGGTTGTACATAATTAAACACTATTACAAATTAATAACAAAAGTGAAGTGAAACTAAATGGAAAATTAAAAACTAAAGTAAAAATGGCTTAACGTTTGATTTGGGAATGAGTGAGTTAGTGAGTGAGTGAGTGAGTGAGTGAGTGAGTGAGTGTGTGTGTGTGTGTGTGTGTGTGTGTGTGGGTGATGGTGTGATGGGTAAGTGTGTGTTAATTGTATATCGGTCCATGCTCGTAAACGTTACCTTAATGGTTTTAATAAACTTTCTGTTGCACTGTAATCAATGCCTTGAAGCCACGAGCAAACTTTTTTCTTGCACTCTGACCTAGGAAGAGGATAAATTAACAGCTGTTTGCTCATTCTATTATATAAATATGGACCCAGGAAACCGTAAAAATTATTTGCGAGACTGAACCTATATCTATTTGTAGTGCAGACATCGGTGGTTCTTCTCTTACCAGATATTGTTTTGGGGTCGTAAGAAAGTTCTGAGTGCTTCTTAGTAACTGTCAGTAGAATAAAAAGTATTATAATATTAATGAATATTGTAATGATAAATTTAATGAATAATTAAAAATGAATACCAAAAATAGTAAATAAAATCAAAGTCGAAGTGAGTAGTAGAAAAACATTTATATTTTACTTTTTTCACATAATAATATAATAATAGCCCTCTTCCTCTATCCTACCTCGCTGTGCCCGCCAGGGTCCACAATGATCTAAAATTATGTATATTTTATAAAGTACCTACCACCTAAGTTAACATTCATCATCTGCCTAGCCTTTTCCCAACTATGTTGGGGTCGGCTTCCAGTCTAACCGGATGCAGCTGAATACCAGTATTTTACATGGAGCGACTGCCTATCTGACCTCCACAACCCAGTTACTGGGTAATACGATACCCCTTGGTAAGACTGGTTGTCAGACTTTCGGGCTTCTGACGACCCCTAACGACTGTCAAAGATCCACGAATGACAGCCGGGACCAACGGCTTAACGTGCTTTCCGAGGCACGGAGGAGTCTCGGTATGTAAAGATGGTCACCCATCCACAGACCAACCCCGGCAAGCGTAGCTTAACCTAATGAATTGACCCGTGCGGCTGTTATTACTTAGCCACGAGCTCCTCCACCTAAGTTAACATTGTGGAATGCAAATAAATGTATTGAGTATTGAGAATAGGAAGAATTTTTAATGTGCACTTTGTAGTAGGTCATCCAAAACCCGTCCATCTGTGTTGCACTAGGTAAAGCCTGGGAAATTAATTGTTAAACAAGTCGACTACCTTGATTTAAATTGTCCGTAGATATATTCAAATTAGAATTGTAATTTTCTGGCAGTTGTATAAAGTGGCTGTAACACGACAGATTGACGGAAGGTGTCAATATGCTCAATAATTAATTACCCTGACTTTACATTCGAACAAAGATAGACACTGACAAAGTTTACAGCACCTATTTTGTTCCCTGAAGTATCACAGGGACGGTCCAAGTTATTATTGGCGAGAGTTTCGTACCTGGTTTACTTTTACAGGTCTCTTCAGGGACTCAAAGTAAGCCAGATTCTGGGCTAACGTCCTGTGAACACTGATTTAAGTTTAATCTTTAATTTACATGCAAATCTAGGCGCGAACGAGATTCTTAGGCTCCACCTGAAACTTGTGAAGTATTATTTTACAATTACGAGTTCGTTCCGTCCTACTTAATTATTTAAAAATGAACTAGTAGGTACAGAATACACAATTTACACTTGGGATAAATCAATAATTTTGTAAAATTCTCATGCACGTTTGTTGGTAAATAAATATTACGATACTTTTTGAATAGGAAAAAATGATCATTAAAAATATCCACCTACCGTTTAATATTCTCACATTTACAAAATAACATCTAAGGATTTCTAAGTTTCCACGACTCCTAAATAACAATATGTGACTTGGAACATACTTTAGGGCTAATGTAACAAGTTCTTGAACAACAAATAAGTAATAACACATAAACTACGAAAACTAGCAAAGATTAGCTCGTCGCCAAACATAATCACGATAATACTCGTATTATATCGTGAAATATTTTTATATAGTCCGCCAGGTAAAGTAACGTTAGACACGAACTTTCCAACATGGTATATGTTGGAAAGATCTAATGTTACTACGAGTATACTCACCCATACTAATATTATAAATTCTAAAAAGTAAAAGTAACTCTGTCTGTCTGTTACCTTTTCACGCCTAAGCCACTGAACAGATTTCGATAAAATTTGGCAAAGTAATAGATGGCATCTTGGAAAGGACATAAGTTACATTTTGTCTCAAAAATAATCCTACAGGGGGTGACATAGGGGATGAAAGTTTGAATGGGAAACCCAGCATTTCTTAAGTAAATTTTGATATCCCTAATATCAAAATTCAAATTTATACTTTTGGTAGGAAATAAAGTGGTTCAGTGTTTTTTGAAAAATCATCCCCTGAATGGGTAAAATGGGGGTTGATTTTAAAATTAACAAATAATATTAAAATTTCTGTTTACCTCTTTTTAAGAGATTGCAAATGTAGTCATTGTAGTCATAGTTCGTATTTTGAGGTAACATTTTAGTCTTTAATTCATTATAGTCGGTTCACTCGTTCAAAAGTTGTGTTATTAGAGCGTAACCGGCACAATTTTAACTAAACAAAGTCCCCTCGCCACGTCTGTCTGTCTGTCTGTACACGATAAACTCCAAAACTACCGAACGGATTTTCATACAGTTTTCAACAATGGACGTAGTAATTCATGAGGAAGGTGTGTATTATTCATTACGGTTTTTGTAAATTGGCCGGAATGTGACGATGATTGCTGAAAATGTCGGAACCAATATAAACCAATAGAGTTATATGAAAACATTGTATTACGGAAGGGGGAAGAAAACTGCCAATTAATTCCGCGTAAATGGCGCTGAGTGTTTATCTCAAATGAACTGTCAAACTCCATAGAAATTAAATAATATTTTGTTTTTTTGTGACTTTTATCAATATAATGAGTCGTTGTGTAGCCTTTGGATGCAAAAAAATGGGCGTTGGCAAATTCCCAAGTAATTTTCGCATAAAGAGAAAGTAGGAAAAGACACTAAAATTAAAAAACTTCAAATCATGTGATTTTTCGAGGTTATGTGGGAAACATTTCAAGGAAACAGATTACGAGACCACTTCTAAGACGACACGTTGGTATCATACCTATTATTATTAATGATGTATTTTTATTAATTATAGTAAAAAAGCTTTCAACCTCTGAAAAAATAGTTTCCTTTCAAATACCCATACATTTTGTAACAAGTAACTTTACATCTTGTTTATCATTAGTATCATTAAAAAGAAAAAAGTAATGAGTTAAGTTTATTTTATAACTAATAAAACCATAATATTGTCCAGAATACGGCTAAAAGTGGATAACATGTTAAATATAATGCACCTTACGACAAGTTTGGCTTTCCTGCCTTATCGCGATACTCCGCTTTTTTTCAACTTCTCCTTCAGAATCAGAATCAGAATCAGAATCAGAATTATTTATTTGTAAAACATAGGTGAAGAACATATATACATTAATCATACATGTCAAGGTCTTAAATAGATAAGTGTTGCACTATGCTTTGTCATTGTTGACATACAAATATTAAAGCCAGGTTCATCAAAGTTAACAAAATTTTCTATCAATTTTATACAAATACATTAAAATAATCAATTTAATAATGTCCACTACTAGAAAGAAAAACAAAAAACACACACAAGAAGATCATAACAAAAGAACATGCGAGAAATTATTTGTCCGTTACATTAATAATATGAATTAATAAAATTACAGAATTTAATCAAATAGTCGTCCAAAATTAAAATAGTCATCCAAGTCAACATTAATAATATAGATTTATAAAATTACATAATCTCATTTAATCAAATAGTATTATCATTAAAATAGTCATCCAAGGTATAATAACATTTCTCAACTAATAACTTGTGAAGACACTTTTTGAATTTCTTTAAGGGCATACATTTTATAGCATCAGGTATTTTATTAAAAATCTTTGGTGCAACACCAAAGAAGCTCTTTTTCATTAACGCAGTATTACATTTCAACGTACATAGTTGATTTTCATATTGACTCCGAATGGGGGTCTTCTTAACTGTTGAAAATTTTGTAAATAAATGTGGATTTGATTTTATAAATAATGCAGTTTCTAATATATATATAGCTGGTAACGTTAATATTTTTAATTTCTTGAAGTAGGGAACGCAACTATCTGTTGACTTTAAATTACACATGGATCTTACACACCTTCTTTGCATCCTAAATACCAGTTCCCTATTTGTTGATTGCCCCCAGAAAACAACACCATAACGGAGAATAGAGACTACAAGTCCATGATAGGCTGTTAACAGTGTCTCAGAATTAACTCTCTTAGATAATTGAAACAATAGATACGCAGATTTACTCAGTCGTTTACAAACCACTTCCAGGTGAGGTTTCCAAGTCAATTTATGGTCTACAGTTATGCCTAAGAATTTTGCACTCGTAACTTCTTCTATTTTACACTCATCGTAGGTAATATTGAGGGGTGGAGTCTCACGTCGTTGATGAAACTGTATAATTTTAGTTTTATTCAAATTGATCACAAGATTATTATTATTTAGCCAATTAATAATGTTATTTAGCGAGTTATTGATCTCATTTCGATATTCGTTTGGATCAGTGCATTCTATGATAGCCGTACTGTCATCTGCAAAAAGTACCATTTTGTTTCTCAAATTTCTTGGGAGATCATTGATATATATTAAGAAAAGTGGGGGCCCGAGTACAGTGCCCTGAGGCACACCATACTTCACGGACCTCGCTTCAGAGACATATGTAGTTTCTAATTTGCTTATAGGACAAATTCTGGAAATCTCAGTACACTGTGTCCTATCACTTAGGTATGATTCTAGGAGTTTATGAATGTTTCCTCGAATGCCGTACCCGTGTAACTTTTGCAGCAAGATCTGATGATCTACGAAGTCAAAAGCTTTTGACATATCCGTGAAGATGGAGCACACAGGATTTTTTTTATCCACAGAAGTCATTATACTTGATAGCAGGTCAAATAGTGCCATATTAATATTAGTATTTTTCCTAAATCCTTTTTGTTCATTGCAAAATAACTGAAACTTCTCGAAATACGTGTAAATGGAATTATATATTATTTTTTCAATAACTTTTGCAAAAACTGGTATTTTTGCAATAGACCTGTAATTTTTAACATCAGTCTTGTCATTATTTTTGTAAATGGGTTTAATAACTACCTTCTTGAGACTAGTAGGGAATATACCATCGGAAATGCAAAGATTAATTATGTGCGATAACGGTGTCGCTATGACCTCCTTAACATCTTTTATTACTCTAGTTGAAATACCGTCGTATCCTACTGTACTAGTATTTTTTAAGCTACTTATTACTTTTATAATGTCAGTATCTGAAACTGGTAGCATAAATAGAGACTGCGAAGTTGAGTTTTCAATAACATTTCTAAACGAATTTGTTAATGGGGTATTATTAAGGTTTGTTTTTGAATTATTTTCTATAATCTCTATAAAATATTTATTGAATTCATTTGCAATGTCAAGGGGATGTGTAAGAGTTGATTTATCATTTTGTATGGTCAAAATCGGTTCTTGCGGCAGACATACTTTGGATTTGTTAATAACTTGCCAAGCAGCTTTTGATTTATTTTGAGACGTCTTTATGAAGTGGTTGTTTTGGGCCTTCTGGGTTAGATTTACTATTCTTCTATAAAGCTTGGAATACTTTTTAAAAGCAAGTCTATTTTTTGTGTTCGGATTATGCCTATATGTCCAAAGTAGCTGCCTCTGTTTTCTGCTACATATTTTTATCCCATTCGAAATCCATTTGGTTTTTTTACAAGTATAAATGGTTACTATTTTTTCTGGGAAACACAATTTGTATAGCAATATAAAGTCATCTATAAAATTTTCGTAGGATTCATTTGCGTCTTTAGCTTCGTATACTCGTCGAAAAGTTAGGTTTTTTAGATGATTTTTAAATTTCATTAAGTTATCTACTGATATTTCCTGTTTAGTTGTTTTCCAATATTTAATCATACAGGTTTTTTTAATAGGAACTTGCAGTAGTTGTGATGTGTGGTCAGATAGAAGTAAATCTATTATTTCTGCTTTACAACCTTTACGGTAAGAATGTGCAAAATTATCTAAGCAAGAGTTACTAGCCAATCTGGTTGGTTTATCAAGTTCTAATTTGAGATTATATTGCAAGAGAAAGTTTTCAAATTCTATTGTGATTTTATTTCTCTTTAACACGTCAATATTAAAGTCTCCGGTTAATATAATTTTTTTATTTGTAGATACGCAAAGTCTTCTCAATATATTGTCCAGTTTTTCATAAAATACATTATAATTATATTTTGGAATCCTGTAAATGCATATTACAACAATATTATAAGATGTCAGTTCAATACCGCAACATTCGAAAACACCTGAGATCGACTGTTTTGCAATATCAGTCAATTCTCTGAATTGCAGCCCTGCTCTTACAAAAATGCAAGTTCCTCCACGTTTGACACTTCTGGTAAAAAAGGCAGCTGGGCAGAAATTAGGTATATGCAATATACATTCATAGCCCGCCTCTATAAAATGCTCTGTTATACAGATAATATCTACCTTTGTTCCCTTACTAGAAAGCTCGTCTAATTTAACTACTAACAGATCTGATTTATTCATAAGCCCTGCTATGTTCTGATGGAGAATGGTAAGGTGATAGTTATAGAAAAAACTGATTCTCTATTGTTTTTGTTAATATTAGCGGTTCAGTTTTATCTTCTTGAGAGCAACCAACTTGTGAGTGTATAAGGTCTTTGGTATTTCCAAAATCTAGGTCTAAGATTAAATCATGCAAGTCTGACAAAACTTTCATAAAGCCTTTGTTATTCAGGTGTGCATGCCGTTGGTTATACGTATCCCACGTGTATGGAAGATTAAGATTTGAATCTAGTATAAATGCATAATTGTAAGTCTCAACATCCATGTAAATTAGATTATTGAAAGTATCAACTCTGCTGTTAAACATTATATTTGTTTTGTCCATAAATTTAAAAGTTGGCAGACATATTATGAAGTTAGTATGATTAAGTGGTAATAATTTATCTCTAATATAAGTAACAAACTCAATATAATTATGCGTTTTTGTAAAGTCGTCTTCACCAATAAATATAATACAATAATCTAATCGAGAGAAGTTACGTACTTTTAGATCAATGTCCTTTAACAAATATTTCATTCCGCATCGGGGAGTACGGTAGTGACACATATTAAAGTTCCCTAAATGAGTTCTTTCACTCAATGTTTGTATTCTGTTGGATGTTTCACTACTCAAAATACAAATGTTATTCTTCACAGGTGGAGGTGATGGAACATGAGATTTCGCGCTAATAATATTATTCAATGAGGCGACACCTTGAGTACATCCAGCGTCAATGTTAACTTCATGTCCGCTTGGCGCTCTTGTCAAACTTTCCGATGTCTGCGTCTGTTTTGTTTTTGTATAAGGAGTATGAATGTTCTTCTTTGGTGTTTGAACTCTGGACTTAAGTGGACTACTGACAATTACTTTGTATGTTTTATTTTTTTCCAATAGGTCGTCATTACTTTGCTTCAACTTACTATTTTCTAGCGATAATATTTCAATTTCCCTATGCGCACTTAGCAATTGATTTTTTAGTTCTTCTATCTCTTTCTTATAAATAGTAATTCGGTTATCATCCTCGTCCTCAGATATATCTGGCATAGAATTTGAGGTACAATCCATCGTTTGCGAAATTATGTCGCTGTCATCCTTATCCGGTTCCGATTGGGTGCGTTGTCTTCGATGAGTTATATTTCCAAAGAAATTCATTCTTTTAATTATTTTGCTCAAATTGTACCTAATTTAAATTTTAAGTAATTCCAAAAATACACATAAGTGAATATTTTTATTTTCTACCAAAAGACTTAATTTTCTTATTCTGGTATCACAAGTTTTTTTGTAGCAACACTTTTCTATTTTTTTTTATAATAGCAACACTGGTCAGTGTGTCAATTTCATTTCCGCTCCTTGACACTAGATGGCGCTGTTTGCCATGAAGTATTTATTATTAGTAGTAGCAACCCTAATGTTAATGTAAATTTTTAAAACGTCAATGTCAATATTTGTTTCGCTACTCACTACTAGGGGCGCCACTTATGGTACAAAGTTCACTTTTTAAAACAAAACATTGTACTTAACCGTTTTATTATTTTATATACATTTGCTAGTAATTAACTCGCCACTTATTATGTTTTTAAATGTTATAATGATGAGAGTACCTTTGTATAGGTCCAGTATACTTATTTTTGTCCGTGACTAGCACTTTTTGAAGCACAATAACGATCAAAAGTCCAAATATTAAACACAATGTTTTTATTGCATGTCTTGGTTTATAGAAGTCACCAACAATTCCACTTATGTAGTTCGATACGTCTATTAAGATTCACTACAATACACATCACTTATACTATGGTTTACTATTTATTTTGAGTTTTAAAATACGCGGCGATGTTTACTTAATGCTGTGTTGCCAGCCCAATCATTCAACTAGGCGATACGCCAGGTAGAATACATTGTAAAGCAACACAAATAGATGAAAAAGAAAAAAACACGCAAATACTTAAAAATCGTCGACACAATGCACACGTCTTTATCAAAAACTTTGACAGCTGTATGTTTGTTACACAAATACACAGCGCCACCTTGCGGCGATGCTTCCGGGAAATAACCCCATTAATGCGTTGTTTACCTGGATTAACACAAAGGGTAATTTTAATCTCGGTAGTAAGTTCCCGTGGGATATGTGCGACATCACGCGGGCGAAGCCCCGGGCTAAAGTTGTACATATAATTCGTAACTTTGGCGGCCATGACACTTCGGGACTTCCACCAATTCATATTTAGACACTCAATTTTCCTGCGTCCACGTTAAATATGTTTATGTTGGTATATCTAGATAATTTATGTTCTGGACTTTTTTTAGGTAGATTTACCTACATAGACTCACCTACATGATATGAGGTAACCTACTTCTTCTGTGGACCCTAAAGAAACGCCGATGGGAATTTAATATTTCCAGAATGTGTGTCTATGGAAGGGAAAAAATAAGAGAAGTTGATATTTTCTAAAATATCTAATGACCTACTGTAATATAACGGACGTGTATCTCGGGTGTTAAAGAGTTTCTGAGGACCTTTTGTTTTCCTTATATCCCTTTAAACTTTAGATAAATTTTATTGTAGTTTTTTTCTCTAAACTAAGCGACTCTGCTGTTGACATATTAGGTTGGGGAAAAAGTCTTTTCGCATTATAGTATGTATGAACTTGTAATAAAATCTCTTTGGCTATACTATTTGTATCTGGCTGGTTTTGGTATCATTGAAAGTTTAAATTTTAACGAACATAATTCCAAATTCAAATTAGGAAAATGTGTGATTTTCATTTGTTTTTCGTACCGTCAAGATGAGTGAATCTAATGAAGAAATTCGATACATTTTAAAATTTTACTACAAAAAAGGTAAAAATGCAACGCAAGCCGCGAAAAAAATTTGCGATGTTTATGGACCTAGTGTAGTGTCTGTGAGAGTAGCACAAATTTGGTTTAAGCGTTTTCAATCCGGAAATTTTGATGTCAAAGATGCACGTCGCTCTGGTCGCCCTATTACGGATAAAATGGATGCCATTTTTGAAAAAGTGGAGCAAGATCGGCATATCAGTAGTTACGACGTAGCTGAAGAACTGGAAATTGACCACAATACAGTTTTGGCGCATTTGAAAAAAACTGGGTACACAAAAAAGCTCGACATTTGGGTACCTCACGAGCTCACTGAAAGAAACCTAATGAACCGTGTACTCATTTGTGATTCTTTAATGAAACCGAACCATTTTTGAAGAAGCTGAAAACTGGTGATGAAAAGAGGATCACGTATGACAAGAACGTGCGAAAAAGGTCGTGGTCAAAGGCCGGTCAGGCTTCACAGACTGTGGCGAAACCCGGGTTATCTCGCAACAAGGTGATGCTGTGCGTGTGGTGGGATTGGAAGGGCATTATTCATTATGAGCTGTAACCACCAGGCAGGACCATCGATTCTGAACTCTACTGCGAACAACTGATGAGATTAAAGCAAGAAGTTGAGAGAAAGCGGCCGGAATTAATCAACAGAAGGGGTGTGGTTTTTCATCATGCTAACGCTAGACCTCACACATCTTTAGCCACTCAGCAAAAATTAAGAGAGTTTGACTGGGAGGTGTTAATGCATCCGCCGTATAGTCCTGACCTTGCACCTTCAGATTTCCACCTGTTTCGGTCTCTTCAGAATTCTTTAGGCAGTGTCAGGTTAACATCACGAGAGGACTGCCAAAACCACTTGTCGCGGTATTTTGACCAGAAGTCCCAAAATTTCTATAGCAATGGGATCATGTCCCTACCTACAAGATTACCCAATCCACTTAAGCCACCCAAACCCATAGCCCAATATGTTTTGTTTTCACGTACAACAATAGTCCTGTACCAACCGGGGGTTGTCCTTGGGTGCATTTGCATAGTGCATACAGGGATAATCGTCGGTTGGTGCCTCCTTATCATTTAAAATTATCTAAGGGGCCTCTGCGAGTTGGCTTCGGCTCCTCGTACGCCTTCCAAAGGTCCGGGACCCCAGGGTCCCGAGAAATATCAAAAAATAATAATAATAATAACCTGGGACATTTTTTCACACACGGTCATCTGATCCCAAACTAAGCAGAGCTTGTACTATGGAAACCAGATAACTGATATACTACATATACTACTTTTTTTTTGTAAATACATACTTATATAGATAATTTCACCCAGACTCAGAACAAACAGACATGTTCATGCACACAAATGTTTGTCCTGGATGGGAATCGAACCCATGACCTGCGGCGTGATAGGTGGTATCTTAACCAACCACGCCAACTGGCCTGCGAAATTTTAGACTGGATCAACAGATGACTGCTCTGTATTTATATTACGTTATTGAATTCGTAGTATGAGATAACTGCAGGTAAGTGTGTGTCAAAATCTATGTGACCTATGGACACGAATCGGCCACGTCTGTCCTTTGCAAACGTTACGGAAAAACAAATAGCCCCTAAACATGTTCAGTCTTATTAATAAACGTCTCTTAAACTTTAATCAATTGTTAAGCAACTGATTAGCAAAATTCTTATTTATAAACGCTATTTAGCGCTAAGGGTCGGTTTTTTGACCCGTAGTTAACTCAACCACTGTTTAAACATAGTAACTAACGGTTGAATTTTGTCTTAAAGTGTTTGCCATAATACCATTGGTTACTATTCTTTAACATGAATGAGTTAATATGAATACATTCATGTTTAGCATTTCATATTTAGCCAAAATTCAACCATTAGTTACTATGTTTAACCAATGGTTGAGTTAACTACGGATCAAAAAACTGGCCCAAAGAGGCAAGATGGCGGATTTTATTTGAATCAGCTGATCGACTCAATAGGATTATTGTGTGCTTCGAAGCCTTCGAGGTTATTTTTTCCTAATATCGAGTTGTGCTTAAGTACATATGTATTTCGAAAATCTTTTACGACATTTCTAAAATGACGTAGAAGAATTACACAATTTTGAAACACCGCGGCCGGCGGGAAGAAGACGGAGGAAGACCTACAAAGCCCATTTAAATCCGCTTCTAGAATGATTACCTATTACATATTCTTCATTCGAAGTGCACATGATGAAAGGATTTATAGAGACTGTTCAATCAGGGGAGGCTCAGTAGGTCCTGTGCTCAGCAGGTTTGAAGAAAATGAGTTCGTGAGGATGCTCATTGGAGATAGTGATTATCCCATGTGCCCCTCATTTTATGACGCCAGTTCTAGGCCCAGAACTAAAGAAAAGCCACGTTTTGGCAGTCACACACAAATATCACGAGATAGTTTATAGAAAACAATTTATTTTGATACATAATAAAGCTACACTTTTCATAAATGCATTATTTTTAATTCTTCCTCCAAAGGCATGGGTACCATTATTTTCTCATGCCACTCGTATTCCTCATCTTTTCACGTAGCATGGTCTTCTCCCTCACCGTCTTTGCGATGTTGAATAATATTGGTGTGAAGTGGTACTGGCTTTCATAGCAGCAGTCAAACTTGTACCTGTAAACAAGTATAGTCAGTGTTATTAAAATATGCTGAAACCCTGGTGCAAAAGCAATAGGAAATAATATAAAACTGACACAAGTATCTACATACATTTCTAAAAGAGTATATTCTTGTTAACATAAAGGTCATGCAAATACATACGAGTAAGTAGCTAGTATCGGCTACCTAGATACTGCTGTAACGTTCGTTTGGTCAGCTTACATCAGTAAGTAGATACAAATTCAGAGATATATACTTTTCTTGTTTACTCTTATTATTTGAGCTTATTATTTTCATTGCTACTATCGCAAACAAAATGAGATAAACATAATAAACTATTCAATTCAATTTCTTTTATTTCAGACTAATGAGTCCATATAGTGTTAGTAAAAATATAAAAAGAACTTAAAAATAAATTTTAGTACTGTAGAAGGTCAGAGTCCAACGATGTGGAAGTTCCGAGCTTCTAGAGGGATACGTAGTCAGATGGTAAACGATAACTCATAGAGGAAGCGAATCAGCAACCCCGGGATCAGTACCCCGCCGCCACATTATAGCACCAATTCAATGAGCAAACCTTATCGTGCCATCCATCAATTTCTATAATTTAAATATTCATATATAGGTATTACTTGATCGAATTTGATGGCTCAACGATGGATATTATTTTTTACTTTTTAAATGTTCGCTTTTCTTTTTTGCGTTGGGGTTTTTTTTAAATTTTTAATTTAATTTTTTGATTTTTTAAAAAGAGATAGCTTTATACTGGCGCAAGTAGTCGAATGTCAGCCAGTACAACATAAGGTTAAGGTCTATTGCATGGAACCTTTACAGAACTTATGAACTATCTACGAGAACATGAGGAACTATTTAAACATGGATGTGTATCCATTGCTCCATAGAAGATCTTCTATTTTGCCAGCATTACCCTCAGGTAGCTGTTGGAATTATTGAGGACATTTTTGACTTTTGTATGTCAATCATGACAGATACAAAAATCGTGGTTTTGACAAAAAAATCTTAAGTTCTGTTTTTTATTGGACTATTTGGATTATAATCTGTGCTGGACGCATAAGTTCACCTCTATATCGTTTCACGTCTAATCACTTGCTAACTAGCATTTATAAATAATGAAAAGTTAATCATTTATTAAGAACAAATAATTGGTAAGCGGAACAGTGGCAAATCAGTGATTAGCGAGATTTTTTTTATAAATAGGGCTGGGTGTCTTTAAAAGACAATCTAAACAATGAAGTTAAATTACCTCCACCTTTGGAACGCGCCCGGGCCTAGCGTGACTTTATTAAATTGTTCTAGCAATTAGGCGCTAATTCATACAGTTTCATGTCTACGCAAATAATGCCTGATGCTATTATCACTGGCTGTTCTTTGACGAAATTGTAAGGAGGAACTTTGAAATAAACTACTCATTTGGCATTTCATTTGCTGACGTGTCTTCTTACTTAACGTTATGTTTGTAATAAGGTAAAACAATCAATATCATAAAATATTTTAAAAAGAATAACTGCGAAGTTTCCTGCCAGCTCTTCTCGATAGGTAACGCCCAATTGCAATCAATTGGAGCTTCTGACGTTTCATAAGTGCCCATGTAGGTTTATGTGAATTTTGATTATAACAAATATTTCTGAACAAAATTCAAGGTATTTTTAACTCACGGCTCATACCAGTTAAATTATGTCGCTCTACCACTCTACACAGACATTCAACCACACGGCGTCTCTTCCTAGCACAGGCACGTACTAGAGATGTCACCCTACCACTCTACACAGACATTCAACCACACAGCGTCTCTTCCTAGCACAGGCACGTACTAGAGATGTCACCCTACCACTCTACACAGACATTCAACCACACAGCGTCTCTTCCTAGCACAGACACGTACTAGAGATGTCACCCTACCACTCTACACAGACATTCAACCACACAGCGTCTCTTCCTAGCACAGGCACGTACTAGAGATGTCACCCTACCACTCTACACAGACATTCAACCACACGGCGTCTCTTCCTAGCACAGGCACGTACTAGAGATGTCACCCTACCACTCTACACAGACATTCAACCACACAGCGTCTCTTCCTAGCACAGGCACGTACTAGAGATGTCACCCTACCACTCTACACAGACATTCAACCACACAGCGTCTCTTCCTAGCACAGGCACGTACTAGAGATGTCACCCTACCACTCTACACAGACATTCAACCACACAGCGTCTCTTCCTAGCACAGACACGTACTAGAGATGTCACCCTACCACTCTACACAGACATTCAACCACACAGCGTCTCTTCCTAGCACAGGCACGTACTAGAGATGTCACCCTACCACTCTACACAGACATTCAACCACACGGCGTCTCTTCCTAGCACAGGCACGTACTAGAGATGTCACCCTACCACTCTACACAGACATTCAACCACACGGCGTCTCTTCCTAGCACAGGCACGTACTAGAGATGTCACCCTACCACTCTACACAGACATTCAACCACACAGCGTCTCTTCCTAGCACAGGCACGTACTAGAGATGTCACCCTACCACTCTACACGGACATTCAACCACACAGCGTCTCTTCCCAGCACAGGCACGTACTAGAGATGTCACCCTACCACTCTACACGGACATCCAACCACACAGCGTCTCTTCCTAGCACAGGCACGTACTAGAGATGTCACCCTACCACTCTACACGGACATTCAACCACACAGCGTCTCTTCCTAGCACAGGCACGTACTAGAGATGTCACCCTACCACTCTAACACAGACATTCAACCACACGGCGTCTCTTCCTAGCACAGGCACGTACTAGAGATGTCACCCTACCACTCTAACACAGACATTCAACCACACGGCGTCTCTTCCTAGCACAGGCACGTACTAGAGATGTCACCCTACCACTCTAACACAGACATTCAACTACACGGCGTCTCTTCCTAGCACAGGCACGTACTAGAGATGTCACCCTACCACTCTACACAGACATTCAACCACACAGCGTCTCTTCCTAGCACAGGCACGTACTAGAGATGTCACTCGACGCTCCTAATAATTCCGCTTTACTGGCACTAACAAATATAGCCACTAAAGTTGCCAATACAGGTGCGTGCACACAGTGAGAGTATTTACGACCAAGAAAATGTAAAAATGTAGTATACTAGAAACTGAACGGGTTAGAAGCAATGTAACGCTGATCAGTTCCATTCCGAGTGTGATAACTTTTGGACATAAAAAGTCTGTAAAATCGTCCTCCACATAGTTGTATCTTCTTATTTTATTTGCTTACATACTTCGAGAGTGTTGGTCCAAATGCAATTACATTCAAATCGTCACTTTACCTAAGCAACTCCGCTATCTGACACTAACAACACAAAACTTTCTAAGCAACCCACCGATCTGGCACTAGCAACACAAAACTTTCTAAGCAACCCACCGATCTGGCACTAGCAACACAAAACTTTCTAAGCAACCCACCGATCTGGCACTAGCAACACAAAACTTTCTAAGCAACCCACCGATCTGGCACTAGCAACACAAAACTTTCTAAGCAACCCACCGATCTGGCACTAGCAACACAAAACTTTCTAAGCAACCCACCGATCTGGCACTAGCAACACAAAACTTTCTAAGCAACCCACCGATCTGGCACTAGCAACACAAAACTTTCTAAGCAACCCACCGATCTGGCACTAGCAACACAAAACTTTCTAAGCAACCCACCGATCTGGCACTAGCAACACAAAACTTTCTAAGCAAGCCACCGATCTGGCACTAACAACACAAAACTTTCTAAGCAACCCACCGATCTGGCACTAGCAACACAAAACTTTCTAAGCAAGCCACCGATCTGGCACTAGCAACACGAAACTTTCTAAGCAACCCACCGATCTGGCACTAGCAACACAAAACTTTCGTCCTAACAACTATTATATTTAGGACCTCTAAAAAGGTAAATGACCCTCCTTTTGGGCTTCGCCGCAGTCGGGTAAATAGAAACAATATTTCATGATACACATATCCTGAACACACATTGTTACCAAAACACAAACGTTCGGCTGAACCACCTCTATACAGCGGGACAATCGAAAGAAAAAGTAAAATAAGAAAATCGTAGCTCGTAATACGAGGCGGAAAAAACGGTTCAACAAGCCGAAAGTGATTTTTCATCCGCGTTAAGGCGAGAGTCATCAAAACATTGCGATAAAGAACAAAACACATCTGACTGACTGCAGCGAGGGGCGATAAGAGGTACCAGGAGCGCAGGCCGGGGGAGGAGGTGTCTTACAACGGTAGTTATGACGTAAGGGCGCGGACGGATCAGTGGAACGCAAGGGATCTGGATAACGGCGTGATTAGGAAAGTAACTGCTATTGCTATTGTGCATTAATGCAATGAAGCCGCCTTCTTTTACCAAAGGTTGTTTTAAAATATTCTTTGCGATGAAAAGTTTCACGATATTTTTTCTTGTAGATCATGTTTTTAAAAGCAAAAATGCTTTAATAAATTAATCCGGCAAAAGGGAGGCTACTTTGTCATCCTCTACAAAATGTATCACACCCGCTTTTGCGAGATTGTTAGCATTTTCAGTTATAAACCGTTTCTCGTTTCAGGTAATGGATTTTTTGAAGACTAGATACTAGAAAACTAGATATTTCTTTTTTTTTCGTATAAATCGTGATGACTCATAGTTTAAGTCGACAGTTCACCTAACAACCCGCCAACTATTTGAGTTAAAATTGTTACACACCCCAGACGGTAACGGGAAAGTTCATTATAAGAAACTTGAAGCTAAAGAAAAATATGTAGTGGAAACACTTCCATTGCACTGAGAACTGCAATACATCGGTATGTATGGCAGTTCTCAGTGCCTTGTAGGTAGGTACGTAGAGTAGTTTGAACCCAGAGGCGCGCAAGTTTTTGGTGTAAATCTCTTGAGTGAGGATCGCTGTACAGCTCCTTGTACATATCTAAGTATGAGTCGCAGATCCAAGCAGGCGACCGACGTGAGCTGCCTTCCCTTCCTTTATTTCCCTTACGTTCCCTGAATACGGAAGCGAAACGTTTACCCTACTTTGTTAATAAAATGCACTTTTACAAAATCACAAGATTGTTATCGCACAAAATAAAGTTGGTAAAAATTTTGTTTGGTGCTATGAATCACGCGACCAAAATAGTACACGTAAACCTTATAATTGCTTGGCAAAACACTATTTTTAATATCTCAATTAAAAAGTGGTAATAAAAATATAAACAAATTGGCGGGAGCGGCTCGCTCGTGATCGCCAGCAGTTTATCACGCGAGCGCACGTGGCTGAGCCGCACACCCGCGCGCGCGCTCGCGCACGTTCATAACTCTATGATTAAGAGAGCGCTCGTAAAGGAAAAATAATAACCCGTCAAGTATGCAAACATTAAAAGGAAATGTTCACTTTATTAATGCAAACTTTTAAATACATAATGATATACATGAAAATATATTAAGCTGATGCGTTGCGTTACGATTGAACGAACGTGTTTTAAAATTTACTTATTGTAACAATATTCAGTTTATACTGTCAACACTCTGCAATAGTTAAATATTTACGCAATTCAAATTAATGAATCACGATATGTATTTTAATATTAAACTGATGAGTTTTACTCAATTATTAAATTACCAAATCGGATCTAAAATAAATGATTAATATCTCATGGGACACGTTTACAAAGCAGATGTGGTCCTTTCAAACTAATTGTGTCAACGAGGCGTCAAACGTACAACTAGCAGGTGAGAATCCAGCGACGTAATATCGCAGTGGGTCGGCTCACTCATTACGGCGGTTTCAGACGCCGCCCGATAATTTACCGAATGACAATGAGCGACAGTCGGCCTTTGTATTAGTTGCGTCGAGCGGTGGCCGCGTAATGGCCGAAATGACACCCGCTCTGATTGGTCCGGCGAACTGATTGTGAGCGATGGAGTGTCTCACGTTTCTTGCTAACGTGCGTCCAAATCAAACGATACAACACACGATACGTATGTCGTATTCGTGTGATGACTGCGCAAGTGCGCATGGCACATACAACCAACTGTATGATGATCAGGCTGATTGCAATTAAAGACAAAAGAAGTGAAGTAGCTTCATTGCAAAACCTTCGGGTTTTGCAGTTCTGTTCACTGAGAGAAAGCTTCAAATTCACGTCCTCAGCTCACTTAGCTCACTTGGGAAAATATGTAGGGATAAGAATAAAAAAATAAAAAAATTACACCGACTTCAAAAAGACATTAACTCTAAATTATGAAAAAACTTTAATTTCAGAAGTCGGTGTCCTGGGATCTGTATCTAAGTTTTTGCCACCAACTTCCGAAATTAAAGTTATTTCATCATTTTGAGTTAGTCTTTTTTTGAAGTTGGTTTTTTTCATGTTTTTTTGTTTTTAGTAAAAACTGGAATATTTGTTTGTAATAAATAATAGTTTAATAGTTTTGTTATAAATATTGCACTAGAATTAGACCAAGGTTTTGAGATGTTTTTTCCCTTTGACACCACACCCGTAGCTCGTATCAATAAGCCAGGCCGTCACACTTACACGTATCAAAACATTATCTTGAAAACTACTCAACCGATTTTGATGAAACTTGCACTGTTCCCTAAGTTGAAGTAAATGAAAGCTAATAAAAATAAAATGGTCACGATCCCAATAATAGTTTCGGAGAAATGCGTGGACAAACATACCTACATCTATAAAATCTTGTATATTTATTTGGAAGCCCTAATAGATTATTATATGTGAATATATTGTAGTTCTAATAATATTACATACATACGTGTCGAATTGATAGTCTCCTTTTTTTGAAGTCGATAAAAATAAGAATGTGTTCTTAGAAAGTGTCTAATACAGTGCGCCTGTAGTTGCGACAGCTTCTATATTTGAAATCTGAGCACAGACAAGTTTGAACTCTACTTTTATTGATTGAATACTTCGTCCTACGTAGTTATGAACAAGCTCGTATAACTATAGTTCTTATAAAAACCCTAAAAAACCTGAGCCCATATAAAAGTGCTAAACCAATATTCTTAACTCATATTTGTTGAAAAATTGTTTACATTTTGTTGGCAGTCTGTTCGATCTAAGAAGCTAACAGTTTCTTTTATCAAAGTTACTTAGATTAAGAACACTGATAACTGTGAGGTTATGTGCCATGTTGGTGGTTTGTGCTCCCCTCGAGTGTTCGTTTATATACATAAAAAAACCGCATGCGTCATGTCAATGTGTGCTCGAATGTCAACCGAACACCATTGGTTCACAACTAGTGTATGCCCGCGGTCTCCGTTGGATGATGTTTTTTTTTTACATTTTTATCTATATGTACGTTTATGTACATCATTATATAAAGATTTTTTTTACGTACAGGGTATGTACGTAAAAAGAGGAGGAGGAGCAGCTGGTTACAGAAGGATCATCTCAGTACGTCCTCATCATCTGCCTAGCCTTTCCTAACAGTGGGTTGGGGAAAAAGTTTCTTCGCATTTTTTAAGAAAATTCAAAACATATTTTAATATAGTTTATTTACATTTAACTAAAGTATGTAGGTACCATTTTGTTCGATAACTTTTTTCCATCTTGTAGGTAGGGACATGATCCCATTGCTTTAGAAATTTTGGGACTTCTGGTCAAAATACCGCGACAAGTGGTTTTGGCAGTCCTCTCGTGATGTTAACCTGACACTGCCTAAAGAATTCTGAAGAGACCGAAACAGGTGGAAATCTGAAGGTGCAAGGTCAGGACTATACGGCGAATGCATTAACACCTCCCTGCCAAACTCTCTTAATTTTTGCTGAGTGGCTAAAGATGTGTAAGGTCTAGCGTTAACATGATGAAAAACCACACCCCTTCTGTTGATTAATTCCGGCCGCTTTCTCTCAACTTCTTGCTTTAATCTCATCAGTTGTTCGCAGTAGAGTTCAGAATCGATGGTCCTGCCTGGTGGTAACAGCTCATAATGAATAATGCCCTTCCAATCCCACCACACACACAGCATCACCTTGTTGCGAGTTAACCCGGGTTTCGCCACAGTCTGTGAAGCCTGACCGGCCTTTGACCACAACCTTTTTCGCACGTTCTTGTCATACGTGATCCACTTTTCATCACCAGTTATCAGCTTCTTCAAAAATGGTTCGGTTTCATTACGTCGTAATAAAGAATCACAAATGAGTACACGGTTCATAAGGTTTCTTTCAGTGAGCTCGTGAGGTACCCAAATGTCGAGCTTTTTTGTGTACCCAGTTTTTTTTTAAATGCGCCAAAACTGTTTTGTGGTCAATTTCCAGTTCTTCAGCTACGTCGTAACTACTGATCTTGCTCCACTTTTTCAAAAATGGCATCCATTTTATCCGTAATAGGGCGACCAGAGCGACGTGCATCTTTGACATCAAAATTTCCGGATTGAAAACGCATAAACCAAATTTGTGCTACTCTTACAGACACTACACTAGGTCCATAAACATCGCAATTTTTTTTCGCGGCTTGCGTTGCATTTTTACCTTTTTTGTAGTAAAATTTTAAAATGTATCCAATTTCTTCATTAGATTCACTCATCTTGACGGTACGAAAAACAAATGAAAATCACACATTTTCCTAATTTGAATTTGGAATTATGTTCTTTAAAATTTAAACTTTCAATGATACCAAAACCAGCCAGATACAAATAGTATAGCCAAAGAGATTTTATTACAAGTTCATACATACTATAATGCGAAAAGACTTTTACCCCAACCTAATATTATAATTTTTGTGCATGTATAAAAAATATCTGAATTAGCAAGAAAACCTATACAATGTTAAAGCAATTTTGAATTTGCAAGTATTTGTTTACATAAATCGTTTTCAATTAGGCTTCAGGGGTAGCAAACCAGTATAAGGCTTACCTTTAGTAATTAGTTTCCATAATGTACTAAATAAGCAGTGCTGCGTAGTATAACGTCCACAGTCCAGACAGATTATCGTGCTCATTACCCTCCGCCATTATCAGGAAGATTTGCCCGCAGGCTAATTCTGAACTTTAAGAAATTTGTTAAAAATTTCATGTCTGTTGGAGATAATCAGAATCTTTTGTTATGGAAGATAGTTATCAAGAGATTAACTTTTTACACACGTGTAATCACTAAAATAACTTAAAAATACAAACATAATATTGTATCAAGGAAAATAGCAAAATAAAATCATTTGGTCTAGACTAGTCTGGACTCTAATGGTATCATTTAAAATTGACACGAAAATTATTCCACTCGATGTTTAGATAACTACATTAAAATAAATCACACACAATTTTCACCCATCAAAATTTCACTCGAAAATAAACTTTAATGCCTCAAAAACTCCGACTATTAGTCTGACCGTCAGCCTCCACCCTTATCTGGGTCGCGTGTTGCTCCAAGGTGACCTGGCGTTCAACATTAGGGCAGTGCCAGCTTTGCGGCTATTCAATCGCGCCACAATTAAATTCGCTCAGTAATTCACTTAGGCTTACATGTGTCGATTTGCGCCACAATCACGGCACATTACAGAATAACTTGGAACAATCACGCTACTTAGATTATAGAGTGTGGCCAGAGAGATTTGTTTCAAATTGTACGTTTGTGTGCTTTTCTTGTAACTACGTAAGTGAATACTAATTGAATTTAGCAGGAAAAGTCGGCTCGGTTCAGAAGCACAGTCATTGAATTGTTTTTATTTTACTCTTCGATTACGACGACATCCAGAGCTAGCACACAGTACGTATGTGAACGGAGATCACTCCTACCTAACGATTTTTTTTTTCAATTATTTTGTAATTATTTTGGAAATAGGCACATTATTTTATTCAAAGTGACCTACTTTTTTATAAAATTACGTTTTTAACACATTTTTCCTCATTAACATGTGGCACTTTTTTATCAAATTACATTTCCATTTTACAAACAGATGTAGTCCTCCCCTCTCCCTTCTCCCCTCTCACCTTTTCTCGGCGTGTGAATAATGAACTGTTTTTTTAAGAACATATTCAGCTTTATAATTTTCTTTACGCGAAAGAATCATGAGTTCATGACTATTATGGATTTCCTGTATTAAATTTATTTTAATGAGAATTTAGCTGCCCTTTTATGGATCAATTTTTTCGTGCATATGGAAGAATTTGTAACTAATTTCAATAGGAATTTCATTAACACTTCTACGAACACTTTTTACAGACTGTCAGTTACTGACAACAGGAAAAAGTTACGGACCTAAAAAAAAGACCCATTTCACACAAAAAGGATCCCAGATGGTTTGCTCCAAATACATACCTAATATACACATGTCGGTACCAGGCCCCATGAGATAATAAACCAACATACTAGTCAGTTGGTGAGGAGGTACCTACGTAAGTCTTTATAATTTAGGTCACAATATAACTGTCGACTCCATTCGAGACGCTAAGTTTGGCCAAATCGATCACGTAAGAAGTGACTGTTGCCGAGGGGATAATATTTCATTGAAACTCCTTGGAGAATTCCTTTCCAATAGAAATAAAAAGTATACAGTCTAAATCTTTTCTTTGCGTAAATATAAAACTTCAATATTATTTATTGCTCACTTGATTTTTGCCATCCAAAGATTCAATATTTTTTGAAGAGCAGTTTAGTCTTCAATTCACCAGAGATGTTTTGTTGATAGGTATATTAACTACAAGGTAAGGTAATCACATTAGAAATAGCATGAAAAAATAACCAGCCAAGTGCGTGTTGGATCGCGCACAATGAAGGGTTCCATAGTTGGGATGAATTTACCCCAAGAACAAATTAATATTGCTGTTGGAAAACATGTTCTTCCATACATGCTAACTGCAAATGTACGCACAATATTGAAAGATTTACCATGTTAATTTAAGACCATAGACTTCTTATATGTTTTCTTGCAATCTGTAAGTATAGAACTACTAGCTTTTGCCCGCGGCTTCGCCCGCGTGGTTGTCGGTAATTATCCCACGGAAATGGACTACCGGGATCAAAGGTATCCTATGTCCTAGTCCAGATCACCCTACCTACCCACGTGCCAAATTTCATCTAAATCCATTTAGCGGTTTTAGCGTGAAAGTGTAACAAACAAACAAACTCACTTTCGAATTTATATACGTAGTACTATGAAAAACCGGTCTATCGACACTCTAGACTCATAAAAAGTGTTCGGTTCTTAAATTAAAAAAAAAACAAACTCTTAACACACTACTAAAGTTTCTATAATAATATAATTCAATCATGATTCGAAAGACACGTGGCGCCATCTATTATCATAAGAAATTTATTGTTGTTTTACAGTACTTTTTTCGAGATGAAAGGTACCCTATGTCCGTTTCTGTACACGTGACAACGTATACAGAAACGGACATGCAAAATTTCAGGATGATCGGTTGAGTGGTTTAGGCGTGAAAATGTAACAAACAAACAAACTTATTTCATCTATTTACTTAAATAACTATTTATTTAAAAATAAAAAAATAAAAATTGAAATTCTCACATTATTTAAGCCCTTTTATTTGATATGTCACACGGTACAGTTTGCAAAACTGTTTTTTAAATTTTCTTGTTTGCCTCCCAAAAGTGACCCCCATTTTCAAAATTTACGTATTTACGTTGACACGTCCGTGTTTGGATAAGAGACAATCATATTATGTGCACCAAACTACTTAATCGGTCCATTATATTCAGAGCAAACAGAAAGACCGACAGACCTATAAGGGTTCCGTTTTTTCATTCGGACGTACGGAACCCTAAAAATAGTTTTTTCAATAATTTATGAACATCGACCAGAAAAAGATAATCCCTGTAAAGATATAGATATAGGGTTATTCGTATTATGTTGGCAATCCATTAACCTCTCAATTAAGGAGACGTAGGAGAGGGCATTTTCAACCTTATGACCCCTAAGCAAATGTCAAATACTTTCGAGTAATATGACATTCTATATTTTTGAAGATATCTGTGTTAACTTTGAATTTTAGTAAAAAAAAAACCAATCCATTTTTTTTAAATTATTATCTGCTTGTTAACCATTCAATACTTAATAATCAACCAGAAAATTACAATTAATTATCTTTGCTGGTTTTTAAATCAGAGCTACCAATCGTTACAATTTTCATAACTTTGAGCAGGTTTATTGACGTCTGCATAGGAGTCTTAAGGGGTCATTTGGTTGCTCTCCTAGTTCTCCTACATAAGGCGACGAAAACCACTTTTAATATTTTTTAAACTGAAGATCACGTCTAAACGAGTAGTGATTTGGAAGAAATATATGTTAAATTAGAGCATTTTCTTAATAAATTAATATGTGAATGTTTCAGATTTTGTTTATATTACATAGTGTTATTAATTTGTAAAGTTATGTCTGACGCGGATAACAAAACTGATAATCATATCAGTCAATCAAAATTTGCATTTTTTTTTTCAAATATGTTACTATAATGATTGTGTTAAGTAGATTTTTCATTTTACAGAGGTCAGCAGGTCAAGCTACCCGAAACTGTCAAATTTTCCCAATCAACCTTGAACCTAATGCTGTAGCGATAAAGTTGAAAATCTATTAACCCTTAACTTGGCAAGTGTACCAGAGGGCACGTGAAATTAAGATATGAGTTTCGGCATGTGACCTAGAGGGCACGGGTCTGTTTATAGAGGATACAAAAAAATATATTAAATGTCAATATATTTTAATAATTTTAGCTTCTAGCTCAATTCATAAACATTCATCTGTCAACGTCATAGTTTTTGTAAAACGTAATTTTTAAACATTAGCCGTCAAAATGTCGAAGCGTCAGCAACGGTCGTCGCGTCTTAAGGTAAATTAACTTGTATTTTTTTATTTAGTTGTTATACTTGGTGTATATCACGAAATTTTCATTGTTAAATAATCAATTAATGATTGTATCACTTCATTTGATCAGCTTTAACCATGTTTTGTTAGATATTTCGCTGTAAAGTTAACTGTGCCCTGTAGGGTACGCAGCGAACTTTATTGAAAACAGGTTTTGTACCCTGTAGGGTACCTTGCCAAATAGGTTTAGTGTAATGTATGTGACCTACAGGTCACTTACTTATTTTGCAATGATTGTTTTTTATGCGCTTGAGCGTAGAAATATTTATAGATTTAGACATTATAACTTTTTATTTTTATTATTTTCATTTTGTTTTAGCGCATTATGGATGCTATAATACCACAAAAAGATTCAGATACAGATTCTGACGTTTCTGATGATAATAGTATGAACAAACATATTGTTGAGCAAACGTATCGTGTATGTGATACAGATTCGTCGAGTACAGATGAGATACCCGAGTCACCCAAAAACGTACAATGCACGATCAAGCCCAGTCACATTGTTGCCAAAAAAATCGCTGCTTCTTTTTCACCTTGCAGTTCAGTACCGACACCAGCAGCATACATATCTATCAACGTATCATCTGTAAATTCAAATAATGAAATACCGTCGTATCAAGATAGCCCATCTCAAGAAGATGGCGAAGCACAATCTTCATTGATGGTACACTGCAATAATAACTCACCGTTAGAAATATCAAGTCCATGTCCGGCTGGTGCTAGTGATCTCGAAATGGATAGTGATAATGAAATTACTACGATCGTTCCAAGGAGGTCAAAGAGAAAATTAAGTGCTTCCGCCAAATCTACGTTTTATAAAAGACGAGCTCTATCGCCCAAACCTACGACATCCAAAAACGGACAAAGGAAAACATCAGGAAAAGTAAACAAAACTAATAATAATAACAACAAAGTTAATCCAATGAAAACCAAAACTGTAAATACAAAAAAAACTCACAATTTAGATTGGAAAAAAGATTTATTTTTATACGAAGTTCATAATACTAGAGAAAATGTATTTTCACAACCTGACAGAATTCGAACACCAATTGAGTATTTTAAATTGTTCTTTACTGACAAAATAATACGAAAAATTCGAGAGCAGAGTACATTGTACGCATTTCAAGCAAGTACCAAAAATATTGCACTGTCGATTCAAGATGTCCAAGATTTCCTTGCCATAGAATTATTGATGGGTATAATACAATTACCTGCCTATTCCGATTATTGGAGTACGAACACAAGGATTGAACAAATAGCCCAAATAATGTCACTGAAGAAATATGAGTTAATTAGGAGATATTTACACTTTAATAACAACGAAAATATTGAAAATAGTACTGACCGATATTTTAAAATAAGGCCGCTGGTGGAAGCCATTAGAAAGAATTGCAATAAGATTGAGGAAGAAAGTCGCATGTCAATTGACGAAATGATGATACCCTATAAAGGAAAAAAGGCCGGTAACCTCCGACAGTATATCAAGCCTAAACCTAAAAAATGGGGATATAAACTATTTGTTAGATCAGGTGTATCAGGTTTTGTGTACGACTTCCTGTTATACGGTGGAGAAAGTACCTTCCAGGGGATCACATTCAAAAGTAAAGAGAAATCCATGGGATTAGGAGCTAAAGTAATTTTAACATTATGTCGCACTATGCATAATCCAGTTCTGTCTGTGGTTTACTTCGATAACTTTTTCTCAAGTATCGAACTTATGACATACCTGCGCGATGAAATGGGCATTTTATCGATCGGAACTTTCAGACAAAATAGAATACGGAAATGTGATTTGGAATCCGATAAATCAATAAAAAAGAGACCACGGGGTTCTGCTGATTATAGAATTTGTAATGATCAAAAGATTATCATGGTAAAGTGGTTGGACAACAAACCTGTGCTGATCGCGAGCACATATGTGGGTCTTGAACCTATGGGAATATGTAATAGATACAGTAAGGACGCTAAAAGATTTATAGACATACCCTGTCCTAAAATAATTAGTGAATATAATAAACATATGGGTGGTGTCGATCTCTCCGATATGTTGATTGCTATATACAGAACATATTATAAAACACACAAGTGGTATATGGCAATTTTTTCACAGCTTCTTGATATGTCTGTAAATAATGCGTGGCTATTGTATAGACGAGAATATGGTTTACTAATGACTGATGACAAATACCTTCGATTAAAAGGTTTTAGATTAAAAATCGCTCAAGGCTTACAAGCCCAAAAAGAACCCCCACTAGGAATGGATTTGCATAATGTTCCGGGCCCATCATCTAGAAACATAATAATTAACCCTACCCTACCCTATAAAGGTACGCCCTGCCGAAGAAACACGATATGACGGACATAATCATTATCCTATCGTTACATCTAAAGGTCGTTGTAGAAAATGTAATTCTGGAAAAACTACTTTTATGTGTACCAAATGTGAAATGCGATTGTGCATAAAAAAGGACCGTAATTGTTTTGTATGTTTTCACAGTGTGTCTGAAACAACAATTAGGTAGGTACTATTATTTACAACTGTTTATTTTGGTTACGTCAATTGGTTCAATTTATTTGCTTGATTGTAAGAAGTTTTTTTTTGTCTCTTTTCTAGATATTTTATAATTTTGTTATATGTGTAGTGTTCGATATTATTGATCTCATAAAGAGGCTGATTCAGTTAGATAAGCTTGTATAATTGGTAAACTAATAATTACTTTTAAGTTTAAAGTTTATTTCACAAAAGATTTAACTTTTTTGTATTAATTTTGTTTAGATTTATAAGTTTTGGCTATATATTGGGTTTTGTCTTTTCTTTTAATAAATTACTTATACAAAATATTGTTTTTATTGTTATTTTGTATATTATTACCAGTTCTACATTATTATAGGCAAAAGCGGCATTGTGCCCTGCAGGACACAAATAACAGTGATCACTAATCTAAACGAAATTGGTGATGTACCCTTTGGGGCACAATTAATATTTTATAAAGTAACAAACCAATATTATAAAAAATATTTATTACAATGTATTTAAGCCCTCCTAAAGCTATTTAAACATAAATAACTTGTTAATTTGAAATTTTACACTTTGCCAGAATACTGTACCAACATGTGCTTTGCATTTTGCCAAGTTAAGGGTTAAAGAAATTTGACAGATTGTAGTAGCTTGATGTGCTGGCGTCTGTACATGTATATAAAAATAATGATTGAAACCCTTGCAGTCAAACGATCAATTAAGTTCACGCACTAAACTAATAAACTAATTAAGCTTTTAGCGTTTGCGTGAACAAAACCTGCCAACATTACCTATATAGTAAAACTAGCTTTTGCCCGCGCCGTCGCCCTCGTGGTTGTCGCAAAAAAAAGCTCTACTAAAGTTTCGAAAATAATGATTCGAAAGACATGTGGCGCCATCTGTTATCGTAAGAACGTTATTGCTGTTTTCCTCGGGAATAGTAGTTTTTTTGTGATGAAAGATACATATGTCCGTTTCTGTACACGTGACAACGTATATGCAAAATTTCGGGATGATCGGTTCACTGGTTTATTAGGCGTGAAAAGGTAAACAAACAAACAAACAAACTTACTTTCGCATTTATAATATTAGTTAGGATATTGCGCTATGCTGTCGGTGATGATACACGGAGCAATAAGAACATTGTCGTAACTCACGTTGAAATAAATTCGCCTAGTGGTTGTTTTACATGTCAGGTTGCTTTGCATAGTTTGAGTGCAAGTTCGTTTCAGCGTATGCTACATTTCATGATACGTTCCACATAAACGTATACCCGCCTTAAGGGCCGCCTAACACTACGACACTTATTCCTGAAATTAAAATACATCAGCTATAATGAAGACAGTGTGTTGTAATTATTGCACACCATTACCGACAATACATAGAACGTTCAGCATTTTCGCCTACCAATTGCGCAATGGGCACGCTCACAATCGATTCGCTCAAACGCGGACGGTTAATCGGTCGACGCCCATTGGATTTGTGGTCGCTAATTGATTAATTACTGCCTCTGGGTCGGATAGGCTTGTTCTCTGGAATACTACAGACAAAATGGAAGCTAGACTAACTACTGGACTTAACACATTGTTCTTGAAGTTCACAAAGATGAACAAATGGCAGAGATTTCTAACACAATAACAAAATAAATGATTGAGTTTCTCTCCAAGGCATCCACTCGTAACTATTTATTTTTTACTTCTTTATTATGAAAATATTCTTGCAAGCTTTTGCTGACTCTGTTGACGCTTACTCAACACTTTCTATAAGATATTGTGAAGACATTTTGTGGTGGATTTGTTCAGATGACGCTAAGTATTTATTTTCTTGCAATAACTTAGAAAAGGTATCTCTTTAGGGTTCCGTACCAAAATGGTAAAATGGAACCCTGTAAAATGTACTGTATTTTTTTTTACCCTTATCTCCGAAGTTTGCATAGAGAAAAACCTGAAATTATTCTATGTGATAGAAGTTTGTGTAGAGATTACAGGAAAAATAAAACGATGTCTCTAAATAGCACACTTTTTTTAAACATATGATGGTGCGGAACCCTCGGTGCGCGAGTCCGGCTCGCTCCTGACCGATGTTTTTTAAGTTATATGACATCATGTTGTTTTAGTTTTTAATTAATATATTTCGATACAATCTAAAAATTGTTAATGAATTAAATAAATGAAATGGAACCTACTGCTGCTGCTATTGTGACATCTAATCGACAATGAAGAGTGATTTTTAAATTAAAACCTATACCTAGTAATATAATAATTCAACCACTGTACGGTTCTATTTGTAGCAGCAGCAGCAGGTCTCGAAGTCATCACGTAACAGCTGTATTGTCTTTACTGTAAATAACTTATCTTTTAACAATGATCAATATCTCGTGCTCATCTCGTAATAAAATAATTGAGATTAAAAATTCTGATGGGCATGTTCTGCTGAACCTCACATCGTCGTGTGACGAGCGGGCTTGATTGCCGACCCGGCCAATATGTCGGCCACGGCCCACGCACCGATGTTACGACGAGTTTATGGGGGTTTTCTTACACAAATTAAAAGTAGAGTATGCCTATTCTTTTATGTTTGATGAAGTTGGTAATTATTTAGGAAAACAATATATTTTTTTTGACAAGATATAATAATCTGTTGTCTTAATAAAACCAAGTACTCTCCTAAAATCACATTTTGATTCTAGATTCTAAATAAAACACGTACAGTTTTTCAAATAAACATATACAGAACTGCGCACACGTCGCATAAAAGTCAGAGCAAAATCGGTGCAAAAATATTTAGTACCGAGTGGTAAAGTTAGCGGAAGAGGGATTAAACGGGCCGCTCTTAACCACGACCACCTCTCCATAAAATCCAATGAAAGCCACGTGTGGCATACTACAGCCTCTCCTCGCGAACAAACAGACAAACGATATTGAAAACTTAATATCCTGAGCGAAATGTTTCGCAGTTATCCAAGTTACGGTTTGCCCGTCTATCGGACAAATATCCGACAGTCCGACAGGAAGGGATAACCTAGTTCTGCAGAGATTTGTTTCAGCCAGTTTGCAGTTGCGCCCGCGTGGAGTGCCTATAACAAAGCATCCTCTCGCGGCGGTACCACGGGAACCCGAAGGCAACTCGAAGCGCACTCGCGCTTGCACTAAAACTTTATGATGGTCGTTTTGCGGAAGTTACATTCGCGCTATTGAGAATTGATTTTATTTGGAAGTGAATAATTAGGGAAAAACGGTTCTTTTGTAGAATTTTCGTGCACATTGCGTGTCCATTCATGAAAGCTAAAAATAGTGTGAAAGTGAAAAACGGCGAATTGATAATATGATGCCTGGCACAATTTTTTTCCGCTAATTCTTAAATAACCATAATTTGAACAGTGGCCTTACATAGATATGTACATACACATTACGAACTTGAGAACTCGTCTGGAACTTAGAGGTAGGTAAGGCCAATGTTATGCTTAGAAACATTGACTAAACTTGGATACAGAATCCAAAATTCATACAAATAGGTAACTAAATTGTATCATTTGAGTGATAATGATGTGAGAACGGGCCTGAGTATACAGTTCGTAGTAGCTCCCGGGACAGTTTTGCACTGTCGCCTGCGCTTCGCTCAATCTGATCGTTTTGAGCGAATCAGCCAAGCGAAGTTTTGTGTTCTAAGCGCGGGATTTACTAAATCCAGCTGTATTTCCATATACTGCACTCTGAATATGAAATTCTGTAACTTATTTTTAGTATTGTTTTGTGGAAAATATCTGATTCAATATAACAGGAGGAAATGGGCAGAGTTTTAACGTCTCCGCGACGATAATGTTTTATCATTGTTGTTTTTAAAATCCTGTCTAATATAATGCGAATGTTATTACAATGATTGAGGCAATATACGTTTGAGGAAAAATTGCTAGCGTTGTTTCATGAAAACTGTACATTTTGAAGCTCAATCTAAGTAGAGGAAATATACCGATGGACAGTACCACCACAAAACGAGCCTTTCAGAATTAAAATAATAAAGCAAGCCTATCCGAACACAGCAAACGACGCTACTCAATTAGACACACATCATTAGACAATGGCCGCTAATGCGATTATAAGCTGAAAGCATATTATTACAGACACAATGGCCTGATTGTGTGCCTGTACCGTGGACTGACACAATTATGATGCTCTCATAAGATAATCCGCTCGTAATCAGTCGGCTGCACCCGAGTGGCGCTAACAGTTGCCGAGAGTTGCCGAGAGTGGCCGAGAGTGGCCGAGTGGTGACGAGCGGTGCAGCGGTGCACGCGTTACGTACAATAGAGGGATAGGTTAGTTGAAGTGCGTGTTCAGTACGTCTGAATGACTTTGTTATGAGGTGGACCTCGTAATCATATAACATAGTGAACTATGCGATTATTATAATTATTCTGAAAGCATAATAAGATGTGATATGCTTAATTAGGTCACCTAAGAGGGTAGTTTGAATATAACCTAAGTATTGAATAATTGGCGCTGATACACAAACATTTTTCACGGAATTCTTTATGAACTGATCTGAAAAGGAAATAACCCAATAAGCATTTTTTCAGTAATGGACATTCGATAAACAGTTTTTCTCAGAATTCTGCAGGTTCATTAAATTCTGCTCTCCCGTTTCTTCTTATACAAAATGATGACTTCCAATAACCATTTTCTGCAGAATAACAAAGCAAATGTGTGAAGCTTATCTCTTCAGAGAGAGCAGATGAAAGTTGGTTAATGTCGCGTCGTACGTTAGATAAGCAGCCTCCACTTTATGCTAGCCTGGTAGCTCCCGACGAGTATTCTAATGAGTTTACGTACTTACCTACTAAAAGTGTGAAAATAAATACTGTTATTAACGAAAAAAAAAACAAGTACCCGCAAGATTGGTCCTTTTTGGATTAGAAAAGTGTGTCCTTTTTTAACCGACTTCAAAAAAGATGTTTCTGTATTCGACCTGTATGTATGTATGTATGTATGTCCGAGATTTTCTCAAAAACTCATAAACCAATAGTATTTTAATACATTAGGTAATTATTCTTAAGTACGAAGTTCTATGCATTAAGTACTTGCATCTCCGGCTTTTCTAAGCGGATTTTGATGATTCTTCTTTTCGTTTGTCTTGGGCTTGTATTCAACTAAAAATGGAAAAAAATACTTTAAAAAAAGTAAAAATTGACTTTAAAAACCTAAAACGAATAAAATAACTTTCTTTAAAAACTTAAATGCCAAGCTAAGGTGCATTGAATAATTGAAGATACACTGACTAATTGACTTCAGAAGCTGTTAAGTTTTTTAAGAAAGTATGTTTTTATTCATTTTAGGTTTTTGAAGTCGATTTTACTTTTTTATAAGTAAATTTTTGATACATACAAAGAGTCAACAACAGCCAGCGGTAAATGGAGAGATATTTCTATAAAGGCCACGCTTCAGGGATTTGCTTACCTATATTAAGTGCTAATAATTGTACAAAAAATCAAAATCAAACGTCATTTATTCAAACTAGGCACTTACAATTGATACATTGTCTAGTGACTATACGTAATAGGTCTATGCAATGGTTATGTTTTAATCAACACTCAGAGAATCTCCTTTCTCTTCGCTTCCATACAGGCGATCGAATAAATCTTTATCTCAATCAGCCACCACTTCATGTGGTCCATGACCCGGAACAGTGGTAATTGGTGGCGCATGGTAACAAGTGGCTGCTCCCCTCACTATTGAACAGGGGTGACCGCGGATCGATTGCGGCTATTTCATACATAATTTAACACCGGCACGTGAGTGGAGGCCGCTGATCCTAAACCTTCAGAAGTGATGTATCACGTGAGAATAACCCACATTATTAGGTGGTATAGGTTTTGGTTTGAAATCGATGAAACATTTGTTATGTAGCATTACACTGTGAAACAAAAATCTGAAAGAACTGAAAATTTTTAAACTCAAAGTATATGAAGATAGTTTTATCAAAAATGTTATTTTCGATGAGTTGTGGCTGGTTTACACAGTGCGAGCTGCTTAGTAGACAGTAGACAGCTGCTCGAATTGCTTACTCGTATGTCAGTAGCTCCGCTTGCCTTGGCTGTCTTCATTCGGAGAGTAGCTGCCTAGTCCCTTGAGAGTTGTGTCAAGTTGTGTGCACTATGCTGGAGTACTACTGGCAACGTGCGATGTCGAGTTAACCTGATAAAAAAAAAACTACAATACCAAGATTTGAATTAGAAAAAAGTTATAGAAAACTTTTAAAAAAGTGAGAAAAAAAAAGGATTCAGATTAGAGATTCCACTTACTGTCAAGCTACTGCCAAAAGCGTCCGAACGATTTGAGTGATGTGTGAGCTGCTGCCGTGCGAGTGAGGACAAGCGGGTGAAAACAAAAAATGTTGAAGTTACTCAAATGCGAGCTACTGTCCAACTCGCTGCACGCTAGCTCGCATTGTGTAAACTAGCCATTACGGAGTAAACTAGCCATTACGGCTAGTTTATATGGTGCGAGCTAGCGTGCCAGTCGGCCCACCGAATAGATGCAGTATAGCAACTCGCACTGTGTAGACGTATCATACGAGTTATTCGCACTTGCGAGATGGACAGAAGCTCGCAGCCGAGTAACTTCAACATTTTTGTTTTCACTCGCCTGCTCGCCTTGCTCGCCAAGCGGGGACCATCACTCGCATGGCAGCAGCTCGCGCATGATTCGTATCGTTCGGATGCTTTGCGGCAGTAGCTCGCCAGTCAGCTGCAAGCACAAAACTGACAAAACACTAGGCAGTTACTCTCATAATGAAAACAGTCAAGCTAGGCAAGCCGACCTACTGGCATGCGAGTACACAATGCGAGCAGCTGTCTACTGACAAGTCAGCAGCTCACACTGTGTAAATCAGCCATAAGTTTGGAAATCACTGTTTAGTGTTTTGAAAAAATATCGTTAATCAATGTTTTGTAACGGGATAAATTTCAATTACTTATAAAAATTAATTTTAATAATAATAATAATAATTTATTTGCATAAAACATGGTATACAAGATGGTAATTATTATTATTATTATTATTCATTTATTTCAGAATCAACAAATATTCCATACATTGTTAGTAAATCATACTTATAACTATGTTAGTATAATATTAGTTAATATAATATGAATATACTGATAGGTTCTACATGTTTTGCTTCATGAAAATAAGCGTGCAAATTTACATACATGACAACAACATACAACCACTGTCATCGTCCGATTTTATGCTCTAGAAACTCCTTGACACTGTAAAAACTATTAGCAGATAACCATTTATATAATTTACTTTTGAACAGTCTTTTATTTAATACTTTAAATTCAGAACATAACAGAAGCAATACTCGACAGTTTCCCAAGATCGGTTCCCAGCTACCGCTCACGCCTGGCCCCACACACGCCTGGCCCCGCTCACGCCTGCCCCACACACGCTCTCGTGTTCAGCGATTATTAAACCTGCAGATGGACTGTTATTTGTTCACAGGCTCTCCGGGTAATGAATCGTGCGTTATGACGTCATAAGATACGAACACTTTCAGCGGATTACACGCCATTCATAGAAATATTTCAACAGTTTATGGGATTAGGCGTTGGCGTGATATGGGCAAGATTTTGTGGATTAAGTGATGAGATTCAAGTTTTTACGAGCTACCTACTGTTTTAAAAAGAGAGCGCAAAGGCTACGATGTAGCAGAAAGGCGTTGCTACAAGAGCTACGAGTGCTACGACGTAGCATAAAGACGTTGCTATACGAGCTACGGGTGCTACGACGTAGCAGAAAGACGTTGCTATACGAGCTACGGGTGCTACGACGTAGCAGAAAGACGTTGCTATACGAGCTACGGATGCTACGACGTAGCAGAAATATGTCGCTATACGAGCTACGAGTAGATGATGAAGTTTGTCTTGTACCTTCATCGTATAATATCGGTCAGTTAAAAAATCTAGTTGCAACTCTGTTATTATGTAAATGGACGTAAATATTGTTAAAGTAAAACATACATACTGTGTAGTTTTTGAATACAAAACACATTTACCTTATTTTATTATTTTGAAGGAAAGCAACATTTTCCAATATTCACAATATAAAGCTATCTGTCCCAAAGCACATTAGCAAATTACCTAAACTCCCCAAACGGCAATACATTACAAACAAAATCCAGCTAATGTATTAGCACTAAAAGCATATTCACATTTCATCGCATAAACTGTTTCCTTTAGTATTTTTTCACGGAAAGCATTGTCCGGCGGACGGATTAAGCTTCAACACATTCATACCCGATACGGACGTTTGCGATGTCAACAGAATTCCAGCGGAGTGAAGCTTCAAAAAGCTTTGTTGGAAACGTTTTAAGAGCATTGTGTACCGAGAACGATTGAGGCGAATGTACGTGTAAACCCAGCTTTGGAAATGTGCAACACAACACGGGATTATATTTTAGATTGAGAGGTGTTGAGTGCTTGCACTGTCGTCAATTGGTTGTTGTTATGCTTTAATTTTTTGTGGTAGCATGGAGATGAGTTTTGTTACGGTTTTTGTATACCTAGGCACAGTCAGCAGGAGGCAGGCGGTAGTAGGTGCTTAGATCCAGAATGACGTGGGTGGCTTGGATCTAGTTATTGCGGAATTAAAACTAAATATGTTTATATAACATTTAACTGTCATAGATTTTCGCAAAGACGCCTGATTCCATAACTTACGCAGAATTTTATCGAATCGAGTAATAAAAGTGAAAATTTTGTTAAATCAGAATCTGTCGTGTGTTAGAAGAGGTGTTGCTGGGGTCGGTATCGAAAAAATTACAATCGGAGTCATACATTTTAAAATATGACCTCGAAACATTTCTCCTTCGAGACGCGATGGATTGTTGATAGTAAAAAGTGTGTCTATATTATGTGCATTGTGTATTCATAGAATTATGCTACATAAAGTTTCAGGCAAACTTACATTTTACCTTTCTCTCCAACGTTTCTCTCCAGCCAGTTCTTGAGAATCAAAGCCGCGTCTTCTCAATTCCGAGTGTCTGCTTGTTATTCCGGCGCTCGGTGGTGGAGTCGACGCCATTACCTGTTTGTCTGCCGCCGCCAGCTCCTTCAATCGATACCACTACACCCGGGAACAGCTCATTATGGAAAATAGTTGGCTTGCTATCTATTTAAATTGCTCTTGAAGGAGGTTTAAATCGAGGAGCGGAGATATGTTTTCAGTAAACATGGTTTATTAGGATTCTTCTGGTGTTTTCTTGAATTACCACGCAAGAGTAACATTATTTCATTCTTCTCAACTACAGCTATCCAAATTGGCTTAAGCGTCGTTGTCTGCCTCTTACTTTGAAAAGTTTAGTATGTTTTTTCTTATGGTAACGCACATTGTAGAATCAAAGCAGTGTATGTACGTACGTATATGTTTATTAAACAGCAGCCGCAACCACGACAGCTCAAAATTGCCAGCAAATAACCAGATATCTGCAGTAGATTATCACTGCATTTTAAAATATTCCGCCATGTTATTCGTTTGTCAAAATATTTGCTGTAAAATTGCGGATAACCGCCAGGGAAATGACATGGTTATGTGTAAAATTATAATAACAAAATATGTATTTTTCTCGCACAGAAATACCGAATAAATATGAATCGTGACGTCACAGAGTACATACGTCATTCTCGTGTCGAATTACTGCTATTTCCTGCGTCACACTATTGACGTTCACAATTATGCAGCACATTTCCAGAACTGGCGCCACTGATATTTGTGACCAAATACTTATTTTGTGACCACTCAAATACATGAATGGTGCATGTCATAAGCTCTGAACGTAGGTAGTACATAAAGGGTATAATGGAATTTTAATGGTCATTCTGTGATATTTTAGCTTTTTTTTTTGTTATAACAATTTCAACAGAACCTAAATTATACACTTTGAGAGTTACACATTTAGAGAGTTTAGTTGAGTAATAAACTAATAGCTGTCACCATTTTATGCTAGTTATTTTCGTGCTGAAATAATCTAAACGATGAAAAAAGGGTCATTGTTTTTGCTAATCGTGTCATATTAGTCGTTAGTCATGTCGTGAGTTGAATTAACGTTCAGCATTCTGAACTTAATGTGATTTCCATGAATACTTCGCTGCTAATACATAGTAGTTCAGCCGAGCCGTTGTCTACATATTATTATTACCGAATTAATAATCAAGATTGTGATACGATCTCTAAATGCCAGTAACTTGTGAGTCACAAGTTGACGTCGCGTCCCTGATTTAGTGACCAAAGACGGGGAATGTTCTCAAGATAAATAATAAAGGTTACGTTCATTGTGAGTTGTAAGAAGCCATCGTCAGACGTCAGACGTCAACGAACCGTCAGCGTATGGCTGACGGGCGACGTTTGTCACCGCTCGCCAAATATTTAATTCAGTGCTCAGTGCACACAGTCGATACTGTTCTAACGGAGCCACTCTGTACTTATGTGGCTAGCGTTACCTCTAAGTATTTAAACGCATTTTTCTACGAAATAACTGTCACTTCTTATTTGAAGCATTATTGATTTATATGTAACTTATGGCATACTTGGCAGAATATTTTTCGACAGTAACTCTACTATGTACTTAACCACTAATTACACATTTGATGAAATTCATCCCGTTTTTTTATTTCAGTAGTAGTTCTTGGGAGTAAAGTCATCCCACGCAAATCTGCTTTTGTTTGAACCTTGTTCCACCACTATTAAGGAGTCCTTTCTAATTCCATACATTTAGTTTGATGCACTATCTATTTCCGAGGAATTTGAGGTACGCCAACCCTCTATACGACTAGTCAATCGTTTAGTCAATATTTTTAGTCTGTAGTTGCAAATCTTTTTGTAAACAAAAGGTTTTTGTTAAAATTGGAATGCTTGTAATTAATGAAAATTGTATTAAGGTAAGTGGTTTTATTTATGTTTCGTGCTAAGAATATACACACCGTACATTTTAAATCATAAAACATATAGGTTATTGCTTGTTTTTTTTTACTAGAGTCATTTCTTTGAAAGTGTAACTAAAAATTGTTTTGATATTTTTTACAACCAATTTTGAAAATGAAAACAAGTCATACTTTCAAACGAAACGTACATTACTATAAAGCCCTACCCACTAGCATTCTAAGAAACATTCAGCGGTCACAAAATTCCAAGAAGATACGATGCAAATCGGTTTTGTTTACAAAATTACCGCGTGTGGGGCGCTTCACGGTTTACCCGCGCGTGGGTGAGCACAGCGGCTAATCATGCATTTTCCGTTATAAGACATTGACTACTAGATATCATCTGCCTAGCATTTTCCCAATTATGTTGGGGTCGGCTTCCAGTCTAACCGGATGCAGCTGAATACCAGTATTTTATATGGAGCGACTATAATGATATCCCTTGGAAAGTCTGGTTGACAGACTTTCGGGCTTCTGATGACCCGTAACGAATGTCAAAAAACCACAAATGACAGTCAGGACCAACGGTTTAACGTGCTTTTCGAAGCACGGACGGGTCTTCGATCAACCGCGGACGCTTGCCGCGGTTGATCGAGCTTAACCTGATCTTTTGACCCATGCGGCTGTTATTACTTAGCCACGAGCCCCTCACTTAGGCACGAGCCCGTCACTTAGCCACAAGCCCCTCACTTAGCCACGAGCCCCTCACTTAGCCACGAGCCCCTCATTTAGCCACGAACACTACTAGATAGTGTAGTATAATATTACCTAATACTGAATACTTCGTGGAAATTCCTGTCTCGACAGTTTTCGCAGAATGATTACAATATAATATAGAATAGAACACAACCTGAACTACCGCTCCTGACTCGAGTTTCACAAACATTATATTTAATGTAATCTATGTACAACATAATAGATGCACTACTCCACAAACAAACATGAACAAACATTAATATTTATGTAAATATCAATTAACATATTAAAAGGAGTTTGTAAGCAAATGTAGCGCGCGGCATAAATCGGGCGGCGGAAGCGACGATGAATCATGCGGCGACGGCTGTGGAACCCTACACACTACACCGTGTCGAGTACAGCGAGTACACACTACACATGTGTATTTGTGTATTGTGTTGAGTGCCGGCGTGTCGTAAACTTGCACCAGGGCTAGTGGGGGCGGAGTTGCGATTGTGAAGACTGGGCCCATGGGTTAATCATAATCTGATAGTGTTGTAATATGTAATGTTAATTAACTTCATTAGAAGCAGTGGCACCTTGTTATAGTTGTCCGTTCAAAGGTAAAATATATTGTACGTTATAATAAATTCATTAATTTTATCTCATGGACTCGCAATCTACTAGAAAACGAATTTACAATAAAAACTAATACTTAAACCAAAAAACAGCAGCTAGCCTAGTATGGTATGGTGTGCATACGTGTTGTGTGTGATTGTGATAGTGTGTGTGTGTGTGTGAGAGTTGGTGTGTTTGTACTAAGGTGTTTGTGTATTTAGAAAGTGTGTCAGAATGTTATGCCTGAGGATGTATATAATTATATGGAAGTTTATGATAAAAAATAACAAATATATAAATAGAGATATGTACCTATCACAGTGTTCAAATTGTTTTGTTTTCTTATTCTTTTTGTTTTTTTTTTTTTATATATTGCTATTGCTGTAATATTTGTTAACATTTAAGTCCTAACTGCGTCTTCCTGTACAATTTCACGGCATGGAACTTACGACGCTGGTAGCCGCATACGACACCAGATGTATGAAGTTCATGATATATCGCACGTGAACTTTGTTATGTCGACGTGTTGTAAACTTGTACCATGAACTTGAAAGACCAATATTCATCTCACTGGATGCGGTAGTAGAGCCTTCGTGTGCTCGTCATGAACATCATTCTCCTGTCCTTGTCCCAATTTATTTGCGGTCGGCGCAACATGTCTTTTTCTTCCATACTTCTCTATTGGTCGTCATCTCAGTACTCACCCCCTTTCTAGCCATAATATCTTTCACACAGTCCATCATCGTTGCTTTGTTAGTTTTTAAACTCTCCTGGCGACAATTTCCCCATTCCTCCGCATCACATGCCCATACCATGGCAACCGATTTCCGCACAACAACAGAGCCTTCATGTTAAGATATTTAAGTATATCGGACGCACCTTGGGAAATCAGTCCCTCTACCAATATCAACAACTCTTCACCATTTCCTAGGCTGTTAACAAAAGCTTTATATTGCTCGCTGTAGGTACCTCTCTAGCAACCTATTTACTGAAATATATCTTAGAGGGCTAAGTTACATGACTATTTAGTAAAAGAACTTTGATACGTAATTATTTATGTAATTAATGGACTTACAAGTTACACGGCACACACTTTTAGTTTCGAAAGTCACGAGAAGTGTGCAAATTGAAATTAACTAACAGGATTGAAATTCTCGATAAACAGCAATTGAATCAGTTGCCATTGTTTGAGAAACAAACAGTACCTACTTACATTACTAACTTAGATACAGCTCTAATTAGGCTGTTCGCGGAATCCATTAGAATGTCTTGCTTTATTGGAAGATATAAAGTTACAGCATCAAGCAGTCTTATTATTCTTTTGTTTCTAAGCGCGGCTGATAGCGTGATGCCATTTTTAATTCAGAAAAACTTAATGTTTGCCTCACAGAATTTTACAGCTTTACTACATAACTGTGACATTGACTAAGACCTACCCAGCTTAACATAGTAGCCCGCTGCCTTGACAATAGGCACAGCGGTAAGTGATCGTCATAATAACGTATCCTGTGACTGAGTAACATTGGTGAAAACTAGTTGCAGTTTTCACCAATGTTACTCAGTCACAGGAGCCTAAAAACATAAGGTGATTTATTCTTGTGATTTAAAAACCAGTAAAGAGAAGTAAAACATTTTTTCCTCTTTTCTGTTACTAAAACAATACTTGTACTAGCTATTTCTTTTTTTATGAGAAACCAGTTTTTGCTGGAAATGAGTGATGTCAAGTGCATCAAGTTGACATTAGAGAATAAAATACAATCAAAAGTTATTTTTTATTTTTCGTGACGTTTTGCTTTTTTGCTCCATAACTCAGACTGTGCTTAGATGTGATGAAACATTGTCAGGCAAGTAATAAGTACCAGCTTATTAGTATCCCATTGCAGGGTAAATGCCTCTTCTCATAAGCAAGTAAACCACCTTAAAAATCTGTAGTCCTGGTACTAATTCCCTTATTCTCGCATGGAGTGGCACCCCACAGTAGCAAATGAAAACATTCATCATCCACTGTCTTACGTGGCTGTGGCGCGACTTGCGGCAGTTTTTCACATTTGCATCCATATCTGAAGGTCGTTTGTTTGCGTCGGCAGCCATTTGTAATAACGTGCAGACGAGTATTAGCGAGACAAGCGGGGTGACAAGTGACGTCTCGCGGTGAAGTCATTTGACATGAGTGATCTGCTTACAGGTGTAATTGGATTGTTGCGTAATTGGTTGTTCGTAGGTAGTAGATGTTTTGTAGGCTTTGATTTTGATTCTTGTTTGATGAGAGCAACATGTTAGGTGTATCAAGTGCTTCTTCCTATCACATTTCTCTGGTGGGCCCGTTTTAGAGTAAATTAATTGTTTCCATCTATGAATGAAACAAGACATAAAATATCGAAATATGTAACTTTTATCATATCAGATTTCACAGTATTTTATAGTCATTATAAATGACCAATTTAGTATCAACTCTTATTGAAAACACTATACATTTACTACCATTACATAAACAAGTATGGCATCAAATATCACACATTAGATTAATGTCATCAATAAATAGGAATGTTAACAATAAGTGGAATAACACCATTCGATATATTGGGCAGCAATTCTATCAAATATATCAAAGCGGTCGAGCTTCATAATGTGACTATTCATTCATCTCCATAGTACAATAATATCAACTCATGAGTCAGGGGGAACCCGGGGCAATGTGGGCCCCTTAAGAGAAATCTTGAATAAAACCTTAGAAAAACAAGATATGAAAAAAATCAAAAAACATATATGACATTTATTAATACCGTTGAGACTGGTTCGATATTCAGGTACCTACTGGTACGGTAAGCAGCTCAATAGTGTCAGACGGGCAGCTGCGCGGTCGGATGTGTACAGTTGGAATGCGAAGTGAGACAAGGGAGTTTATCTTCGCCTCGCCTCTTTAACCTGTATATGAACCGGCTGATCGGTGAGCTCAGCAGCAGTAGTATTGGGTTTTCTATAGATGGGGAGTGTATCAACAACATCAGCTACGCGGATGATATAGTGTTGCTGAGCCCATCGATCGGCGCACTACGTAAACTTCTGCGCATATTTGAGGTATATGCGGAGGCGCATGGGCTCAAGTACAATGCTAAGAAAAGTGAACTTATGATTTGTAAAGCCGGAACCAAATGCTACTTATCTGTACCTCCTGTCACTCTTTGCGGCATTCCTTTGAACAGGGTGAAACTGTTCAAATATTTGGGCCAGTGGGTCTCCGACGACCTGTGTGACGATATGGACATTGAGAGGGAGCGCAGGGCGCTGTCTGTCCGGTGTAATATGTTGGCTCGGAGGTTCGCACGATGTACTAAACCGGTTAAGGTGACTTTGTTTAAGGCTTATGCGGCCTGTGGACCAACTTTACACAGCGGGCGTACAGCGCTCTGCGCGTGCAGTACAACAATGTTATTGTCAGTCGTGTTACACGTGCGGCCTGTGGACCAACTTTACGCAGCGGGCGTACAGCGCTCTGCGCGTGCAGTACAACAATGTTATTGCGAGTCGTGTTACACGTGCGGCCTGTGGACCAACTTTACGCAGCGGGCGTACAGCGCTCTGCGCGTGCAGTACAACAATGTTATTGCCAGTCGTGTTACACGTGCGGCCTGTGGACCAACTTTACGCAGCGGGCGTACAGCGCTCTGCGCGTGCAGTACAACAATGTTATTGCCAGTCGTGTTACACGTGCGGCCTGTGGACCAACTTTACGCAGCGGGCGTACAGCGCTCTGCGCGTGCAGTACAACAATGTTATTGCCAGTCGTGTTACACGTGCGGCCTGTGGACCAACTTTACGCAGCGGGCGTACAGCGCTCTGCGCGTGCAGTACAACAATGTTATTGCCAGTCGTGTTACACGTGCGGCCTGTGGACCAACTTTACGCAGCGGGCGTACAGCGCTCTGCGCGTGCAGTACAACAATGTTATTGCCAGTCGTGTTACACGTGCGGCCTGTGGACCAACTTTACGCAGCGGGCGTACAGCGCTCTGCGCGTGCAGTACAACAATGTTATTGCCAGTCGTGTTACACGTGCGGCCTGTGGACCAACTTTACGCAGCGGGCGTACAGCGCTCTGCGCGAGCAGTACAACAATGTTATTGCCAGTCGTGTTACACGTGCGGCCTGTGGACAAACTTAAGCAGCGGGCGTACAGCGCTCTGCGCGTGCAGTACAACAATGTTATTGCCAGTCGTGTTACACGTGCGGCCTGTGGACCAACTTTACGCAGCGGGCGTACAGCGCTCTGCGCGTGCAGTACAACAATGTTATTGCCAGTCGTGTTACACGTGCGGCCTGTGGACCAACTTTACGCAGCGGGCGTACAGCGCTCTGCGCGTGCAGTACAACAATGTTATTGCCAGTCGTGTTACACGTGCGGCCTGTGGACCAACTTTACGCAGCGGGCGTACAGCGCTCTGCGCGTGCAGTACAACAATGTTATTGCCAGTCGTGTTACACGTGCGGCCTGTGGACCAACTTTACGCAGCGGGCGTACAGCGCTCTGCGCGTGCAGTACAACAATGTTATTGCCAGTCGTGTTACACGTGCGGCCTGTGGACCAACTTTACGCAGCGGGCGTACAGCGGTCTGCGCGTGCAGTACAACAATGTTATTGCCAGTCGTGTTACACGTGCGGCCTGTGGACCAACTTTACGCAGCGGGCGTACAGCGCTCTGCGCGTGCAGTACAACAATGTTATTGCCAGTCGTGTTACACGTGCGGCCTGTGGACCAACTTTACGCAGCGGGCGTACAGCGCTCTGCGCGTGCAGTACAACAATGTTATTGCCAGTCGTGTTACACGTGCGGCCTGTGGACCAACTTTACGCAGCGGGCGTACAGCGCTCTGCGCGTGCAGTACAACAATGTTATTGCCAGTCGTGTTACACGTGCGGCCTGTGGACCAACTTTACGCAGCGGGCGTACAGCGCTCTGCGCGTGCAGTACAACAATGTTATTGCCAGTCGTGTTACACGTGCGGCCTGTGGACCAACTTTACGCAGCGGGCGTACAGCGCTCTGCGCGTGCAGTACAACAATGTTATTGCCAGTCGTGTTACACGTGCGGCCTGTGGACCAACTTTACGCAGCGGGCGTACAGCGCTCTGCGCGTGCAGTACAACAATGTTATTGCCAGTCGTGTTACACGTGCGGCCTGTGGACCAACTTTACGCAGCGGGCGTACAGCGCTCTGCGCGTGCAGTACAACAATGTTATTGCGAGTCGTGTTACACGTGCGGCCTGTGGACCAACTTTACGCAGCGGGCGTACAGCGCTCTGCGCGTGCAGTACAACAATGTTATTGCCAGTCGTGTTACACGTGCGGCCTGTGGACCAACTTTACGCAGCGGGCGTACAGCGCTCTGCGCGTGCAGTACAACAATGTTATTGCCAGTCGTGTTACACGTGCGGCCTGTGGACCAACTTTACGCAGCGGGCGTACAGCGCTCTGCGCGTGCAGTACAACAATGTTATTGCCAGTCGTGTTACACGTGCGGCCTGTGGACCAACTTTACGCAGCGGGCGTACAGCGCTCTGCGCGTGCAGTACAACAATGTTATTGCCAGTCGTGTTACACGTGCGGCCTGTGGACCAACTTTACGCAGCGGGCGTACAGCGCTCTGCGCGTGCAGTACAACAATGTTATTGCCAGTCGTGTTACACGTGCGGCCTGTGGACCAACTTTACGCAGCGGGCGTACAGCGCTCTGCGCGTGCAGTACAACAATGTTATTGCGAGTCGTGTTACACGTGCGGCCTGTGGACCAACTTTACGCAGCGGGCGTACAGCGCTCTGCGCGTGCAGTACAACAATGTTATTGCCAGTCGTGTTACACGTGCGGCCTGTGGACCAACTTTACGCAGCGGGCGTACAGCGCTCTGCGCGTGCAGTACAACAATGTTATTGCCAGTCGTGTTACACGTGCGGCCTGTGGACCAACTTTACGCAGCGGGCGTACAGCGCTCTGCGCGTGCAGTACAACAATGTTATTGCCAGTCGTGTTACACGTGCGGCCTGTGGACCAACTTTACGCAGCGGGCGTACAGCGCTCTGTGCGTGCAGTACAACAATGTTATTGCCAGTCGTGTTACACGTGCGGCCTGTGGACCAACTTTACGCAGCGGGCGTACAGCGCTCTGCGCGTGCAGTACAACAATGTTATTGCCAGTCGTGTTACACGTGCGGCCTGTGGACCAACTTTACGCAGCGGGCGTACAGCGCTCTGCGCGTGCAGTACAACAATGTTATTGCCAGTCGTGTTACACGTGCGGCCTGTGGACCAACTTTACGCAGCGGGCGTACAGCGCTCTGCGCGTGCAGTACAACAATGTTATTGCCAGTCGTGTTACACGTGCGGCCTGTGGACCAACTTTACGCAGCGGGCGTACAGCGCTCTGCGCGTGCAGTACAACAATGCTTTCGGGATGCTATTAGGGTTTCCGCGGTATTGTAGTGCCTCAACTATGTTTGCTGAGGCACGAACCGATGATTTTTTGCGATCACAAGGAAACGGAGCGCTTCACTACTAAGTCGCCTATTAAGACGCTCGAACGGCGTCCGGAAGGTATTATCCGAGCGGTGGAATCTGCCCTGTTGCAGAGGTGGATGCAGCTTCATAGAAGCGCTTCCCCTCGTATTATATAATATTATTTTAATTTGTTTTTTTGGATTGACATGTTCTATGTTCTATCTTATATTTTATTTGATTTACATTTTGTATGTGTGAATTTCATATCAATATATATTTTTATGTTTTGCTTTAAGTTTTAATTTAATTATATAAATGGAAAGGACTTTGTCTGAAAAATAAATGAATTATTATAAAATTTACTTTAAAAAATTATCCTAGTATTTGGAGATAATCAAACTTACAAAAAATACTGCTCGTATGCCGCAGATCCGGGGCACAATAGTCATATGCGGGGCATAATAGGCATACCCAGTATTCCAGTCACCACGTACCTCGTAATTGAGCTAGATTCTAATAGCACAGCTAAGCTAGTAACATCACTAAATATGTAGATCATGAATAAGGAATGAGACTTTAAACGCCTAAGCACTGATAAATTAATTTAAATATTAATCACGTTCACCTGACATCCAATAGGGAGGTATCCTCTAAAACCCTACACTAAGCACTAAATTATCTGCAAAGCTTATAACAGCTATGTTGATGTTTATGTTTATTGCTTAATCAAGAATGTAAATACTGGTTTTAGGATATCTCGTTGAGCACGACTGTTAGACAATAATTAATCTGTTTTGATGGTTTAGTGTACATTTTATTTTCAATACATAATATTCAAGTCTATAATTTTTAAACAAATATAGGTAAAATTGTATTTTATCCCTGGTTCTAATAACGTTATGCTCTAATGGCCCTTGTGATAACTCAACAGACCACGTTTATTGTAAGTTTAAGGCTGTTCGAAGCAAAGTGGTTTTCACTATGCAATAATCACATAGGTAGGTACCTACATCATTCTAGGCAAAACTAATCAACTGAAGACCTTCTTGATTCGTTATTCTTAATAATTACCTTTTTACCCGACAATGACAAAAGTAAAAGCAGGCGTTAGCATCTCACATAATTTCTTGCATAAATTGAGAAACTATGACATTGCAATAAATAAATAGTTCCCCATGACAATAAGTAATGTCGTCGCCACAACTTGTCTAGCATTATGAGACTAACAATATAACTTGTTTGTGAAGACGAGAACAGCTGATATGTTGTGTTCAGACATGCGTGTGACGATATCACCGGCTGTAATCATGACTCTTGTAGGGTGCATCCCTAACATAAGTAATGTCAATGCAAAAATGTAAAATGTCAATGTAACTTAAATGCAGAAAATGTCAGTGAGTGCTCAACGGGATGAATCTAAATAAAAATGCAAGTTGTCCGACTCAAACCACGTCTAATTAAACACTAAAAATGTAATATACATAAAATGCATAGAATAATGCAATGTGTCAGCGTCAATGCATTGCCAAATGTAGGTCGCGTCCAAGGTGCAAATACGCGAGTCTACCGGCTAACTTATTGCAATAACAATATTTAAAAAACCCATGTACGTGCACCGTACATATTGCCACAACAAAGAAAAAGAATAACTAAATAAAACAATTCCAAAATATCTGAAAAATAATAACATAATAATGTAAAAAACAATGTAAAAAATGTAAAAATGCAGGACTCTAATGTAAATATAATTGATCTACGACTATTATGAAGAATATAAACTAAAGTCTATAAATCGAATGTCACCATAATAATAAATTAGCACACATCACTATGTTTTTCATTGTCAAATTTCACTTCACTTGAGGTAGGGTTAACACACGACACTTTGCTCACTTTTGAGCCCCGTATGTCGACCTTGCTGTTCCTGTCCTCGATGTCATGATCTTCTACTCGTATGCTTCTGCTTCTTGCGTCTTGCGGACCCTCCCCCTGTCTTTGGGTTGCCATCTTTCGCCAAAAGTACACCGATGTTACAAACAGTGCAATGCTAATCGCAGCAAACACATAGATTGCAATGTAGTGATGTACGTCGTGAGAGGATAAGGTGTCTAGCTTAGACTGTTCTTGTATAGAGCGTAGTTGTGTGTCAATCTTCTTGAACGTCTCTTCGTGTGTTTCAATATGCAACGATGAGTTACGAATCGAGGTATTGATTATGTTGTTGATTGGAGAGATCGTGGGCATGATCATCGCATATGGTTCATTGACTAAAATGTCACTTGTATGTTCCATATATGCGTGCAATGTGAATGAGTCGCCTTGCAAGTTGCATCCTTGTTTCAGCGTTATCAGACCCGAGTGACGTAACGTCTCCGATGTCATTTGAGTGCCGCACATTAATTGTACTTCGCACGTGTCACAACAATAATAAAACCAAGTGTTTTGTTTATGTAATTTGACCCATTTGTCGGCGCATACTTTTATTTCCGTATGGCAATAAGCGGTGTGTTCTTCGTTGTGTCGAATCAGCTGTACATCGCAAATAGATTTGTGACGATCGCCGGTGTTGTATATAGGGTGATCTAGTTTGCACAGTAGAGCTTGGTCGTGTAATTTTTGGCATTCGTTAATGTCATATTGTTCTAGAGGTATAAATGAGTATTGGTTGACGTTAAATGCTATTAATGCAGAGTTGGGAATAACGTAAATTACCCGATTTATGTCAATACGTTGAGGAATGCTGATAAGTCTGTTAAGTTGGTATAGGGCATCACTCAAGATCGGTACTTTTATTTCCATCAACAGGTAGTGCTGTGTTATGCGCGCATGTATTCTGAATAGCCTATAGATGTCTCTTATGTCATTACGAACTTCAGGTAGTGTAGAATCGCGAGGTAGTAGTCGAGCTACTCTATCTAGTTCGCTTTGCAATTGGGTTGGTGATAATAGATGTACGTCCAAATGTCCTTGGTAACATATTTGTCAGTGTGTTGATGAGAGATTCTTGGATATCTTTTAAGTTTTGGGCCATTCTTTCTGCAGCTATGGCCGATGTAATGATGTAGAATGCATGTGAACTCTCAAGTTTATCTTTGAGCGTCTTGTTTTCTAGGGACGTGAGGTGATCATTGATTAAAGTGAACTGCTTCACCATTGTTGCTTCGTTACGCTGTACAATGTTGTTCTCGGTTTCCAGAACACTTGTCTGGCTTTTAAGCAGTTGGAATAGGTGATTTTCATTATGTTGGATTGTATTTATATCCTGTTCATATTTTTCTGCAAAATGTTGATCTAACACTCCGAATAACGAGTTTGCAACATATCCTACTCCGTCGATTAATCCTCTTTTGAACCTGTGTTGAATTATCCGCTGCGACCTCAGTAATTCGTTGTAATAATTTAGTTCACTCATGCTTTGTTCGAGTTGGTTAATCATAACATGAAATTGCATCATCCACTCTTCGCAACGAGCTTCCTTTATATGAGATACGAATACTTGTAGAGTGTCCACATTGCGCCAATAATTTGTCATATTGTAATAGAATACCAGTTTCCATTCATCTCTAATTTCTTGTAAATCTGCAATCTTGTCAAAGTAAATTGTTTGATTTTTTGTCAGTTGAGTAAGTTTCATATCTTGCTGGACAGTAGGTGTTATCAATGTCATAATTAGCATCAGCATATAACATACCAAGCTGTTCCAGGTGAGCTTTCTAGCTCGGTTTTGCCTGTTTTTGGGTAGTTTGTCAGTGTCAGTGTTGTTTTGTTGTTCCTCAGCCTCTACTAGTGGTACCAGTTTTGAAATAGGCCGTTTAGTTTCGCCTTTTGCAGTTCGCAATGTCACAACTCTAGTGTGGCCGTCCTTTCCAGGGTGTAACTCCGCTACACGACCCAGTGCCCATTTCCCTGCAGGTAACCTTTCATCTTTAATGCATACAATGTCATTTTTCTTTATGTCAGTATTCTGTCGTTTCCACTTTTGTCTTGCTTGTAGTTGTTGGAGGTACTCTTGTGACCACCTCTTCCAGAAATCCTTGCTAAGTTGTTGTACAATTTGCCATCTCGTGTTTAAACGGTAAGTAGTGTCCATGTCGGGTTCTGGAATTGTCATGAGTGATGTGCCGGTTAAGAAATGTCCTGGAGTTAAACAGTTAATCTCTTCGGCGTTTTCTGTAACGGTGCATAGTGGTCGTGAGTTCATGCAAGCTTCTATCTGACATAGCAGAGTGGTAAATTCTTCGTATGTCAGACGTTGGTCTCCAATGACCCGTTTGAGATGATATTTCATGCTCTTTACAGCGGCTTCCCACAGTCCGCCTGCGCTTGGCCAGACCGGGGCATTGAAGTGCCATTTAACTCCCATCTCTGATATTGTGCCCAAGAAGAAGTTGTCAATGTTTTTTACAATGCATTTGTATTGTTGCAATAGGATCCGATTTGCACCCACAAAATTCGTGCCATTGTCGCTGTACATGTCCCGTGGCGTACCTCGACGAGCGCAAAAGCGCTTGAAAGCCGATAGGAATGCTGTACTCGATAGTTCTGATACCAGTTCTAGATGGATGGCTTTTGTTGCTAGACAAACAAATACTGCAACGTACGCCAGCAATGTTCTGACGCCTCGGCCTTTACTTGCCTTGATCTCTACGTGTCCAGTAAAATCGACACCTGTATGTGTAAAAGGGCGAGATACTGTCACTCTCGGCTCTGGTAGATCAGCCATAATCTGGTTTGTTTGTTTAGCATTAAATCGGCGACATGTTACGCATTTATGTAGAACCTTTTTGACGGCGCGATGTCCTCCTACGATCCAAACTCTTTGTCGTAGATGTGTCAGGGTTAACTTAGGACCTCCGTGTAATGTTCTTCTGTGAGCTTGCCAAATTAATAACTCTGTCAGTTTGTTGTCATGTGGTAGTAGAATTGGATGTTTAGTGTCTTCGGGTAAGTTTGAGTTACGTAACCTTCCACCCACACGCAGAATGCCATGTTTGTCAAGGAATGGATTTAAACTCAAAAGGTTACTTCTTGTGCTCAAACCTTTGTTTTCCTTCAATCTCATAATCTCGTCACTGAAGGCATGCAATTGAATATGTTTCATTATTAGGTTTTCAGCGCTTTGTAGTTCTGTAGATGTTAAATAAGTAGTAGTAAGATGAGTGTCGGTTTTCGAACAGCTGTTTATGAAACGTTTTATCCAAGCAATGACCCTTGTAATACGAGTCAAATCGCTGTGTCTGTCTAATAACTCAATTACTATTGAAGACGGTTCACATTTCACAACATACGTTTGCATTTGTTTTTGTTTTGATTCGCATGTTGTCGATGTAATTGCAATTTTGCCAAAAGTATCTTCACTGTAATTTTTTATCCAGTTGGGACCTTGCCACCACAAAGGATGTTGCAATAGTTGGGAACAACTGATTCCGCGTGATGCACAGTCTGCAGCATTTTCCTCGGATTTGACATAACTCCAGTGCTGTTTTGGAATTACGTCTTGCACTTGCTGTGCTCTGTTGCTGACGAACGACTTCCATTTTGTGACGTCACCATGCAGCCAGCCTAATACAATCATAGAGTCCGTCCAGGCGTATGTACTTTTGTGCACATTGTCCCATTTAAAGGCTGTCAGGACCTTTTTCATGAGCCGTGAAAGTAGTAGCGCTCCACATAATTCGAGTCGCGGTAGTGTCAATTTTTTGTTGATTGGCGACAACCTTGATTTTGCAGCGATAAGTCTAGTCACAGGCTCGTTTTTGTCATTTGTTGTCAGCAGGTATATAGCGCATGCGTAGGCCTTTTCGGATGCATCGCAGAACCCATGTACTTGGAATGGTTTCGTAATATCTCCCAGCCACCTTGGTATTTGAAATTCGGTTATATTGTGCAAGTCGCTAGTAAACTGTTTCCATTCTTCTTGTATGCTGTCAGGTAATGTTTCATCCCACTCGCATCCCGATAACCAGACGTTTTGGAAAAGCAGTTTTGCTTTTACTGTCAAAGGTGTCAGCCAGCCCAGTGGGTCATAAATTTTCGAGATTTTCGATAGTAGCTTCCTTTTTGTCAATTGGTTTTTATTGTCAAATTGTATTTTGTTTGTAAACGAAAATGTGTCAGTCGTAGGATTCCACTGGACTCCCAGGGCTTTTGTCATTCCATCGTTTGTAAAATGCATTGTCGTTTGGTTAAGATCTGAAGAAGATAAGCTTTCAATCAAGGTCTGGTTGTTGCTTGACCACTTCCGTAGTGTAAGGCCAGCTCCACTCAGCATGTCGATGAGTTGCCTTTGAATCTCTTGGGCTCGTTCGATGGAGTTGCTGCCACTTAGGACGTCATCAACGTACATTTCGTTAGCGATGACATCCGCTGCTAACGGATATTTCTGTGCATCATCGTCTGCAAGCTGTTTCAGCGTTCGAAGAGCTAGGAATGGTGCTGCCTTGGTGCCATACGTCACTGTGCATAACTGGAACTCCTTTAAAGGGCCTTGGTTGGATTCCCTCCATATGATCTTTTGCAAGCGTTGGTCTTCTTCATGGACAAGGATCATGCGATACATCTTCTCACAATCTGCTGTAAAGACGTACTTGTATAGCCGCCACCCTAATAATAACGTCAATAGATCTTGATGAAGCTTAGGACCACACTCCATCAAGTCGTTCAGGCTGTAACCTGTGTCGGTTTTCTGGGAGGCGTTAAAAACCACCCTCAATTTTGATGTCACTGAGTCCTGTTTTAGGACTCCATGATGAGGTAAGTAGCATGCCATGTTGCAGTCAGGTTTGCTCTCCTTCATGTGTCCCATTTTCAGGTACTCTTGCATAAATTTGATGTAACTATCTGACAATTTGTCATCCCTGCCTAATCTCCTTTCTAATTGCATAAACTGTGCTACAGCTCGTGGCTTTGACTTGCCCAGCAGCTGATTAAAATTAGGCTTCATTGGCAAACGAACTGCATATCTACCATCAGCTAATCGCTTAGTTGTTGCAGTATAGAACTCCTCACAATATCGTTCCTCTGACGTCATAGAATTGCATGCATCTCCATTGATGTCTTCCACTTCCCAGTATTTTGTCAAGTCGTTAACTTCATTAACTACGACGTTGCAATTAAATGTTTTTGTGACATTGCCTGACAATATCCAACCCAACCGTGTTTGTTGAGCCATGGGTTCATTAACCTCCCCTTTGACTAAGCCATTCATGAGTATTTCGGAAACTACGTGTGCATCCAGAAGTATGTCAATGGGCCTAGATAAGTTGTAATCTGGGTCAGCTAGTGTGATGTCTGTCACATGAGCCCAAGGTTTCTTTGCAAATGTTACGTTAGGCAGACTGTTTACTACCCGTGTCATGATTAACGCTTCCGTTGTAAACTGGAAGTCGTTATGTAAGGACTTGCAGGATAGATGGACCTTTCCTTTACTCCTGTTGGATAAAGTACCGATCCCGCTTATGTTTGCACTCAGCTGTTGACGCTTTATGCCCAATCTTTGAGCTGCATTCTCCGTTATCAACGTAATTTGTGAGCCTTGATCAACTAGAGCCCTTAGTGTAATGTAGTCACCTCCAGCTGTGGCTACTTGCAGTAATGCTGTTGGTAATAATATTTCATCATCATTGTTCGATGCGAAGTTGTTTTGCAGATTTTTATTTGACCTAGTTGAAGTCGATGACGACGGTTTAGGTGCTGTTTGTGTTGCTGAGGGCGTTTGCGCTGACTTCACAATATCGTTGTGCAGAAGTGTGTTATGTTGTTCATTGCAATCTCTGCATCTTTTCTGTGATGCACAGTAACCCTTAGTATGCACATACAAACAATTTTTGCATATATTATTGTTTTCTATGAATGCCATTTTTTCCCGACTTAGCATGTCAGTGAATTTAGAGCATCGAAATAATGCATGATTGGTATTGCACAACGGACAAATAATCTTACTGACTTGCCCAGCGTTTGACGCATGGAAATTGCGAGAATAGTTTGATGAATCTTTATTGGGTTGTGAATTTGCTGACTTGGAATTTTTGCTGAACGGATGTGGCGTCTTAATGTGTGGTTTTGATGCAGATTTATCACCGTGTTCTGGCTTTTTCCTGTGCAAAGGTTCTAATGCCATGAACTTGTTTTCGACGAAATCCATAAAATGATTGTATGTTGGTATCTCGCGCGGATCCGATCTGGACTGCATGTATTCCGAATACGTTTCGGAGTCTAATTTTTCGCATAAAACGTAAACTAGAATCGGATCCCAAGAGCTAGTATCAACGCCCAAATTGTGTATCGCGTTTATGGTTTCGTTGCTAGTGTCATATAACCGCTTGAGGTCGAATGCAGATTGTTTTTGCAAATTAGGTTGACGCATAAATACCTGGAAGTTTCTGGTGAATAACAAAAACTTATTATTGTATCTATGGCACAAAATTTCCCAACACGTGTCATAATTTTCGGGTGCAATGTGTAAATGTTGCACGAGTTTTTCCGCTTCACCTCGAAGTCTACCCTTTAAATGCTGCATTTTCTGACTTTTTGCAATCGCTGAATTATTATGAATCGCTTCTACGTAGAGATCCATAAAAGTAGGCCATAAGGTATAGTTGCCGTTAAAAGTAGGTATATCAATTTTAGGCAATGTTTGCTGTTGATGTATAGAAGCGTTTAATTTCGTGTTCAACGCCCGTTTCATATTTGTAAATGCATTTTCGTGACGACAGAACTCGTCATAATAGTCCTGTGAATTCCCCTCTAATATGCCATCAATTTGTAAATGTAATTTGTCAACTGCAGTCCACCGAAACTCTAAAGTCTTAAGCATATCCTCAATTTCCCATTTCTCCTTAACCTCGTCTAGGCTTCGATTTACTAACCTAGTGAATGCACGGAAGTTAGCTTGTTGCAACTGCTGTAACTCGAGTAGCTTGTCCTCTGCTCCTACAGATGTCTCGAACAGGGTTTTGTCAAACTCAACGTTTAACTTACTGTGGCCGGCGTTGCTGGTTCCAGCAAGAGTTTTCATCTCGAACGCTGCAATCTCGCGACGCGTTCCATAGTACCAACTTTTCATGACCTCATAAATGTTACCGGTGAAATATTGATGATCTTTCTCTTCTACTGCACTCAGCTCCCGGTTCTTCTCTTCACATTCCGCCCATAGCAGATCTAACCTATCAAGCCTTTTACGAATGTACTCGGTGTTCTTCCTGCTCGCTGAATCCTTCTTAAAATTAGAATGGATTCTCTTCACTTCCTCGAGGATCTCAGCTTGGCGCACGATTAAACCCTCCATTGTAAAGCCGTAAGATAAATAATGAACGATCTTACTTGAAATTCAGGAACTCTCCCTGTATGCAACTGCAATGCAATGTGACGCTCTGGAGTCTGGACCGCTGCTACCTCCCCGAATGCTTCCTGCACGGCAACACACGTGGCACGGTATGACACGACACGACACAGATCCCGCGCGACGACTTATCGACCGATGTATCGGACTGTATGGTACTTGCAATAGGTACGAAGGACCAAAAAACTATGTAGGGTGCATCCCTAACATAAGTAATGTCAATGCAAAAATGTAAAATGTCAATGTAACTTAAATGCAGAAAATGTCAGTGAGTGCTCAACGGGATGAATCTAAATAAAAATGCAAGTTGTCCGACTCAAACCACGTCTAATTGAACACTAAAAATGTAATATACATAAAATGCATAGAATAATGCAATGTGTCAGCGTCAATGCATTGCCAAATGTAGGTCGCGTCCAAGGTGCAAATACGCGAGTCTACCGGCTAACTTATTGCAATAACAATATTTAAAAAACCCATGTACGTGCACCGTACAACTCTTGTGGATAATTAAACACTTGTTAGTGGGTAACTTTTCTTGATGAAATAGTGTTGATGATGAACATTAGAGTAACCTGGAAGCTGGAACTTGTTATGTAGGTGGAAAAATACAAAATAATGATAAATGTAGCCACAACTTACTTAGCCAAAATGTAAAAATGTATAGTTTTCAGCTCCTAAACCGGAGAAACTTTGACGAAAGTTTCCTTTTCGCTTTCGAAAGCAAAATTGTGGAAATAATAAAAACAGACTTTCGGAAACTTTTAATAATATAGAAATTAATGTCCGATGAACAAAATATTGACTAATGTTTTGTTTAGTGAGATGTACAAAAATAACATACAATTGGTCGTAATCTGATATTACCGTTGCTTTTATCTTTAATTTAATAGCGTGGAAATATTAAGGATGAAAATGAAAACAATATTAGATATACGTCCTTTTCTCTATTTTTTTTAGTACAAAAATAGAGCAATCAAAATATTACAAAAGAAGCGCTTGCGTAAAGCAATGTTTGAAAAACTCTAAACCTTTAAGATGAAGACTTTACAAGACCTGACGATAAAACAACACGAACAAATTGTAAGACGAACAAGCGCCAACCTTACTATACGACCTCCAGACGACGACGTTGATAGCGTCTCGTAACATGTCGCACCGACGTTGCATAAATTCTTTCATCAAGCCGCGGCAAAAACATTGTCAAATATCCCTTTCATGTTTACTACCGAACAAACAAGTTTGTTAGGCTTCAGTCAAACGACCGCTTCACATTATTTACGATGTTGCGGAAGAATTACCTACCCACTGTGCGAGCATAAATTTCAGCTGACAAAAAGGACAGAGTAAAAAAAAGAAGCTTTGAGAATTACAAAAAAAAAAATCAAACAAGCAAGACGAAGGGAAACAATACACACACATACGCTGGTCCTAAGGGGCACAGGTAGGCCTCGGAGCGGGTGTCATGTTTAAATTTGCAATTCAACGAGGGCGCCTAACTACGAGTGTGACACCTCCTTCCATATTTGATAAACAAATATGAAAATGAAGAACAACAGAGCTCTCTCCTTGTATGATGGAGCCAATTCTCAGAGAGATCGATGTGTAAAAATGTTTCGAACTTAGCTTGAACCGAAGAATAGTGTTACTTATGTTTTTAAGTTCTATGCTAACTATGAAGAACAGAAATGCTGGAAATTTTGTAAAGTGATGTTCCATTCTGTATGACGTGTTAATAACTTTATATTTTACCGTCAAACTCAACATTCGTTATGTTCATGATTGGATCCTTAATTTTAACTCACATCTTTAAACACATTATCGTATAATTATTTCTGTCTACATTCAAATCCCATACATAGACAGAAAAATTCCCCAAATAATAATTAAAGATAACACTTTTTATTTACAATTTATTCATAGAAAGCCGGAATCCTTATACATATTTAACTCCAAATGGATCAAGCCAACACGGGAACATTGTGCCCGTATAATATAAAGAGCGAGGTACCGAGCGAGGCAAACTCTTCCAGTAATAAGTGGACTCACTGAAGGAGAGTATTAGCCGCTAGCGCAGCATCCCAACATGATGCAGTTATTATGTTATTCAGAGAATCGACGGAGCAGCAGTAAGCCGGTTGCCGGATAAACCTAAATGAAACTCGGAAGTGACGGCTTTCTGATAAACTGGAAGATAATATTTGTGTTGAAAATATTATCAGCAGTTATATTATAAGGCTGCAAAACATTGTTATATGTATAATTGAGTAACGATGTGTATAATTCTCAAAACAAACTAGCAAACACGCGTATTATGTAGCTAGGCTTTCTGTACAACAAACAGGGTGTATCATTATTACGTTCCTAGAACGAAACTTTATCACGGTTTATAGGTAAAGCGTATATTTTAGAAATAGCCGAGTAGGTAAACATTTACGATATCATAAAAACAAACTACGTTATTGTTCAACAGAACTGACTATGCCATACATACACGATATATTCGTTTGTTTTTTATAACTTATACTAAGTCTTATTGAGCCGTGCTCGTAAATATCAAGAAGTCGGCACTGATATGACGGCACTGATATGCCGTAAGTTGCCGCTGGACGGCATTCATACAACTTGCTACATTATTGCGCTGTTGAGTTCCAAATGCCAACATTATTTACCTACATGTTTATTGTATTATATTCCAAAACATATATGAATGTTTGAATGAAATATTAAGTAGATAAAATATAAGATGGTATAAAGTTGTTACAGTCAGGTATTTATCTAAAGTCCACATGTTTAGCTATACATGATATGTATCAATTGCATGCAAAATAATAATTATTAGTTAATTGTTGGTCAATGTCACAGATATAAGGTCAATACAATAATATAATAGTTTTATCTTAGCATTATCGCAATGAAAAAGTCGAGAAATTTATACAAATCTTTAATGTCATAAAACATATGTTCTTTCAGCCATTTCAATAATCTATTTATAAATAAGTTAATATTATTCATAATTATAACAATTTTATTTGTTTTGGATTTTTGTTATAAATGCGTATACACATGTCTGGAAACTTTTCGCATACTTGGCTGATTTAGGAGTATCCTGCAATGCACGTCTGCAGGGATCTTTATTTCGAGAGTTCATTTGATAGGCTTTTTTGAACAATCCCTTATTATTATAAACATAATTACAGATTTCGTAAATGTAGAGTGATGGAAGTGGTAATACACCTAGCTTTTTAAAGAACATTTTACATAACTCGTCAGGACGGATACCACAAAAGCTCTGATGAATTTTTTTTGCGCAATAAATGCTCTGTGTCTATCCGTGCTATTACCCCAAAAAGTAAGCCCGTATCGTAAGATTGATTATATATAGGCGTGATATGTTGTAATTGCTGTTTGTTTGTTGGTTATATTCTTTATTTGTCTGAGAGCATAAACAAACTTATGAATCCTACTGCATAAATTATCAAGATGTACTTTCTAATTAAGATCTTGATCTATGAGTACTCCTAAGAATTTAGTTTGTGGTATTTCTTTTAACCTGTAGGTAATAACGGTTTGCGGTTTGTGTACGTATACTGGCTGTTTCAACTTGGTACATGACATCACAACTTCAGAATTTTTATGAATCCTTCATGACTGGTGTTAGCAGTTCCTCCTTTCCATTATTGCATTAAGGGTGCACCGAGCTTTGACCATTGTCTCTGTCTTTTTCTTTACGTGTAAAAAGTAAAGAAAATAACCATACTTTTGCACTTTTTCAATGTTTTTCGTTGTTATTTTCATCATACTGCTATTACATAAAAAACTATCGTGTATAAACGATCCAGTCATCTATGAACTTTAATTTAGTAAATTAATCATAATATCAAATTACTTATTTACACAAAAAAGTAAGGAAATAGAGAAAAAAATTACTCGAAACTTTATCAAATCATGTTTCCATCGTGTAAACTTTCTAGTATATATCCCCAATAATACCAATATATTTCCCTAGATTTTAATTTAATTGATTACTACTTCAAACAATGGTTATAAAAACGTGTTTGAGTGTATAAAAAGCTCGGTGCGTTAAACTGAGTTCACCTAGCCGCCTACCGAACGTGGTGAGAAGCAGGAGTAATAATAATAATATATTAATAATAATTTATTTAGGTACATGAACACTTTGTAGTACACTAGGGACTTACAAAATATGCATAATGAATTATATGGCGTAGGTACAATTAATTGTTGGGTGAACCGCTGCTCTCCGAGCTAGATCACTGAGTAATCTGTTTCTAGGAGAGACAGTTTTGACTCCCAATTTGAGTATCACAATAATTGTTTTTTTATGCTTTGGTGCTTCCAATATAAAACAAAACACAAATGCAACCATCTTAAATATTAAAATTAAATAAACCAAATTAGAATGAGACGATGATGATGATGTGATTTTTTGAGTGTTTGTGTGGCGTTACGAATGAGTGCGTGTGCGTGAGGGTGAGTGTGTGTGTTTGTGTGGCGATACAAATGTTTGCGTAAGGGTGTGTGTTTGTGTGGCGATATGAATGAGTGCGTGTGCGTGAGGGTGAGATGTGTGTGTGTGTGTGTTTATGTGGCGATACGAATGAGTGCGTGTGCGTAAGGGTATGTGTGTGCATTTGAATAATAGAAAATAGGGTTACTTTCATTTAAGTGACAATAAGTACTTTTTAGTCTCGTCGTAGGTTTTATTCAGGAGGAACCTACGACGAGACTGAGAAATAAGTGTAAACTATGCGTTAATCTTAGCGGTAAGATACCTATCTCCATCTAATACAAGTTGTTAACGATACCTATAGGTACATACATACTCAATGCCTCTTGTTGACAATAGGCTTACGTTTTTCTTTTACAAGTATCATCAAAGAACGGTACAGTCCAACACACAAATACTACAATATATTATTTTGTAAAGTAATAGTAAACTAGGAAAAAGCTTAAAAGTGTACTCTGATTTGATTAAAAGCAGAGCATGCGAGACTGAGCAACTTCCCGAAGGGCGCTCGGAGCGCGATATTCCTCTGAACTTGCTTCGGGGTTCCTTTTTCATAATAAATCCGTATGAAACTGTATAGTGGCAGCCACGTCGTGTTGGCCGTATAAAAACAAACGAGTGGGTAACAATGTGTGCGAGTTTTCATACGAACTACTTCATATTTTGTCTCTGCTTGAGTATAGTTTTCGATTTTTTTTTCTTTTATTCTTTTTTTTTTGGTATATTGGCGTGTGCTAGCTGACATAAAGCAAATAATTAAATTAAATTTAATGTTTGTGTTGCGTAATGTACTTAGATATATTATTTTGCGCAGTGTTGTATACAATATATATTTTTTAACTGAACAGACAGCTGTGCTGCTGGGGAGTTTGTTGCGCCACGTCTTCTCCTCAGCTAAAGCACTAGGAAGTGGTGAAGGGCGGGCGTTTTGGGGGACTGTCTTATGTAATTTTGACGTTCAAACAGTGCTAATTCTCAGCCTAGTTTGAATAAATGACTTTTGATTTTGAACTAGTGCTTAAACATTTTGACACATGAAATAAGTAAAAAAAAAATGTCTTGATGTTTATGCAAAAAAGGTAGAGATACATTTTGGGATTCATACTGGAATGAAACTAACGAAAATCACTCACTTGCATTACACCTTTTTACCGCCAACACTACGCATAACCCTTCCAATCATAACAGCGATACTGCTATCACAAATCGAGTACCTTTAAAAAAACATAGAATCGTACTCATACCTCCGCCCGCAGTGCCACAGCTCTCGACTCAACACGTCAAAACAATGTTTAACTCTGAGAGGAATGCTCGGCGCCATATTAGAATGGCGACTTGAATGGCACCACTGACAAAGGACCACTGAGCGTCATTCCATGCTGAGCAGAATACGTGATGAGCAGTTACAGGGAAAAGGTTCAGGAACGAATGAGTGAGTGAGTGTGCGCTGATTAGCAGGATTGGTCCCGTTAGTTAGTCTCGGAGATGAACCGCGCTTTGCATACGCATTTTGTTATGATTTGAAGTGTAGATATGATCAGAAAAATATCGTCATGCTAAGTACAATATCCTGGGAGTTCAACACGAGAACTACTTTATTATTTGCATGAACCATTGGGCGTTTTCACATTGGACGATAACAACACGATATCGTCGGACTGGTAGTTTCATACAATTACTACTAAACGCTTTCACACTGTGTCGTTGTAGTCAACGGTATCGTCACCGACATCGGTTGTCGTGCCGACATCGGCGGACGACACGGTGTGGGGTGAAGCAGACTCGTGGGGGGAGTGGCATGGGCAGGCGCTTGCCCCCGTTGCCGCACCCGCCGTCTGTTGCAAAAAAACGTTATATTGTTTTAACTATTCTGCTCGACAAGATATTGACATAAATTATCGACCCTGGAAAGCGATTTGTTTCTCGAGAAAATAGATAAATTACTTTTTGAATCAATCATTGAAATTAGGAAAAAATATTCCATCGGACGGCCTGAGCAAAGGTTTCCCTATGATGTTTTTTTTTTATGATAAGACGGTGATTTTTTCAAATTTTTTTTTTTTTAACAAAACATACTTCTAAATGGTGTGCATACCATACAATCAACTATTTTCAATGATACGATAAAGCTTTTAATTATTTTTTTTTGTGCAGGAAATAGTTCTTTGATTTATAGATTCCAGGAAATTCTATAAGAAGTTTACATTATTTTGAATTTGGAATGTATGAGAGAATATATTCTTGAACTACAGTGTGTTCTTGGGATAAATTATTTGTATAAAACATTTTATATAACATATTCGTGGTGTTGTTAGTGTCCTGACTCAATCGGACAAACTTATAAAACATGTTACTTCACGCACACAGTTTATCGAAGAGAAGGTAATAAGTTCCCTCTAATATCACACTTGTAGAATAGGATCAACCCAAAAAATCTTCTTCGAGATCGTTTTTTCCGCCGTAAATACATATAAAAGATAAAGCAAATGTGAGTTGCTCACAGCTGCCATTATTACCTCGAATACACTTTTGGAAACGCGCGGCGATGTGTTTGATGGCGCAACGCAACTATTCGAGACTGCTGCGGCATACCGCATGCTGACGGTTACATTGTGTCCCTTAGCAATATTGTCTCGACATCGTTGTCGTCCGAGCTGACGATGTGTCGTTGTCGTGTCGTTATCGTGTCGCGTCGCAGTGTGAAAACGACCATTAGGTTAATTCTTCTTCATAGTGGTAAAATACTGTAGGTATGTCACGGGGTGCCACGATAGGTATTTTTGTGTGAGCTAATTACATTATTGTCAGCCATAATTTGAGGGATCATGTTCTTGAAATATTTATTAATGGAAATTTATTAAAATATGGGCGTTTGTGGGTTACAACTAGTAATATTCGTGATGACGTTATTTTCGTCTAGCCTAGCTGAATTATACAACTAACAAACGCAGTTTATATTAATTACTCACTCAATTACTCCTAGACAATAAGTAAGTAAGTAATTTTTATTTCAAAAACTTCAGCGTTCGTTAGATCAATGAGGTCTCGACCCCTGAACTAGGGCATCCTGTATGACGGGGGTCGAGTTTTCTGCAGTTACATGGATCAGTATACGTATATATGGGCTTAGTCTAGATACAATTTATACTTCATTGTTACTATACTTTTAACACAAAATTGGAATAAAAATGAACAAAAAATAAAGAATGGCAAATACATAATAAATAAAAAATAAATTATTTTTTTCGATTACAATGGGGGTAGCATGTGTGTGGTGATATGTGTGATGGGTGTGTGAATGTAGGTGTGTGAGTGTGTTTTGTCCGAGTCTGCCCACTAGGTTAGATTACTGATAATGTTTTCCGTATCATCATAGCTATAGCTTTCAAGCCAAAGTAAGATTTCCTTTTTTATGAGAAAATTGTTTACGTCTCTAACTAATAGTGCCGCAATCAATTCCCAACGTGTTATAATTATCCAATTAACAATTCCCTTAATGCAGCACATTAATTATAATCAAAAATATTTTAAAAGTACAAGTGACGATTTGAATACTAAAATAATAACCACAATGTTGAAAATATTACATTTCAACGTATAAATAAAATCTCTCGTTACATTTTTATATTTTTCCTTTCCATTTTGAATTTTCCACGTAAGCGGTTACACATTAAAATCATGGAGCATGTGAGGTTTCGTATGATTAATGGCCGCTCCCGACACTTAATACAGCCCTGTTTATTCTAATGTTCGCGAACATAATGCGCCCACCGGACCCCATACAATACATACCTCATATTTAATAATACGTACATTCATACAAATTTTTATTCAATAGCCATACGAACAAAGTTGACATTCCAATGTCAGTTAACTTTGATATAGGCACGCAATTTTAACATTTATTTACAGTATATTAAAACTGAAAGTAGCAGTCCTGCATAGTTTTGGGAGAAACTAAATTATGTAAACAAGCGTATGCAAAGCTTGTGTAATAAAATAATTTAAAAAAATTAAATCGACCTCAAAATTATGAAATTACTTTAATTTCGGAAGTCGGTGTCTTGGGATCTGTATTTTGGTTTTTTTTTTGCCACCGACTTCTAATTCAAAGGTACAGGCATTTATTAAAGTATTGACGCACCTGTTAACATTGTGCGGCGGTTAACTACCTACGTGGTACGCGTAAACGTTCTTACATTAAATTGCGAAAAGAGTTAGGTAAGTTTTAGAAAGAGCTGTTTACCTGTTCATTGTGTCCCTGTGACGAATAAAGTAGGTCAATAAGATGTACTCAAGTAAGGCTGGGAATCAGCACTTTAGAATTTTAAAAATACGTAACAAAAGAGAGCCTTAACCTATAACGCCTACACTGGAAGAATCAAAGTTCAGCCGCTTACTTTTATAACTTTGATGAACCGTGACAGTGACGTATCACACTCTACATTTATAACTTTGCTGAACCGTGACAGTGACGTATCACACTCTCTACATTTATAACTTTGATGAAACGTGACAGTGACGTATCACACTCTCTACATTTATAACTTTGATGAATCGTGACAGTGACGTATCACACTCTCTACATTTATAACTTTGATGAATCGTGACAGTGACGTATCACACTCTCTACATTTATAACTTTGATGAACCGTGACAGTGACGTATCATACTCTCTACATTTATAACTTTGATGAATCGTGACAGTGACGTATCATACTCTCTACATTTATAACTTTGATGAACCGTGACAGTGACGTATCATACTCTCTTCATTTATAACTTTGATGAACCGTGTCAGTGACATATCACACTCTCTACATTTATAACTTTGATGAACCGTGACAGTGACGTATCACACTCTCTACATTTATAACTTTGATGAACCGTGACAGTGACGTATCATACTCTCTACATTTATAACTTTGATGAACCGTGACAGTGACGTGTCACACTCTCTACATTTATAACTTTGATGAACCGTGACAGTGACGTATCACACTCTCTACATTTTATAACTTTGATGAACCGTGACAGTGACGTATCATACTCTACATTTATACCACTATCACTAGAATGTATCTCTAAGACCCGGAGACACGCCGATGTGAAACAACTACACTCAATAATGATACTATTTTTACTTTATTTATATTTTCCAGACTTCCCTACTTGTTGCCGACCTAAATAAAGAAAGAAAGGAGTTTGTAAAGAATTAAATTTATCTCAAAAAGGTTTTTATTAACGTAATTCAAAGGGACTATAGTGAAGAACCAGCAGTTTATTACAATTAGACTCGAGTTGTTCAATGTTCCGTCTGTGAGGTTTATAAATGTTTTTATTAGTTGAGAGGGTTAAAAGAGTTGTTTAATTCAATAAAGTTACCTTGTAATGTACCTAGATATTGCAAAAATGATGACTCTTATAACACGAAAGATATAGACCCACACAGTCATTAAGAATGTTTCACTTTTCGCTAATTATGGTTGTAATGAAGATAGCATTGAATAATTGAATATCAGTCCATTTCCAATACTGTATTTTCGATTTATTTTTATGTAAAAAATTTTCACAAAAAAAAAACTGACTTCCAATAAAAAAGAACACTATAAAATGAAAAATAACTTTAATTTCGGAAGTCTTTTGCCACTGACTTCCAAAGTTAAAGTTATTTTTCACTATATAGTGTTTTTTTGGAAGTCACTTATTTTTTTTATTTTTTTTTTGTAAAAAAGTTTTAATTTTTTTTAGTGGGTTAGCTTGTAATTTATCTAAGTTACAATAGCCTAATGTCAACTGCTCACCAGCTTTTATAAAATGTTGCTTTTCCCGATGTAGGGACTCCTAATAAGAACCAGGAGAACTGGAGCTGATGGTGAAGTCACCATCACCCTTGTGCATCGTGACGAGCATAAATTGCTTAGTAATCATATTAAAGTAATCGAATCGCTACCAGTGAAATAGGTATAATTGAGTAGTTCCGATTAGTTATCTGTGTTCTTCATCATCAGTTCCACCTCACCAAATGGTGTTTTCTGAGAGCAAATGCAGGAGAAGTAGATTCAATACAAATTGACGTACCTAAGTTAATGTTAACACCATCGAATACGTATAGGAACTCGTGCGCCGGTAACACAACTGTCTCTCAACATGGATGTTCTGTACACTGGCCGTAGTAAAAATGCACCAGAGTGGCAGTCAGTTCAGAGCTCGCTGCACTTCACCGGCGCACGGCAAGCGATGCATAGTTTAATCTACCGGTGGTTATGCCAGCCAATAAAACGGTCCATCCGTCCGGAGCCACGTTGGCCACGTTGGCCACGTTGGCCGCAGCGGAATATTAAAACATTCCCATTTCACTTCTGTGGACAAACAAAGATGGAAGAGTCGTGCAAACAACTTTAATTTAAAAGACTGACTCCCAAGATAATTTTAAAAAAACGAGTTGGTTTTGCTCTTTTCTCCTAAAAATATGAGTTTGTAGTCGTGACCTCCTAGGTTGATAAGAACGGATAGTTTATGAAGCCTCTCGTTCCCTTCATAATTGAATGTGCTACTCGTACATCCAAACATGTCGGTGTACAAAACCTCTGCCTATCCCCCAGGGAAATCACAAGCGCAACGTAATATTATGATTGGGAAGTAAACAAAGATTTTCTTATCTAGAATCTGGGAAACCTTAAAATCTAGACAAACTCGTAAAAATCCCAATATCTCGGAATCCTATCAATACGGCCGGAACGAACGCCAGTTATTTTGTTTTCTCGCTCAACGGTAAAATGCGGAAATATTTTTGTCAGCGGCAGGCGGCCATCGCAAATCGCGCATCGCTCCGCAAACCGCGCCCGCCGCGGACCACAGTATTCCTGCTTCGAATGATAAGTAATTGTATGTATACGTGGTGTACGGCTCGCGAATATTTGCGGAGTTCCGCGGAACGGCACGGTTGTAAGTAGTTGAACTATTGGTGGAAACTCAGACGCTCAATTTTATACGTCGAGGGACTTACTTCCTGTGATGTCGACGTCATAATTTGTAATTTATAATTGTACCACTTTGGTTCTATATGAGTTTTTAAATTTAAAATCATGTTCTCAGATTTTGTTTTTTTTTTTAGTAAATTAAGATTTCCGGTTATCGTTGACGCGCCTATTCATTTAACCCTATGCCCCGAATAAGACACAAAAGATACATTACAAGATTCAGAATCAAGACTTCTTATTCCGTGAGTGACGAACATTTTCTTCCAACCATCAATCTTGTATGAAAGAAGTGCGGGTCCGGCGCGCAGGCGCACGTCCCACCTCCGCCGAGTCGTCCGTCACCGATACATCTCGCGTTATCTCCGCACGTCACGTCGCAGATACCGCGCGACGAGGCGACGCGACTCAAACTTTATTGATGACCATTGTGCGCACCACTGGACTCCCGCGTGTGGGACTTTTTCAATGCGAACAGATTTTAGACTTGATATGTGAGTTTGATTGTGTGTTATTGAAGGAAGTTTGTTTACTGTGTGTGTAGGTATTGTATGCGCTTTTATTACGACTGACAAAAGACATCTAAAGATGTCTGATAAAATGACGTATTCTTTCTTCGTTGACGTTCACGTTGTTTAGAGATAAAAAAGTTTCATCAATCAATAAGCTCACTCCATCGTCGAATTTGTCTCTGCCACCTCCAACCTAGTCTAGAGTCAAGAGCAAACCCATCTCAAATAAAAAAAATCAATCTCCAAACGGAAATCAAAACAACTGAATTATTTAATATTTTTCAACTAAATCCATGTTCAATAACAACAAAGGGCGCAAGTCCTGATCCTTTTATCCGCAACATAACCTCTCACAATATTCAAAGCTCTTTTATTCTGAGTGTATTATATTTTTGGAGATGCTCGGTAAACACCACATGGCTACGTTTGTCTCGCTACGCGTCTAGCTACGGCGTAGCCAATTATGCTACGCCGTAGTGTTCGCATCTTTGTTGGAGCGAATTAGAAAAGTTTTCTTTTGTGGATTGAATCTAATCTATGTTATTTAGTAAAACCTAATCTATGTTATTTAGTAAAACCTAATCTATGTTATTATTGTTGTTGTTATCTAGTAAAATTATATTTCAGACACTAATCTACATGCTCATGCGAGATGCATCATGTGAGATGATCTAACCAAGATCATGTTTGAACTTTAAAAGAAACTGTGATAGTGTTTCGCTGTTCCTTTCCAGATAGGTAACACTGACCTCATCTAGCTTTTTACAAACATTATTGATGTGTAAAAGCGTTTGTTATAGAAATAAAATCCTATAAAAAGTACAAGAACTACTGCAAGAGATACTGCAGGTAGTCTGTAGTAATTTAATCTTCAGTCTCATTACTACGACTATTAATTTTCCTAAGGCATGTGTTGTCCTTGTTCCAGCTTCGACGTCCGCGGCAAGCACCTGTCGGAGGCGCGGCACTGGTCGGCGCCCGAGGTGTTCGGGCCGCGCGCGCACTTCTCCGTGGCGCCGCCGCCCGCAGCGCTGCTGGTGCGCGACGTCAAGCGGCGCGACGAGGGCGTGTACCGCTGCCGGGTCGACTTCAGGAATACGCAGACCACCAGCTTCAGATATAACCTCACCGTTGTAGGTCAGTGGATACACCTTCGTTTACGCTTTGAAAATAGCAAGTTTTATCAAAGAAAACATTTCATATATAAACTCACGCCTTCTTCCCATGGGGGTAGGCAGAAACTACTGAACGCCACCTGCTGCGATTCTCACATACTTCGTATGCTTCATTTACGTTCATACAGCTGGTCACACACGCACACCGGAAGCGAGTACTACGCATCTGAACTTTAAAAAAAAAATATAGATGCGGAATTATTAATTATCAAAAATAGGAGTGAAAAAATACAAAATAAAATAGATCCAAATGGTTGAAATAAAGGAATAGGACAAAATAAAATCGTTTCTTCGTCGCTCAGACACATTAGTTAGTATTTCGTATCACGTACGTTTCTTTGATACGTCTTTTCTCTAACAGCGCTTCCTAAACGTCCAATAATACCTACTTTACAAAGTTAAACCAAAAAAGCCATAAGTAAACAGCCGCTCTAATGAACTCGCCATCCCTCACGCACATCAACACAAACAATTAATCAGTAGTCATCAATTTACCGATCTTGTTTGCCCATACGTATCCGTGCAGCTTAATTGTTCGGGACTGCGGTACTAAGGTACCAACGGTATTAGAGGTACTGGCGGTCCCGGGAATTTACGCGGGACGCATTATTCGCCAGATATACGGCGCCCCAACAAGCCTGCACGGTGTCTGACTTATGGGATAGACTTACTGCGGGCTTTATTGCCAGCAGCCAGTGAGTAATGCGTCCCTGATACGCGTCTAATGATCTGACGACTGCTTAGTGTTGTGTTGTTGGTAATGGATTGTGCTGTAATGTTGGCACCTGAAGAACCACACTACAATATTGTGATCTTAACTAAGTATCGTTGTAATTCCGTGTATAATGATAAACCGAGATTTGTGAGAATATAAAAAGAGAATAACAAAAAGTAAACATGAATGTTTCTGTCACCCACACCAACAACGCAACGGAATTATCGTAACGTCTGCTGCAGACATCATCATTTGAATTGCCAATTTTGGAGCACAACCAGGCGGTACGTACCGTGGTACCGGGAGACCGGTGAGACGGTGATCGAGCCGGCTTCCAAACTTTTTGCAGCACAACTCGAAGACGTGGCGAATAATCGATTGTCGACAAACTTGTGGAATGTTCAATCAATGTTCGCAGTGTTTGGGGATGCTTCATCATCGCTGTTAATTAAATCGATTTATTAATTCTATTAGAGCGCTCGTCTCTCAGCTGTTTCGATGTGTGACACCGACTTTTTCAATCGAGTTGGAGAGTTTACTCATTGAAACATTGGCAAACATGTTTACTGAAATTCAGCGACTGAAGTTGATCAAAATCAGTGACTATGATCGACATCCTCCATATTGTGTTTATTTTGCATGCGACAATTTCGGTAATGTATTTTCGCTGTATGAAAGTTCGTTTGGGAATGTTTTTCTTTTACATTTGAATCTCTGACGGAGTTTGTGAGTTGTTAATGATATGGCATAACTTTGGTTCAGTTTAGATATTTTGCTTCTGATCAAGATAAGCGTCATTACTGTTCAAGATAAGCGTCATGTCATTATTGTTCAAGATATGCGTCATTATTGTTCAAGACAAGCGTCATTATTAGGTAGAACATAATTATTACAAATATCATCCGACTATGATTCCATTTTTCTGGAAGACCTTCAAAGTTATCAGACGTGAAGAAAGCGGTTGTAGGTAAAAGTAGGAATATAGGCCACCACGTAGATTTTTCTTAACATAACATGTTTACATATCAGCTTCCACGCAATAACGTGGGAGCTGCAAGGACTTTATTAGTTAGTGCTGACCTAGAAAATATACGAGTTTGTTGCCTCATAATACGTACATATAGTGTGAGTAATTGTCACGTGATAGGTACACGCTGTGCCCTTAAGAAATGCCATGTAAATGCTAATCGTCGATTGCTCACTCGCTGAAGGTGAGAGGATCGCGTAAAAATGTCAGCCGTGTTTATGTACACGCGTGCGCATCGCGACTCGCATCACCTGTACATGCTGTTGTACAGGGTGCGGTAATGTCAGCGATAAAAACTTTTTAGCAAAAAATAAAACCGACTTCCAAAACAAAACACTACAAAGTGAAAAATAACCTTAATTTCGGAAGACGGTGTCTTTGGTTTTGTATTTTCGTTTTTTGCTACCGACTTCAGAAATTAAAGTTATTTTTCACTTTGTAGTGTTTTGTTTTGGAAGTCGGATTTATTTTTTGCTAAAAAGTTTTTATTTTTCACTTTTTAGTTGTGGAACCTACCCCACACAAATTCGAATACATAATTGACCACAATAATTGTAGATATAGCCATGTAAATAACAGTGATAGGAAGTTAGTAAAACACCATCTCATCATCTACATAAAATAAGTGGGAAATATACGCATTATTGAAGCTAACTCAAAAACTCCCCAAGCAAAGTTAATAAAATTTATATGGGACCACCTCGGAAGTATACCCTTTCAAACAAAAAAAGAATTTTCCAAATCGGCCCATCAGTCTTTGAGTAATCGCGTAACAAACATAAAAAAAAAAACATACAGACGAATTGAGAACCTCCTCCTTTTTGAAGTCGGTTGAAAATTCAACTACCTCTTGTAGGTAATGCTTGATAAATAATCAATTGTCGAACTTAAAGAAGAATGGCAGGACTCCATGTAATCTGGATATCGCATTTAGACGTCGCGGACATTTGTAAAAATATTCTCAAAACATAGATCTGGGTCAAATTAAGATACACACACGGCACAGCATATTTTTTGATTATTAGGTTTTGCCAAAAAAACGTTGTTTAAAGAGCAGTGGTGGCTCCAGTTATACTCCCCGTGAGAGTAAACCAAACAGTATATTATGCAATACACAGTATACGATATTCAAACAGTATATTATGCAATACACAGTATACGATATTCAAACAGTATATTATGCAATACACAGTATACGATATTCAAACAGTATATTATGCAATACACAGTATACGATATTCAAACAGTATATTATGCAATACACAGTATACGATATTCAAACAGTTTATTATGCAATACACAGTATACGATATTCAAACAGTTTATTATGCAATACACAGTATACGATATTCAAACAGTATATTATGCAATACACAGTATACGATATTCAAACAGTATATTATGCAATACACAGTATACGATATTCAAACAGTATATTATGCAATACACAGTATATGATATTCAAACAGTATAGCAATACACAGTATACGATATTCAAACAGTATATTATGCAATACACAGTATATGATATTCAAACAGTATATTATGCAATACACAGTATACGATATTCAAACAGTATATTATGCAATACATAGTATACGATATTCAAACAGTATATTATGCAATACACAGTATACGATATTCAAACAGTATATTATGCAATACACAGTATACGATATTCAAACAGTATATTATGCAATACACAGTATACGATATTCAAACAGTTTATTATGCAATACACAGTATACGATATTCAAACAGTTTATTATGCAATACACAGTATACGATATTCAAACAGTATATTATGCAATACACAGTATACGATATTCAAACAGTATATTATGCAATACACAGTATACGATATTCAAACAGTATATTATGCAATACACAGTATACGATATTCAAACAGTTTATTATGCAATACACAGTATATTCAAACAGTATATTATGCAATACACAGTATACGATATTCAAACAGTTTATTATGCAATACACAGTATACGATATTCAAACAGTATATTATGCAATACACAGTATACGATATTCAAACAGTATATTATGCAATACACAGTATACGATATTCAAACAGTATATTATGCAATACACAGTATACGATATTCAAACAGTATATTATGCAATACACAGTATATGATATTCAAACAGTATATTATGCAATACACAGTATACGATATTCAAACAGTATATTATGCAATACATAGTATACGATATTCAAACAGTTTATTATGCAATACACAGTATACGATATTCAAACAGTATATTATGCAATACACAGTATACGATATTCAAACAGTATATTATGCAATACACAGTATACGATATTCAAACAGTATATTATGCAATACACAGTATATGATATTCAAACAGTATATTATGCAATACACAGTATACGATATTCAAACAGTATATTATGCAATACATAGTATACGATATTCAAACAGTATATTATGCAATACACAGTATACGATATTCAAACAGTATATTATGCAATACACAGTATACGATATTCAAACAGTATATTATGCAATACATAGTATACGATATTCAAACAGTTTATTATGCAATACACAGTATACGATATTCAAACAGTATATTATGCAATACACAGTATACGATATTCAAACAGTATATTATGCAATATACAGTATATTCAAACAGTTTATTATGCAATACACAGTATACGATATTCAAACAGTATATTATGCAATACACAGTATACGATATTCAAACAGTATATTATGCAATACACAGTATATTCAAACAGTTTATTATGCAATACACAGTATACGATATTGAAACAGTATATTATGCAATACACAGTATACGATATTCAAACAGTATATTATGCAATACACAGTATACGATATTCAAACAGTATATTATGCAATACACAGTATACGATATTCAAACAGTATATTATGCAATACACAGTATATGATATTCAAACAGTATATTATGCAATACACAGTATACGATATTCAAACAGTATATTATGCAATACACAGTATACGATATTCAAACAGTATATTATGCAATACACAGTATACGATATTCAAACAGTATATTATGCAATACACAGTATACGATATTCAAACAGTTTATTATGCAATACACAGTATACGATATTCAAACAGTATATTATGCAATACACAGTATACGATATTCAAACAGTATATTATGCAATACACAGTATACGATATTCAAACAGTATATTATGCAATACACAGTATACGATATTCAAACAGTATATTATGCAATACACAGTATACGATATTCAAACAGTATATTATGCAATACACAGTATACGATATTCAAACAGTATATTATGCAATACACAGTATATGATATTCAAACAGTATATTATGCAATACACAGTATACGATATTCAAACAGTATATTATGCAATACACAGTATACGATATTCAAACAGTATATTATGCAATACACAGTATACGATATTCAAACAGTATATTATGCAATACACAGTATACGATATTCAAACAGTATATTATGCAATACACAGTATACGATATTCAAACAGTATATTATGCAATACACAGTATACGATATTCAAACAGTATATTATGCAATACACAGTATACGATATTCAAACAGTATATTATGCAATACACAATATACGATATTCAAACAGTATATTATGCAATACACAATATACGATATTCAAAATTGGGGGAAATTAATAATTCCAATAATGGCTACTGAAGGGAAATGGCACTAGTAGCTGACTTTCCATATTATGCTTTCTACATATTGGACACCTAAAAGAGCGACAAGTCCCATAGTGCTTCATGCACTTCTGTGTAAAGCAAGCAGCCGTAGTTAAGTGTTTCTTGATGATTGCCAAAATGTATTTTGTTATTAGTACTAATGTTATATATACTCGTACATTACTAGCTGACAAGAGACAATCGCAAACACAACGAAAAAAGAATTAGCCAAATAGGTGCAACCATTCTGAAGTGATGCGCGTACATACATTCGGCAATTGATTTTTTAGATTTATATATATATAGAGAAAGGCAAATCATAGAAAACAAAACTATACTGGGTGAAAAAACACGGCCGGACAGGCTCGGACGGGTACGGTCGGACGATACCCAGTGATGTCGGGTGAAATTGAGCGACGTCAGGTGACGTACGCGTACTAAAGCGATCGGCACGCGAATACGCGACCGTCGCGCTCATATGTCACTTTTTGTTCGGTGAACCAGAACGTGAGGTCGCGACGATCGCTTTCTATTAGGACGCGGCCTCAAGCGACTCGTGTCGCGACACATTTCACCGGTGAATACAGCACTGACAATATCTGTCAGTGGACTTAATAAGAAACTATCATTTACAAATATTTTGAATATTAGAAATACCTAATATTTTAATCAATTTAAGTAAGGTTCAAAGGCGAATTTAGAATTTAAAAATTGTGAAGGCAATAAGTACTTATAATATTATTGTGTGAAGGTATGCAGGCTGAGCAGGCGGCGCATTGCACCATGGGGTTGGATTTAGTATCGTTTGGCAGCTGTTTGGGGGTACAAAGGGTTACAGCTGGTAGTGGTTGTGTCCCTGATTATAACGCGTCCACTCTTATTACAAGGTAATGAATATTTTTCGATAAAATAATAAAAAATATTTCTAACCTCGAATCAAATAAAAAGGGAAAACGAAACGTTAAAATGGGCGATTGACAACCAAATCTGTACCAGTATATCGTCTGCGGTGTAAAATGTCCTGCAAAATAGATGAAACGGAACGTAAAAAATAAAACTATCGCTATTTGCATCAATTTTCATTGTTATTTATTAACAACTTCAAAAAAAGGAGTTATCAATTCGACACGTATGTCTGTAATATTACTGGAACTGCAATATATTCATATATGATAATCTATTAGGGCTTCCAAACAAAAATACTTATAGATGTATCTATGTTTGTCCACGCAATTCTCCGAAACTATTAATCGGACCGTGACCATTCTTTTTTTCAACTTAGGGCACAGTGAAAATTCCATCAAAATCGATTTAGCGTCTTGACATCAACCATTTAAAGATAAATTTAGATAAATCCGTACACATTCTGATTAATCAAACAAATAATTATAAAATCGACATTAAACTCAATATTAACAAAATCAAAGAAGTAACGCATACAAGATTTTTAGGTGTAACAATAGATAAAGATATTAATTGGAAAGAACTCATAGACAATGTTAGCACTAAAATCAATAAATTTGTATACGCACTTAAACAACTCAAAAATGTAACTAACATAAAAACTGCTGTAATATCATACCGCGCATATATCGAATCGGTATTACGTTATGGGCTTGTAATGTGGGGTAACAACACCGACTTCCGTAGAGCATTCATCGCTCAAAAAAAAAGTGCATGAGATCAATATGTGGCCTTAAACCTGATGACTCATGTCAACCAATATTTAAGAAACTTGGTTTGTTACCGTTACTGTAACTTTACATTTACGAAATATGTATGTTTGTAATCAAAAATAAACAATTATTTAAGACTGCAAATGATGGGAATCCTCGGAATAGACGAGATCCCTATAAATTAGTGCTGAATGATTTGCCTAAGCAGCTAAGTACAATAATAGCTGCCTAGCAATGTGTGTGCCCATTTATAATAAAATACCGATCCATTTTAAAACATTAAATATAAAATTATTTAAAACAAAATTGTAAAAATGGTTACTTGTTTATAGTTTTTATAGCTTAAAGGAATTTATAGACAAAAAAAAGATGGTTTAAATAGTTCTAATAGTGTTCATTCCTCCGTACCTATTTGCCTGACATTATAATTTTGCATGCTTTGTGCCATATTTTTTTTTATTTACCACCATTATATACCATGTTTTAAGCAAATAAATATTTTATTATTATTATTATTATAACAAATATACAATTTAAGAACTTCCCGTGGATATTAGGCTGAAAATCACAACTCTCTATCAGTAATAAATTGCTTGTCTACAAGGCCATCATAAAACCAATTTGGACCTATGGAGTAGAACTCTGGGGATCTGCTAGCTATTCCAACCTAGAGATTCCAAAACGTTACACTGGTTTGTATGAGACTCTGAAATAAACAAATACCTATAAATTCCAACTATAAGAGAAGACGTAAACAAGTAAACAACTACAGCAAAATACAAAGAATGACTAAACTACCACAGCAACACATTACCTAAGGAACTACTTCAAGTCAAAGATCACATGAAGCGCCTAAAAGGATGGCACATACTGGAACTCGACTTGAGGAACTGAAATGTTCCCAAGTGTAATTGGTGCTATTCACTGACATGGCAATTAAAAAAAAATCCACCTCAGAACACATTTAATTATGGCAAAACAGCAGATTGTAGATAAAAAGGAGAGAAAAAAAAACATATAGTTCTTGTTTTCAATATCTTACCGTTCTTTGTTGGAGCAAAAATAGCATGTTCAGCAGTGGAAAGTAATGGTGGGCCTGTAAAGACATGGCTTTATTTTGAGTAGGTATAAGATAGGTACCTAATCTTATTTTATTGTAAATTCAAAATAGAGCAATTCATATTTTCAAGGGCAGTTAAGACATAATTCTGTAGCCCAGTGTCGTATTAAAGTAGAAAGCAATTTTTGCGCGCTAAAGTGCGTAATTATAATCGAATGAGTCTTGTCCCTCGCCATCAGATAACGGCTATTCCTTCACAAACGACACTCTCTAGCCCCGAAGCTTACCCAAACATCTTACAACGCCCTCTTGACAAACAATTATGTAGATTTAATACACTTTTGGGCAGTTTTAGACGTTAAACTCGCTACTTTTACAAGTACTTCGCGATGACGGCACAAGTTTACACTGATAAAGAATTCATTTATTTACTTTTAAATGAAAATTATAAGCTGTTGAAGCCTGACACAGATATGAATTTAATTCAACTGTAGATTTACTAAGATGGCTAAGGGAAATAAATAAATATTTATTGATCTCGCAATCCATCTAAGTCTCGCTAATTGCCATAAAGTCGGAATTTTTCTGTCGCGTGGCCCACCTTTGTGCATTGAAAGCAGACACGATTAAAACACGTTGTCGTCATCGTGGTAGGTTAAGACGTTTCGCTTGCAGAAGTCTCCTGCTCGCATTGACAGCGTGGGAAACCGATATTTGGCCATCCGATCGTGCTCGTCGCATATATCTTTCGCCGTCGGGGCCTTGCCGTACTGCTTGCCCGTGATAAAATTTAAAATCATCTAGCGTTTGGTGAGATAAAGAGCGTCAATTGATGTGACTTTACTCAGCGCACCGTAAACCGTGCAACGTATCTTGTAGTCGTGTCTTGTAGTCTTGTAGTCGTCTTAAGTCGGCAGTTGTTTACAAAGCGTGTCTTGATCTTGACAGCTATGAGATGCCGCCTCGCTCGCTCGGTGCTGGACATTGAGATATCTACGCGCACATAACCACCTCTTTCCGACGATAGCCGTGACATTATACGTATATTTCCGGCTGGATCTGGCATGGGCTGAGACCGACACATTGAATTTTTATAGTTTTTCATACACTTCCTGGATATTTTTATCTTTAAATATTGTCAACGAGCTGACTATATAAGCTAAATCATGACACTAGATTCATCTTTAGGGTTCCGTACCTCAAAAGACAAAACGAACCCTTATAGGATCACTCGTGTGTCTGTCTGTCTGTTTGTCCGTCTGTCACAGCCAATTTAGATCGATTATAATGACATTTGGTATACGCAGAATTTCTGTGACACAAACACGGACATATAACGTAAATAAATGAATTTTGAATATGGGTGTCAACTTTGGGGGGCAAATAAGAAAATAAAAATAAAAAGTTTTGCAAACTGTACCATGTGACATATTAAATGAAAGGGCTTACTGTGAGAGTTTCAAGTTTCTTTTCTCAAATTTTAAAATAAACCGTTTTTAAGTTATTTAAGAAAATAGGTGAAAATTGATCATTCATCACAGGAAAACTTATAAGAAGTCTGTGGTTTCAAAATAACATGGTAAATCTCTCAATATTGTACGTACAAACTTACATTTGCAGTTGGAATGAATGGGAGAACATGTTTTTCAACTACAATGTTAAATTCATTGCATCCACGAAACCCTTTATTGTGCGTGGTCAGAAACGCACTTAGCCGGTTTTTCTAAGACTATCAGTTTTGTAATTGTTAAGGAAAGACGATATAGACATTTTCGTCACGGTCCACTTTTCTAACCGGGTATCCGTATGTTTCGATGTGATTTTAAAGACGTTTCACGTCAAAACAAAACTAAATAGTACCAAGAACAATGATATTATACATCCAGAATATCAACTACGTATTAGAGCACATTTACAACAAATAATTCAGCGACATAAGACATATAAGCAAACTGAAATACTTGTGTATTCGCTCGAGTAGGTACAAGTCGATAGATGTCTTGTCCACTACACAACAGATAGTACGAACAAAGCTAGTTATTACAGCTGGAGGGTATTGACCTAGATGTGTATTGTATTTTCTTTGCATTTTATTGGTCCTTGTAGTCGCAAAAGAGGTAGACTTGGACTTTGATAGACACAAGGTCGAACAAAACAAACTTCTTAAAATATATACCTATATATTTATTACCACGGGGTACTTACAATCAATAGTGTCTGTTATGAATGGGACCAACAAGATCATATTGTCTGTTATGTATGCGACCAACAAGATCATATTGTCTGTTATGTATGGGATCAACAAGATCATATTGTCTGTTATGTATGGGACCAACAAGGAGCTCGTGGCTAAGTAATAACAGCCGCACGGGTCGATCCATCAGGTTAAGCTACGCTTGCCGGGGTTGGTCTGTGGATGGGTGACCATCTTTTCATACCGAGACTCCTCCGTGCCTCGGAAAGCCGTTGGTCCCGGCTGTCATTCGAGGATCTTTGACAGTCGTTACGGGTCGTCAGAAGTCCGAAAGTCTGACAACCAGTCTTACCAAGGGGTATCTTATTACCCAGTACCTGGTTGTGGAGGTCAGATAGGCAGTCGCTCCATGTAAAATACTGGTATTCAGCTGCATCCGTTTGGACTGGAAGCCGACCCCAAACATAGTTGGGAAAAGGCTCGGCAGATTGATTGACGTATGAGACCAACAAGATCATATTAAATACATTCATGTTGTTATTTGTTTTATCATTAACTTTTATTCTTGTTTGAGTTTTTAAATATGTTTTAAAACCCCATTACGTAATACAGTCACAATTTCATTTTGACAGCTCCACGATGTTCATTACACCGGCATCGACACAGCGATTGTGTGACGCAAATTCCTATTTGCTCCCAACACCAAATGCAAATATTACTGAATAGGAACAAAACTATCTCTGCTAATGAAATACAACGACTGTATGAACTCGTATGATCAAGTTAAACATAATGAGCGTGAAACGTGTGATCCCCGCGGACCACTTGTAATCATGCCGAATATTGTGCGCATTAATTGGACCCATCCCTTTCCAGCGCCGTCCCCATGTTCCTCATTACGACAATCCAGTTTAGTGCCGATTCTATTCTATATCGAAAAGCAATCTCATCTGCCCTTTCTACTTACTGAAGAATTAAAAAGGTAGAGAGTCTTTATTATATTCCACTGTGACATACTTGGATAAGTCGCTTCAAAGGACCAGGAGTGTGGAGTGCCGGCCAACAATCTAGCTTCAAAGGACCAGGAGTGTGGAGTGCCGGCCAACAATCTAGCTTCAAAGGACCAGGAGTGTGCAGTGCCGGCCAACTATCCAGCTTTAAAGGACCAGGAGTGTGCGTGTCATTCAACTATCCAGCTTCAAAGGACCAGAAGTGTGTAGTGCCGGCCAACTATCCAGCTTCAAAGGACCAGGAGTGTGGAGTGCCGACCAGCTATCCAGCTTCAAAGGACCAGGAGTGTGGAGTGCCGACCAGCTATCCAGCTTCAAAGGACCAGGAGTGTGGAGTGCCGACCAGCTATCCAGCTTCAAAGGACCAGGAGTGTGGAGTGCCAGCCAGCTATCCAGCTTCAAAGGACCAGGACTGTGCAGTGCCGGCCAGCTATCCAGCTTCAAAGGACCAGGAGTGAGCAGTGCCGGCCAACTATCCAGCTTCATAGGACCAGGAGTGTGGAGTGCCGACCAGCTATCCAGCTTCAAAGGACCAAGAGTGTGGAGTGCCGACCAGCTATCCAGCTTCAAAGGACCAGGAGTGTGGAGTACCGACCAGCTATCCAGCTTCAAAGGACCAGGAGTGTGGAGTGCCAGCCAGCTATCCAGCTTCAAAGGACCAGGAGTGTGCAGTGCCGGCCAACTATACAGCTTCAAAGGACCAGGAGTGTGGAGTGCCGGCCAGCTATCCAGCTTCAAAGGACCAGGATTGTGGAGTGCCGACCAACTATCCAGCTTCAAAGGACCAGGAGCGTGGAGTGCCGGCCAACTATACAGCTTCAAAGGACCAGGAGTGTGGAGTGCCGGCCGACTATCCAGCTTTGAAGGCCCAGGAGTGTGGAGTGCCGACCAACTATCCAGCTTCAAAAACCAGAAGTGTGGAGTGCTGGCCAACTATCCAGCTTCAAAGGACCAGGAATGTGGAGTGCCGGCCAGCTATCCAGCTTCAAAGGACCAGGAGTGTGCAATGCCGGCCAACTATCCAGCTTCAAAGGACCAGGAGTGTGCAGTGCCGGCCAACTATCCAGCTTAGTTTTCGTGAATAAAACTTTTAGGCAATAAGCTAAACTGTCAGCTAACTTGTAATAGTTAGTTCACGTATAAAGTAGTAAGTCGCCGCAAGGTTGCCTGATTGTCGGTCTTCTACAGATTGTACTTCGGTGAGTGTGCTCAAGAACTCCACGACCTCATTCCACCAGCCCCCTTCTACCATCAGACATCTAGACACACTGCCGGTTACCATCCTTACCTAGGTGCTATTCCACCGATTCGCAGTAAGCGCTTCCAAATGTCTTTTATAATGCGCACAGCCACTAGTAGTCCCGCGTAATAGGCTAAAAGTATGCAAAAAAAAACTGTTATACCATGGCGGTCAAAATACGAGTATATATAACCGCTTAGCTGAAGAATTTAGAAGTGCTACAGATTTAGAATTTAATAGAAAGCTATATAACTGGTTGTGTGAGAGATGCGTTTGTTCCATCAATGAATATTTTGAGTGTAGGTCAAATGTAAAACATGTTTACTATAATTATTATGACATTTGCATACTGACATTACTTAAATAATACTAAAACATTTTAATTATTCTTGCTATTATTATTGATCGCTATTTCTATTATAAATTATTATTTTAAATGAATAGAATTGTAATTTATTTTAATATTATTAGTTGCATTGTAATCTAAATTTATATTATGAAATTATTATTACAATTATTTTTTATGTGATTGCTATGTGTACTGCATGCTATTATGTATAAATAAAACTTAATATTTGTACGGCTGAAATGCCGAATATAGTGAAACCCATAGATCTTAAGAACTTAGCTACCTATATTCTTGCAAATAAATATATCATTCAATCATTCATTCAGCAAAAGAGTGGAACACACTACCTGAGTCTGTGTTTCCGAGCCCACACCCTATCAACCACAACCCTAATCTTTTCAAAGTGAGAGTGAACTGGCTTCTTCTGGGTAAGCTCAACCCATCGTCGACTCTGTCTCTGTCGCCTCCGACCTAGAATAGAGTCAAGAACAAACTCATCTTAAATAAAAATGAAAAATTTAAATAAATGTAATCGTGAATCTCACGGCACATTACGTGTACAACTAGAACTCGTATTAGAGGCTGGTCCGCCCCTCAGACCCGTACACAGTGCGGTATCAATAGCCGTGCAGTTCCATTTCACGGCAACTTTAGCAGGCTTGTTGGTCCGTCCGTCGCGTCGCCTGGAACGTGTTACATTCGTTATTGAACGCGATCGTCTTACAATCGAGTTTTAAACTTTAAATCACTTTGCCAGAGAGCCCGCCTGCCGCCCCCGAGGGTCGCGATCTGATTACAGACTGTTGTCTTTCTATTAGCCTCTGTCGTTTTTGAACAGTGTCGAACGAATTTCAATGCAGATTATGTCACTCTTCGTTATCAGTTTAAATTGATTTCAAACATTTCTGTTCCTTATCGTTTTAATTTGCTATTCGCGTACTTAACGGGTTGATCGCTTTTCCTCCTAGAGCCTCCTTTAATCTGTTCACAATGAAGCTTGTCGGATAAAATAAACCTAAATCTGAAAGAGCAATTTTGTGAGGATTTAATGAATAGCTTGTATCTGACAAACTGATCGCTAAAGGACATATTTTGTTGGGAATTGGGGATTCGAATAAAAAGCACTGTAAAGCTGGCAACACTGAGCAGAGTCAACCAGCCAGCCCGGTATTAGAGGCTAAAGTTAGATTGGACGAGCCCGCTGTGGCGAATGTAAAACCCAATTGGGCTTTGATGTTTTAAACGGCGCCGACCGAAATAGCCCACCAGCGTGGCGGAATGGACATGCCTTAGCGTGCGTTCCAGTTGGTTGACTTTGAACCTTATGGCGTTAGATTAAAGGCTTTGTTGGCGCAGTACTGTGGTGCCGGACGGTGGGTAGGCCGATGCTAATCGGACGGAGCTGTTAGCGATCACCTGCGTTGTATTGAACTGATTAATTGCTATTGGTTCCGGTGGCTCTCGTCTGATATTGTTTTACGTTTGATTTAATTAATTTGCGCAGTTAGATATATTATGTAACGTGCACCTAACGTTAATTAATAGGGTGATCAGTTAATTTTATAATGAACTCTAGTTGCCGGATGAAAATTAAGCCAGCATTTTGATGAACAGTGGTTATTTTAATTAGAAACATTATATGTATATTTTAACTCAATGGCTCTGGATACATATATTAGTTACCTACTTACATATCCAATGAAACAACACCCGATCTAGAAAATACAAAACAGGTTTTTCTAATATTTAAAAATATAAGGATACAATTTTCCGTGCAAGTTAAAACTATACCCTGGCACTGGCACTAAAGATATAATTGTGCGAGTCTAGAAATAAACGTATCTTTGCTAACATTAATGCAATTAGAGGATTGCTCCTATATTGCCTGCGCTACAGCGGTCGAGGCAATGCGTTTCACGTGTTGGCTGCTTTCGGCAACGTAGTGGATAGATGTCCAGGGTTTGTTTCCTATTTTTTTGGACTATTTTGAGGATTCGCTGTTGACTGGGGACTTTTTAAATAGTCCCTTTGTACTTTGGTTTTTGCTCGCATTAGATTACAAAACATGAAATTATTTTTGGCTTGAGGTAATTCCTGTCGAGAGTTTCTTAATAAATGCTTTTTGTTATTTTTCCACTAATTACACATGGAATAAAATTCATCCCATTTTTTTATGTAAGTAGTGGTTCATGGGAGTAAAGTCATCCCACGCAAATCTGCTTTTGGTTTGAAACTTGTTCCACCATTATTAAAGAGTCCTGTCTAATTACATACCAGTTTGATGCACTATCTATTTTCGAGAAATTTGAGGTACTCGTACGCCAACCCTCTATGCGACTAGTCAATCATCTATGGAAAGATTATTTTTAGTCTGTAGTTGCAAAACTTTTTGTAAACAAAAGATTTTTGTTCAAATTGGAATGCATGTAATTAATGAAAATTGTATTAAGTTATGGGGTCTTATTTATGTTTCGTGCTTAGAATAAACACACCATGCATTTTAAACCATAAAACATATAGGTCATCGCTTGTTTTTTTTTACTAGAGTCATATCTTTGAAAGTATAAATTAAAAATTGTTTTGTTATTTTTTACAACCAATTTTGAAAATGAAAACAAGTCATACTTTCAAACGAAACGTACATTACTATAAAGCCCTACTCACTAGCATTCTAAGAAACATTCAACGGTCACAAAATTCCAAGAAGCTACGATGCAAATCGGTTTTGTTTACAAGACTACCGCGGGCGTCTGCGGGTGGGGCGCTCAACGGTTTTCCCCGCGCGCGGGTTAGCACAGCGGTCCAGCACAGCAGTTATTGTAATAAATGTGCCTGGTGGGATGTTGCTAGGAGAGATGTTTGGTAGCTAATACTAATAATTCCATGAGTTATTTCCGCTCGCAAATAACACAAACATTAAAAAAAAACATTTCCTTGTTATAAAAATTAATTACAATGCGTAAATCATAATAACTCTCGAACCTGGAAAATAAAAATGATTTATAAAGACTTGTGTGGTTAAAAAAAACCTACATTATAACATTGCGTTTTCCATTAAATAGGTCGACGGTCTAAAATGAACACGCTCTGTGTTAAATAAACATCGTACCTATGCAACCTCAATATCCTGCTCCCTGAGAGCCTGAGAGGCAGCAGTCTCAATTAAAAGTATAGCAGAAAATTACGAAATTTACGTAAAAGGTAAACGCTACAAATTACTTGACACAACTTTTTCGTACCGAAGCTTAAATTGTTTATGTGTACTTAAGTGAAAGTCGTTTTTATATAATCCAAAGTGAAGTCGGCGGCGTGTAGCGGGCGTGAGTGGCGTGAGCGGCGTGAGTGGCGTGAGACTTGAATAAACCCTCCTTAGAGAAGCTTAAGCATAGATTGTGGCTCCGCAGGGTACAGGGGGTACAGGGCAGGGTATTAGACGAGATTAGTTCCCCACAGGAATACTGACCTGAGCGTTTTTATTGAACAACCGGGAATCAAAATAATGTTCTGTTTTGGATGTTACGATGTATCGGTTGTTATGTATTGTATTTTCTTTTATTTAAATTACACTAAAATTATATTACATTAAAATTACTTGTCTGGAGCAGATACATAGTAGTTATTTGAGGTATGCAAAAAATTGTTTTAGTAATCTTTAAGGATCATAATTATATACAATGTATTCCGTGTCTAAAATAAAAACCTAAAACTTAAATAATATACTTCTTGGTGAAGTGCTCTCTGAGTTCCTGTATTTTAAGACTACTTACTACTACTTCTATACTACTATTCAGCGAGTTTAGTAATGTGCTTCTTTCCTTGCAGTTCCTCCAGAGAAGCCGGTGGTGGTGGACCGCTGGGGGCGCGTCATCAACACCACGACGCTCGGCCCGCACGAGGAGGGGGACGACGTGCTGCTCACCTGCAGAGTGCTCGGAGGTATGTGGACTCATCATCATCATCATTCAGCCGAAAACGCGGACATAGGCTTTCCACAAGTTTAATTACTCACATAATATACAAAACCGTTACGAATTCAACGTACCTCCTTCTCACAAATTAATCCACTAAGGAACGAAATTTTGTATCTTATACAATCTACCATTGTTTATTATCTTAATTAATCCGCGCACAATGTTACTCGGCGAGGCCTAGCCGAACTCGGCGAGGCCTCGCCGAACGGTGGCAGTTTCAATCAGTTCCATCTCGCAAATTTACTCAGATCTAATAAATTATGATCCGCGCACAATGGATTAGCCTGATGAATTAATGTATCCGACTACAAGAGATGCCGTGATGAATTCCTAATAAATTGTTCGAGGAACAGGTGGCCGTGTTCCTGTTCATCGGATTGTTTCAGCCGTTGGTTGCTATACATATAGTTATTTCAATTAGAATACCACTAGGTCCTACAGTGCAGTATAGTTCGTTTTTGTCTAACTATCTTGCATTCTGTGAATCTGGAAATGTTATTTTATCGCCATTGTGCACTTGAGAACCAATTGAGAGAAATGGATTGTAGTGAGACAAACAAGTAATCAATATAACTCACCTTTGTGTAGGTACAACTGTATCAATATTGGATGTAGTCAACTAAGGACGTGTACACACGGGGTTACGATACCACGGTACACCTCGTACAAATAACGATACAGTTGTCTACAGGCACGTATAGGTTATTTATTTAGCAATTTATATATTTGTACATAATTCTAACTAATATTAATAATAATAATAATAATATTCCACAACTATCACACAACGCCGTCTAGCCTCAAGCTAAGCAGAGCTTGTGTTATGAGTACTAGACAACTGATAAACATACTTATATATTTCTAAATACATACATATATAGATAAATTACACCCAGACACAGAACAAATGATCATGCTCATCACACAAACATTTGTCCTGGGTGGGAATCGAACCCACGACCTCCGGCATAGCAGTCAGGGCCACTAACCACTAGACCAACAGGCCAGTCCAATATTATAAACAATATTATAAATGCGAAAGTGAGTTTGTTTGTAACTGGAAAAGGACATATGCTTCTTTTCATCCTGTATCGCAGACGAAGTCGCGGGCAACAGTTAGTATAATATATATTAGTGTTAGATTGTATATTGTATTTAAAATATATGTTTTATATAGTGTAAATAAATTAATTTTAGAGATTTGTGAGAATTTTATTGACAATCTAAATTTAAATGAGGTCTAGGATTAAATGGGGGGTTTTGAAAGAAGCAGCTGTGGTACTTTGTCATCAGAGAGCCTCGCCTTCAACAATGATGTATGCCTCCAAGCGGTGATGTTCTCTAGCATATGTTTTAATGTATTATCTTTCCTATGTTTTACCATCTGCCGCTCTGCTGTTACTACTTATATACTGGATGATTTTTTTACCGTCTTGAAAAAAATAGGGTACAATAGGTGAACGGAGTAGAAGCCTATGGCATACCTAGTTTTTTTTTTAGTTTTTTTCAATAGCTTAGACAGAAATTGCTCTATCAATAAACACTACACCTTACCTACCTACGAAGTAAACTAGAACTACATAAATATAAATTTTGAAAAAACTTTCAAGATCGTTAAAAAATATCAAAATTAAAAACATATGCACTAATTTCTAAAAAAAAAGACGGTAAAAAAGTCACCCAATATACAGGGTTATTGGTAAAACACCATCAACCTCTTAAGGGGTCATTGTAATCATCATTATGAACAACTTTTACTATGGGACCAAACCTGAAATCGCGAAAAAAATCAGCTATTCAGTACATTTATGTTTGCATAATTCGTCAAAATGTACTGAACAGCCGATTTGTGTTTTGCGATTTCAGATTTGGTCACATAGTAAAAGTTGTTCATAATGATGAGTACAAGGACCCCTTAAGAGGTTGTTGGTGTTTTACCAATAACCCCTGTATACTAGCTGACCCGTCAGACGTTGTCCTGATAAAATTTTAATTTCGATTTTCCGCTGTTCCTTTAGGTTTTTCTTTTTTTTATAAAAGGAACGATTTAGAAAAAGTAAAGAGGCGAACAAAACAAAACAAAATCAAATCGGTCGAGCCATTTTCCAGTTTTTGCAATACTAATGCACTGCAATTGATTTATATAGGATGACTGGTAATTAGTAACTGATACTTAAACACATGATTGTACTCATGATAACAAACATCTTACCAAACCTGAAATCACGAAAAAAAAAATCAGCAGTTCCCTTCATTTTGACGAATAATGCGAACATAAATGTAGGGAACTGCTCATTTTTTTCGTGATTTCAGGTTTGGTCCCATAGAATTTATCTAACTAGTTTTAAGTTAAGAGTTAATAAATGTTTCCTAAATATTTCCACCGGCGGTGCCTTGTTTCATGTGGTCACCGAGAATCATAATATCTGAAATATTTGTATCATTTACATTTTACATAATATCAGAAACACAATGCCACACATATGTACGTGGGCTATGACAAACGTCGCGAGCGGTAGGCAGGTTCCTACAATAACTGTATTGTCTGCGTAATGGCCGCTACCCGCAATGACCGTAGTCTCGGCTGATGCAGTAAATATCGCGCGGTTATGTGATCGTAATGTGACGCTCCGCCTCGCGCCTGACGGGTGAGCACGCACTTGGGACGCTGCGGCTAATGGGTATCGAGGTTTTTATAAATTTTGGGTTTTGTATACGCAATTTTTCCTTATTGGGTTTTCTGTGTAACATAGTTCTTCTATAATGTTTTGTAGTTTTCGGCTTAGTTTGTTGTAGTAACAATACTTTGAATCTGGAAACCAGCTTCAAATAAGTTGCCTTCGATCCCTCTTAAGGTTTCAACATTTATGTGGATAATTTTCAAAAGTCTTAGGTATTGGTACCTACTTCGTACAATTCCAACATTCTACAGCAAAATATTGAAACGAATACCAACTTATTATTATAATGCTTCTTTACAAATTCTATTTCCACGAGCTAAAAACACAACCGCACCACAATCTCTAGCGACCACTTTACGTTTGAAACAAATTTCAAAGCAGATTTGAAATAATTCAGGATATAACATTTGTAGGCTACGATAATGTTCATCTGGAGCGTGAATAAAAGAGCAGTTGCTCCACCCACTCGGGACTCGTGGCTCATGGCTCATGGCTCAAGTAGCTACATCAACAATAATATACCTACTTCTTGTTTGTATGACCTCAGAGCTCAACAATGCTCCAGCATATGTGAGTAGCACTTAAGGCGTGTTTCAAATTTTCATTACGCTTTAGATTTAAGAAATGTGACGTGTATGATAAAGTTATAGGCGTCGATGTCAAATTAGTTTTACGTCAATGGTGGTGCTGGTATTTTTTAAAACACATCATATTGTTTTCTTATGTAGGAGCGATGGAGATGCAACACCTTCGAACAAAAATGATCTATACACAGACCAATTTTAATTATAACATTTAAATTACAATTCCTTCTAGTACAGTGAATCAACAATAAGTCCAGTCTTACTCCACCGCTAATTCATATCGATACATTGAAATAAGACTCTCGAGATAGAATTCTTGGAAGGCTCCGGTGTTTGCTCACCTCTAGACGGAGTACATAGGAACGCTTTTACCGCTCCTGCTCGCTTCTTACTCAGATTTATAAAATGCTCGCGAGGACTGACGAAAAACATGCTTTGTTTATACTTAGTTTGTTACTTGAAAGTCTATACTGGCTGATTTCAAGAAAAGTTGTACTTAATACCCATTCCTTTTTCTTCTACTGCCGTCATTTACTATGTGATGATGTTTAGCTATCTAAGAGCGACTTTTACCAATGAAACTGAATGCGGTTTTGGTTAGATGTGCCAATCGCGTACAGATCCATTGGTGACATTTGTCCGAAAACTTTGCTGAACAAAAAGTTAAAACTTAATATAGGAATGTGTCAAGATTGCATATTGTAGGTACATAAAATGCCTGCAGCCTTTGTCCTCCGGCGCGATGGAAAATTTTAATTCCATATCCAAAATACGACTGCTTCAGATGGAAGGGAAAAGTCAAATATAAAGACTAACAAAACTCTGCGAAGTTTATATTGCGAAGTTTATATTAAAGCTGTGTCATTATAATTTTGTGGTAAAACTTGGTTTTCAGTATAAGTGTATGTGAAAATTGTGGGTCGGGTTAATATAACGTATTCGTTCCAAAATAGTAGGTAATAGGTAAGTAATTAATCTATGATATCATTAGCAGTGCCGTTCTTACACTCCTTACGTCATTATTATTAGAACTTAAAACGGGATATTTACCATGTATATTAAGTTTTTCGAGTTTCCGATATTTGTTGCAAGTGCCAAGATCACGGATAAACTGAAGTTATTGCGGGTGGTGTTTACGAGCAGACAAAACGGTCTACCCTCTTTCTTGCTCGTTTAGTGCGATTGACATCGCTACCACTGTCGCTTGTTACACTCACAACTCGGTTCTGTTCGACACACAAAACTCAGACAGTTACTTGGAGTGTGTGAACGATACGAAACGGCTCATGGTCTCCTGTATAAAGTCAGAAAAAGTGAGGTCATGGTGTTTCGTGTGGGATCCAGAAAACTGACGACAGTTCCTCCTGTTCACCTGTATGGGGTGGCACTTAAGAGTGTCTCGTTTTAAGTACCTTGGGCACATTTTGATTGAGAACCTTTTTGACGACGAGGATGTAGAGAGAGAGAGCGAAGAGCGTTGTCGGTTCGATGTAATATGCTGGCCCGCAGGTTTGCTAGGTGTACTAAAGACGTGAAAATTACGCTGTTTAAGGCATACTGCCAGACGTTGTACACCTGCAGCCTGTGGGTCAGGTATACAACGCTCTCCGTGTGAGGTATATTGGGTTGGCTAATAAGTAATGAGCGACACACAACTATTTTATTTGTATTTATTAATTAAATGAATAATTGTTAGTCATTAATAATATATTCACCGTCGTTTTCTACTACCATTCGCCATCGATCTGGCAAAGAGTGAATGGCGTCCGCATAGAACTTCGTTGGTTTTGAATTGAAGAAGTCATCTATGTATTGTTTCAAGTGTGGTTCATCGTCAAAGCTTTTTTCCCGTAAATTATTACTAAGTGATCGGAAACAGGCTGAAATCAGTTGGTGCTAAGTCCGGCGAATATGGAGGGTGGGGTATTATTTCCCAATTAAGCTCCAATAGTTTTAGCCTGGTACTCTTAGCAATATGCGGCCGGGCATTGTCGTGCAGGAAAAATATTTTGTCGTGTTGTGGACGTTTGCGATGGATGTCAAGCTTCAGTTTTTCCAGTTGATCACAATATACTGTTGCTGTAATCGTAGTATTAGTAGGAAGGAATTCCCAGCTTATTACTCTATGTATTTGCCACCAGACAGAAAGCATTACCTTGCGAGGATGAAGATCACCTTTTGACGTTGGTTTTCCCTGTTCTCTGGGATGTACCCAGCCACTGGTGCTTGTGTGTGTGATTAACATAGAGAACCCACTTTTCATCTCCAGTGACAAGATGATCTAACCAATTAAATGTGCGACGGAAAGATAAAAGTTGTACACAAATCTCAGCTCGGTAGGTCAGCTGATCTTTACTTAATTGATGAGGTACCCAAACACTATATTTGTAAGTCTTTCCCAAACCATGCAAATGATTTTCTATGGTGCCATGAGAGCACTCGAGCTGAACAACCAAATCGCGTGTAGTTCTTCGAGGATCTTCTTCGATTAATAGTTTTAATTTATCGATATCTATTTCCACGGGGCGGCCAGACCTTGGTTGATCACTTAAGGAAAAATCGTTATTGCGAAACCGTTGGAACCAGCGCTTTGCTGTTGCTACGGAGACTGCATCGTGAGCTATCCTTTGACATATATTACGTGTAGCTTCTGCAGCAGAATGCCCAGATTGAAACTCATATAATAAACAGTGTCGTACGTGGGTTTTAATATCACACATTTATTTGTGAACTTTAACGCACTAACAGCCAAACTATCAATAACGCGCATGAGCGCGACTCACTCTTTATATACCCTCTGCTACAGAACGTTCTCGAACCTTTCTGAAAATTCTAGAAATTATAAACTAAAACGCTCATTACTTATTAGCCAACCCGATAATAATGCTTTTCGGGTGTTGCTGGGACTTCCGCGGTTCTGTAGTGCGTCGGGCATGTTTGCTGTATGCCGAGGCAGGCATAGATAGTTTTGAGGCTATCATGCGCAAAAGAACGGCATCCCTAATGCGTAGGATACGTGGAAGCTCAAATAGCATCCTGAAGATTATTGTGGAGAGGTCAGATTGCCCTTTTCAACATATTTAAATTAATTTTTGGTCATGTTATTAGTTTAATTTTATTTTAATTTTGATCTGATTTTGTTTTGATTTTGTTTTCATTGATTTAATTCTGATTTGATTTTAATTTTAATTTAATTTTGATCTGACTGGCCTGTTGGTCTAGTGGTTAGTGGCCCTGACTGCTATGCCGGAGGTCGTGGGTTCGATTCCCACCCAGGACAAATGTTTGTGTGATGAGCATGATCATTTGTTCTGTGTCTGGGTGTAATTTATCTATATATGTATGTATTTAGAAATATATAAGTATGTTTATCAGTTGTCTAGTACTCATAACACAAGCTCTGCTTAGCTTGAGGCTAGACGGCGTTGTGTGATAGTTGTGGAATATTATTATTATTATTATTATTATTATTATTTTGATTGTGATTTTGATTTTAATTGAATAGGTATTTATTTTAAGTGAATTTTGATTTTAACTTTGACTGATTTTTGTTTTTAATTTTAATTTAATTTTGTTTTAATTAATTTGATTTTCATTTAATTTTGATTAGATTTTTAATTTAATATTGATTGAATTTTTACGGTGGTTCTGATTCAAATTTTAATGTTATTTGTAATTCTAATGTTGATTTTGATTTTAACACTAACATTGCTTGTAAGTTCTAGTACTAAAACTATATATCTATATAGTTTTAGTACTAGAACATAACCCTCCGGTCATCTCGACAGAAAGCCACTACATACCTAGACTGGTGAGGGACGCGATTGAAATGATCAAATAAAAGAAATTCACTGTGAGGATGAGTTTCAACTGTCGAGAGCCTGGAATCCAGTGGTTCAATTGTGTAAAGACCGCAAGAGTGCCGAAACAAGTTCGCGAGCGGACACAGTGAGTTTTGTGTACGAGAACAGAATCGAGTTGTGAGTGTAACAAGTGACAGTGGTAGCGGTGTCAATCGCACTAAACGAACAAGAAAGAGGGTAACCGTTTTGTCTGCTCGTAAACATCCACCCGCAATAACTTCAGTTTATCCGTGATCTTGGCACTTGCAACAGTGCCGAAATATCGGAATCTCGAAAAACTTAATATACATGCTAAATATCCCGTTTTAAGTTCTAATAATAATGTTAGTGACCATGTCGCTTTAAAAACTTATATCCTTACGTCATTCCTAACTATGTGCCTACATTACTTCGTTTTAATTCTTTCAACAAGGTTTTGGTTTTATAGCTTTAAGATTTCTACGAAATTCTGTATTTTCAAGTTCAGCATAAAAATAGCTTCTATGGACCATTACCTAGAAGGAAACGTCAAGAGTAAGAATATTCCTGGAAGGAGCCAATAAGGCAAATACAATTTTGGATGAAAAACATAACTGACATAGGTAGTATATACCCCCATCTCCACATACATAGGGATTCTATGATATTTATGTAGGTACAATTTATTCAACACCAAAATATACAGAAAACGAAGAAAAATTTCGGATTGATTTCTGCGTAGCTTACTAATGTAAATAACTCTCAAAACATTTACCGAATTACTGAAAAATCAATTAAAAAATTGAGGGTCTGATGGAATTGTAGTCTAAGGAAATACTAAATATTTTTGATGTTGGTAGGTCTTGTACCTACTAATAACGATTCGGCTACCATACTGTAGACTTGCTCATTTAATAGCCAATTGTGTGATGTTACTAACTTGTTATATATCACCATCAGGATTTCGAGTGACAAAACATCATAATATTTAAAAAAAAAAAAAATATATAATCGTTTCCATAATTCAAAGAGTAGAAGAATACTACTTAAAGAAAATCACGTAACTCTCGCCGATTAACATTTTCCATTCTTCGTATACATAAGTCTTTGTCATTTACAAAGACTGAGCGCCTCTGAGCGCCACTGGGCATCAGTAAGCGCCACTGAGCACCAGTGAGCGCCACTGAGCGCCAGCGAGTGCCAACCTTGGGGGTATATTTTTCTTCCCCCTCTGCTCGACTGCAGACACTGAAACGCTTTTATCCGACAAAACACGATTCCGTGGATACAGTACGTACGCGCCGTATCAATACATTGTGTGGAGGTTATTACGCGCCGAATCAAACGCGCTCGCAGTGTGACGAGTGAGGGTCGGGAGCGATGCTCAAGAGGCTTTGCGATCAAAGTAAGCGCCATATTATACATGACATGTTACATAAACAGTAGGGATTGATTTGGTCCTTTGAAAATAGATTGTCCTTGAGTGAATTTCAGATAATACATGCTCCGAAAATTAAACATTGAACGGTTGACAGCGCCATATAGCTTATGTTCCTGCAGTTCCAGACAATTTCCTCCAATATAAAAGACGGCTTCATAAATATTTTCTCATTGCTAATTACAGAAAAATATTTTAATGATCATTTAAAAACCACAAAGTTAAAATCTCAATCAAAATGGATTTTAAAAGATCACTGTATTCTGTCACGAAACGAAATTTGAATTGACGGAAGGCCCACATTTACATAATCGAGAAATTGATTGAAGCGTATTCCCATAAAATACGGACGAGAGAAAAAAGATATTCAATTCTTGTGAAGGCAGATGCCTTTCTAATGACGGGGGCTCCGCGAGCGACTTTGTTTTCTGACGGCTGTGAGTTTTTATCGAAGAGCCTGTTGCTCTCCGGAGTGTAACGTACCGAGTTCACAAACACCTTCCGTCAACACAATCAATTTGAACACTTAGAGAGGATGAATACTAATAGACGTTTATTACGAAATAATGTAAACATCTTTTGCAACTTTTATTTAATATCATCTTGCTCTAAAAGTATTTATATTAAAGGCTAGACCGGGAGCGCAAGATCGAAAGACAATATTGTGTATCGCGAGCGAGCGCCGGCCGAGCTTCAACTTTAGCAAATTAATATATCTTGACGGACGGCGGCGAGCGCTCAGTTTGTACAGCAAACACCGAAATCCAATACAAAGAAGCGTCGACGTTGTTTATCAAAGGGAAAAACAAGCGAAACAATAAGCCGACCGGAAGCTCTTGCCCTACGACTTTTGATTTAGAAAACGTACCGCCGGAGCTTCGGAACCGGCGATAAATTAGGCCGAGGGCACAATAGCCTCCCTGACCCCGCTCCGCAATTATGAAAAGGTGAATTGAAAACTGGATCAATTTTCTGCAGACAGTGAGGTGAATAGTTTGTTAGTGAGCGGGGTACGGTACTCACGATCCGCCGCCGGAGAGAATGATGCGACGCCGCTGCAGCACCCAGCTGAGCTCGATACGGTGTGGGTTTGGGGAAACTTTAAATTTGCTCGCTCACCTTAGCTCTTGATGTAAGCAGATTCTCCCAACACATGCTGCATAGCTCATCAAAACCAATCTGCTCAGCGCATGTCAGTAATACGCGCTGCAACAAGCTCCTCTCAACTCACAAATCGAGAACACACCGAAAGCGTGTATCAAACGTGTATTTAGTACACAAATCCAGATTAAATCCATTGCCATTTCGAATTAGATCTTCGTACTGTACTCGAAACTTGAACTAATTCAATTTAGCCTAAGTGGATCCAAGGATAGTGGAGCGCGGTATCCGGGCCTGAACAAAAGCGCACACACTCGACAAATAAACAAGCAAACAAAGGACAAAGGACTACTGCGCTGAAAGAGAATACCTTCGCTGAAATTTATTTACGTACCGGAGGACCAATGAAAGCATTGGAAATAGCGTGTGACGTACTGTAATCGTTATGCTTGCGTTTCGTGAAACGATTGCCTCTAAAGCGGACCCTACACGACCATGCGGCATGCCATGCGTGACGTGCTGTCACTCATGTATGACTGTTCAATTGTAATGATTGATGCGAATTACATGCAAACGTGTTACGATAAGCGGACCCTAGACGATCATGCGGCATGACATGCGTTTACGTGAATTATCATGCTGTATGATGAACTCTATGAGGGTCCATGATGCAGCATGATAATTCACTAAATCCTACGCTTGGTATCAATCATTTTATTCAGTCAATAGTACAGGACTTTTTTATTTGGTCCTTGAGCGTAATGTATTGATTTTTCGTTGTAACTTCTCCACTGTGAAAAAGTATCGATTTTTTTTCAAATTATTGGTTATTTTGTTTAATTAAATATTTTTCATGGTTTTGTCCATGTATGTGAAGGATCTAGACTAAATATTATTAGGTTAACATATGTTTTTCTTTTCGGGTGACATAAGTCTGGACAATCTTTGTACATATGTGTATATTTTAATAACAGGACGAATTCCTTCGCATCTGCGCTCATGTTCACGTCGTCGTCGGCAATCGGTGGACGGCGATCCGCTGTCCATCTCCATCGTTGACACAGTATCGAAATGAACTGAACTGTTGCATGACATGCCGATCTGAAGATGATCATGCGTGCATGTCAGTCATAACTTGCAGGATGAAAAATGAAAGGAATTGTCAATCAACTGCCAATACGTAGTTTGCATGTCATTCGCAACAATCAGTACAATTAAACGGTCATACATGTGTGACAGCACGTAACTCATATCATGGCGCATGATCGTCTAGGGTCCGCTATAGAGTTCATCATGAAGCATCACATAATGGCATGTCATGGCGCATGATATTCTAGGGTCCGCTATAGCGGAGGCGATCGGCGGCGGCGATCTCTCGCGTCCGAGCCTGGTCCAGGCCATGGTGCGGAGCGAGAGTGCATGGGAGGCCGTCACCTCCTTCTGCGAAGCGGTAATGCACGCGAAGGAGGAGGCGGAACGCGTGAGGGAGAGGCAGCCTCACGCCCTCAGTCGCCGCAGGAGACGCCCTGGGCGGCGGGAATCGATAGCCGATTCCCGGCCACCGTAGGCGCGGGCTTGCGGACGGTGAGTAGTGGGTAGCTCGCCGTCCGGTGAGGACCAGGCCCGGGTCAACGGCGCGTCGTGTTCCACGCGCGCCTCAAAGAGATGTCAGCAAAGATGGGCTCCAATAGGGCCGATGCCGCTGGGGTCGCGGGTTGTTTGAAAAAGATACCGTGGCCCTGGCATAGGCAACTGAAGGAACACGGGTGGGTTTTAGTCAGTAAAAGTCTGACACGCCCTTCCGCTCCACCCAGAGCGGGAGAAGTTATTTGATGATTTCCCATCCACAAAAAAAAAAAAAGGGTCCGCTATAGAGTTCATCGTGCAGCTTCACATAATGGCATGTCATGGCGCATGATATTCTAGGGTCCGCTATAGAGTGCATCGTGCAGCTTCACATAATGGCATGTCATGGCGCATGATATTCTAGGGTCCGCTATAGAGTGCATCGTGCAGCATCACATAATGGCATGTCATGGCGCATGATATTCTAGGGTCCGCTATAGAGTGCATCGTGCAGCTTCACATAATGGCATGTCATGGCGCATGATATTCTAGGGTCCGCTATAGAGTGCATCGTGCAGCATCACATAATGGCATGTCATGGCGCATGATATTCTAGGGTCCGCTATAGAGTGCATCGTGCAGCTTCACATAATGGCATGTCATGGCGCATGATATTCTAGGGTCCGCTATAGAGTGCATCGTGCAGCATCACATAATGGCATGTCATGGCGCATGATATTCTAGGGTCCGCTATAGAGTGCATCGTGCAGCTTCACATAATGGCATGTCATGGCGCATGATATTCTAGGGTCCGCTATAGAGTGCATCGTGCAGCATCACATAATGGCATGTCATGGCGCATGATATTCTAGGGTCCGCTATAGAGTGCATCGTGCAGCTTCACATAATGGCATGTCATGGCGCATGATATTCTAGGGTCCGCTATAGAGTGCATCGTGCAGCATCACATAATGGCATGTCATGGCGCATGATATTCTAGGGTCCGCTATAGAGTGCATCGTGCAGCTTCACATAATGGCATGTCATGGCGCATGATATTCTAGGGTCCGCTATAGAGTGCATCGTGCAGCATCACATAATGGCATGTCATGGCGCATGATATTCTAGGGTCCGCTATAGAGTGCATCGTGCAGCTTCACATAATGGCATGTCATGGCGCATGATATTCTAGGGTCCGCTATAGAGTGCATCGTGCAGCTTCACATAATGGCATGTCATGGCGCATGATATTCTAGGGTCCGCTATAGAGTGCATCGTGCAGCATCACATAATGGCATGTCATGGCGCATGATATTCTAGGGTCCGCTATAGAGTGCATCGTGCAGCTTCACATAATGGCATGTCATGGCGCATGATATTCTAGGGTCCGCTATAGAGTGCATCGTGCAGCATCACATAATGGCATGTCATGGCGCATGATATTCTAGGGTCCGCTATAGAGTGCATCGTGCAGCTTCACATAATGGCATGTCATGGCGCATGATATTCTAGGGTCCGCTATAGAGTGCATCGTGCAGCATCACATAATGGCATGTCATGGCGCATGATATTCTAGGGTCCGCTATAGAGTGCATCGTGCAGCATCACATAATGGCATGTCATGGCGCATGATATTCTAGGGTCCGCTATAGAGTGCATCGTGCAGCATCACATAATGGCATGTCATGGCGCATGATATTCTAGGGTCCGCTATAGAGTGCATCGTGCAGCTTCACATAATGGCATGTCATGGCGCATGATATTCTAGGGTCCGCTATAGAGTGCATCGTGCAGCATCACATAATGGCATGTCATGGCGCATGATATTCTAGGGTCCGCTATAGAGTGCATCGTGCAGCATCACATAATGGCATGTCATGGCGCATGATATTCTAGGGTCCGCTATAGAGTGCATCGTGCAGCATCACATAATGGCATGTCATGGCGCATGATATTCTAGGGTCCGCTATAGAGTGCATCGTGCAGCTTCACATAATGGCATGTCATGGCGCATGATATTCTAGGGTCCGCTATAGGGTTCATCGTGCAGCTTCACATAATCGCATGTCATGGCGCATGATCGTCTAGGGTCTGCTATAGGGTTCATCACGCAGCATCACGTAATCGCATGTCATGGCGCATAATCATCTAGGGTCCGCTATAGGATTCATCACGCAGCATCACGTAATCTGACCCTAGACTCTAGGGTCCGCTATAGGATTCATCACACAGCATCACGTAATCAGACCCTAGACTCTAGGGTCTGCTATAGGATTCATCATGCAGCATCACGTAATCGCATGTTATGGCGCATGATCGTATAAAGTTGAAATCTATTAAAGAAATTTGACAGATTATATGCGTAGTAGACTGATGTGCTGGCATCTATACCATGATCTTATTACCAAGAGTGAGTTTAACAAACAAAATGAAGTACTTACCTAATAGATGTTGTTGATTAAGGTGTATTTGTAGTAGGTAAATAATATAAAATATCCCACACATGGCTACAACATATTCTGCGTAAAGGTCTGGTAGTACGTATCCGATCTGATTTTGCAACTCATTTTCAGCAGGTTCCTTAAAAAAAACTAAACTATGCATATTCTTCTTTGTAAATATTATTATATACAGTATGTTAACCAACAGAGGGCGTTCCCGTTAACCCGCAATAGTATAGCATCCATACATGCTAAAAAAAATATTACCATTCGAAAACAAAATGGTTTTTATTTTTTTTAATATTAAAATATTCAATAAAAATGTTAAATTGATACGTAAAAGAAACACTCTGTACACGCGTACTTGAAGGACGGAAACATCGCTAAATTGCGATGTTTCCGTTTTTATTTTTAGTGTATTTTTGAATATTTTAGTGAATATTTTTAGCATTTTTAGTGAATATTTTAATATTTAAAAAAATAAAAACCATTTTGTTTTCGAATGGTAATATTTTTTTTTAGCATGTATGGATGCTATACTATTGCGGGTTAACGGGAACGCCCTCTGTTGGTTAACATACTGTATATTAAATATCGTTCGAATATACACACACAATATTTTTTTTTTTTTCTTGTATTAGGTTTTTCAGTTTATATATTTTATATTTTGTGTAATTATGACATGTGTCAAATAAACACATTTTCTTTCTTCATTCTTTCAAAAAAAATAAATATTGACCGTCTTGTTAGTAGTTGACAGACCAGATGGCGTGGTTGGTTAAGATACCACCTGCCATGCCGCTGGTCGTGGGTTCGATTCCCATCCAGGACAAACATTTGTGTGCATGAACATGTCTGTTTGTCCCGAGTCTGGGTGTAATTATCTATATAAGTATGTATTTACAAAAAAAAAAAGTAGTGTATGTAGTATATCAGTTATCTGGTTTCCATAGTACAAGCTCTGCTTAGTTTGGGATCAGACGACCGTGTGTGAACAATGTCCTAGGATATTATTATTATTAATAAAACACTAATGAACCTTCTTCTCCTGCAGGTCGACCGGAACCTTCAGTCCGCTGGCTCGTCAACGGCGTGCTAGTTGATGAAGAGTACGAGCACAACACGGGTGACGTCATCGAGAACCGGCTGCTGTGGCCGGCCATCAGACGCGCTGACTACGCCGCCGTGTTCACCTGTCAGGCCACCAACTCGCATCTCGTGCCGCCCAAAGAATTGTCTTTAGTGCTGGATATGTTTTGTAAGTGGTTCTCCGTATTACATAGACATAAACTTACAACGTTTTCCTATGGGGTTAGGCAGAAACTACAGAACGCCATCTACTATGATACTTACATACTCCTTTTGCTTCGTTTACGTTCAGTATTATTTAAAAATAATACTATTTTTATTAATTGTTTATTGCTGATTAAGCCTGCTCTTGACCTCGATCACGCCTGATGGAATGCGACGGATAAAGTCTATGATGGAACGAGCGTGCCCAGAAGATGCCTGTGTTGTTGATTTGAAGGCAGACGAGTTATATGTGGAAGAGGACACAGGCGCTTACAGAGAGTTCCACACTTTGGCTGTGCGCATAATAAATGTGGAGGAAGAGCGCTTAGTACGAATGGTCGGGATATCAACCAAGTGCAGATGGTACCCTGCAGTACGTCTGGTAGTCCGGTGGTAAAAGGGTGATGATGGTGGGATCAGGCCATGGAGCTCCTGCGCACACTCTCTGAAGAACAGTCTGTAGAAGACGGACAGGCAAGCAACATTACACCGATGAGCCAAGCTGTGAAGCCTAGCCACCAACGACTCGTCGCCTATAAGCCTTTTTGCTCTGCGTTCCACTGAGTCAAGTGCAGCAAGCTGGTATTTTGCTGAGCCATTCCATATGTGGCTGTAATACTCCTTAGAGGAACGGACCTGTGCTTTGTACAGACTTAAAAGCTGTCCAGATGTGAAGTATTTATTTGAGATGGGTTTGCTCTTGACTATAGTCTAAGCCAGACTTGACGAAGTCTACGATGGAGTGAGCTTAGCCAGAAGAATACTGTTCACTCGGGAACAGAGAATTCGTTCGGGAACACAGACGCAGGTAGTGAGTTTCATTCTTTTGCCGTGCGCATTATGAAGGATATTTGGAAGCGCTTAGTACGAATTGGTGAAATGGGAACTAGTTATATAGTAATGGCAACTAGGTATTAGGTAGTTATGGATGGTAACTTGCAATGCGTCTAGATATTCGATGGTAGAAGAGGGCCGGTGGAATGAGGTGGAGTATCGCCTCACCTTATTTATGATTCCCAGCTTCTTGGCTGTAGTCTGTGCTTTTGACTCGACGGTTGAGAACAGATATGCCTCAAAGCTCTATAGGAGGTCGGTAACTGATACAAATGCACCTCGGAAAGCAGTAGATAACTGAAAGTGGCTCCTTTTGGCAGCGAAAAGACTCGCCTGTGTTTTCAGAGCATTGAATCTGACCACATTGTCGTCTCCCTATTGGGAAACAAGATTTAAGATCATAACGAGAATATGACAGCTACTCTTGTAGATGTTTCCTCTATGCTGCCTCTTGCACTAGACAGGTATATTTCTGAGACTGTGCTATCATCTGCGTACCCGATAGCAGCAATCTATAGCAGGTCATTGATGTGCAGCAGAATTGGAGTCGCGTCGCAGAAAGAACAGACTCCTGAGGAACACCGGCATCAATAGCCATATGATCCGATGAGCAGCCATCTATGACAACTTTGATCGATCCATCACTTAGGAAGTCGGAAATCCAATTCCAATTATTCCTCATTCATGTGTGACATTTTTACCTACGCAGATGACATTCACTTTTGATATATGACGAGACCTGGGACAAAGTTAAACATAGAACTGAACTCACCTTGCGAACTGTTATGGACTGACTTTCCGTTAACCTCCTGATGCTCAATGTTTCAAAGACTAAAGTAATTCAGCTTCAACCACCAAATTCACTTAAACCACCAACGGATTCAACCAAAATAACATGGCGTATATGTCATGATGCCTCACCTTGCAATTGCCTTGCTATGGTCTCAAATAATAAATATCTAGGTGTACATATCGATGACAGACTAAATTGGCGTGTTCATACGGATACTCTATGCTCTCGGCTTCGTAAACTGATTTATTTATTTAAAGAGCTCAGACTTTCGGCTGACGTTGAAACGGCTTCCCTTGTTTATAGCTTGCATTGAAGAGAAGGTGAGTTATGGCGGTGGGTCATGGACAGTCTGGAGTGGAACTTCCACCGAAGGAAAAATTGGCCTTGAAGTGACGGGACCACGGTTGCCACCACTAATTAGCGACCGATACATTCGTCAATGCTAGAAGGTCATAATAATAATACTAATTTATTCGCAAAAACATGTGTATACATACACACACACACATAGATGAATGACAAAATAGAAACAAAGTAGATGTGCTTAATACATGTTTGCCAAACTTCATGGCATGCAAATCTTTAGAAAAAAATAATTTTAAATTAATTAATTTTCAAATAATTATAAGTAACAGAATAAAATCTGTATGTAAGTAGAATAAATATGTCACAGTCATAATAGTAATAAAAAATCATAATAACAAGTATAATTATAATTAATAAATTGAGAATGAATTCATTTTGGTAACTTATCTGCTATAAAATCGGTTAATTAATAATAACATTTATCCACAAGTAATATTGTAAGGTACTTTTTTTTATCTAATGGTTGTTCTCTTATACTATGCGGTATTTTATTATAAACAGTGGGTGCCATACAAATCACGCCCTTTTTTAACAGTTCTGTATTGTCATGTGATGCCATTTGCTGAGTTGGGCCAGGATTTCTATTTATGCATGATAATGCAAGGAAGCACACAGCAAGAATTGTTCAAGAATACCTGAGTGACGTTAGTATCGCAGTAATGGAATGGCCATGAAGAAGCCTTGATAATATGCAACCGATAGAGCACTTATGAGATGAGCTAGAGAGGTGTGTTTGAGGTAACCAACTAGCTCCAGAAACTTTGCAGGAGCTGAAAACTGCCAACTTGGGCATGGGAGCATATTCCACAGCACCTCATAGTGGCATTCATTAATTTTCATGCCGAACCGCATGTCGGCCGTCGTAAATGCTCTTGGAGATAGCACAAGTTACTAAATAAACGTTTTCTCTATGTAAAATATTATGTAAACATTAGTTTTCTTCAAAAATTCTACGCTAATTTTGCCTCTGAGCAACGCAAAAAGATGATTTATTGCAATTGAAACTGTTTTAGGGTCCCGTACCTCAAAAGGAAAAAACGGAACCTTTAGAGGATCACTCGTGTGTCTGTCTGTCTGTCTGCCACAGCCAATTTGCTCCAAATCTAATGGACCCATTAAGTTAAAATTTGGTACTCTTATGAATTTATATGACCTAAACAGGGGGGCAATTTTGGGGCGCAAACAAGAAAATTTCAAACATATCAAATGAAAGGACTTACTCTGAGGATCTCAAATATATATACTTTTTTTTAAATTATCAAATAAAATTGTTTTAAAGTTATTTAAGTGCAAATTTTGAGGGTTTGTTTTATATCTTGATCTAAGTATTTCTGTATTTGGTGGAGGGTTGCAGTCTGCCAAAAAAGCCTACAAAGAATTGACTACACACAAGTCATGGATTCAAAAACTTGAGCATAACTCACTAGAAACAAAATCTAGAAAAGATGTAATAAACCATGCAACAAACTTCTACAAGAAATTATACGGGAAACAAAATCACACTGAAATGAAAGCGCAAACCACTCACTTGAATACGACGGACTACATCAGACAAATTGAAGACTCCGAAGTTTACGAACATATAAACAAGTTGAAGGCTGAGAAGAGTCCCGGACCAGATGGATTATGCAATGAGGCCCTTAAAATAGGAGCACCTGTTCTAACACACTAGTTTACGCAATTGCTCAATATTTATTTATTTATTAAAACTTTATGCACAAGTAAAAACAAATACCGTACAAAGGCGGACTTAATGCCTGAGGCATTTTCTACCAGTCAACCTTAGGGTGATGCAGAGAAAACATGGCAGGTGCAATATAAAGGATAGATAACACGAAAATAACTATAAAATAAAAGAATAAATACAACAATATATACATATATACATACATATAATCAGAATAAACTTTGTCAGGAGAAATAACGATCGGTAGAGGAGAAATAACAATCAGTAGAGGAGAAAAAGAATCCAACAAATCAGCGCAGAGATGTTTCTGCCAACTTCTTACGTAGTATGTGCTCACGTATCTTCACTTTAAAACACAACCGATTGGTTGCCGTCCTGATGTTCAGAGGGAGCGCATTCCAAAGAAAGACCGCCTGGACAAAGAAAGAATAGTGAATGAAACCAGCGCAGTGAGAAGGACATCGTAGAAGACGATTGTTGGTAGAACGAAGATTTTTATTATGGGCAGAGCATAAGTATTGAATATGGGAAGTCAGGTAAGAAGGAGAAGTGGGTTGGTCGAGAATAGAAAACAACATAGACAGAGCTCTCACCTCCCTGCGCTGCCGAATGGGTAACCATTTTAAAAGCAATCGGTGCCCGGATACATGGTCATACTTACGAAGATTGAAAACGAATCGAATGCAGTTATTGAGAAGGCGGTCAAGTTTATTGAGGAGATCTGCATTCAGGTCATAGTAACACACATCACCATAGACAATTATGGGAAATATTAGGGACTGTACAAGCATTGCCTTTATGTGTGTAGGGAGAAGGTTTTTCAACCGATAGAGCGACCGCAACGTTCCGGTGACTTTATTACCAACAGTCGTGACCTGCTTTCGCCAGTCAAGACAAGTGTCGACATGCAGACCAAGATCCTTAACATCGGAGCTAAACGGAATGACGGAGCTGTCAAAGATTACAGGTGGTACGGTTAAGCCATTCAGTTTTCTTATGCTGTAAGGGCGCCCAATTATGATAGCCTGACACTTGGCAGGGTTAACCGCCACCCCAAATCGATTAGACCAGTCCCTAATATGATACTAGATGAAGAAAAAGTACCAAAACCATGGTATACATCAGACACAATTCTACTCTTCAAGAAAGAAAGCTCCTTGGATATAGGGAATTATAGACCCATAAGCTGCTGGCGAGATATACAAACTATTTTCATCCATAATTTTATTTATTTATTTTTATTCAGATTAACCAACAATTGTTTACACCAGAGATTTTAAAGAGAATATCCGACGACAATGATAAGCAGCAACCAAAGAAACAAGCAGGATTCAGATCAGGCTTTAGCACAATGGACCACATACAGACATTAGAACAGGTCATAAAAAATACAGAGAATACAATAGACCTCTGTATGTGGCCTTCATTGCCTACAGCAAAGCTTTTGACAGCATCAGCCACTGTTCAATCTGTAACGCACTACAACAATCAAATATTAACTATAAATACATAAATATCTTAAAATATATCATACAAAAAGTACAAGCAGAGTTAAATTAGAAACTAGAGGAGACAAAATAAACATAGAACGAGGAGTTCCGCTTTCCCCGAAGCTGTTTTTAACAGTACTTGAAAATATTTTTCAAAAATTAGACTGGAAAAACAGGGGAGTGTACATAAATCGACACTATTTAAACCATCTGAGGTTCGCTGATGATATTGTTATAATTGCTGAAATTGCCAAAGACCTAGAGTAAATGATGAGATCACTGGACTGCGAAAGCTCCAAAATTGGCCTAGAAATAAATGTAAATAAAACTAAGATATTAACCAACAATAGCGAACGCCCGATAGTGATAAAAGGTAATAATATAGAATGCGTCAGAAAATACATCTACGGGGAAGCAAATCTCATTCAAAATGTCAAGCAACGAAGAAGAAATAACAAGAAGAATCAACGCAACTTGAAAGAAATTCCGGGCATTAAGAGAAATCCTAAAAGGGAACTAAAGCTTGCACATGAAAAGGACAATATTTGATAAGGACAATAATTGATACACGCCCTGCCTGTTGTATGGTTGCCAAACTTGGATATTTACAAATAAAATAAAACAGAAAATCAAATGCAGTCAAACAGCAATCAAAAAGAGTATGTTGAAAATTAGAAAAATACATAAAATTAGGAGTGAAATATTTCTCGAAAAACTAAACTCACCGATGCTCTCAGGCAAGCACTCTTACTTAAGTGGAAATGGGCCGGACACATCTCAGGATACCCAGACAGAAGATGGATCATTGAAGCCACACGATGAAAAGGACAAATGAGGAAAGGAATGTTGGTCGACAATTAAGACGGTGGGCTGATGACATAACACACGTCGCAGGAAACGACTGGATAAAGTCAGGCAAGGACAGGGAGTCATGAAAAAGGATGGAGGAGGCATTTATCCAAACAGGGGTCCAAATCTCATAAATAATACTAACAGGAATTATAAGTAACCTTTCTTAACTTTAAACAACAACTTACTAACAATCATTGTAATATATACGAGATCGAAAGTGAGATTTGGAATAAATAGCTTTATTATTATTATTAAAGTTATTTAAGAAAATAGACGGAAATTGACCATTCCCCCCCTTATTTCCGAAACAACTGAGCCTAAAATTAAAAAAAAAAAATACCGAAATTACTTCTATACCTACAGAATACAGAACAACCTATAAGAAGTCTATGGTCTTAAATTAACATGGTAAATCTGTCAATATTGTGCGTACAAACTTACATTTGCTGTTGGAATGTATGGGAGAACATGTTTTTCAACTACAATGTTAAGTTTATTTTTGGGATAAATTCATTACAACTACGGAACCCTTCATAGTGCGTGGTCCGACACGCACTTGACCGGTTTTTTTGTTAGTATTCCGATTTCAAATTTGGAGCAATGACAAAAGAAAATGATATTGAGTGACTGGCTTCAAAACCACATTTTTTTCTTGGTTTAAAATACCGCATCCAAATCGGTTCAACTGTTTAAGAGCTACGGTGCCACAGACAGACACACACACACATAGCGGTCAAACTTATAACATCCCTCTTTTTTCGTCGGGGGTTAAAAAGCTAAGATACTTTTGAACAAACAATGTGGCTCAATTCAGCTGTCCTGGTGCCGTACTATGAACAAATAATGGCATCATTTTTCCAGTGCCAGAGAGAGACGGAGCTATACATGACCTATAGCACCATCCTTTTTTCACAACGGAATCATGATCGCGTTAATAGTTCATAGTAAGGACGCAGGAGTGTATTAATAATGACTTTTTTATATATTTTCATTAATTCAAATATTTAAATATATAATTTATATGATGTGATAACTGCCACCTTTATTATATAATTTATTTGAGCCCCAGCTCTCAATCGCACACGAAACAGAAGTCTTATTAACCCGTCTCTTCTACAGTGAGACCTCTAACAGTGGAGATAAAGAAGCCGGCAGAGACAGGTGAGGGGGGCGTGCTGACGGCCGAGCGCAGGTACGAGGTGGCGTGCGAGTCCGCCGGCAGCCGGCCGCCCGCGGTCGTCACCTGGTACAAGGGCAAGCGGCAGCTCAAGAGGATAACGGTCAGTTGTCTTCATTTTATTGAAAATCATACTCGTACTATGTGACTTACCTGTGTCCAAGTGTGTTTGAGTGCTATGCTACAAAGTTGTTTTTACGCCTAAATAACATTGAAAGAGGGGCGTTGTTAGTTAACATTTTGTGAAATTGTCACTATCATTGTGTATTGAGAAAACAAGTTAGTTCCGATTTCGGCAACGCGCCTTTATAACCTAGTGGCGCTGCAGGTAACTTGCAACAGAAACAAATGAATGCTGTAGTTTTGTATTTTGAACAGAACATTAAAAAAAAGTTAATATATTATTATTATTATGTAATTCTAATTAGGTACAGGTTGGTCTGCCGATATCGGCCGGACCGCGAACAGAACGTAGTTCTAGTTAGGTACTGGTTGGTCTGCCGATGTCGGCCGGACCGCGAACAGAACGTAGTTCTAGTTAGGTACTGGTTGGTCTGCCGATGTCGGCCGGACCGCGAACAGAACGTAGTTCTAGTTAGGTACTGGTTGGTCTGCCGATGTCGGCCGGACCGCGAACAGAACGTAGTTCTAGTTAGGTACAGGTTGGTCTGCCGATGTCGGCCGGACCGCGAACAGAACGTAGTTCTAGTTAGGTACAGGTTGGTCTGCCGATGTCGGCCGGACCGCGAACAGAACGTAGTTCTAGTTAGGTACAGGTTGGTCTGCCGATGTCGGCCGGACCGCGAACACGTGGGTACATAAGATTCAAGTCATAGGGAAAATACAAAGGAACTTGCTTGCAAGAATCGCTCAAATTCTTCGAAAACTTATGTTAAAAGTCATAATGATATAATGTCTGTGTAGATAACATGTGTACTTACAGCACAACCCCGTGTTCTAGAAGCTAAGAAGCTTAGTTTTAGTTACTATGCTCTTTTTACTGTTTGTATTTCCCGTGCGTGTCCCAAATAAAATATTTTTCTTTCTTTCTTTATATTTTCGATATTTTAACAAGTAAACAGTAAGTTCTACTGCGGAATTAAATCCGGACTAGCCACAGAAAGATACGGAACGGATACAGATAGATTTGAAATTGGCCTCAACTGCTGGCTATATCGATGTACCTATTGTTTTGTTCCTAGAAGCCGTGCCGCTTCAGATGTTATTACTTGACCTAATAACGTTACTCGGTCTGTTAATTAAATCAGCCTGGTCCTTACACCGAGCGCCGTGCTCCTGCCGCACGCGTCGCATTCTCCAGATAGCTCATTCCGCGCGGATCACTGCCCACTAATTGCTAGCTGTAACTCCCGGCGCCGCCCGCATTATCGGATTACTGCAGGCTTACACACACATGCTTGTATACACATCAATGCCGGTTGTACCAATGTTATCGCGTTGGTGAAATGACCACTTTACTTGTCTTATTTTGTATGAAATACCTCTTTTTTCCATGAGTTTTAGTCATGGCAATAATTTTTTATCCAACTGCGCGACTCAAAGGAGAGTAATGTGTTTTTACCCGACTGCTTGCCGCAAAGAAGGGTGTTTATCAGCCTATATATGAATGTATGTTTGTTCCTTTGTGGCGCTCTAGAGATCAAACACGTGGGCCGATTTTTGATGATTCTTACGTCAATCGATTTTTCGTAATCTTGTGTCACATGACAGTAATCAAAATTCAATATGGCTACAACCTGACGCCATATTGTGAAAAAAAAGTCAAATACGTAATAATGATGAATCTGTCATAAATCTGTATTTTAGTTTTCTACCACCGACTTCCGAATTTGAAGTTATTTTACACTTTGTATTGTTCTTTTCTTAAAACAATTTTTTTTTTTTTTAAAGTTCTTACACTTTTTAGTGGGTCGGTTTGTAAGCATAAATTGCTTAGCAAATACACAAGTTACTACCTATAAACAATACCCAAATCGCTATAATATTTGAAGAGTTCCCTCGATTTCTCCAGGATCCCATCATCATATCCTGACCTGATTACAATGGAAATAAATACCACCCGAGAATGATGTGATGGTGAGCACACCATTCACTTAAAAAAAAAAGAATTTTCAAACTAAAAAAAAATAGTCTAGCTGTCTTTGAGTATTCGGGAACATAGATTAAAAAAAAGATTCCGACTAACTGAAAACCTCTTCCTTTCTTTGAATTCGGTTAAAAATTATATTTACGGAAATTCACCGATACTAAAAATAAACTTACTCTACCTACAGCATATAAACGATAAATTATTAATGTAGGCCGTAGTAATCTGTTTTATACGGACTAACACATCTAAGCACTGGATTTAACTTCCAAACCATTAGATTACTTGGTTCATGCGTGACGTGAAGATACCGGATTTAAGGCAAAATCTTTTGAGAAATGTGGCCTTTTGAATAAGCCTTTAATTTATGCAAAGAATCTAAAGGTACCTACTATACAAGACAATATAATATACTATACAAGAAAACCAACTGAGATCTCTAAGTTCTCGCACAAATCCGCCGTACTACGGCCACCTGGAAGTAAATAAATCACTTTTTCATAAAACAAACTTTCTCTCAAGTAGGTCAGTAGCGGCTGTTAATTGGCGCCGATGCCGCTAATCCAGCCCACCCCGGATTTATGGCCGCGTTACTAATAGAGCAGCTACACACCGGACAAGTTCCGAACTTGCGAGCTCGAAAGAATCAGGAACTTCAATAGTTCAGCCGGAAGCCCCGAGATGTTTCCCGGAATAATTTTTCTTAAAAAATTTGTAGTTCACTGGTATTTTATTTATACCTGGTATTTTGAAGGATTATTTTCGTTAATATTAGAAAATTAATTTGTAGAAGGAGTATTATTATAATTAGGCGACTAAATTATTTTACTACCCTTAATATTACTGGGAATTTAACACATAATACAAACGTGCTGTGTTTCTAGAGATTAGTTTATTTAGAAACTAAAATGGTGTTCAACATAGACAATATCGCAAGTTTTTCCTCTAAATTAGCTCACAGGTGAGTTGGCCCACTAACAGCCAATCAAAGTTGGGAACATATTCACACATGATTGCCGGATAAACTAACACCGTGAACAGCGCTGTCAGCGCTGGCTGGGCACGCGGCGAGTTTTCAGCTGAAGTTTGTCTAGTATAGGTACACGGTGCGGAGGCGTGACATGAAGTAGGGCGGACTACTAGCTATAAATATTGTTTTAGGTAATTCCAATTTGACACGTTCTTAAATGTACCTCAGCGCAAGATCCACATCCCGGTCGTCTGGATGGTTCTGTGGCAGTTCAGACTCCACCTATGTAGAAGTTATGATTCCACTGAGGGGTAGCTATTCTACATAATAATAGAATTTTAGGACAGAATAACAGTTTGACTATAATCAAAAGGAAATCAATACAATGTTCGGATAATGCGCGCACTTCTTAAAACCTAACACCCTAGCTTCAGCTGAACTCCGCCCTGAAACAAAAATACGAAGTACCTGTTTTATTTATATAAAAAGGAGAGTTCTATAACAGCGTATAAGGTTAAGGTCCATTGCATGGAACCTTTACAGTACCTATGTCAATATGTTACAGTATATATGTCAATTTGTTACAGTACATATGTGAATGTGTTACACATATTTTATGTTTTGTTAACCTGCATTCAGTTATTTGTAAGTAAAGAATAAATATACTTTTTCAAGTCACGGTCAAGGAAAATTCACGAAAGCTTATTTGAATCAAATAAATATTTAGCAATTTTTTATGAATTATAGTAAAAATTTTATTCATTTATATCGGTTAAAATAAAGTTCACAATTGTTATATTTTAATTTTAACTTTGTTTTCACAATTTGGCGAAATATTACCCAAGACCATAACGGTACCAAAAACTTAGTATTAGCAGTATGATAGGTTGGCAGCAGTGTCCGTTGGAGGTCAGCCAGCGGTGCTGGACGTCCATCACGGGCCGGTAATTATCGCCGTAAGCGCGGCTCGTAAAGACGGCGGTGGCGGCCGGCGGCCGGTCCGGCGGCCGGTCGTTACTCACCGGGATTTAAGCCGGTGGCCGCCACATGCACCATTGATTCCGGCTTCATCATCCGGATCATATCTGCACTCTCTTTATCAGTCTTTCCAAACTTTGAGGCAACATTTCATTCGCTAGCACGCCATTTTTTTTCACCGAGTGCACCACATTAAATACCTTTTTATTATCAAAGGAGGCCACGAACTGCATTAGACTGCTTGAAAAGAGAGCTTGTTTTGAAAATTTTTGTTGCAGTCAGGTTTATTAGAGTTTTAAAATGTAATTAAAGTTCTGATTCAAATACGTCATGTCAATTGGAAATTAAACCTGGCATGATCTCTCTGTTTAAAATCTTAAATGTTTACACGAAGAAACGGTAATGGGTGAGGCGTTAACGCTGTCGACCTTATTAAATATTTATTTTCTTTCAATATTCGTCAAGACGCGATTTCCGGCTTTGAAAATAGCCTCCACAGAAAAGTCGTAATTTTCCTACATTAATAAAATTCAAACACGTTTTTATATGTACTGAATAGTGTTAGGTCGTGTTTATCGGCTTTACTGCTACTAAACTCATTTACGAAACTCATCTTAGTTTAGCGAATATATAAAGTTATAAGTGAGGCTTATAAATAACAACATTTAAGGCCATCAGGGACTGCAATAACTATTTTAATAACATGAGCGGCTCGGCAGCTTTGATACGTACGCCTAGATGAAAACTCCAAACGGTTTGAACCATGACACTCTTAATTATAAAGAAGGGTTAGCCGGCAGTCCATACAGATGCCACGACGTCCTTACAGCATTCATACTGCCTTTTTGAATCAGTCAACATTGTTAGTGATTTAACGGTCTCTCTAAACCCATTAAATCCATTCAAGCTCACAGTATGAGCTACGGCGCCGGCGATGCGTCTAAAGATATTCCTCATACCTGCCGCACGTGCTACTCAACTCTATTCAAATTGGATCGAATAAAAGTTTTATCGTATCGATTATCGATTTAGTCGCAATCGCGTGCTTTCGCCTGCTGAACCGAGCTGGAAGCGAGCCAGCCTTCTTCAGCGCTGCGTTATAATAATCGAATGCTGTATTCATGATTATTACCCTCGCTTTAATTATTATTGCGCACCGTTTTGTGCTATTCTAGTCGGATATATTATGGGACTTGGTTTTGTTAATTTGCAGTGGTTTGCGGTTAATTCCGTGAAAGATAAATCGTTTTTAATGGGTAGAGGTGAACGTTTTGTTTCGGAAATATTTTGTTAATAAAAAATGCCTGTATTTCAACCACCTTGTCATAATTTCAGCCGGAAAATGTCCACTGCTGAACTTAAATTTACATTAGATAACAATATTAAAATACGATTAAGACTTACATGTTTTATATTAAAAATACATCCAAACTAAGAGATATTCCACTTGATATTAATGAACGAGCACACATTTTTTTTTATTTGTGATGGGTTTGCTCTTGACTCTAGTCTAGGTCAGAGGTGACAGAGACAAAGTCGACGATGGAGTGAGCTTACCCAGAAGAAGCCTGTTCACTCTCACTTTGAAGAGATTAGTGTTATATACGTGCGGAAACACAATCGCAGGTAGTGAGTTCCACTCTTTTGCTGTGCGCATTATAAAAGACACTTGGAAGCGCTTAGTGCGAATTGGTGGAATAGTAACCAGGTAGGGATGGTAACTGGCAGTGCGTCTAGATGTCCGATGGTAGAAGAGGGCTGGTGGAATGAGGTCGTGGAGTTCTCGGGCACACTCACCGAAGTACAATCTGTAGAAGACCGACAAGCAGGCAACCTTGCGGCGATGAGCCAAGCTATGAAGCTTGGCATCCACCAGTTTTACGTCGCCAATGAGCCTCTTAGCTCTGCATTCCACCGAGTCAAGCGCGGCTAGTTGGTACTTAGTTGATGCATCCCAAAGGTGACTGCAATACTCCATGCAGGATCGGACTTGCGCTTCGTTAAGGGTCAAAGTATCGCTTCACCCTATTTAGGATGTCCAGTTTCTTGGCCGCAGTTTGGGCCTGGTACTCCTGCGCGCCTGCTAGCGCAACAGTCTCGGCTTGCAGAACAATGAACCAACAAGTTATAACCTTTATTTAGATGAGCACAACTGCGCTGTTTCAGTTCCCAACAATAACACATTTTATACACATTACTAATCACGAATCATCATGCATACTGATGCATACATAGTGCTGTTCAAAAGTACAAGAGCTACTGATCTGTTGTAACTTTGAACAGCATTATGTGGTAGTCAGCGGGATCAATAAAACAACTTTAAATATTTCTTTTTATATTTGAACGTGGGTAGCGTAGTGTGTGTGGGCAGTTCTTTTGAGTGAATTATCCAGACAAAAGAGGAAATATATAAGTTTGACACCATTTCATATCCAGAATGAGGGCCTTAGCACATCTCCGCTGCGAAATAGCGAAACCGCGAAACCCCATGATGTTCCGCTGATGTTCCGATACTTGAGTAGCGGAACATCATGCAAGTCAGTTGAATTGAACTACTGCGGTTTCGCTGCTAGGTCAAACAAAAACAAATGTAATTTAGTAACCCATTGTAATTGAGTTTGCGGTACCACACCTTTTGGTCACACAAATCCCTTTTATGAAAAGTTCTGTATCTAATTCTAGCAGTAGAATGCGATGTGATATGTTCAGTCACTACCTACCTACAAATCATGTAAAATTTTAACAGTCTCCTAAAAGCTACTAACATTTCCCGAAGTCTGTAATAGTCAAGCGCCCGTACGAGCGGTGTTACGGGGCACGAAGCTTGGCGCGGTACTATCGCGCTCGTTAAACCTCGGGCGCGACTCGACCTGCATCCAAACGCTCCTTACAATGCGGCCGACGTATCTTGGCGAGTCCGAACTTCGCGCAGAAGGCTGCGCAATAACATTTTTTAGGAACCAAATAGTGACATGAGGCGAGTGTGAGTGAGAGAACATGCGCGGAAGTTCGGAGAGCCTGTGTTCAGACTCGCCAAGATACGTCGGCCGTAGTGTACTCTCCGAAGATAGTCGGCAGCCGCTACGTAAATATACCATTATTTTGGCTTTAAACTGATTATTTTAGAACGTGATGAAGAAGATTATAGTCTGCTACTTCTATTCTATACAGAACAAGATGCACAAAAATAATAATAACAGTCATCGTAGATCTATTTACCTATACTCACTCTGGCTCACTCTGCAACTGAGAAGGCAAATTTATTTGCATCTCTCTTCGCAAGCAATTCACGTCTGGACGCTGGCTCAAAGCAACCACCTACTGTACCTCATTGTGACTCCTCGATGCCGGAGATCGCAGTACACATTAAAGAGGTCCGAAGAGTATTGTGCAGTCTAGACGTGAACAAGGCCAGCGGGCCTGACGGCATTCCAGCGAGAGTGTTGAGGCAGTGTGCGCCTGAACTGTCTCCTGTATTGACACGTTTGTTCCGCTTCTCTCTTGAAAAAAGAACGGTGCCGAAATCCTGGAAGCTTGCAAATGTACAACCAGTGCCCAAAAAAGGCGACCGTGCAGACCCTGCCCATTACCGTCCGATCGCCATTACCTCCATTCTGTGCAAAGTTTTGGAAAGGGTACTCAACAATAAGTTGCTGAACTACCTTGAAGACAATGATCTTCTCAGTGACCGTCAATATGGCTTTCGCCGGGGACGGTCAACTGGCGATCTTCTTGTGTATGTCACGCAGTGCTTTGGCGAAGCCATCGAGAAACACGGCGAAGCACTGGCTGTATCGCTTGACATCTCGAAGGCCTTTGACAGGGTCTGGCACACTGCTCTGCTCAGCAAGCTTCCTGCTTATGGCATCCCAGCTGATTTTTGTAGCTGGATATCAGATTTCCTTAGTGAACGGTCGATTAGAGTAGTTGTTGATGGCTGCTCTTCTGACCTTATGGCTATTGATGCCGGAGTTCCTCAGGGGTCTGTTCTCTCTGCAACTCTTTTCCTGCTGCACATCAATGACCTGCTTCGGCCTGGTATTGTTGGGTACGCAGATGACAGTACAGTTTCAGAGAGATACTTGTCCAGCGCAAAAACCAGCGGGGCTGAAGTTCGTTCCTTGAGAGAGGCCATGGTAGAGCGGACAGATTTGACCTTAAGCTTTGTCTCCCAGTGGGGTGATGATAATCTGGTCTCTTTTAACGCCACCAAAACGCAGGCGTGTCTTTTTACCGCTAAAAAGAGTCGTTTCGCCCAAACTCCTACTTTTCGGGGTGCATCTGTTCCTGTAACTGATCGACTTGAGCTCCTAGGCATGGAGTTGACATCTGGTCTCAACTTCGGCGCCACCATCGAGTACAAGGCCCAAACTGCGGCCAAGAAACTGGGCATCCTAAATAGGGTGAAGCGATACTTTACGCCTGGACAGCTTTTAACCCTTTACAAAGCGCAAGTCCGATCCTGCATGGAGTATTGCAGTCACCTTTGGGATGGATCAGCTAAGTACCAACTAGCCGCGCTTGACTCGGTGGAACGCAGAGCTAAGAGGCTCATTGGCGACGTAAAACTGGTGGATGCCAAGCTTCATAGCTTGGCTCATCGCCGCAAGGTTGCCTGCTTGGCGGTCTTCTACAGATTGTACTTCGGAGAGTGTGCCCGAGAACTCCACGACCTCATTCCACCGGCCCCCTTCTACCACCGGACATCTAGACGCACTGCCAGTTACCATCCCTACCTGGTTGCTATTCCACCAATTCGCACTAAGCGCTTCCAAATGTCTTTTATAATGCGCACAGCAAAGGAGTGGAACTCACTACCTGCGTCTGTGTTTCCGAACGTATACAACCCTAATCTCTTCAAAGTGAGAGTGAACAGGCTTCTTCTGGGTGAGCTCACTCCATCGTCGACTTTGTCTCTGTCACCTCTGACCTAGACTAGAGTCAAGAGCAAACCCATCACAAATAAAAAAAAAAATTAAAAAAAATACGCTTTGTTGTTCTGATAGTCTTTGACCCTCTTGCAGAATATACAACGTGTTTTTTTGATATACCATAACTCCAGGGTATTAATGAAAACATCATTTTGAACAACTTTTACTATGGGACCAAACCTGAAATCTCGAATAAAAATCAGCTGTCCCATAAATTTGTTCGCAAAACTCGTCAAAATGTAGGGAACTGCTGATTTTTTTTCTCCGCGATTTCAGGTTTGGTTGTTCAAAGTGATGGTCTCATCAATACCCAATAACCATACACCATAATAACAATAATATAGTTATGGTATATAAAAATACGTTGAATAAGTATTTAAAATATAATATTACACTACATCTGCTTTCATTTAGATTACGAGCTCACGCTTGACTAATGAACGCTGGGCGCACGGAAATACTACATAATAACGTTTACTGTTAGACAAACCATACTTGTCGCTAGCTTTTCCAGCAGCTTTGCCTTTGTTTTTTTAAAGTATCATAATTAAGTTTCTTTCGTTTATACGAATGAACTTACTTTACTGAAAGACTTACTTTACATTTTATTATATTGAATTTAAAATACTAATATAGGTAATACTTACCAGAGATATTCTAGCATGTCTTGTAAGTACTAAAACTTGAATAACCTATTGTTATAACAAAATGTAGTGCAACCTACCTGCGCCAGTAAGTTCTCAAGTCATCTGTGTGACAAGTTACTCGTACCTATGTAGTTTGTTACTGACGAGAAGCTTCATATGTGAGGATAACCAATATACTTGTTCCTTAAACTCAAGGATCAAAGAAAACGAATGTCTCACATACGTGGTTGTACCGAATGTTTGTCATCCCTTCCGGACTGATTGATGTTCTGACTGAGTAATGTTGACATACTTATTGATGAAAACCTTTCTTTATACTATAACTGGGTCAATAAACTTCGTTGTAATACACATACCCGATTCGAAATATTATATTTTTTACTTTGCTTCAAGACATTGTAGAACCTTCAAATCTTAACCTATTAACTTTCTTGTTAATCTATAAAACAAAAGCAATAGGGCCAATCAAATTAGTACAATCGAAACATCTCATTCAGTCCGAAATGACTTAAAATTAGCGCCTGAACGTAAGCTCATAGGTTTTCCCCTAGCGGGGGTGAAGGTGCGGTGCAGGGCTTGAGGGTTGGCTCGGAGCCAGCGCTCAGATAATTATCCCCTATTAATCTCGCAGCCAAATCGTTGAGAACGACAATAAAAAACGAGTGATAGCGTTCACGGAGATCGCTCTCTATTGCCACTAAATAAACACAGGGTGTCTTACACAGGGTTTTTCTGTTAGAGATTTTTGGATGAGATCCTTTTAGTGGCCACAGAGACCTTTTGTCGCTACATTATTGACTCTCTCTTTGTCACTAGTTTGTGCCTTCAACTAGGCACCGTTTTGAATATCTTTTTTTTTTAGTTTTTAACTCAAGATATTTTTGGTTTTCCATACTTAATTACATAAATAAAGGAGTGGTTTAAGAGTCTAAGATACGTCGAAAATAAAGTTACTAGTGTCCTCTTCATGAAAATGAACACCTTAATCAACACTAGCGAGCCCGGCGAATTTCGTACCGTCTTAGCAGCGCCACCTACCGGGTCTAATTGTGTTTTCAAACCATCCAGGAACCCATTCAAATATACACACAAATTTTATCCAAATCGGTTTAGCCGTTTAGGAGGTTACAAACACACGTACAGAAGAATTATATAAACAGGGTTAAAGAGATTTATGTTAGCATAATTCGTCAAAATGTACTGAACAGCTGATTTTTTTTTCGCGATTTCAGGTTTGGTCCCATAGTAAAAGTAGTTCATAATGATGAGTACAATGACCCCTTAAGAGGTTGTTGGTGTTTTACCAATAACCTTGTATAAGGATAAAAAAAGTTATTTTTATAGGCAAAGTACCAGATAACCGCAGATCTTATCTGTGCAGATAACAGTGTAAGTAGGAAGTAGGTACGCACATAAATAGATCGTAATTTTTCTCCCGCCTACAAGAAGAACGTGGAAATAAAATAATGGACACAAATATACGTGTAGAAACATAATATTAAATTATCCTAACTAATATTATAAAATAATGAGAAAGTGAATTTGTAACCCTTTCACGTTAAAACGGCTGAATGGATTTGGATGAAGGTACATGGGGGACCATGACCTAGATAAGTATAGAATATCCTGGTAGTACGTTCCCGTGGAATAGTTTCCGACCTCCACGCGGGCAAAGCCGGGGGAAAAAGCTAGTAGCAAATAAACCAACACTCTTCATTGAAAAAAATTACTTACTAACATATATAATATTTTGAAAGGACACAATTCGAAGACGAGATATGAGGAATTAAAAATTTCTATAGAAAACTTATTTTTTTCATATTTCCTGTTTAAATCAATGTTCTTATTTAATATATATTTGGGAACCTAGATATTCTGTAATCCAATCGGAATAAATACACACTACCTTTAGAATATGTCTGATTTACAAATTATTTTGGTATTTCGTTTGTATGAACTACCTACGCATGCTCCGGGGGCGTCTTAAAAGTAATATTTTCGCCAGCCACTTCTCATGATGAAAAGATGTACGCCACTATGATGATACTACGTAGTATTTTATTATCTGTGGTGACACGATGCACCAAAGTAAAGCTAGCTACCTGAACATCTTCTGTAAAATAATGACGTTCATATTGACGACAAATTCCTTTCGACCAAAAATTGTATATTTTCATTATTACACTCATAATTTTAAATTAAAATGTCTTGTTTTAAATTGGTAGATCATTATAATTAAAATTAATAGATTCACATTCAGAATTTTTTTTTGCCATAACCTTGCTTCGTTCGAAAGCTATCGTTTTTTTTATGCCGAACCAATTTCTTAGCCTACGAAACTAATCAATTTGTAAGTATCTGTAGGGTTGTTACATAACAACGGTGGAGCGGTTACTCTGTAAGCTTCACATTATTCATACAAGCAATTTAGATAAGGCAGCGACAATATTTGCGTGTTCCGTCAGCGGCGAGCGGAGCGCTGTGGTCTCGTGCGGCGCACAGTGGAGCGATGCGCTTTTTAAGCGCTTGAGATTTTTAAGAAACAAATCATCCTGCAGCTTGTTCTTGCATAGTTCTCATTTCAGAGAAAAAAACATCAGATTTTGAAGTATCACGAGAATTTAACCATTACAGTTTTTAAAAAGTTCCCAGGGCCACTATGAGGTGGTTGATTAAGACAAAACCTAGTCAGGCAATCACCAAACCGAACATGCAATATTAAACTGTAAACATCCATTCACTAGGACTTCAAATAGATTCAACATACTTATTTCATTTTATACATATAACAGTAAAACTTAGTTTTATTTCACATTTGGTAGCAACTCTAAAAAGTAAAGCGGAGCGATTCGGAGCGTTGCGAAGCGGTCGATTCTATGTGAAATGTACAAACACAGAGTGAGCGCCAGACCCACTGATATGGCGAACCACGTCGATAGTTTACTGTAGACCCCATGCGTCGATTTATGGATCTCATAGAAAGTAAATACTCTTCCGTAAGACCTTGTTTCCTATAACTCTTATGTGGTTTACAGTCACTATTTTAAAAAATATCCTAACGTCTTTGAAGAAAATGGTTATCATAACGTATGTAGCGTGATAGAAAACTACTATGAAAGTAGTTGATTTAATAGATAGGGTCCTCTAGAAACTATCCGTTGTACACCAATGATGGTCCATACTATCCGTTGTACACCGATGATGGTCCAAACTGTCCGTCGTACACCGATGATGGTCCATACTATCCGTTGTACATCGATGATGGTCCAAACTGTCCGTCGTACACCGATGATGGTCCATACTATCCGTTGTACACCGATGATGGTTTAAACTATCCGTTGTACATCGATGATGGTTTAAACTATCCCTTGTACACCGATGATGGTTTAAACTATCCGTTGTACACCGATGATGGTTTAAACTGTCCGTTGTACACCGATGATGGTTCATACTATCCGTTATACACCGATGATGGTTTAAACTGTCCGTCGTACACCGATGATGGTCCAAACTGTCCGTTGTACACCGATGATGGTCCATACTATCCGTTATACACCGATGATGGTTTAAACTGTCCGTCGTACACCGATGATGGTCCAAACTGTCCGTTGTACACCGATGATGGTTTAAACTATCCGTTGTACACCGATGATGGTCCATACTATCCGTTATACACCGATGATGGTTTAAACTGTCCGTCGTACACCGATGATGGTCCAAACTGTCCGTTGTACACCGATGATGGTTTAAACTATCTGTTATACACGGATGATGGTTTAAACTGTCCGTTGTACACCGATGATGGTCCATACTATCCGTTATACACCGATGATGGTTTAAACTGTCCGTCGTACACCGATGATGGTCCAAACTGTCCGTTGTACACCGATGATGGGTTAAACTATCCGTTGTACACCGATGATGGTCCAAACTATCCGTTGTACACCGATGATGGTCCAAACTGTCCGTCGTACACCGATGATGGTCCATACTATCCGTTGTACACCGATGTTGGTTTAAACTATCCATTGTACATCGATGATGGTTTAAACTATCCGTTGTACACCGCTGATGGTTTAAACTGTCCGTTGTACACCGATGATCGTCCATACTACCCGTTATACACCGATGATGGTTTAAACTATACGTTGTACACCGATGATGGTTTAAACTGTCCGTTGTACACCGATGATGGTCCATACTATCCGTTGTACACCGATGATGGTTTAAACTGTCCGTCGTACACCGATGATGGTCCAAACTGTCCGTCGTACACCGATGATGGTCCATACTATCCGTTGTACACCGATGATGGTTTAAACTATCCGTTGTACACCGATGATGGTTTAAACTGTCCGTTGTACACCGTGGATGGTCCATACTATCCGTCGTACACCGATGATGGTCCAAACTGTCCGTTGTACACCGATGATGGTCCAAACTGTCCGTTGTACACCGATGATGGTTTAAACTGTCCGTTGTACACCGATGATGGTCCATACTATCCGTCGTACACCGATGATGGTCCAAACTGTCCGTCGTACACCGATGATGGTCCAAACTGTCCGTTGTACACCGATGATGGTTTAAACTGTCCGTCGTACACCGATGATGGTCCAAACTGTCCGTCGTACACCGATGATGGTCCATACTATCCGTTGTACACCGATGATGGTTTAAACTATCCGTTGTACACCGATGATGGTTTAAACTGTCCGTTGTACACCGATGATGGTCCATACTATCCGTTATACACCGAGGATGGTTTAAACTGTCCGTCGTACACCGATGATGGTCCATACTATCCGTTGTACACCGATGATGGTTTAAACTATCCGTTGTACACCGATGATGGTTTAAACTGTCCGTCGTACACCGATGATGGTCCAAACTGTCCGTCGTACACCGATGATGGTCCAAACTATCCGTTGTACACCGATGATGGTCCATACTGTCCGTTGTACACCGATGATGGTTTAAACTATCCGTTGTACACCGATGATGGTTTAAACTGTCCGTTGTACACCGATGATGGTCCATACTATCCGTTGTACACCGATGATGGTTTAAACTGTCCGTCGTACACCGATGATGGTCCATACTATCCGTTGTACACCGATGATGGTTTAAACTATCCGTCGTACACCGATGATGGTTCAAACTGTCCGTCGTACACCGATGATGGTCCATACTATCCGTCGTACACCGATGATGGTCCAAACTGTCCGTCGTACGCCGATGATGGTCCATACTATCCGTTGTACACCGATGATGGTTTAAACTGTCCGTTGTACACCGATGATGGTCCATACTATCCGTTATACACCGATGATGGTTTAAACTGTCCGTCGTACACCGATGATGGTCCAAACTGTCCGTTGTACACCGATGATGGTCCATACTATCCGTTATACACCGATGATGGTTTAAACTGTCCGTCGTACACCGATGATGGTCCAAACTGTCCGTTGTACACCGATGATGGTTTAAACTGTCCGTCGTACACCGATGATGGTCCAAACTGTCCGTCGTACACCGATGATGGTCCATACTATCCGTTGTACACCGATGATGGTTTAAACTATCCGTTGTACACCGATGATGGTTTAAACTGTCCGTTATACACCGATGATGGTTTAAACTGTCCGTCATACACCGATGATGGTCCATACTATCCGTTGTACACCGATGATGGTTTAAACAATCCGTTGTACACCGATGATGGTCCAAACTGTCCGTCGTACACCGATGATGGTCCATACTATCCGTTGTACACCGATGATGGTTTAAACTGTCCGTCGTACACCGATGATGGTCCAAACTGTCCGTCGTACACCGATGATGGTCCATACTATCCGTTGTACACCGATGATGGTTTAAACTATCCGTCGTACACCGATGATGGTCCAAACTGTCCGTCGTATACCGATGATGGTCCATACTATCCGTTGTACACCGATGATGGTTTAAACTGTCCGTCGTACACCGATGATGGTCCAAACTGTCCGTCGTACACCGATGATGGTCCATACTATCCGTTGTACACCGATGATGGTTTAAACTATCCGTTGTACACCGATGATGGTTTAAACTGTCCGTTGTACACCGATGATGGTCCATACTACCCGTTATACACCGATGATGGTTTAAACTGTCCGTCGTACACCGATGATGGTCAAAACTGTCCGTTCTACACATTCAAGTAGAAAGCACATTGTTTAGATATCATCCAGTTTACCACAAAGTTTATTTAAACTAACTATCACGCCGCGCAGGTCGTGGGTTCGATTCCCATCCAGGACAGGTATTTGTGTGCATGAACATGTCTGTTTATCCTGAGTCTGGGTGTAATTATCTACGTATGTATTTACAAAAAAAAAGCTGTGTATGTAGTACTAGCTCTTGTCCGCGGCTTCGCTCGCGTGGTTGTCAGAAATTATCCAACAGGAATGCATTACCGGGATCAAAAGTACCCTATGTCCTAATCCAGGTCATAGTCTACCCTTGTGTGTGAAATTTCATCCAAATCCGAAACACAAACTCACTTTCGCGTTTATAGTACCTACATATTATAAAAAACCGGTATATCGAGACTCGACTCACAATATGTATTAGGAACTTAAATTAAAAAAATAAAACTCTTAACACACTACTAAAGCTTCTATAATAATATAATTCAATCATCATTCGAAAGACACGTGGCGCCATCTATTATCATAAGAACGTTATTGTTGTTTTCCTCAGGAACAGTAGTTTTTTTCGGGATGAATGGTACGCTATGTCCATTTCTAAACACGTGACAACGTATATGACAATTTTCAGGACGATCGGTTCAGTGGTTTAGGCGTAAAAAGGTAACAAACCAACAAACTTACTATCGCTTTTCGCATTCATTCATTCATTCGCATTTATAATATTAGTAAGTATATCAGGTTTCTGGTTTCCATAGTACAAGCTCTGCTTAGTCTATAATTAGATGACCGTGATAATGTCCAGTGATCGGATAATCGGGCGCTTATATACCTAAACTTCTTCCGACTAAAGAATAAAATGGGCATTCCTTTCTGAATACATAAGTAATCCCAAGTTTCCGGGATTGAACAATTTTGAAAAAAAAACAACTATAATAATATAATAATAATATCCTAGGACATTGTTCACACACTATAACTATAACAGACTTAATGAAATTATAGCAGTGGTTATTATGATTTAGTATCTTTATTTTATTCAAAACAAATGGAATATCAATAAAAAATGATAATGTGCACAATGTGGTCAAGTAGTGGAAATTGATTTATCTATCTAACAGATTAGTGATCGAATCATATACGAATAGAAGGGATTCTGAAAGGGATATCCGTATTATTCTTTCGTGGGAATAAAAGTGAAGTTCAGGTATTCGCCCGATTATTCGATCACTGGTAATGTCCCAGAATAATATTATATTATTATATTCAATCTGCCTCGCCCTTTCCCAACTATGTTGGGGTCGGCCTCCAGTCTAACCGGATGCAGCTATTTTACATGGAGCGACTGATCTCACCTCCACAACCCAGTTATTGGGTAATACGATACCCCTTGGTAAGACTGATTGTCAGACATTCGGGCTTCTGACGACCCGTAACGACTGCGAATGACAGCTGGGACCAACGGCTTAACGTGTTTTCCGAGGCACGGAGGAGTCTCGGTATGTAAAGATGGTCACCCATCTATGGACCGACCCCGGCAAGCGTAGCTTAACCTGATGGATCGACCCGTGCGGCTGTTATTACTTAGCCACAAGCTCCCTGTTCAGAAAAGATCAGCTGTTCCAAAAAGTGTACAATAATATTCATTTTTAGGTTATAATATAACCTAAAAATGGATAATATTATATTATACCCTAAAAATGGATATTATTTTACACTTTCTGGAACAGCTGATCTTAAAAAAAATGTAAACCAGCTAGTACTAGATTGAAGTAATTATTACAGAACAAGTATTACAAAATAATAAAAAAAAACCGCGCTGATAACAAGTTCACCGAACAAGTGAAGGCTGTACAAATAATATCCCGACACCAGCACACACAGGGAACTCAACTTGTTGGCGCACAAAATGACGCTCAAATTGCTTTAAACGGGAAAATAGTCGAATAAATGGTGGATATTAATATAATAATAATAATATTCTGGGACATTATTCACACACGGTCATCTGATCCCAAACTAAGCAGAGCTTGTTCTATCGAAACCAGATAACTGATATACTACATACACTACTTTTTTTTTGTAAATACATACTTATAGATAATGGAAAGGTATTAAAAAGAATAAAAGGTTATTATTAGTGAAACAAACTAACAAAGTATTTTTTTTTTTTTTGACAAGATGGCGTCGTTAGTTATGATAAGGTAAATATGGCATAATATGCAAACTACTGGTTTATATCGTACATGAGTGATGACGTCAATGTGTGCAAATATCTAAAGTCATTGATGGAAACAAAGTGGAATATAAATCTAATTTTAAAACTAACGCAGTAGGAGTACCCCGAGGCAGCGTGGTGGGACCATTTTTATTTCTATATGAATGACCTTTTCAATGCAACGCACCACGAAACAATCTTATTTGCTGACGGTACGATACTAATAATACATGACAACAATAAATTGGAACAGAAAGTTAATGAAGCATTCAAAGACATAATAATTTGGCTTAGTGACAACAATTTAAAAGTCAGTATAAATAAAACAAAAATAATTGAATTTCAAACTTATAAATCAAACTTTCAGTCTTAGTATAAAATATGACGACAGTTTTCTAGAACAAGTAGTAAACACAAAGTTCTTTGCCATAATAGTGAATCGAAACTGTAACTGTAAATTAACTATTTCGTTTGCGATAAGCTAGACTAATTCATAAACGCAATAAAACGTGTACGATCTACAGTGTCCATACACGTAGCAATAACTGCGCACCACGGATACGTATCGTCTGGGTTGTCATGGCAGGTCTGATACTATGGGGCAATTCATTTGAAGTTTTAATAGCATTTCGTGTACAAAAAATAAAAAGTGTATTAAGGCAATAATTATCTGGTATAAGGTTCTTGGACAGCTGTTTTTTTTTTTAAATAAAGGTATACCTTCATTTAAAAAAAAAAAAACTTTATACTTTACCCTGCATGTACATCAAAGAACTATGTATGCGAGTATAACAATTCGACCGTCCCTATTAACAAAGTCGGATATACATTTTTACCAATATTCACTTTTGTACATAAATCGAATTACAATTTTAAAAAAATTCTTCACTGTCAAAACAAACTTTGAACTGAGGGCAGTTCAAAGTTTGCCCTAACGATAAAAAAGAATCTTTATGATATTAACAATCTCAGTTCTGCGAAAAATACCACTGTTCAGTAGGGACTAAACAGTAGTCTCCCTGCAGAACCGACATTGTTAATAGGGACGGTCGAATTAAATATAATTTATATTGTCCTGGGACATTACCAGTGATCGGATAGTAGTATAATAATTAAATATATTTAATATTGTCCTGGGACATTACCAGTGATTGGATAGTAGTATAACAATTAAATATATTTAATATTGTCCTGGGACATTACCAGTGATCGGATAGTAGTATAACAATTAAATATATTTAATGTTGTCCTGGGACATTACCAGTGATCAGATAGTAGTATAACAACTAAATATATTTAATATTGTCCTGGGACATTACCAGTGATCGGATAGTAGTATAACAATTAAATATATTTAATATTGTCCTGGGACATTACCAGTGATTGGATACTAGTATAACAATTAAAACTTATATTTTCGCATGCAATCTGAAGTGAGCCACAAAAAGGCTTCTGGTAGAAATAGGTATAAATATGAATTAAATGTACCTCAATGTAGATTGCAAATATTTAGGAGGAATTTATATGTTAATGCCATTCAGGTGTATAACAAGATACCTAACTCATATAAGGAACTTCCCATACCCATGTTCAAGAAAAAAGTGACAGTGAAAGTGCTTTTACGACATCGGCGAATATATAGAATATTGTAAAAGTCCCAGATGACAGTCATGTACTTAGTTTTGACATTGATTTTAAAATAACGATCACCTAATTATAACATAATAATATTTATTCATATTGGACTTCTTGTCAATCAGAAATCTTAAAATTAATTGTAGGTACTTATTTAATAATGTCATTTGAATATTTGTATTCCATAGTGTTGCGGTAATGGTAATGGTGTGTAAAACTACATTCTTACAAATAAATACATTCTGATTCTGATTACTCTTTAGGGTTCCGTATCTCAAAAGGGAAAAACGGGACCCTTATAGGATCACTCTTGTGTCTGTCTGTTTGTCTGTCCGTCTGTCACAGCCAATGTGCTCCGAATCTAATGGACCGATTAAGTTGAAATTTGGTACAGGCATGAACTTCTGTTACCCAAACACGGACGTGTAACGTAAATAAATGAATTTTGAATATGGGGGTCATTTTTGGGGGGGCCAACTAAGAAAATTAAAAAAAAAAGTTTTGCAAACTGTACCGTGTGATATATCAAATGAAAGGACTTACTGTGAGGGTCTCAAAAATATATTTTTTATATAACTTTAAAATAAATTGTTTTAAAGTTATTTAAGAAAATATACGAACATTGACCATTCCCCCCTCCTTATCTGCGAAACTACTGAGCCTAAAATTTTGGTAAAAAAAATACAGAACATAGTTCTATAACTATAGATTACAGGAAAACCTATAAGAAGTCTATGGTCTTAAAATAACATGGTAAATCTCTCAATATTGTGCGTACAAACTTACATTGTAGTTGGAATGTATAGGAGAACATGTTTTTCAACTATAATGTTAAGTTTGTTCTTGTTCTTGGGATAAATTCATCCCAACTACGGAACCCTTCATTGTGCGTAGTCCGACACGCACTTGATTGGTTTTTCGCTACGCCGTAGCACAGCGCTGCGCTATACGCTTTTACTCAAATTAGACACCATAGCCGTTTTCGGAATTATGCAGAAGCTGCGAATTACCTCATGAGCATCCAAGAAAAAGTTCAGGCCAACGTGTTACCTTATTCAGGGCGTTCATGTTTTATTTTAATTGACCGAACAAAATACGTGCGGACGACTTACTTCGCCCGATGAGTTGCACTTCCTTAGTCATTAATAAAACGGCTTTTGCGAGATCAAGTTGACTTGTTTGCACCAAGAGAAGTCGGGCTTTTGGTGAGATAACTTCAGTTTACGGTGAAAATATTTGTAGCGAGTTGGCACTGTTTCGTACGGTACAAAATATTTGAACCAAAATAAAAACACGAATCGTTTTTTTTTTATAATTGCCTTTACTTGTTTGCTAAGGTCGCCAGTCTGTCATACAACTGAACATAGTACGCCTTTACGCTTTTCAATTATCCGTCCTCCGTCGCTACAACAAAAATGTGACAAAGTTTTAATCTCCATTTTTCTCGAGCCATTTGCCCGCGGTGAAACGAGATCTGTCACACACAATAGCGGGCCAGCCCCACGAGCCGCGTGCCCCGGCAGCCCCACCGTGCCCCGGCGGCCCCGGCGTGCCCCACCGTGGCCCGCCGTGCCCAGCGGCCGGGGCCCCGCCGCACTCCGTCGTAGATCTGTCATAAGATTATTTGGTAGCAGCGTTGTGGGCCGACCGCCGGACGATACATTGAATCCCAACGTCCGTTCCTTTTGATAACCCCTTCAACCCCCGCAAGCCGGTGTATTAGAGGATCACAACAAGTATTCATAAAGAAGATGATTGGAAGCTGTTTATTTCCGGCTAACAGGGTGAGTGTTTGCCCGTGACATTGGCGTATAAAAAGGCATTCGCGAGTGAGCCGATAACCGAGTAGCTCCAATAGGTACTTAGCTAGTAGTTTCACGGTTCAAAGCAATTACACTTTGTTTGTCGTTCAGGTTCTCCGAAGTATTGAACAGTTGCCAGTGTTCAAGTTCGCCGTATTTTTTTGTACTCCGTTAGTTAATGGCAATGAACTGCCTGAAAAATCAGATGAAAAATCTCCATTTCGTTATTATTTTACACTAATATTTGATATGAAAATGCAACCAAAGCCCTTGGATATAAATAAACTACTTCTGGTTTCCTAGCGGATATTTTCTCTTACAATATCTCCAGGAATACTCTTACCAGAATAAATTGGTTTTTTAGCGGATATTTTCTCTTATAATATTTTCAGGAATACTCTTACCAGGATAAATCGGTTTTCAGATAATCGGCATGCTTAGCCTTAAGTAAACAAAAGTAAAGTTAATTACTTGCAACTTTGAATTATGCTAGCCGGCTACCCAAAAGCGAACCCTCTATTTCTGGGCCAAGTAACGCCTCTCTAAAAGCGAACCCTTTATTTCTGGGCCAAGTAACGCCTCTCTAAAAGCAAACCCGGTATTTCTGGGCCAAGTAACGCCTCTCTAAAAACGAACCCTGTATTTCTGGGCCAAGTAACGCCTCTCTAAAAGCAAACCCGGTATTTCTGGGCCAAGTAACGCCTCTCTAAAAGCGAACCCTTTATTTCTGGGCCAAGTAACGCCTCTCTAAAAGCAAACCCGGTATTTCTGGGCCAAGTAACGCCTCTCTAAAAACGAACCCTGTATTTCTGGGCTAAGTAACGCCTCTCTAAAAGCAAACCCGGTATTTCTGGGCCAAGTAACGCCTCTCTAAAAACGAACCCTGTATTTCTGGGCTAAGTAACGCCTCTCTAAAAGCAACCCCGGTATTTCTGGGCCAAGTAACGCCTCTCTAAAAACGAACCCTGTATTTCTGGGCTAAGTAACGCCTCTCTAAAAGCAAACCCGGTATTTCTGGGCCAAGTAACGCCTCTCTAAAAACGAACCCTGTATTTCTGGGCTAAGTAGCGCCTCTCTAAAAGCGAACCCTGTATTTCTAGGCCAAGTAACGCCTCTCTAAAAGCGAACCCTATATTTCTGGGCCAAGTAAAGCCTCTCTAAAAAGACTGGGTAAATCTTGAGAGCTTATAATGTCCAATCAAATTTGTGTGCAGCATGTGTGATGCTATCGATTATATCGGGAGCAGCCGGCGCGGCACGTGCGGGGGTTGGCGACGCGACACGCCGCTTGCTTCTGCTGCGGAGCTGACTCCGCGGCCACGAGCTGCGCGCCTCTTGCGACAGCGGCTGCGGGGAAAACAAATGAAAGAAGTTGTTTAGAGCACGCCGCGAGTCTCCGCAATACGACTTGCAGAGCGGTGAACGCGCCTCAGTCTGGAGTCTCCTGTTACTTGTTATGTGTGACGTTAGTGTAAATGTCATTTAGTATTTTTATCGGCACGGCGGTGAGCGTTTCAAAGAGACGACATCGGCACATTCCCATAGCCAGCATCGTGGCGCGGCGTACCGCAAGACGCTGTATGCAGCTGATGACGTTTATTGAAAATATTCCTCATTGTGCAGTGTAACACTTTGTTTGGCAAAGCGTGCTCACTAAGTTCTGTGTCCATACGAGTAGCATTAATACGATAAATCACCCACACACGAATATTATCAAACATACATTACCCTATTATGTGTTTGAATTAGGTCCATGTATGGATGGTACATGCGTCGCTTTTGTTCTATCTCAATCACGTCCTCCAAGAGCCGCTAACTCCGCAAGTTGTACTGCGGAACTGCGGGCAACTCGTCCCCAGCCGACATGTTATTGAATTAATACACTTCACTAGCTATACCAGTAAGTAGGGGAGCGTATGCGAATCTAATCATCTGACAAGATTGAATATGTAATCCTGTTCCACGGGAAGTATGTAACATGATGACTTGTTGCTAGTTACTTTTTTCCGTTATGTAGTGCTTTATGGTTTATCTTTCCAGATATATGTACTTACTAGCTTTGGGGTTCATCTTTCCAGAGATGGGTACTTACTAGCTTTGTGGGTCAGTTAGTAAGTACCTATCTCTGGAAAGATGACCCATCTTTGCAGAGATAGGTACTTACTAACTTTGGGGTTCATCTTTCCAGAGATGGGTACTTACTAGCTTTGTGGGTCAGTTAGTAAGTACCTATCTCTGGAAAGATGACCCATCTTTGCAGAGATAGGTACTTACTAACTTTGGGGTTCATCTTTCCAGAGATGGGTACTTACTAGCTTTGTGGGTCATCTTTCCAGAGATGAGTACTTACTAGCTTTGTGGGTCATCTTTCCAGAGATGGGTACTTACTAGCCGTGTGGATCATCTTTCCAGAGATGGGTACTTACTAGCTTTGTGGGTCAGTTAGTAAGTACCTATCTCTGGAAAGATGACCCATCTTTCCAGAGATAGGTACTTACTAACTTTGGGGTTCATCTTTCCAGAGATGGGTACTTACTAGCTTTGTGGGTCATCTTTCCAGAGATGAGTACTTACTAGCTTTGTGGGTCATCTTTCCAGAGATGGGTACTTACTAGCCGTGTGGGTCATCTTTCCAGAGATGGGTACTTACTAGCTTTGTGGGTCATCTTTCCAGAGATGAGTACTTACTAGCTTTGTGGGTCATCTTTCCAGAGATGAGTACTTACTAGCTTTGTGGGTCATCTTTCCAGAGATGGGTACTTACTAGCCGTGTGGGTCATCTTTCCAGAGATGAGTACTTACTAGCTTTGTGGGTCATCTTTCCAGAGATGGGTACTTACTAGCCGTGTGGGTCATCTTTCCAGAGATGGGTACTTACTAGCTTTGTGGGTCATCTTTCCAGAGATGGGTACTTACTAGCTTTGTGGGTCATCTTTCCAGAGATGGGTACTTACTAGCCGTGTGGGTCATCTTTCCAGAGATGGGTACTTACTAGCTTTGTGGGTCATCTTTCCAGAGACGGGTACTTACTAGCTTTGGGGTTCATCTTTCCAGAGATGGGTACTTACTAGCTTTGTGGGTCATCTTTCCAGAGATGGGTACTTACTAGCTTTGTGGGTCATCTTTCCAGAGATGAGTACTTACTAGCTTTGTGGGTCATCTTTCCAGAGATGGGTACTTACTAGCCGTGTGGGTCATCTTTCCAGAGATGGGTACTTACTAGCTTTGTGGGTCATCTTTCCAGAGATGGGTACTTACTAGCTTTGGGGTTCATCTTTCCAGAGATGGGTACTTACTAGCTTTGTGGGTCATCTTTCCAGAGATGGGTACTTACTAGCCGTGTGGGTCATCTTTCCAGAGATGGGTACTTACTAGCTTTGTGGGTCATCTTTCCAGAGATGGGTACTTACTAGCTTTGTGGGTCATCTTTCCAGAGATGAGTACTTACTAGCTTTGTGGGTCATCTTTCCAGAGATGGGTACTTACTAGCCGTGTGGGTCATCTTTCCAGAGATGGGTACTTACTAGCTTTGTGGGTCATCTTTCCAGAGATGGGTACTTACTAACTTTCCTTTCAACAACAGAAGTTTCCTTTATTAATTTTTGTAAGACCTTAAAGGTGGTTTTACACTTTTTGACTAATTGCTGGCACTGCACATGATGCCGACTAATAGCTGGAACTGCACATGATGCCGACTAATTACTGGCACTGCACATGATGCCGACTAATTGCTGGAACTGCACATGATGCCGACTAATTACTGGCACTGCACATGATGCCGACTAATTGCTGGAACTGCACATGATGCCGACTAATTGCTGGCACTGCACATGACGCCGACTAATTGCTGGCACTGCACATGACGCCGACTAATTGCTGGCGCTGCACATGACGCCGACTAATTGCTGGCGCTGCACATGACGCCGACTAATTGCTGGCACTGCACATGACGCCGACTAATTGCTGGCACTGCACATGACGTCGACTAATTGCTGGCACTGCACATGACGTCGACTAATTGCCTATACAGCAACGAAAAACTGTGACATTCTGAATTTTTAGTCCCGTTTTCTAGAAATACAAACTGAATAAGTAACTCGACCGTCCCTATTAACAATGTCGGTTCTGCAGGGAGACTACTGTTTAGTCCCTACTGAAAAGTGGTCTTTTTCGCAGAACTGACATTGTTAATATCATAAAGATTCTTTTTTATCGTTAGGGAAAACTTTGAACTGCCCTCAGTTCAAAGTTTGTTTGACAGTGAAGATTTTTTTTTAAATTGTAATTGTAATAAAAAAAAGTGAATATTGGTTAAAATCTATATCCGACATTGTTAATAGGGACTATCGAACTTTGTAATCCTATATAAATTATATGTAATTCCACTTCTCAATTAGACTTCATTTAAATTGATGAAAACTTCCACGATACCGCAGATAAACCACAGAAACGAAAAAAAAGGAATACTACCTACAAAAAAAAAATGAGATCCCATCAAAAACATAACATGTACAAAAATGCCAAGTCTCGCAACGCAGATTTTCTGCCGTAAAAAGTTGTGAAATCGAATGTAAGCCAAGTCGGTTAATTCAGTACCTACCTATCTATGAGAGAAGCTATCCAACCACTTTGTCATAAAGTGATACCTTGTTAGTTAGCTAACAACATTTTATTTTATAGCAACCATATCAATATTACATTTCTTATGTCTTTAATAAGTAGAGTGACTTGCCGTAGGGTATTACACCCATTTTTGAAATGTGTCTCAATTAGAGTTCTAATAAACTACTAAAAAAAACATAAAATGTTTATTCAGTCGATAAGTGCTCTAAAAATGCATTTAAAAACGAAACACCCTGGACGCAGTGGACGCCATATTATTTCTCTGTATCATGACGTTAGTTAGCTGTGTAAACAAATGAGCTGATATTTTGTATGTTAATTGGATAATTGTTTATAATTTATGAATGAGTTATTATTCTACATATCGCTCGTGCGCTGTTCCTGTATGCTGTATGTATACTAGTATAAAAATAATAAAAGTACAAAGTGTGCTTTACACGGTGATCAGTCGATAGTTGACACTTTTTAGTTTACAAAGCCTTATGACGTAATTAACATGGCGGATTGGCGGCTACTATTTCATAGTGTTAAAAAACAGATTAAAAAAACTGAAAAGTTCGAATTCTTTTATACTGCGCACAGCAAAAGAGTGGAACTCACTACCTGCATCTCTGTTTCCGAGCGCATACAACCCTGATCTCTTCAAAGTGTGAGTGAACAGGCTTCTTCTGGGTAAGCTCACTCCATCGTCGACTGTGTCTCTGTCACCTCTGTCCTAGACTAGAGTCAAGAGCAAACCCATCTCAAATAATTAAAAAAAAGAATTGTATTTTAAAATTTATTTTGTTATTTTATGAACTAAAACTAACATTTTCCGAATGCTTTTTGCCTAAGCTATCTCAATAATATATTTTTAGTTTTTTTCTCTTATAGAGTAAAATACTCTATTGCACACGGCAATATAATCTACACAAAACAAAATCTATCTAATATTAGTGGTTTGTACTTTTATTTGTTTGAAAGTACCTATATGAAGGACTATTTAAATTACGTACACATAGTAGATTATGTCGCTGTGTGTAATTGCCAATTGCCACTCTAGTTATTAAAGAAATAATGAAATGTAATATTGATATGGTTACTATAAAATGTTGTTAGCTAACTAACAAGGTTTCACTTTAAGACAAAGTGGTTGGATAGCTGCTCCCATAGATAGGTAGGTACTGAATTAACCGACTTGGTTTACATTCGATTTCACAACTTTTTACGGCAGAAAAACTGCTTTGCGAGACTTGTGCATTTATGTACATGTTATGTTTTTGAAGGATATACTTCTGCAATATTTTGTATTCGTTTTATATAGACTAACACATGTGGCTAGTGTTGATGCGGCACTATGTGCATACCATGGGTATGTGTCACCAATTTTGCGGTATTATGATCTGGGGTAATTCGGTTGACCTTAAAAGAGTGTTGCGAGCTCAGAAAAAATTCATACGCTCAATTTGTGGAGCACACCCACTGGACAGTTGTGTTCCACTATTTAAAAAACTTAAAATACTGCCACTTCCAGGACTATACATTTTTGAAGTTTGTATCTTTGTACACCATAACAGACATGAATTTGACCTGTATAACGATGTTGTATCCAGACCCAGCCGCAAAGTGCATATGCTTAATGTTCCTAGGCGTAGACTTAAATTGTTCTCTAATAATGTATACTGTATGTCCATTACTGTTTATAACAAATTACCTGATTGCTTCAAAACCCTCAGCCTCAGAACATTTAAATGTAAATTATTTAACTTTCCTTTAAAGAAATGTTATTTATTACTCGACTGAAGATTGTATGAATGACAAATTTACCTAATTATTTGACATTATTGCCTATAAATCATATTTTATCTCCTTGACTGCATTGCATTTTGACTTATATAATTAATCTTTTTTACAACTATTGTTCAATTTATTCAAATTATTTGTAATTCTAATTCTTAATTTTAATGTAATGATCCTATATTTTTGTACGCCGGGAACGGCAGAATATTATGATCGCAATACATTATTCATATAACAACTTTGTACAATATTCTGACAAATAAATGCATTCTATTCTATTCTATTCTATAATAACATTTTACACGCAACAAAAGCTCGCTTTGTTGTTAGTCGCATCGTGTGTTAGTGCGTTTTAGTTGGAAAGACTTCGCTGTACCATCGAGGGATCCATCAGACCTCCCTAAAAACATATGACGAGGCGACGCACCGCCACAAATAAGTCAAGGACGTGCGAGCACACGGGGGACGCGGTCGCACCGCAAGTGTGTCCGGGGTTTTATATACACACATCAACACTGTCTAGGGATATTTTGGATTTACTCAATTTACACAAAATTTATTAAAAATAACATACAACATGCATATATTTTTATAAAGCCCATTTATCAGACTACACTCCAGAATAAAAGAAAACTTTTTTTTGCGTAAACAAATTTTTATTCAAATAAAGAAAAAACGTGAAATAATGGTAAAACTAACAATTAATGTTTTTCTCAAGAAAAAGTGAAAAATAAGGAAAAATTTGTCTGTTTTTAACAGTTATGTGAAAAATCAGTAGTCAGTAAAACCACCCATGACGTTAATAACGGTCCTGCAACGGTTTCTCATGCTTTGGATTAAGTTATTCAAGTCTTGCAGTATATTGTCCCAGGTCCAGCTAAGATGCAAAAAAGTTGCTCTTCCGTCGCAATGTTTGCAGGGAAATTTCTCAAAGCCCTTCTTTGGAGCATGTCATATTCTATGGGGTTTAGGTCAGGCGATTGAGCGGGCCAGCCTAAGACCGATACGTCGTGCTCCTGCAACCAGCTCGTCACCACTCTCGCTGTGTGCGGACGGGCGTTATCGTGCATGAGCGTGAATTCTTGGCCCATTTATAGTCGATGGGGGTAGATTATTGGTACTAGCACCTCGTAACGGTATTTTTCAGCCGTCATGGTGTTTCTGATCCAAACGAGGTCTGTTCTTCCACCAACACGAATTCCCGCCCAAACCATAATTGTCCCGCCGTGGTATGAATGGACTTCCTGAGGATGTTGCTGACGGCTTTCACGACCAGGAACTCGCCAAACACGTACTCTACGTGTATCGGGATGGAAACCGAACCGGGACTCATCGGTAAACAGCACTACAGACCACTGGTTATCTTCCCAGAGCAAATGTTCACGAGCCCACGCTAGTCGTCGTCCACGATTTCCTCGGCGTAGTGCTGGAGTACGAAGCGGTCTGCGAGCATAAAGGTTAGCTTCATGCAGCCTTCTCCTTACAGTTTGGTCACTCACAAGCAACTGGTGCTCTGAGTGGAGCCTCTGAACCAACTGCATGGCCGTAACATTTGGTTGTCTTCTCGCGGCAACTTGCAAAAATAGGTCTTGTCGTTGAGTGGTGATGCGCTTCCCGCCTGGGTGTCTTTCAGCCACTTCACCAGTAGCACGATAACGTGACCATAACCTTGATATCACGTTTTGTCTTGTTTCAATCTCCTCAGCAATACTCCGTTGAGTAGCCCCAGTTTGGAGCATGCCTACTGCCCTTAACATTTCCTCTCTCGTTAAATGGCGCCGCTGCATGATACACACAATAACATTAATTGGAAATTAACCGATAACTTGTTATAAAACTTAAATTTGACACAAAATATAGCCAAAAACTACTATAGGTAAATGAAACCTTCGGACTTTGCTACCATTATGCCATGTAAATCTTTTGTTTTTAATTTATTTTTTCAAATTCAAATTTAGAATCGTTCAAAAAGGTTTACAAAATAAGCTTTCTTCAAAAGAATTTAAAACTGGCCAGTATTTTTTGAGTTTAAGAACTTTATACAAAATATCCCTAGACGGTGTTGATGTGTGTATAAGGATACTTATTTTGTTTTTGGTATCAATCAAATTAGTAACATAATATTAATAAACATGAAACGTAACTTTTACAAATGGCTATCTATAACATTAGTTTTAGTATATGCGAAACCCGAAACACGTGTCTAGTATTTTTATGTAAAGAATCTATGTACAAAATTTCAAAACTATATCATGAAAAATCACAAAGTTATAAGCTTGATAACTTACCTGGTAGTCCGTACAAAAACATGCTCACCACGTGGCGCGCGCTCCTCCAGAGCGTCGCACAGCGCTCATTCATAATAATTTAGCAGTAGGTACTAACCACGGAATAGAAAAAAAACAAGTGGAATTGCCCACGCAGCCATCCGGGCGCCGTCACAATCATGCGGAGAAAATTAAAAATAATAACAACCTTAGTGGTACGGTAACAGTGTTAATTTTGTATGAACAACAAATAAAACTTTGACGAAAAGCTTATTTGTTGTTTATACAAAATTAAGACTTACTACAACCGGCGAAGTTGTTATTACTTTACGTTTTTTCCGGATTTTTGTGGCTGCGTAGCTGCGTGGGTAATTCCACTTGTTTTTTCTATTCCATGGTACTACCGTACGGCGAATGTATTGTAATTTACTGTTGATACCAATTTCCATCACACTTGCAGGCTTTGGCTTGTCGTAATGGTCAAGTGTAGGTAGATATTATTATGTACTTTATACGTAAATGCAGCCGTAAGTGATAAAATGTAGTCAATGCGATTTGTTGCACTGTCGGGTTGACGTTAAATACCCTGACGGCCCTTGTTATGCTACTCTCGGGATTGTTGGCCATGTAGTTCGAAATTCCTACTAGGACTGCGGTAGGAATTTGACTCACTCCTCTATCAACAGCTGTCGGAGGCCGAAAGTTACGGTAGTCCCAACATCTCTGTGTGGCGGAAAGCATTGTGTTCCACGATACTCTGATGCCGAAGTGTTCCTCGTATCGTTCCACCGCCAGGGATACGTTATCACCACAAACCGCTAATGTACGAACCATTTCTGTACACTGAACGTTAGTGTATGAAAAAGACATAGTTAATGATGGTTACACGATAATTTTTACATACGAAACTGAAACACAACTGTTAGGCCCACGGGGGCCGCGCATTCGCGATCGCAAAGTAACTGAACAGAAGCGTGCGTGATACGTACGCGTCATTCCGTAGCATCCGGTTTACTCACGAAGTGGTGGTTTTACCCCCGCTCCGCTGTGCGCCCGCGCCCTCTTATCTGGCGGTGTGCAGTGCCGTGATTGAAGATAGGTACTTAGTGAAGCTCGGTCGTTGACTTATTGCTCGGTGTCCGAATTTGTAACCTTTAATAAATATTTTTGGGTCAAAATATAACATGGTGTAAAAATTATTGGAATTGATTCAGTTACTTATTCTGAACAAACTTTATTCAGGTTTCGCATATACAAAAAATAAGTTTGTACATATTAGGTGTAACAATTTTCTGATTTACCTTCCTAGTGAATATATTGCACCTATCAATAAATCATCAATCTAAGCGTAAAATAATAGGTGTAACATGGCCACTTTTAACTTGTACGTAGTTATTACGAACCAACCATATTGACAGATACACGTGTGCACGCGAGTGAATGCCTTTTGTTTCCGTGTTGCTATGTATTTACACAAACTATTATCGTTATCTACAACTCTTACACAATCGAACGTGTCACATTTGAATGCCGACGTCACGGCGTTAGGGCGCGTCCGCACTGGCACGGCACAATCACACGCGCGACAAGTGTCCAACTTTTGTGACAGCTGTCGATTTCCCCCGGGCCGGCTCAACAACCCGTCCTAATAACTACACTAGTACATAATAGACAACTGTTCTATGTAACATATAATTCATAGAGGTATGAATTTGAAATTGTTATGGCCGATACAGATTTCCAGTGCTTCGAATTTAATGACAATTTAGCTGCCTTTAACTATTGTAAAGCTTTGCAAACTTCCTCCGACGAGTACACTAGAGCCTGTGTGCTAGCGAAAAATTTTGTAAAAAAACATATTTCATTTAGCTATGCCCGCCCAAGTTCCGCAGTGAAGCGATTAATATAATGCATGCATGTAACGCTTCTCACGCGCGTCAGCGCAGCGCATCCAAGACAAAGAGTAAGTCATGTTCTGTCGCAACTAATGTCCTACGTCGGCGAGTGTCGTGAAGCGTGTCGCGAGACCCGCCGTCACTCTCGCGACACTTCTTCATACGCGCGTCAGCGCAGCCCATCCAAGACAAAGAGTAAGTCATGTTCTGTCGCAACTAATGTCCTACGTCGGCGAATGTCGTGAAGCGTGTCGCGAGACCCGCCATCACTCTCGCGACACTTCTTCATACGCGCCTCAGCGCAGCCCATCCAAGACAAAGAGTAAGTCATGTTCTGTCGCAACTAATGTCCTACGTCGGCGAGTGTCGTGAAGCGTGTCGCGAGACCCGCCATCACTCTCGCGACACTTCTTCATACGCGCCTCAGCGCAGCCCATCCAAGACAAAGAGTAAGTCATGTTCTGTCGCAACTAATGTCCTACGTCGGCGAGTGTCGTGAAGCGTGTCGCGAGACCCGCCATCACTCTCGCGACACTTCTTCATACGCGCCTCAGCGCAGCCCATCCAAGACAAAGAGTAAGTCATGTTATGTCGCAACTAATGTCCTACGTCGGCGAGTGTCGTGAAGCGTGTCGCAAGACCCGCCATCACTCTCGCGACACTACTTCATACGCGCCTCAGCGCAGCCCATCCAAGACAAAGAGTAAGTCATGTTCTGTCGCAACTAATGTCCTACGTCGGCGAATGTCGTGAAGCGTGTCGCGAGACCCGCCATCACTCTCGCGACACTTTTTCATACGCGCCTCAGCGCAGCCCATCCAAGACAAAGAGTAAGTCATGTTCTGTCGCAACTAATGTCCTACGTCGGCGAATGTCGTGAAGCGTGTCGCGAGACCCGCCATCACTCTCGCGACACTTCTTCATACGCGCCTCAGCGCAGCCCATCCAAGACAAAGAGTAAGTCATGTTCTGTCGCAACTAATGTCCTACGTCGGCGAATGTCGTGAAGCGTGTCGCGAGACCCGCCATCACTCTCGCGACACTTCTTCATACGCGCCTCAGCGCAGCCCATCCAAGACAAAGAGTAAGTCATGTTCTGTCGCAACTAATGTCCTACGTCGGCGAATGTCGTGAAGCGTGTCGCGAGACCCGCCATCACTCTCGCGACACTTCTTCATACGCGCCTCAGCGCAGCCCATCCAAGACAAAGAGTAAGTCATGTTCTGTCGCAACTAATGTCCTACGTCAGCGAATGTCGTGAAGCGTGTCGCGAGACCCGCCATCACTCTCGCGACACTTCTTCATACGCGCCTCAGCGCAGCCCATCCAAGACAAAGAGTAAGTCATGTTCTGTCGCAACTAATGTCCTACGTCGGCGAATGTCGTGAAGCGTGTCGCGAGACCCGCCATCACTCTCGCGACACTTCTTCATACGCGCCTCAGCGCAGCCCATCCAAGACAAAGAGTAAGTCATGTTCTGTCGCAACTAATGTCCTACGTCGGCGAATGTCGTGAAGCGTGTCGCGAGACCCGCCATCACTCTCGCGACACTTCTTCATACGCGCCTCAGCGCAGCCCATCCAAGACAAAGAGTAAGTCATGTTCTGTCGCAACTAATGTCCTACGTCGGCGAATGTCGTGAAGCGTGTCGCGAGACCCGCCATCACTCTCGCGACACTTCTTCATACGCGCCTCAGCGCAGCCCATCCAAGACAAAGAGTAAGTCATGTTCTGTCGCAACTAATGTCCTACGTCGGCGAGTGTCGTGAAGCGTGTCGCGAGACCCGCCATCAATCTCGCGACACTCTGTCGATAACTAGCGGAAGCGGAACCGTCTCGCAGATGTATGGCGGTGTCAACGGTAACACGGGACTCGGGATAAAAACACTATATGTCTGATATGAGAACAATGCTCACTAGGCCATTGTTTAGTCAGTCATCCGATATATTGGAGTAACTAAGAATATCAGGTACTTGGAACAATACGAAGTGCTTCATGCTATTATGTAGTTCAGTAGTATGGAGTTGAAAGCTTCGTCTTCCATGTTTAGATATTATCATTGTGTACCTATTTCTTTACAGTTTGTATAATTTGACTAGACGCCGACACCAACATAATTCCGTATTTATTTACAGACATACATCATATTATTATACCGTTATCTTGTTGTTTAGGGCAGCGTCGCTTAACTGTAAATCGTATCAGAGAATTCAGAGCACCAGGCTAACATCGCTTCGCGGAAGTGTTAATTAGCATCAATTTGCTGCTTACGCTTTTTATACGATCTCTTCTTGGAACAAAGCAAAGTCTTGCTTTGTAGTATAAGGCCTGTGTTCACCAATATTCAAGCCACTGGTTAGGTATTAAAACAGTTGATTTATGTCAAATTTGCAAGGAAGTTTGACATAAACCAACTGTTTAAATACCAAACCAGCGGTTTGAATGTTGGTAAACACAGCCCTAAGTATATTATGTATATTATTAGAAATACGTCTTGTAGCAGCAGTTTAGATGGCAGAGAAAATACAATAGTAATCTAGAAGCGTATTATTTGTGCAGAATATATTGGCGCCGGTCAGAACGCATATAGATCGCAGTATCGCCTTCAAGGAACCAATATCAATAAAGTCACTAACTTTTAAACGTGAATTCTTGTTGTTGTACAGGCAAATAAATAATTATGTGAACTCATATAACCTGACAAAAGGTGAGCTAATTCTGGAGAACAAACATAATAATTAAATAATGTCAATTGACAACATAAACATCTGCCGAACAGAGATGCGCTGACTGCATGGAGACGTGACGTAATTGTGTCGGAGTGCAGCTTGTCATCAGGAGTCGCATACCAAGCAGGCTGAATACCAGGGTTAGTTGTAAGCGTCGATACAGGGATCTGTTCTAAACACTGGGTGCTCAGTCTAATGGTTACGAGAGATTCCTTGTACAGTAGGTTAGTTTAGCCGATTGTGTACTGAAGTAGACGATTTGATTAATTTACATAGTCCAATAATGTTTGCTTGGTTGCACAAACGATCGAATACGCCGGTGGTGTCAACAACACAATCGGCCGGTATGAGTAGGTACGAGTAAATCAACCGCTTAATGTATGGATCACAATTCTAAGCAGGTGTACTCGTACCTACATGACAGCCGCCGCCGTGTTCAATGAAATGGCCAAAACACAAAAAACAGTCTATTTACCCCCTTAATCATAAAATACTAAAACGCTCTAGAAACCTGTTTTTGGGTTTTGTCTTCTTCTTTCAAACTCAAATCATGACAAAACACTTCTATAAATAAAATAGGTTTATGGAGTTAATCTCGGGATAAGGTTGTATTGAAATGTTTATTAGATAAAACAAAGAAATGAACAAGTTGCTTGTTGTGTGGAACGACATTAAACAAACCGCACTGCACTGCATTACCAATCCAATCGTTGATATTTACCAATTGAATGTTTCAAGTTTCCTCTCGGAAATTATAAACAAAACTTAATACAATATACAATTTTCCTTGTGGAAACAATTGACTTCCCTGTGAACTCTTACAAACCGACGCTGGAAGTAGTTGTTGTTCCTTCTGTGTAGTTGCAAACTATCGCCACAGTTCGGATGTTAAACTAAACTGAAAGATGCTCGTGATGATGAGGTTTACCATTCGGAGTATTCATTGCCGTATCATGTATGTCATGTTGATTATAAAAGCGGTGAACGTCTATGCCACGGTAAACCATAAAACCATTTATTTCTTTAACCATAATGTCGACGTTCAAATGGATCTTTTTACATTTCTTTTTTGAATAATAACTGGTTGTCCCTCTCCAACCACATATTGATGTAGGGCAACTCGAAGCCTACTCACAAAACCAAGTAACAAATTCATTTGAACCAAACTACTTGCCTCCCTCCGTTTATATCTCTGTACACGCCGCCGTATTACTTACCTCTGCTATTTATCTTCCAACTGATACCCGATACGTAAATAAGCTTTAATGAACATTATATTCATCCCCGATATCATTTCAAAGTTAATTAATTTCGTAATATAGTCGGCTGTGGCTGCTCAAACAGACGTAAGCGGAAGCCTTTTTATGCCCAAGATTGTGCCTTATTTACACGAGACTATGTTGTGTGAAACGTTGTCACGTGCGTCTTTATTGTTCGTAATATTAATCTGTGTTTGTTAACGGCAAGGCGAATTTTATGAGCGTATTATTTGCTATGTTCTTACAGTCAATAATGCGAACAATATAGACAGATTTTGATCTCAGTATGTTTCTCATTTTGTTTAAAATATTTTATCTCTTTTATAAACATTCTTATTCCACAAACTAAATCGACATGGCCTACAAAACATTATTTCCTAATCACAAAACCAGTCATTAATTATTTTTATGGCCGAGGCCCATTGGAACAGGCCCCCAGCCCGGGACTGAATCTCTTCAATCCGTGAGCCGAGCCTGGTAAAACAATCGCCGTCTATTTTGATCAAACAACCGACGATCACCCGCCGCCACCCGCCGCCGCCACCCGGCTATATGGCGAGAAGGTTTCGTTTTTTTATTGAATTTATTATTGGTTTAAGATGGTTTCTTTGCATGAAGACAATGTTAAGAAAACAGGAGCGGATTGACATCAAAATCAGTGAAAATAAGGAAATTAAATAACGTAATGCGTAATGTGTTTATTATTATTGTGCTTTGAATGTTGTATGGATGCTGAAGGATTTTTGAAAGTGTCCAAAATATGTTGTCCGTTAGTTCATATTATTGGAAGACACAATAAGGATAAAGTGAACAGTTGGTAGTAATAAAAACAAATAAATATCCATTGGGAACAGAACGATTCAAGCAATTACTTATCTTGTTGCTACCTGTATTGACCTGGGGATAAGACTGGACTTTTGGTAGACAATAACAACATTTTTGCTCTAGGTGTAACAATATCTGAGCTAATCTATCTTGATGACTGAACCTTTTGAGGAAAGTGCTTCGCCAAATCAGGAATTTCTTAATTGGCTGTCTATTATTATTGTCACAAAATATGAAGAAGTCAACATAACACAACAAAGTAGCGTCGTTCTTCTATGTCACATCAATGTAGTGATCAGCAATCCACCTACCAAGCACGTTTTAGCAATGCAATGTACATTCATTTAAACATTTAAGTCCGGTTATTCAATCGGATAAGGCAGTTTAACAGCTTTTGTATAGAAAATAAGTCAGACTGTCATTGAAGCTCGCGAGCGAAGCGTCTTTACTTCAAGTCTGGGAAAAATTTACTTTCGTCTGTCAGTATGTCGGTACTCCTCTACAGGTCGTATTTTACAACCGATCTAGACGAAACTTGGTATACCGGTTTTACGAATTTATAGAATTTCTTTGTAGTCCAGGATTTTTGATTAGAGGGGTACTTTTCTTCAATAAGGGCATAAAGGGGGATGTACGGGTCAACACTGTACATGCAGTACGTTTACCTGGGTCATCACTATTGCGTCACCCGTTCAGTATGTTTCCATTGTTTATATTATTGCACTTACACCGCAATAGTTCAGTACGTGATTCGGCGACATACCGTGCGCGTGACTCACAATCCCATATCGTCCACCATTCATCCTAGTATAAATTAATCTTAATCTTATAATTGTGGAAACAGACAATACAGTGAATTTATTAACCTTAAACTGACTTTCATCTCTTATCTCATCCTTTATCTCTATCATAACCCAACCCCGAACAGGACTGGATATCTCCGCGTTCCCACCGACTTTTCTTATTTTTCTGGAGATCCGATTTCTATGGTTATTTCTTTATTTAAAAGGTTGTAACTTTAAGTTGGTTTCATAAAAAATTGATGAAGATCTGATGAGGATTTTTGCCGTGATGAGCAGAATAGCTCCTCAAAATGCAGTAAATTGCTCACTTTGCTACCAGTGGAATCGGCCATTTAACTACTCGGTAGGGATTGATGTCGCACCCGGGACTACCTGCTCATCACAAAACTAGAGAATTCTGAAAATGATTATCGGAATTCTCTAAAACGAGGCTTTAAAACCAATATTATTGTTAGTTTTACAATAAGGTCACTAGATGGCGCCACAGTGCACCGCTAGACGACTGTTTAATGGTTGCAAAAAGTTAGTGCTCGCGAGCTCTACTGTTCGCAGAACTACTACTATTTATTCTTTAGATAAAAGTTTTCTGACTATTGAAACGCTGAGTGGAAGCCTTCTTGTCACAGTCATGGCGTGCCAGCAGCGGCCGACTTTTGTTTTGTGCTCGTGATTTGTGTGTTTTATTTTTCTTTTTGTAAAACTCGAGTTAATTATATTTTTGTATGCACGTGTTTCTGTGACAAATAAACATATTTTTCTTTCTTTCTTTCAAATATCTGCAACAAAAAAAGTTATATTTTTGATCTTCTTTATTTTATTTTATTTTATTTATTTGGCTCACCAACAATTGAATACACTGCTACAAAAATATGAGATACATCGAGTAGACTTATGGACTAGTGTACCAATTTCTTACAGGTAAGCACAACATGCATTACTTATTGGTCGATTGATATTGAACACCTACTTACTTAGATGAGTTCTTATACTCACCGAACATGTTTTCAAATAAATTCTAAATTAATAACATAACTCTGGCATGCTTAAACTTCACGCAAATAATAAAAAGCCAACACATTAAGGGCCGGTTTTTTGATCCGTGGTTAATCCAACCAATGGTTAAACATAGTAACTAATGGTTGAATTTTAGCTAAATCTGAAAGGCTAAACATGAATGAGTTAAGTTAATAAATAGTAAATAACGGCATTTTGGCAAACACATTTAGCCAAAATTCAACCATTAGTCACTATGTTTAACCATTGGTTGAGTTAACTACGGATCAAAAAACCGGCCCTAAGTTAAACTTCTCCGATCGGTTACCGTGGTGAGAGAATGCCGCGTTATTGCGTGGCCACGAGACCCGCGGGCCCTTTTCTAATCCATTACATAAAAGTGGCGCGGCGCGCGGCGGCCCGTGAGCAGACCCGCGGTTTCTGTGGCCTGACCTTAATATTTAATCACTTAATGAGTCCACCCGCATCTAGACGCATCGTTCTATCGAATACCTATGTAATACGTCATTATTTTAAGTGCTCTTCCTGAATGTTTTTTCCGTCTAATATTATGTTCAATTACTTATGTATTAGAATACTAGCTGTTGCCCGCGACTTCGTCTGCGATCCAGGATACATAGTAGCCTATGTCCATCTCCAGGTGATGGTCTACCCATGTGCTAAATTTCGTCCAAATCCGTTCAGCCGTTTTAGCGTGAAAGCGTAACAAACAAACGCACTTTCACATTTATAATATTATTAGTTAGGATAGTAGAATGAAAAACCGGTCTATCGACACTCTAGAAGTCTAGACTCACAAAATGTACTACGGTACTACAGTTAATCATGATTCAAAAGTCACGTGGCGCCATCTATTATCATAAGAACTTTATTGTTGTTTTCCTCGGGAACAGTACTTTTTATCGGGATGAAAGGTACCCTATGACTATTTCTGTACTCCCGACTACGTATATGCAAAATTTCAGGATGATCGGTTTAGTGGTTTAGGCGTGAAAATGTAACAAACAAACAAACAAACTTATTTTTGCATTTATAATTTTAGTTAGGATTTTTGAAACTGTCACAATATATTTACCGACCGGCCGCATATTATCCTAGTTAAATACAAGATTTAAAGCCCCGCTATACAACAGATACGATAGTAAGATCATAGAGTAGGCATGCATGAGACAAACGTCAAAACCACTTGCTTACTTTAAAAAGTTTCTATTGTCAGTACGGAACCTGATCTAAAGATCGGTTACGTTGCAGCAGCTATCGACAAAAGGCCATATAATCTTAAATCACCCAAACCCGTGGTAGGACAGTCACAAATTAATAATCAAACATCTAGTTCTACGAGAAATTACGTACTTCATTTGTTAGCATGTCGCCCCAATATATTGTACAGCAGAAGTAGGCCAGCAGTCTGGTGTATGTGCTCATGTGTAGATACGTACTGCGACTTAGTGCCGCTACATACTTCAGTGAAGCGCCCAGAAAGCATTGACGTCGTCGAGTTTTGTAAGCGTTCACCGTAAGTAACACTGTTTGTAAGCATTCGCGAATAGTTCTACATATTCTACAATGTTTTAAAATTGTATGCAAGTTATTTTTTAGAAGCCCAAAAGTCTGACTACCAGTCCTACCGAGGGGTATCGTAATAACCAGTTGCTGGGTGGTGGAGGTCAGAGAGGCAGTCGCTCCATGTAAAATACTGGTGGTATTCAGCTGCATCCGGTTAGACTGGAAGCCGAATGATTGTATACAAGTTTTAAGTCAATCGATTTATTTAGTCAGCTAATTCCATTGCGTGCTTAACGGCCGGATTCTAGAACATAAATTAAAATAAACTGCTTCGATTGGTTGAAAGAATTATCAACAGCCAATCGCATCACTTGACTTGCGTTTAATTTTGACGCGTCGATGAATTTCGTTCCAGACACCGGGTGTAATTTTCCGTAGCCGCTTATTGTCCACATACATGCAATTAAGGAAAAGCAAATAAACAATTTCTTCAGTTTTTTTTTTTAATTCACACAAAACAGTCAAGTAACGTTTTCCAAAATACGCAAAGAAAAAGTAACTCATTGTATTCCGCATCACACGTGGTTTACTTCATCCTTCCGACGTACTAAGGTAAAGGCGTGGATATGTTATTAATACGTCAATAAATCAGCACCGGCGGCGATAGGGAAGCGATCGGCGCTCATTACACAATGACCCCGCGCCCGCGCCGCGCGCCGGACGACGATAGGAGCTAACAACGTGTTGCGGCACGACACCACGCGGTGCCTGAGGGTTACGTCGCACGAACATTGTAGGTCAGTAGTGGCGGCAAGTTGCCGGAGCATTTACTAGAGCTACGTATAACCGCCATGCTTGCTTGTTCCTGTTTGCTTGCATGCAAGTATAAACTTCAGCTTTGATAAGTGTTAAAAATAACCAAGTAGGTAGGTTCTAGATTTTTGATAGTTAAGTCCCAAATAATATGAAATAAAAATACCAACGATGGTATGATGATAAAAGTCAATTACAAACTCGGTTTGTTTACATAACTTTGAGCAACTTTTTACTTAAGGGAAAGCTCCAGATAGCCCGCGAAATTCAAATTTTCTTAGGTTGTATGTTGATTAAAGTATGATTCGCGACCGTAGCATATATGTATATACAAAATTATAATTATTAGAATCAGTAACACAACTTTTTAAGTCTGTATAATTCTAAATGTAAAGATTGCATGAAATTGTCATTCATTAGGGTTATATGAACTTTAGAGAGTTGTATTGATGGTTTTAATGATGTGATTCTATAAGTCTTAATATGGTCGCGTATCGTACTCAGATCTACATACAACCTGATGCTGACCTGCAAATTGCAAAAATCGTAAGAAAATTTGAACTTCGCGGGTTACCTGGAGCTTTCGCCTTAATATTACGGCAGTAGTGGTCTAGGCATCAGGTGCGGTGTCACGGACGCGCCAATAGGTTGATAATATTGTCGTAAATCACCGCAGCGTCGTCGGCTGCGGGCCATCGGGGGCTATCGATGGCTAGTGATGGCCCGGTTGCCCAATTAGCTGGCGGCACGCCACTGTACACACGTGCATAATTTAAACTGTTTGTGTTTCATTAAGTAAGAGTTTTAGACAAGCGTTGTCGTTCTCACGGATGCAAGGTTTGTAGCTTGTACTGACACCTTTAGGACTTGTGTAGGCTGAAACGAAATTGTTAAAAAAAGTATGAATTAATGTATCGTACTTAACTATTCTACATGGTGGCCAATTGGGAAGTACTTATACAACTTTAAATTAAGATTATTTTAATTAAAAACAAAAATGACCGGATATTTTTCTATAATTATATTATTCAGGCAATTTTATTAGGTAAAAAGATCTGCCTAATCTCCTCCTTATATTATAAAAATATAAAAAAAAAATTGCGGTCGCTTTTCATCGTGTTTTTCACAAAATTTTCGAATACTTTATTAGGTATCCCATTAACAGAGTCATAAAAATATTCTGCTTTTCGTATTCAAGATTAACCACGACGCGTCCCTTTAGATAACCCCATAAATAAAAGTCAGAACGTGTCGCGAAATCCTCACTGATCAAAATGGTATTCGTTACTCTTAGGGATTTGTTAGAAAAATTGGGGTCGTTTAAAAATTCGTTAAGAACTTGAGGATGAAACTATTGAAAGTAGTGTGGTCATGATCTTATAGACTGTGCGTAACGAGGTCGCCGCAATTTAACAAATTAATAGACATCAAACAACTGCAAAATTTGGCGTCGAATCAGAATGGGGCTAAAAAGTTATAAACATCCAAATTGGGCGTCGAATACGTGTATTGTAATAATAACGTAGAATAATAACAATGTGTAATGCAAAAATCTTTGGATCGCCAGCTGTTTTTTTTTTTTAATTTTATTATAGCCTACGCTGTTCCACTGCTAAGCAAAAGCATCCCCCAAATCCTTTAAAGCATCCTTTTCCAAGGCAACCTCGATCCAATCCTTGTGGTCGCGTATAGTTTTAATGTCGATAAAAATATGAGTCTGTTTTAAGTCCTACACGTGTCGTTCTCAAGGACGTATTAGTATTTATAAACACAAACGAAAGTCTCTAGAGCTAAATCCATCAGTGTGGAGACGTTACACGTGTTATTTTGAAGGACGTACTTAAACCTAAGAACAAACGAAAATCACTGGACTTAAGTACAAAGTTGTGGCTTGCACGTTTCGTTCAGAAGGACGTCTGTATTATTTTATAGGAACGTTCGATAAGTCTCCGGGGCTAAGTTCAAGTGAGTGTGTATGTACCTGACACGTGTATCTGAAGGGCGCTAGCATTCGCATAGTGCACTCCCGTGTCCCTTCGACGACTTAGTTAGCGTGACATGTCCCACGTCTGGTGCCAGTCTTAAGTCTTGTATCGACTAGGAGGAGGAAGGGCCTTGTTTACAGTTTAGCTCATTATTTTGACATCTTAAAGACATTTTATCGCTGACGAGATTATTTCAATGGCTCTTCAAATTATCCGTGTATACAAGTTTGCCGAGGATGAGTTACAGTTTAGATAAAACAACACTGTCAAAATGACTACATCTACTTCTCTAGATTCCCCATATACTTGTATCCCTTTGTAAATAATCTTTACTACTAAACCGATCTATTTAATTCAGCTTTTCAGGTAACTTTATAATTTCTGTCGAACAGAGTACAGTTCCTACGTAGTTATCAAAACTAATGTATTTGGTTCTAGTTTCATTTCCGAATGTACTTGTGGAGTAGCGTGGAATAAGTCTGCGTGTTGGAATAAGGCGGCGTGGTGGTTTTAAATGGTAACTGGCCGGCTCAAGTGGGAACCTATTAAAACTCGTTAGTCACAGTTCAAACATATAACTGATATTATTAATGGTGTTTGTTTCATGTTTTACGTTGGTATATTATTATACAAACCCATGTTATTCGGGACGTTGAAGTATGTCATTGTACTTACTTATATAATAGCAAGTGTAATTTTTTTTTAAACAAGCTTTTATTAATCTGAATATCATCTAGGACAGAGTCCTTGTCAAGACAATAATTGTATGTGGTTGTATGGTAGGAGTCATAGTAAATGTTTATGATTTAGTTGTCCATCACGATAAGACCAGGCCAAGATTCAGCGTTGTTCGGTCCAAATAAACCAATGGCGAACGTCTAATATACCTCTTACAAGAATTGCCAAAATTAAGTATAATAATTAATCTCCTCATTATTATAATTATAAATTTGTTTAAAATTAGAATTTGGGTAGGTAATTAGACTATTCAGACTTGACGTCGATGAAAATGGGCGATGGAATTTACTGACGTAAGTCGATAAATTACTTCCATCGTCCATTTTCTGCTGCTAACTTGCGAAGCCCCTTGTTTACAGTTTACGAGTGGGGCGGTGCATGTGATTCTAAAGATTAGTCTGTGATGACAGATCAACGTGTGAACCAGCCATGTTTGCTGAGTTAAAGCAATTTACCGATGTGTAGAGAAAGCGTAAACTAAAACAAAGACTCGTGAAAATTATGTTAAACTTATTTGTAATTAGTTTAAATGTTTGTGTGTAACAAGAAGACAGCTGCGACTGGTCAATACTCGTAGCAGTATAACTTAATGGAAATACAGTCAGCAGGGATTTGAAATAATAATCAAACCTGGATCGTCAGAATCCCTTTTACGGTTGCAGCCGCTTTGTAAAGTGTTCATTAATTAGAACATCAACAATTATTTTACAAACCGTTACAGTTTAGACTAGTTTATCGCACACAATCGAATGCGATCATGTATGTAATTTGTTGGCCAATACGACACGGCACGGCAAAACTTAATGACGTGGAACTAAACCACGCGGCTAACTGGCTCACTAAACTACTAAACGTGCTATATTGATGCGCCGGCAGCCACAGGTGAGCGGCAACTAAACCACGCGGCTAACTGGCTCACTAAACTACTAAACGTGCTATATTGATGCGCCGGCAGCCTCAGGTGAGCGGTAACTAAACCACGCGGCTAACTGGCTCACTAAACTACTAAACGTGCTATATTGATGCGCCGGCAGCCACAGGTGAGCGGTAACTAAACCACGCGGCTAACTGGCTCACTAAACTACTAAACGTGCTATATTGATGCGCCGGCAGCCTCAGGTGAGCGGTAACTAAACCACGCGGCTAACTGGCTCACTAAACTACTAAACGTGCTATATTGATGCGCCGGCAGCCACAGGTGAGCGGCAACTAAACCACGCGGCTAACTGGCTCACTAAACTACTAAACGTGCTATATTGATGCGCCGGCAGCCACAGGTGAGCGGCAACTAAACCACGCGGCTAACTGGCTCACTAAACTACTAAACGTGCTATATTGATGCGCCGGCAGCCACAGGTGAGCGGCAACTAAACCACGCGGCTAACTGGCTCACTAAACTACTAAACGTGCTATATTGATGCGCCGGCAGCCACAGGTGAGCGGCAACTAAACCACGCGGCTAACTGGCTCACTAAACTACTAAACGTGCTATATTGATGCGCCGGCAGCCTCAGGTGAGCGGTAACTAAACCACGCGGCTAACTGGCTCACTAAACTACTAAACGTGCTATATTGATGCGCCGGCAGCCACAGGTGAGCGGCAACTAAACCACGCGACTAACTGGCTCACTAAACTACTAAACGTGCTATATTGATGCGCCGGCAGCCACAGGTGAGCGGCAACTAAACCACGCGACTAACTGGCTCACTAAACTACTAAACGTGCTATATTGATGCGCCGGCAGCCACAGGTGAGCGGCAACTAAACCACGCGACTAACTGGCTCACTAAACTACTAAACGTGCTATATTGATGCGCCGGCAGCCACAGGTGAGCGGCAACTAAACCACGCGACTAACTGGCTCACTAAACTACTAAACGTGCTATATTGATGCGCCGGCAGCCACAGGTGAGCGGCAACTAAACCACGCGACTAACTGGCTCACTAAACTACTAAACGTGCTAAATTGATGCGCCGGCAGCCACAGGTGAGCGGCAACTAAACCACGCGGCTAACTGGCTCACTAAACTACTAAACGTGCTATATTGATGCGCCGGCAGCCACAGGTGAGCGGCAACTAAACCACGCGACTAACTGGCTCACTAAACTACTAAACGTGCTATATTGATGCGCCGGCAGCCACAGGTGAGCGGCAACTAAACCACGCGGCTAACTGGCTCACTAAACTACTAAACGTGCTATATTGATGCGCCGGCAGCCTCAGGTGAGCGGCAACTAAACCACGCGGCTAACTGGCTCACCAAACTACTAAACGTGCTATATTGATGCGCCGGCAGCCACAGGTGAGCGGCAACTAAACCACGCGGCTAACTGGCTCACTAAACTACTAAACGTGCTATATTGATGCGCCGGCAGCCTCAGGTGAGCGGCAACTAAACCACGCGGCTAACTGGCTCACTAAACTACTAAACGTGCTATATTGATGCGCCGGCAGCCACAAGTGAGCGGCAACTAAACCACGCGGCTAACTGACTCACTAAACTACTAAACGTGCTATATTGATGCGCCGGCAGCCACACGTGAGCGGCAACTAAACCACGCGGCTAACTGGCTCACTAAACTACTAAACGTGCTATATTGATGCGCCGGCAGCCACAGGTGAGCGGCAACTAAAACACGCGGCTAACTGGCTCACTAAACTACTAAACGTGCTATATTGATGCGCCGGCAGCCACAGGTGAGCGGCAACTAAACCACGCGGCTAACTGGCTCACTAAACAACTAAACGTGCTATATTGATGCGCCGGCAGCCACAGGTGAGCGGCAACTAAACCACGCGACTAACTGGCTCACTAAACTACTAAACGTGCTATATTGATGCGCCGGCAGCCACAGGTGAGCGGCAACTAAACCACGCGACTAACTGGCTCACTAAACTACTAAACGTGCTGTATTGATGCGCCGGCAGCCACAGGTGTGCGGCAACTAAACCACGCGGCTAACTGGCTCACTAAACTACTAAACGTGCTATATTGATGCGCCGGCAGCCACAGGTGAGCGGCAACTAAACCACGCGACTAACTGGCTCACTAAACTACTAAACGTGCTATATTGATGCGCCGGCAGCCACAGGTGAGCGGCAACTAAACCACGCGACTAACTGGCTCACTAAACTACTAAACGTGCTATATTGATGCGCCGGCAGCCACAAGTGAGCGGCAACTAAACCACGCGGCTAACTGGCTCACTAAACTACTAAACGTGCTATATTGATGCGCCGGCAGCCACAGGTGAGCGGCAACTAAACGGCCTGTTTACTAGCTAACCATCAGGAACTCTCGTTCCTGACGGTTAGCTAGTAAACAGGACAAGAACGTGACACCCGCAACATTCGCTCGCGTCACGGTAGTTATAATAGAGTATTACTGAGCTAGTAAACAGGACAAGAACGTGACATTAATTTGCAACATTCGCTCTCGTCACGGTAGTTATAATAGAGTATTACTGAGCTAGTAAACAGGACAAGAACGTGACACCCGCAACATTCGCTCGCGTCACGGTAGTTATAATAGAGTATTACTGAGCTAGTAAACAGAACAAGAACGTGACACCCGCAACATTCGCTCGCGTCACGGTAGTTATAATAGAGTATTACTGAGCTAGTAAACAGGACAAGAACGTGACACCCGCAACATTCGCTCGCGTCACGGTAGTTATAATAGAGTATTATTGAGCTAGTAAACAAGACAAGAACGTGACACCCGCAACATTCGCTCGCGTCACGGTAGTTATAATAGAGTATTACTGAGCTAGTAAACAGGACAAGAACGTGACACCCGCAACATTCGCTCGTGTCGCGGTAGTTATAATAGAGTATTACTGAGCTAGTAAACAGGACAAGAACGTGACACCCGCAACATTCGCTCGCGTCACGGTAGTTATAATAGAGTATTACTGAGCTAGTAAACAGGCCAAGAACGTGACACTCGCAACATTCGCTCGCGTCACGGTAGTTATAATAGAGTATTACTGAGCTAGTAAACAGGACAAGAACGTGACACCCGCAACATTCGCTCGTGTCGCGGTAGTTATAATAGAGTATTACTGAGCTAGTAAACAGGACAAGAACGTGACACCCGCAACATTCGCTCGTGTCGCGGTAGTTATAATAGAGTATTACTGAGCTAGTAAACAGGACAAGAACGTGACACCCGCAACATTCGCTCGCGTCACGGTAGTTATAATAGAGTATTACTGAGCTAGTAAACAGGCCAAGAACGTGACACTCGCAACATTCGCTCGCGTCACGGTAGTTATAATAGAGTATTACTGAGCTAGTAAACAGGCCAAGAACGTGACACTCGCAACATTCGCTCGCGTCACGGTAGTTATAATAGAATCCTCCGAGTGTATCGCGAGACAAAAGAAAACATTATAACAGTGGTTTTGTATTCAAGAGGAAATCCGAGGGAAATTAAAAGAGGTCCAAATCGTACCCGAGGGACGGGCGAGGACCCGATGTAGCGATAAATTGGCGCGCCCCGCCTCTAGTCGCGCGCTTTTTATGGCCCCACCCGAATGTCCCGTTTGTTACCTTCAGAGTGACGTCACTGACTGTTACTTGTGACTCGCGACGCGATGTTACAAGTTGTCACGTGAAGCTGATTGCAATGTCAGGGTTCCGCACTAAAAACTTAATAAAAAGAACCTGAGATCAATCTGTAGTCTATCCGTCTCGTCTGTAGGTATGCCGCCGTCAGTAGATTTTCCTATTAGGACTTTATTTAAAATTTCTTTAATATAACACCGCTCGTAGGACAAGTTTTGGATCAGTTTCGTCTTTATATAAGTATACAACAAACTATAGTATACTACAAATCGTAGTTTTATATAAAAGCACATTAATTTTTATGGGCGACTGTCTGTTGCCCGCGCGGATGTTATTTCCTATTTGAATCAGATTTTGTTTACAATTTCATGGGTTTATTTTTTTTGCGCGGAACCCTGATTCTTTTCTAAAATAAAAGTAGATAGTAACTAAGTTACTCCTTATTTATAACATCAGCTATCTGCCAGTGAAAGTCCCGTCGAAATCGGTCGTTTTGGAGATTAACCGGAACAAACAGACAGACAAAAATTTTAAAAATTGTGTTTTTGTTTTTTGTACCTTATATGCTTTTATATGCATTTACTATGCGTAGTGCGTATATAATCATAGACGCATTACTTATCCATTTCCATCTTTTCTGGCAATGCCGTCAGCGTGGGATCTAACACGCCTTGTCAAACCATCTATTACAACCACGGATATCGACTACAACGATATTATTATTATTGGAATTAGATAATTATCATATCGTTGTAAGTGCCCTCGAAAGCCATGAAAACGACACCCATGACAAAAAAATCGGTCAAGTGCATGTCGGACTACGCACAATGAAGGGTTCCGTAGTTCGAATGAATCCCAACTTAACATTGTAGTTGAAAAACATGTTCTTCCATACATTCCAACTGCAAATGTACAAAACCATGTGGTTTTAAGACCATAGACTTCCTTTAAATTTTCCTGTAATCTATGGAATTGAACTATTTTCTGTATTTTTTTCAAAATTTTAGGCTGAGTACTTTCGGAGATAAGGGGCAATAGTCAATTTTCATCTATTTTCTTAAATAACTTTAAAAATATAAAAAAAAAAATATTTGAGACCCCCACATTAAGCCCTTTTATTTGATTTATGACACGGTACAGTTTGCGTAACTTTTTTTTTTAATTTTCTTATTTGCCCCACAAAATTGACCCCATAATCAAATTTTTATTTTTATTTTACACATCCGTGTCTGGGTCACAGAAATACATACGTGTACCAAATTTCAATGTAATCGGTCCATTAGATTCGGAGCAAATTGGCTGTGACAGACGGACAGACAGACACACGAGTGATCCTATAAGGGTTCCGTTTTTCCTTTTGAGGTACCGAACCATAAAAATTGGAAAATTTTGGGCGGCGCCATCTTGAATTTTGATTTTGACCCCAATACTCGATATAGTTCAACATATCCAATGTGACGTGAAGCTACCATTTACTAAACTATGAAACTATTATTAGAATTTCCTTAAAGTAAGTCCTGTTTTTCATTTCTAAAGCACTTTTTCATTCTCCTGGCTATTATCCCAATTTATTTGGGGTCAGCCCTCCTACTACTTCTGCGTCACACGCCTTTCGTTTGTGGGTTGTCTCTTGTGTTGTGTTGCTCGCTATCAAATTATTTTTTATTGTTCGTAGCCAAGTTACTGATGGTCGTCCACAACCTCTTTCTGCGTCTTCTATATTCATGACTCTTTTAGCGATGTGGTCATCATCTCACCTCGTCACATGTCCGTACCGGTTTTCACTTAAATTTCTTGTGTATCTTAGTGACTTTAAAAGTACCACAGATTTATTCGTTTCTTATTTTATCCATTTTCGAAACTCCACCAGACCAGCGTAGCCACTTCATCTCTATGGTGTAAATTTTCTGTTCATCCGTCTTCCTTATCGGCCAGCACGGAGATCCATATATAGTAGGGCTGCTCTTACTGTTACTTCTAAAGTACGTCAGTATAAAATCACGACACAAGTGTAGCACCTCGCGTCTGATTCTAAGAGTGGCGCGCGTTTCGTGCAGCCACGTGACACACAAACACAAGTGACACTTTGTTATTAGGTTTTGTGAACTTTATCTTGTGCACTTGACTTAAAATTACTTCCTTAGTGAGCGATTGGGCTAGCGTAGAGAGCAGCAAACGAACTGTACGCGGACGCCACTATTCACTGCCACAAAACACAATGGCGAAATCTTATTTGAATTAAATTTAAACGTCTAAACATACATTTATACAAAGGAAATTCAATTAATTATCTACGTACGTTTTTTTTAAACTATAGTATATTATTATATAATTAAGACCGAGTAAAAAATTATGTTTAGTGAAAAGTTTTGTGTTTACTTCGTTCTAAAAGTTTTATAAAATTGATGATTGCATTGGTTTAGTATTACCATTTTATATTTATTTCCCCAAATAGTAGGTACAGCATAATTGTCCTGGTGTTGGTATCATTTTTAATTGCGTCGGCGCCTGCGCTTTTTTTAGAAATTAAATGTCAACGTCAAAAACGAACACCGAGCACTGGTTAAGCGGCCATCTTGTAAAACAAGCCATTGCCATTCCATCAATTTACATCCCGGGGACGGTCATCGGCATTTTTTTTTAATCCTACAGGGCGTGATATAGGGGATGAAAGTTTGTTTGGGAAAAATTCAAATTTAAGCGTTTGGTAAGAAATAAAGAGTTACATTTTTCACCGTTTTAAATTCCTCGAACTAAACATAGACAAAAGACTGGACTGGAAATCACATAGAAAGTTTCTGTAAAAAAATGTGTAGTTCTGGTTTTGCCTTACATTCCCTAGCTGCAGTCGTAAATGTAGATACCCTAATGGCAGCCTAGCACGGCTTAGCGCCGGTTTTTTGATCCGTAGTTAACTCAACCAATGTTAACCTAGTTACTTAAGTAATATTGTTACTAACACCAAATACTAACACAACTATGGACTTTAGTCTGAAATAAAGTTATATTATTATTATTATTATTAAACATAGTAACTAATGGTTGAATTTTGGCTAAATGTGAAAGGCTAAACATGAATGAATTATGCCATTCGTTACTATCTTTTAATATGAATGAGCTAACATGAATACAGCTCAGAAGCAGGGACCATTTTGGTTACCCATTGAAAGGGTTTTTGATAGGGTTTTGACAAAGTGTTGTTTTAAAACCAATTTCATATTGATTACACTTTTTTACGAAAACCCTCATCAATGGGTAACCTCTTCCAAACCCTTTCGATTTGTTTACTTGTATATTCAAAAACTCATTCTTAGTGGGTTATACTTTTTAATGGTGAGACGTTTCGAACGGGTTACCCCTTCAACGACTGTAACAGAGTTACCCATTCGGACTACAAATATTGTAATTTTATCTCTCGTGCCTTACTTTAAAGTACTAAACTGCATGCATTCGGAAGGTACGCGTCAAGTCGCAACACGCAGTCTAGGACTTAGCGACTCCACAGTCCATATACATACGATTATGGTTATTATTGCAGTGTTTTTAAAGTTAAATGTATTTTTTTTCTGGAATAGTCGGGATTGTTTCAAGTATAATCTTGTCTTTTTTACGGAATCATAAATGTCATTCGATCGTCTCACTCATCATTTAGTGCCCGAAGGGAAAGGAGCTGCGTCAAACTGTTCGATTTAAAAAATGCCACAACCGAAGCGAGATGCCGTACATAGATATTATGAATACGATGCACCTACTCAGAGCAGCAAATGCAATTTATGTGGAAATCGCATAAAGGTAAGGTCATCATTATTATTGTGATGTGATTCTCCCAATCTTCTAATCTAGCAGATACCAGTTTGGATTGATACCACTTTGGGGATATGGTCTCATTAAGAAAGATAGAAGGGGAAATGCCTCATCCCCAATAAAATAGTATGGAAATTCATAGTTAGATTGGTCATTAGGAAGTTTGGAAGGTAAAGGAATATTAAGACGTCCATGTTCTATCCAACGTTTGATCCTGGAAGCACTGAAGATTCCACCGTCGCTGTTCCTACCCGCATAGCCAGCCTCGATAACAGTAAATAATCCATCGGAATCACAACATGCCATTAATACTATCGAATGGTAGGATTTGTAATTAAAATTACTTGATCCCGAATTAGGTAATTTTTCTATTCTGATGTGTTTACCATCACAAGCCCCTAAGCAGTTTGGTAAATTCCAGAGGCGATCAAAACGAGCAGCAATGTCTTTCCAATGTTGCACATCTGGAAATTTCATATAGTCTCTATTTAATATCTCCCATATTATAACTGTAATTTCAGCTATGACGTTGCAAATTGTATTATCTCCTCTTGCAAAATACAATCCTAGGCTTACAAACGTACAACCTGACCCCAAATATCTGAAAAACAATTAATATTAAGGTTATTTTCAGGATCAGAAGCTAAAGAAAAGTGGAAAAATCTACGTAGTGTTTTTGTTCGCCACTTGAAACCGGCCAAAAGTGGAGCAGGTACTGCACAAAAAAAACCATACTACTTAGCAGACTACATGCAATTTACTGTACCCTTCATAAAAACAGCAGGAAAACCATCAGGAAATTTGAAAGAGACTATAGAACCACAGACACCTGATCTTGAACTATGCGAACAAACACAGTTCACAGAAAATGTACCTACAAGCACTCAACCAATCTCGCAACAGCAATCATCTCTTCCTTCTACTAGTACAAGCACTCAACCAATCTCGCAACAGCAATTACCACCACCACCACCATTAACAAATAATAAAAAAAAAACGGAAGAAGCTGGAAGAAACTCAAGCCGAACAAGACATTTCAGCTTATTTTAAATTTAAACAATCTAAAATTCTAGAAAACTGTGACAGTACTGAAAATTCAAACAAAATGTTCTTACTGAGTTTACTATCGGACGTGAACAAAATGACTGATAGTCAAAGAAGACTGTGTGTGTGTGTGTGTGTGTGTGCTTGCATTGATAGACGATATAATGGACCAAAGTAGTGAAAATATTAATAGTCCCATCACACTTTAATCTACTCCTTCACCGATGAGTGCTGCCGAGGTAATAAGTACGCCAATTACCATAAACGAAAGTCTGAATGTAGTACAATCAAATAATGCCACTCTTTATTATGCATCAATACCTATGTTATTATCACAGGAAGATGAAGAATAAGTAATAATTATGAAGTACCTACTTACATATTAAAATTTAATAAACATTTAATTACCTACATATGTCACAATGAAGTATTATTTACCTTAGGGTTATCAGAATCCTTTCTTCCGCACTGACACATTCTCTAAATTTAGTATTTCGTTGATGTGCTGGTTTTAATAATGTAACAAGATGCAAGTAGGTCTCTTTAGACATTCGGTAGAAAGATAAAAATTTCTTATCATCATGTTGTAGTTCTTGTGCGGCTATAAAAACTCTACAATGTATGTTTCTTTCAATATATGGATGAATCCAGTATTTTCTACTCTTGCGTTGACGTCTTCTGTTTCTATAAAACAGAAAAACTGCAAGAGCTTCTTCGTCACTGGAGTCGCTCGACATAACGTCCGTCTACAAAAAACGAGTTTGCACAAATGATGAATTTAGTAATTTTTCAGTAGCATAATATGCGAGCATCGCGTAGCGAACATGTATCTAACTAGTATTATAGGTACTCGAGTATCGTACCCTACAAGTATCGTAATGGGAGAAGGGCCTAACACTCATGAATATCATCTTCCTTGCTATTGTCTGAGTTATCAGTATTTGTAGCCTTATCTTCCATTTCTTTAGAGTCATTTTCAAAAGACAAATCGGGAGTAGACGCATTATCGTCTAATGTCGGTTGCAATGTCGATATTGACACGCATGAAGGATCGGTTGTCCTTAATTCCTGAAAATATATTGATTCACTTTCGTCTGAGCTTCTGTCGCTGTCTGAAATATATATGTGCTCTAAAAACATAAGAATTCTTATTATAAAACTAGTAATAAACAATTTAGTGGCATATTGTCTGTAATCCACGTCGGTATAGATATAACGTATATAGTCTTAATAAGAGTTATAAAAACAAAAAAATTGTTTGGTATTTTTGTCTGTCTGTCTCTATATTTATTAAAAATAGCTATGCCCGCGACGATTTATCGTCGGTATTAGACATTTTCCTGCAGTAAAAGTTACCATAAATGTTCACTAGGATATTCAGCTATCACCATACCAAATTTAATCAAAATCCGTCGCGTACTTTTTGCGTGATGCGTGCACAAACGTACATAAAGACAGACAAAATGTTCAAAAATTGGTGATTTGGTATCTATATTGATTACTTATTACAACCCCACTAGAAGTTTAAATTACGTTCAATGTACAGACACAGGTTATTTACAGTTTTATTATATGTGATACTTAATTAAAATACACTTACTTACCTTTGTTCATCTTCAATATTCAGACGTTATTAAAACTTAAAAAAGAAAGCACCGTCCTATCAAACCGAGTAAGAAACACTAATGAACAATTCTATATGATTCCAAACTTTCAAGGTCAAAATCTATTCCTCCACTCCAACGTAATTTAAAATGATTTGATTTAAAACCCTTTGATTACCCCGACAAACCCTTTCAAAGGGTTATCTGCTTCAATTGGAAATCATACAAGAGCCGGTAACATCTTTTACTAGTTAACTTATTGATAGGGTTACCCTAACGTTAGTGTTATGAAAGGGCTAACACTACCAAGAGGTAACATTTTCCGTTACTGTAGGCGAACAATCTGTAACACTTTCGAAAGAATTAACTTATATTCGGGGTTGTACGGTCCCTGACTCAGAAGACGACGCTGAGTTAAGTAAGGTATTTTTCATTTTTCATTTCAAGACGTAGTAATTTAATTTCAAATAAAACAATGTATAGGAAGCTGCTATTGTTCTTTTTTTAAAGTTATTCTATATTATGCTTTGAAAACATTTGAGCATTAAATTGCGTGAACGTTATCAAGTAAGGTCAGACTAACAGGAATCACGAAATGCACACGTTTGAAATATGTGCGCGTTCATGATGAGAGCATCCGTCATTTTGGCAAACTTCAGGTCCTGCTCACCTGCACATGCCTGTGCTTGGCGAGCGCTCCAGCAGGCGCAGACGCAGGCCGCAGCGAGCAGCGGTTAATTAGCAACGCGCCGACGGGTTAATTCATTCGCTAAACACTCCGACAGATTTGAAATATTCGCGCTTAACCACCCCCTGCCTCCCTCCCCTCACTTTCGTTGTCGCTATTCTATTGCGAGTGTAGTTCGCTCCGAACTTGGCCGCTTTTAAGCCGGGTCTCGTTTGGCTTTACGAAATTTACTAGTTGGAGCTATATTAGACCGGTATACAAGGATAAGTGCCTCCGCTAAACTGCTGAAGTTGTTCACAGGATTTCAAAGGTTTGCAATTTGGTATGCGGTTTCATTAAACAGCTAAATACGATTCCCGGCATACTCATCCGGGAGTATGTAGCATACCTACTGGGTTGTTGTTCAAGAAAGTGATCCACATTCTTGTGAGCATTGATATTTCGAAATGCGATCGTTATTTACTGAAAAGTAAAGCCAAATAATACGATGAGCACGACGAATGTGCAGTGGAAATATAAACAAATGAACGTTTCCTTCGTTGTTGCGATGTGAGATGTATCACCGGCAGGTGACGGACCGTGCCGTGCCGGTGCTCCGGAGTTCCGGCGCCGTCACGACGCGAGCAATAAAACATTACCCATAACGAACTTTAACGAACTGTCGATTGTTTTGAGACGGCGGGCTTCCATTAAACCGACTCGCCAGAACTTCCCTGTGCCCAGTTTTAATTGAAAACGTCGTAAAATCTATCGCAGACAGACGGCAAAGTTGTGCCGGCCGGACTCCATATAGTTCTAATTACAAAATTCAAATCGCGCTTTAACCAACCGAGTTGATTCCGGCGAATGTCGGCGTGTAATTTGGGGATTCCTCGGCAGCCGCCGCGCCGCGCCGCAGCACGGCGCCGCCGCCGTCACCGGCGCTTGGCGCGCGGCCAGCTGCGTGCGAGTGCATTACACACCGCGCACCTCGCCCGCAAGCCTAACCCGCCAAGATAATACCAATTCGCAGTTCTTTAGTTACATGACGTCGTTCTCGGATATTGTTATTAGCCTAGCTTAGCTGCTACTTGTAAGTAGAAACGATTATTATTCAAATGTAACTAAAACTTGTAAGGAGGTTCCATCCGGTTCCGTCACAGTTTTCTCATTTCCTTCGATATTAAGTAGGTAATGCAACTTCGCTGTAGAGTCCAATATAGAAAAGAATTTATATAAATCTTATTTTTCTAGCAGTTAAAATAAAGTGCTTTCCTCTCATTCCTATCTCTGTGCGTTCGTATCTCCGAATTAGTGCTTTAAAGAGAATCCTCTGTGAGATAAAGCGTTTAAAACTTCTCTTAGGAACGCAGTAAATCTCACATGTTGCGCTGTTAATAATATATACAGAGTGCACATAGCGGCATCTTCGTCGCCACTTCCAAGTTCCCGCAGCGTGTTCTCTGTGCGGTGCGGAACGACTCCGTGCGATACGAATATAGCGACCCATTACTTTACTAATTACTGACTCATTTTTAAATCCTCCGTTATTTTTACTTTAAAATTATTACTACAGGAGAGCAATGGTGTCCCAGTGATAACGGCCCTGACGAACGAGTTGTAGGTCGTGGGTTCGAACCCAGCCAGGCGCTTTAATAATAATAATAAACTCTCACAACGGTTAAGAAAAACATCGTGAGGAAACCGGCATGTCGTAGAACTAAAAGATTGAAGACATGTGGACATGTAGCAGGCTCGCCTGGTAGAGGAGGCCAGTGCCCCAGCGGTGGGAACAGCATCGCTGGTTATGCGACTGTAGCAGTACTGCGCCTCTCTGCAGCTGTGAGCTCAAATATTTCCACCACATCTGTTTGCGAAACAGCGCATGGATTCTTTTCTACTTGAAATGCTTTCAAACGAAGTAAAAGTCTCTGTGTGGTAAGTTCACGTGTGGCCACACACATTACCATCACATCCTATACTATTGTAGTGTGAGCGGAACTGGCTCATTAGGAGCATTCCACCGCTGCATCGCTACCGTGCGACCTGCAGCGACCTGCAGCGATGTAAAGCGACACAATTAACGCTTGAATAGATCATTACATAAGAACGTCATTTCAATTCACCTACTTACCTTCACTGCCACCACAGGAAGCTGCTTTTCCTTAGAAACTTCATTAAATAAGAGGCAGTTAATAGATAAAGTTCACAGTTGATTGCATTCATTAAGTCGATATCATGTGGTGCAGCAACCCCCACGGTTACGGGATGATAATTATATTGAATGAGGATACTCACTGGTAGCATTGTACGAGTAGGGAGGTATGTTTTTAATGTAACCAGATTTAACTGGTTATCTGCCATCAGCTTTTCAACAAAAACTAGATGGAAATCCAGATATTTTTCTGTATTAATAAATTATTGAGTGTGATTTCGTATGACAGCAGGGGCATTATTTTTTAATCAAAGTAGTGCTGCGTGACTCTGTGTTTGAAAAATGATATGACGCAGCCGCGTAGTGTAACGTTGATCCTCGCAGATTAAACGAACGGCGCAGATGTAAATTCAATAAATATCGTATGTTTTTGATAAAAATACGTACAAATATGTTAGATAGGAATGCCAGATATTATGAAATAACAGATTTATTTTAGAACAGTTTGTTTTTTCAAACATAGCTTTATCTGATCGTTACTGCGTGTAACCTAAATGCTTCATTTTAACTAAAGGCATTTTTAATAAAATATTCATTGAACTTTTATTTATTTTATGATGTTTGTTGATTTCGCCGCTGAAATATTGAAGGCTCGAATTCGTATATTTTACCAAACCTATTTACTATTTTTTTTTACCTTGTTTGTTTATAGTATTTGTAACATTTTTTCTTTACTGCCTTTCACTTATTGACTAATTGATGAAATTGCATCCATAACTCCATCTGAATACTATCCGCCGTAGTCACGTAGGAAAAAGCTCGAAGTTCTCTGTAATAACAAGCAAAGTAATTATTGTAGATAAAAAACACAGCCGGTGTTTCTTTTACTTATAAAACATACCTGTACGTACTTACCTATTTTATATTTTTTTTTTGGATATAAATTAAAAAAAAAATGTTTATTTCGCTTTCAATGGGCTTACAAATGCATCTATTTGGAGATCACCTTTTAAGCAAGGAATTGCTTGCTTTGAAATGTTGAATCATTTATATTGCAATCGAAATGTAGACAATGTAAACATGCAAGACTAAAAATAAAAGGGTAACTGGATATGGCCGTGAAAACTAATAGGCATAATTACAATAAAATTATAATATAACAATTGAATAACAATTGAATTTTAATGGAACAGAAATCACGTCCAGCAAGTACCGCACGAGCAATCTAATGCGCACAATAAAGTAAATCTCGTAGCCTGCACACCAGTGCTGCACTGCTGCCTCAGCTCGCACAAACACTCGGAACAGGCGCAGCTCCGCACAACTCACGCTTATTATTTTCAGAAAGGAAAATTTAAATGTACGAGTCAAAGGTTCAGCTAACTTTCATAATATTTCGTGTGTAAGTAATATACCTACCTAAGTACTTAACAGACGTTACTTACGTACCTATATAATGTAATAATGTTATTAGATATTTATTTGTAAGAGGGAGATGGAATTATTATTTAAATATAAACTCTGTTCATCGCATAATAAACATAAAATTGAAATGTCACCGTTTGTTAAAATAGGATAAATTGATAAGTTCGAGCAGTTCTCTTATGTCAGCCCTACCTACGTTGCTGACGGACCAACATCTCGTATGACTCTAGTAATATACTATATCTGCTAGCTGATGCCCGCGACTTCGTCTGCGATCCCGGATGAAGAGTAGCATATGTCCTTCTCCATGTCATGGTCTACCTATGTGCAAAATTTCATCCAAATCCGTTTAGCCGTTTTAGCGTGAAAGCGTAATCAACAAACAAACAAACACACTTTTGCATTTATACTATAGTTACGAGGTTGAAAAACTGGTCTATCGTCACTCTAGACTCACAAAATGTATTAGTTACTTTAATTAAAAAAAGCAAACTCGTAACACACTACTAAAGTTTCTATAATAATATCATTCAATCACGATTCGAAACATTCGTATTAATTAATTTTCAATTGTCAGCCTAAACACAAAATTTGGAGATCCTAACTTCAAAACTGACGGACTTTCACACAAAACTACATCCCCTTTTTTAGAATTTCCAAAAATCCTTCCTTAGTGGATGCTTACACTGTATAAGGTACCTATGTACAAAATTTCAAGTCTCTAGGTCCAGCGGTTTGGGCTGTGCGCGTATTATCACCCAATCAGTCAGTCAGTCATTCATTCAGTCAGTTTACCATTTTATATATATTATATATAAAGATAGAAGAAGATTACAATGCAACCACCTCGTTGGTGACGCAACCACGTACAGTCACGAACCGGGATTGTTGAGATACTAGCTTATCATCTTAACTTGGTAGTGTTACACGAATGCCGCACGTTTTTCGTTATTGAAATGTCACATGTCAAATTTAACGGACGACATTCGTGTAAGTAAGTTAAGATGATAACCAAGTGGCTCAACAATTCCGGTTCGTGACTGTACATAGGTAGTAATACTCGTAGACTCATCTGATTATTGTTATATAGGTATTCTGCAAAACATGTCTATCCATTGGTGTATATTAATAACAAGTCCAACTTTCAACAATTGATTTGCCAACGTAACATAGAATGCGCGCCGCAATAGATTCAATCCTCTACATGGAGTCCACCGCTTACCGAGTGAATAAGCAATCAACACGCGCGCTCGCACTTATTCAATACACTTTTTTATATAAGCCGGTGTTGGTAACAAAACTCGCTGTTTGCGCCCATCACTAAATTGGTTCGAAGCGGTAAGAGCAAAGAGGAGCGGAGTGAGCCGAGGGAGCGGAGAGCGCTCTTCTCTAATACCAGTTTGTTAGTATTGCAATAGTGCAAGTATGCGCCACTCGGACACAGCGAGGGCTTCCACTCGCCACTCGAGGGCTGCCCCGCCGCCGCGCTGTCGAGCAGCTTATTAGCTTCTCACATGTACATACTCGTACTTTACCCAAACACACAAAGCCATTAGCATGCTAACTGTAGCAGTACCTAAGTTTATTGTTGTAAATAAACAAAGGATTTTGTTAATACACGATGTTAGGGGAAACTTGATTGTTGAAGGTGTATTTAATTTAATTTCCATAACACAAATCAGTAGAACGACGCCGACGGCACGCTAGAGCGGCTATACGGCGACGGTATCGACGGGGCAGCCCTACCACTGCAGTACTCCAGGAGTTCTCCGCGCTAATTAAAACCGAGTCTGATATTTATTTTCAAACGCTCTCCGCCGCCCGCGCCCCGCACCTCGCCCCCGCACCGCAGCGCACCGCGGCGCGCAGGATCAGGGCATCAGGCGCCACTATTAGTATACTTTCCACTTTTCTCTTATATTGTTCAATTAGAACGAACAAAAGGCATATTTACTTCTCAGTGGAAGAGCGGGATTTCTTCATTAGTTCGATAAGTCCGCAGCTTGTAAGCGGTGCGGTTGCAACACTTCATTACGACTAGCTTTTAGTTTATTTCGTTACATTTCCGCTGCTGGAGCAGTTTGTATTAGTTTAATAAGAGAAAAGTTTTCGATGTAGTAGTGATAGCGACGTCTTTGAAAATGCATCTTTTATCTGAAAGTTTTCCTAAATCTTTGAAGTAGTCAACGATAACGTCGCCTCTTTAAAGTGCTATGTTACGAAGGCACCTCTCTCTCTCTCTCGAACTGCATATAGTCAGCGAATAGTGCACTCCACAAGATTAGCGCTTGCCTCCCTATACGCGAGTGACTGGGTGAGTGCAAGAAGTGTCACTAATTTAGCCTCAGAGGGTAGGGCGGTCCTCAGGATGCACTCGTGTGCTGACGAGTCGCGGCCACCTCGCGCGGTGCTCTGCACACGAGACTAGCACGACCGCAGTAGTGCAACTTATGAATTGCGAATCAAATCCAATTGGATGCGTTTGTCATAAAAATATGTAAGTGTTCAAAGTTATAGTGAACAGGCTTTTTCCTGGGTAAGCTCACTCAATCATAGGCTTTGTCTCTCTCACCTCTGACCTAGAATACAGTCAAGAGCAAACCCATATCAAATAATAAAAAATGCCTTTGGGGGAGAAGGAGATTGTCAGTTGCGCTGTTTGGCACCGGTTGTGGTCTCTGAGTCAGCTAGCCGGGTAACTCATTTTGGAGGGTAGCGGGATTCGAAGCACGGTGCCAGCCGTTGGCCGACCGCAGTCAGTAGGGGGCCCAAGTAGCACGCCAGCCACGTGCCAAAGGCTGCCCCGCCAACTCGCGAAAAATCCCGGTATGCTCCACCGTGCCAGCCGGCGACTGGATGGGAGGACCCAGTGGCCATATCCGGGGGGGTTCGGGCGTCCCCGCAGTCTCCAGATGAGTTCCCCGTAGGTTTGGTTGGCTCTAGTGTTCCACTTGGATCACTGAGCGGCGCCTCGACAAGTCGACTTTTCCCCAACAACTCCACTCAATATGACATACAAAGCGAAGAAAAATAAGGTAAAACAACGGCTGCACTTCCTCCCACTAAAAGTGCATCTCACTAATATCAGGGGGTTGCACTCCAATCTCGATTCGGTCCATCACCACCTTGAGACCGAGAAGCCGCACCTGTTTTTCCTAACGGAGACGAAGATAACAACCCCGTCGGACGTGGCGTACCTCAACTACCCGGGGTACTCTTTTGAACACAAGTTCAAGAAGCAAGCTGGGGTCTGTGTGTACGTCCGCGATGACATTTGTTGTCGTCGTCTCCGTTGCTTTGAGAAATCGGGTTTCTCTGCCATATGGCTACTTGTGGATACTGGCGTGGAGAAATCTCTCTACATCGGCATCTACCGATCGCATAGCGGTGACCAGGAGACAACAGCGCTCTTTAATTTCCTCGTGGAGTCGACTGACGTAGCCCAGCAACGGTACCCAACGGCGAAGCTCATTTTTCTGGGGGACTTCAACGCCCATCATAAAGAATGGTTGTTCCCATACCAGAAAACTGACCATGCTGGGTTGGAGGCGCGCAATTTTGCTTTAACGCTAGATCTAACCCAGATGGTGAATGTGGCAACGCGGGTACCGGATGTTGACGGCCATACACCCAATTGCTTGGACCTTCTGCTGGCATCTGATCCGGACAGTCATTCAGTATCGGTCTCAGCCCCGCTGGGAACGTCTGACCACTGTCTGGTGAAATCCATATCAGCCTGCTCTCCTCCAGATGAGAGCCCTAGAGGCACGAGGCGAGTATGGCGATATGGGTCAGCAGACTGGGATGAGATGCGGCACTTTTTTGCGTCTTATCCATGGCGGCAAGTGTGCTTTTCCTCGGGTGACCCCTCGCGCTGTGCTGACGCGGTTGCGGACGTGATTCGGCAGGGGATGGAATATTTTATTCCGTTCTCCGACATCCCGCTCGGTCACAAATCCCGGCCTTGGTATAATGCAGAATGTGCCCACGCTGAGGCCCGAAAAGAGATTGCCTACCAAGCCTGGGTCAAGGCCCGCGACCGCAAAGTTAGAGCGCGCAGGGTTCGCGCGAAGAAGAGAGCCTTTAATTCTGCCGCCAAGTTCTGCAAGCGGGTTTTGCGTAGGGCACGTTTTGACCATGTCGGACATATCGGGGCCAGGCTGGCTTCGCACCCTCCGGGTAGTAAACAGTTCTGGTCCCTGTCTAAAGCGGTTGAAACGAATTTCAGTCGTCCCACTTTACCTCCTATGATGAAACCTGATGGGTCGCTGGCTCACTCTGCAACTGAGAAGGCAAATTTATTTGCATCTCTCTTCGCAAGCAATTCACGTCTGGACGCTGGCTCAAAGCAACCACCTACTGTACCTCATTGTGACTCCTCGATGCCGGAGGTCGCAGTACACATTAAAGAGGTCCGAAGAGTATTGTGCAGTCTAGACGTGAACAAGGCCAGCGGGCCTGACGGTATTCCAGCGAGAGTGTTGAGGCAGTGTGCGCCTGAACTGTCTCCTGTATTGACACGTTTGTTCCGCCTCTCTCTTGAAAAAAGAACGGTGCCGAAATCCTGGAAGCTTGCAAATGTACAACCAGTGCCCAAAAAAGGCGACCGTGCAGACCCTGCCCATTACCGTCCGATCGCCATTACTTCCATTCTGTGCAAAGTTTTGGAAAGGGTACTGAACAATAAGTTGCTGAACTACCTTGAAGACAATGATCTCCTCAGTGACCGTCAATATGGCTTTCGCCGGGGACGGTCAACTGGCGATCTTCTTGTGTATGTCACGCACTGCTGTGGCGAAGCCATCGAGAAACACGGCGAAGCACTGGCTGTATCGCTTGACATCTCGAAGGCCTTTGACAGGGTCTGGCACGCTGCTCTGCTCAGCAAGCTTCCTGCTTATGGCATCCCAGCTGATTTTTGTAGCTGGATATCAGATTTCCTTAGTGAACGGTCGATTAAAGTAGTTGTTGATGGCTGCTCTTCTGACCTTATGGCTATTGATGCCGGAGTTCCTCAGGGGTCTGTTCTCTCTGCAACTCTTTTCCTGCTGCATATCAATGACCTGCTTCGGCCTGGTATTGTTGGGTACGCAGATGACAGTACAGTTTCAGAGAGATACTTGTCCAGAGCAAAAACCAGCGGGGCCGAAGTTCGTTCCTTGAGAGAGGCCATGGTAGAGCGGACAGATTTGACCTTAAGCTTTGTCTCCCAGTGGGGTGATGATAATCTGGTCTCTTTTAACGCCACCAAAACGCAGGCGTGTCTTTTTACCGCTAAAAAGAGTCGTTTCGCCCAAACTCCTACTTTTCGGGGTACATCTGTTCCTGTAACTGATCGACTTGAGCTCCTAGGCATGGAGTTGACATCTGGTCTCAACTTCGGCGCCACCATCGAGTACAAGGCCCAAACTGCGGCCAAGAAACTGGGCATCCTGAATAGGGTGAAGCGATACTTTACGCCTGGACAGCTTTTAACCCTTTACAAAGCGCAAGTCCGATCCTGCATGGAGTATTGCAGTCACCTTTGGGATGGATCAGCTAAGTACCAACTAGCCGCGCTTGACTCGGTGGAACGCAGAGCTAAGAGGCTGATTGGCGACGTAAAACTGGTGGATGCCAAGCTTCATAGCTTGGCTCATCGCCGCAAGGTTGCCTGCTTGTCGGTCTTCTACAGATTGTACTTCGGAGAGTGTGCCCGAGAACTCCACGACCTCATTCCACCGGCCCCCTTCTAACACCGGACATCTAGACGCACTGCCAGTTACCATCCCTACCTGGTTGCTATTCCACCAATTCGCACTAAGCGCTTCCAAATGTCTTTTATAATGCGCACAGCAAAAGAGTGGAACTCACTACCTGCGTCTGTGTTTCCGAACGTATACAACCCTAATCTCTTCAAAGTGAGAGTGAACAGGCTTCTTCTGGGTAAGCTCATTCCATCGTCGACTTTGTCTCTGTCACCTCTGACCTAGACTAGAGTCAAGAGCAAACCCATCACAAATAAAAAAAAAAAAATAAAAAAACGTGTAAGATAAACGAACAATAAAATTTTGGATCTTCAAAATCGTCAAAACTTAACATTCTTTTAAAAAGACACTTCCTAAATGTATCCCCCTGATATCTAGCCGCGACGTGATAAAGTGACAGCGACTGAATGACGTCACTTGGATACAGGTGTTGAAGAATACCTACACAATCTGCCACCTGCCCCCAGACCTGCTGATCAGATAATGACTGTGACACATACATATCGTGGAAATTCCTAAGTCGGTGGTGGTCAGGTCTTACTGTACCTAACTATACGAGTATACGAGGTTCTCCGAAAGAAATAACAACCCTGAATTTTAGTTTGTCAGTGTTGTCACTGTTGTTAGTAACCGCGGCTGCGTGTCACCGATCAGTCGTGACTACGTTTTGTAATAAATTAGGCACACGGTTACATAAACCCTTTAAAGACCGTTAAATAAAGTTTTTACAGCGCAATAAAATTAATGACAAGATAGTTGCAATATTCGACAGATGTCAATTTAATAGACGCTTCGAGAGAAACTCGTTAATATTATGTCAGGGGAATTTTGAAGGGGCGCTAAGATATTACCTGAGCGAACAAAGCCGCCAAGTATTTTGACTAATCTTATTGGTAGGCCTTCGTGAAATATCTCGGGAGGAGAGCTATGATAACGGTGAGTCATGAGTTTGGAACAAAACTTTGTTAGTCTGTGGATACATCCACAGGATAGGTATAAATAAGTGAAAACGTTTTGAACTAATAAAGCACTTATGTTTTGTTACAAATGATCAATTGTGTTTACTGACTGCTACGTCCGCAAGTATGAGTTACCGGCCATAACAATCGAACTGAAGATGAGCTTAAACCACACACTTAGAAGAATTGGAAGCCACTTCAATAACCACAATCTGCGATCTCAGGTGTGAAAAGAACTTTCGCAGTAAAAACACCAATAGGCAAAGTTTTAATTCCACTAGCCAGCTGTTTGTCCAAAACAGATCTAGGTAACAACACACATGGATAGGACAACCGATAGAAAAAAACCGGCATATTTCATGACCTTTCCTACCGACCCACTGTTTAAAAGATTTGAATATTTTTTTATCCAGATTCTTTCAAGTGTTCCAAAATAGATATGTAGTAAAATCACTGAGCAAGCTAAGTATTAGGTTGGGGAAAGTCTTTTCGCATTATAGTATATTAAACTGCTTCAGTTAGTAGTTAGTAATAGTTAGCGGCACGCGGACCTCACTACTGGGCACTCTGGCAACACTGGCAAGTACTGGCAACACTGGCAGGCCGCCAGCTATTCCTGGCGTATATTTAACTAATGTCCGTCCGCCTAACCAAGTGACACGGCCTACAGTCTACACGCTGTTCCTAAGAAGTATGATTTCCTGGTAGCCCGGTTTCCTGTACGGCTGTATGGGGTGAAGAAATTATTGGACTCATAATCATAAATTATTCTACCGACGGCAAGCTTGTTTCTGTTTGTTGTCAACAGAAAGGAGAGGTTTTAACATTTTAAGCTAGTTACTGGGACACATTTAGTTTTTTTAAGTTAATCTTCCTTGATCAGAAAAATAGTCCTAGTAAAATTGTACGGGACCTAAGTTCTTTAAGAAATCGGATTATACAGATTTTGCGTATATTATTCGTAACAGAAGTTCTAAATTACTGACCGATTTAATGAAATAATTAATAGAACACAATGTTGACTAATAAAATGGCAAACCAAAACAAACGCTAAGTAGGCAGAGAGTGAGGTCGCGCCGGCGCTCGAGCGCGCGCTGCGACTAGTGGCGCCGCGCGGCGGCACGCGCCCTAATTAAATTATATTTATTTGCGAGCACTGTCGCTTGATGAAAACGCCCGCAATTTGGAGCGGCCAGGTCAAATGAAGCACCTCTGTGCATACTTTAAAACGTAATGAAACGAAATACAACTAATTAGACAGTGAGAGTCGCCCTCGTCATGACCGTGTGGTACCGCGCGCGCCCTAAGAAGGGCGGTCTTAGAGATTTCGCACCGCTAACAGCTATTAAAATGCATACTAATTCGTGTAGTTATACTATTTCAAAAGTCACAACGCGCGCGGTGTCGTCGTGCGATAAATTGACTCTTGAACTTAACATTTCACATCAATTTTAATTAGGCTTAATGTATTGCTTCTGGATGTGATCATTTTATTTAATATGTAATGTTCAACACAATGTTAATTGTTAATGAATAAATAAATAAATGAATGATAAATTGATCACTGTAAGTTTAATTATTCACATAAGTTATACTTGAAGCTCGAATGCGGATTTACTTGTGGTAGCCTATTGTAAACAAGTCGCTGTATTAAACCTACTCCCAGGTATGTACTACATAAAATATGGTAATTAAAACCACCTCCTCGCAGTACATAAGCGCGGTCTCTGTCGTGTAACCACTGGATTATTTCCAACGTCTGCGTTTACACTCTGAAATACTTTCACTTAAAATAACATGGAAATTTTATATCTGAAATGAACACTAAGTATTTTAGTTTTAGCAAAGTTTACGGTTCGCTCTTCAAATAACACTAATGAGCTCAATAGAGGTAATTATACTCGTATACCCAAATCTCTTTTTGAGTACAAATCGTTCTAAAAAGAAACATTGCCACCGAATGGGCGAGACAACATTTAAAAAAACAATTTTCTACATTTTCTTGTGCTAGCGTAGGGTCGCAAGTTCTTTTTAAACTACTTGCCTGCTGATTGGATTTCGTAGTAAATGTGAATGTGGCGCGGCGGGACGATGCAGTGCGGTGCGGTGCGGTGCGGTGCGGAGTGGTGCGGAGTGGTGCGGACTCGTGCGGCGAGGCTGCGGCGGCCACTCAATGAGCGCTGATTGCAGCAAGTCGGCGCGACCTCTCACAACTCGATTATCGCCACGTGTGGGAGATTAGCTTCAAGTTATCTTGTAAAGCACTAACGCTCGCTGCGACTGCGAATCTTTCGACACTGAATGATTTAGGCGGATTAACAATAATTGTTTTAGTCGTGCGAGTAGCAAACCCTCTATGTTATGCATAACTCCGGGCTGCAATGATCGAGACTGAAGATTCTCTACAAACACTTGTAAACTCGCGGAGGCGCTCAGACGAGCGCGACCCTCAGGTGTGGCCACCAAGTACGCGATGTTCGTGTGCTAGCCACCGCCAGCGTGCACACAAACAGACAAACAAACACCGCTGTTTGCTAAACGCACCGCGACTATACTGATTAAATACTATGTGCCTACACGCGTTTTAATGTTTACTGTAATTGTTATTAACTAAGCATCATTACTACGGCACGACACAGCACGTTGCCAACAACAACAACATACAACCCGAATCTCTTCAAAATGAGAGTGAACTGGCTTCTTCTGGGTAAGCTCACTCCATCGTCGACTTTGTCTCTGTCACCTATGACCTAGCATCTCAAATGAAAAAAATAAATTTTAAATTAAACAATAAATTTATTTACCGTCTTGAAAAAAATTGGGTACAATAGGAGAATGGAGTAGAAGCCTATGGCATACCTAGTTTTTTTTTTTGTTCTTTCAATAGCTTAGACCCAAATTGCTCTATCAATAAACACTACATTTGAAGTAAACTAGAACCTTAAACCAGAAATTTAAAAAAAAGAAAACTTTATAGATCGTTATAAAATATTGAAATTCAAACATACGCACTACGCAGGGTGCGTAGTGCGTATGATTACAAATAAAAAAAATTAAAAAAAAAACCAAGTATGCCATAGGCTTCTACTCCGTTCACCTATTATGCTCTATTTTTTTCAAGACGGTAAAAAAAATCACCCTGTACCTATATATCCTACTTCATACTAATATAAATGCGAAAGTTTGTGAGGATGAATGGATGTTAGTTACTCTTTCACGCAAAAACCACTGAACTGATTTTGATGAAATTTGGCACACAGATAGATTATAACCTGGAATAAGGGCCGGTTTTTTGATCCATAGTTAACTCAACCACTGCTTAAATTTCGGCTATATGTGTTTGCGAAAATGCCATTATTACTATTTTTTAATATAACTGAGTTAACATGAATACATTCATGTTAAAAAAATATGTTTAGCCTTTCACATTAGGCCAAAATTCAACCTTTAGTTTCTATGTTTAACCATTGGTTGAGTTAACTATGGATCAAAAAACCAGCCATAACACATAGGATACTTTTTGTCTCTATATTCCTACGGGTTCGAGACTTACGCGGGTGAAACCGCGGGGAGCTGCTAGTATAAAATATATCTCGTAGTTACTACGGCACAACATAGTATACTGCCACAGGATACTTTTTTGCAAACATAATAATTACTGATGACTTTAACACTTCTAAATACTTTTATTTATTTCGTCTTTGTCTTGGAGTCCTTGGGCAAACCATTTGGCTTGGTATGAGCATGAAATGAGAAGGAAAGAAACGTATGTGTCTAAAATAATGATGAATGTAAATTTGAATGGATGGAGAGAGAGAGGAAGGCCAAAGAAAAGATTCAATTGAGCGGTTCAATTCAGAAAGAGAAGGGAGTGAAGGATAGAGTGACGGTTGACAGGGGAGAGTGTATTATTGTTCGAGTTTTAATCGAACACTCAGCGAAAATGCATAATTGCCTCGAAAGCAAGTATGCACATTCGCTCGTTCACCAAAACGTGGGCCAGTTCGCGTTCAGCTCTCATTAGAGACACTACGACTCAAAACCATTACCAATACCATTTTTACCATACCTACATTTTACCAATCACTTAGTGATATAGTTGTTCACCATTTTCAAACCAATTCTTGTAACTAAGTTTTATAGTGATTTAATACAGCTATTTGCCTTATAATCCAAGATTTTGACTTTTACCACATTTACCATATCCTATCAATACGAGAAAGGTGTGTTAGGTCACCATAGCGCCGAACACTACTTTCTACAGTTATAATGTATAAAACGTTTATTTTCTCTACACAAGTTGAGACACAATATGGGACAAGCGCAGGCACATGATGATGATGTGTTGCAGTGCTGGCTGACGAGCGAAGTCTTCAGTTGTCTCGGATATATGAAGGCTCCTTCAGCGTTTGGTCAAAATTAAATGTTGTTGCGCGTTTGTTCATTGCCCTCACTTGTCCTGTTGTGAATTCCGTTAAACTATACCGCCTCCCGTGATGAACTGCAGCTTGAACTAGTGTCATGATCATGTAGGAATCCAAGCATCAGTTTGTAAACCAAATGTGTATTCATGATCGCGTCGGACCTCACGATATCGCACGCAAACAGCGCGTACGCACGGCTGGACAAGCACTTAGCCGACAGCGTTATGATAGCTTTGTGTTTAGCAAACCCTCCAGCGACGCTCAATTACGATCTACGAATAGCAGCGGACTACATGTTAGTGAGATCGGATTACGTGCAAACAGTACCGGCGTGGGCAGAGGGTACACGTGGACTGTTGTAAGTAAACAACACGTCGTCGTCATTAGCTATGATGTTAGACAAGCATCGTTTGGTTCTTCCGTCGCGTCGTTCTCTGCCAGATTTACATCTGGTAATATGAATCGTAATACAAGGACTGCGCTGAAATCAGTCCATGATAACTGGATTGCAAGTCCCAATATCGCATAGCGGTGTTCGCGTGAACAGCGCAGTGAACTGAGATACGTATTGTCTATTTTGTATAATAAAGTCCAGGCACTCTTTGTTGAGGAATGACAACAAACAGCCACGTGTCGCCCCGAGGGGGGATCGAATGACATGTGTGCGACCCATAAATTGCTCTCCGGTAGGACACGCCTACAATAAAAGGAAAATAATCCCAAAAGTTTTGCACATTTGTTCGCATATCCTAATGTTTCATAATCGTCGTGAAAACTTTGCTAAACTACTATATTTTTTTTGGTTTTGTCATTGAAATAACTCCATGACGCGTCTTACAAGCGTTATGTATTAACATGAAGTCAAGCGCTTGCAAACGCTGCGTCGCTCGTAAAGCGGACCCTGAAGCGGCCATCAAACAGAGACCTTTCATTACACGCTTTATTTTTAAAACATAGTTAAATCTTACGATAAATTGTAAATCATAACTTTTTACGGGATTTTTTATCGTTGAAATTGGTTAATTTTTTTTAACCAAGTGCTTTTAAAAACTCGGGCCCCCATTTAAAACGTTATAAATTGAAACATTTAAGCCTATTAAACACTTGTACCATATTTTGCTAGCCTGCCTTTATTAATTTTAATGCATTTTTTCTATTCACATCTAATTTGTAATCTCAGAAGATAAGATGTAAGAAGCAGAAACAGTCCTCCGTTGATCTCGGGAGGGCCGCGCACGCAGCGGCGCGGCGGCAGGCGCAGATTGATGACCAAGTCGCCATTGATAAATGTGTCCGCACGTAATCAGCCCGCCGACATAACAAACACTCCGGACAATTTAAAATGCAATTACCGTCCGGAAACGTCGCTAATTAAACGGAGATATTCGTTAATGGCCCCCCTCACTTCACCCCCGAGCCCCGGGCCCCTGGGCCCCGGCTGACCCCGGTCGGACTTGGCTTCAATTTGTAATGACATTACCTTCGCAGCCTTTTTTGTTGAAGGACGGAACGAGCAATCTCTTATTGGAGTCGGTTACGTGAAATTGATGAGTTTCTATTACGGCGAGGCGTTAGCGCCGCAAATGTACAAAATCCTCTCTAGGTGGGTCGTATGTAGATCTAGCTAGGTAGGGGTTTGGTCGAATTTTTTGTTTTTCGGTTCTTGGCACTGAACACTTGAGCGGCTTTTCTCGTAGATGTAAATAAAAAGATACGTGCAACGCACTAACGAAAATAATGTTACATAAATTCAGTTCGACGCGCGCGCTCGCGTTAGTCGCACGCCTTATCTATAACCCCTCCCGGTTATTTCGCATCGCCACTAGTGATGGGAATACGGTCGATAAAAAGTTGTCGATATGGATCGTTTTTTGACGCGCTCCAATTCTGTTGGCAAACGCCCTCTCGAAGGCCCCATTGACACCAATGAATGGAAAATACCAAGAAGAGCTGCGCGTCAAGCTGAACAACGCCTCCCGGAGCCAATTCAGACTACCAACAGATTCAGCCCCCTCCCTGGCAATCAATCATCTGCCGCTGATTCCAGTACAAGAATTCGTGATGCTGTCACTAAAAAGGCTAGCCGTATTCCTCCCATTGTCTTGGAGATACAACCCACCTGGACGCATGAGTACATCAGAAACACAGTCATGTCGTACTCGAAAAACTTTCACCTGCAGTACAGACGTAATAATCGAGTAGCTGTTATCTGCCACACGTCCGAAAGCCACCAAGTCATCAAAGAAGGTCTACGTACCAAAGACATTGCCTTTCACACCTACTCGCGCAAAGATGAGAAGATGTACAAAGCAGTAATCTTCGGTCTTCCTGACTACGTCGAGGATGTACTTCCAGCCGAAATCGCCTCGCTTGGGTTCGAGAACGTGATTGTTCGTAAAATGAAAGTACCTGCTGAAAAAACTTCCTATTGCCCTCCCTTTCTGGTGCAGCTGCCACCTGGCGCTGATTTTGCCAAATTTCGACAGATCAGGCTCCTATGTAACACCGTAGTACAAATCCGAAAATACCGAAGCAACAATCGTTACGGAACACAGTGTTACAGATGCCAAGGTTTCGGCCACTCATCAACTAACTGCAACTTATCACCCCGCTGTGTGAAGTGTACTGATCCCCATCAGACTGAAGATTGCCCCAAAAAGACCCGAGACCAGCCAGCTAAGTGCTGTAACTGTGGTGGAAATCACCCTGCAAATTTCCGTCAATGCAAAGAACGCGAAAATTATTTAAAGATTCTACGGGAACGCCAGGAACAACTTAAAGTCGTCCGGACTGTAAAGCCGCCACTGAAGACAAATACAGTAGATGAGCGACCCTGGAACTTTGTTGCTTCTTCTATTACACACAAAGCCGCCGTTAAAGAAAATGCTCAAGATCCGACGACAGCTGACATGTTAGCTATTTTAATGACGATAAAAACTATCAAAAGCCAATTTCTGGGATGTACTAGTATGATGGATAAAGTTATTTTAATTTTAACCCACCTTGGTCAATATGTGTAGAACACAAAATGTACGTATCCTCTACTGGAATGCTGACGGCATTCGCCCCAAACTCACGGAACTGTTGGACCTGGTAAGCGAGCTTTCTATCGATATCGTAGCTTTGTCGGAGACGAGAATATCCCCCCACATCAAATTACACACCCCTGGGTTCACTTGTTACAGGCGCGACAAGAAACCCGATGGACGCGGACAAGGAGTCGCAATCTTAATCAAGTCGGACATAGAACATACCCCTTTAAATATACCTATAACCCAAAACCTAGAATGTGTGGGAATACAAATAGTCCAATCTAATCATAAAATCGCCTTTATCTCAGCCTACCAATCGCCTAATTTAGCTTTACTACCTAATGACTTAGACGAAATTATTAATGTTCGTTCAAAAACTGTAGTTATGGGTGATCTTAATACCAAACATCCCTACTGGCACTGCTCCCGCTCCAACATCCATGGCGAGGTACTTTTCGACCACATGATTCACAATGAATATGATATCCATGCTCCCTCTAGAGCCACTCTAGTCCACTACCATAGCACTCACATACCATCTACTCCAGATATTATTCTAGCTAACTCTGTCTATCACCTTTCGGAGCCTCAAGTAATCACCTGTCTTTCTTCCAACCACCTGCCTGTCTTCTTTACCGTAGGTGGGAAAGTCAACAGACAAGCGCGTATCATCTTCAACTACAGAAAAGCTGACTGGAAAGGTTATAGGTCTCACTTGAATAAGTCTATAACTTTAAATCAAACAACATTTAACTCACCGGAGACAGTTGATCTAGCTGTCGAACACCTAACCCAATCAATTATAAATGCAAGAGACAAAACCGTTCCTAAATTACCCAGTGTTAGTGTTCACAAACTCCCTCGACGGATCAGGTCACAAATAAAAATTAAAAATCGTCTTCGAAAACTAGCATTAGAAGAGTTTAATCCATTTAACCGACGTCAGCTGTTCTCCCAAATCAACAACATGCAGAAATGCATAAAAACAAAGATCCAAGCCCTAAACGACAATGTCTGGAACAATAAGCTAGCAAAAATATCCAACCCTTCGTCTGACTTATGGAGAGTGGTCAAATCAATAAACCATCAGCCTATCTCAATCCCCCCTCTAAAAACGTCGGATAATACTACCACCTCCTCAGAACTTGAACAGTGTGAGACACTAGCCAATACCTTCCTAGGAAATATGAACCTTACCAAACATTGGGTTAGCGATCCCAGTATTGAAGAGGCAGTCAAAGATTCAATTAGGTTGCTAGACTGTTACCAGATGGATGACTACCCATCACTTGTTAGGCCGAATGAAATCCGAAAACTCCTAGGAAAACTTAAATCAAATAAAGCATCTGGTTTCGACGGCTTGGGAAATGGCTTACTGAAGAACCTCCCTCAGAAAGCTATTGTGTATTTGACCAAAGTGTTTAATGGTTGCTTACGCCTTGCATATTTCCCGAAGATATTAAAACACGCTAAAATCATAGCTATTAAGAAACCTGGGAAAGATCACTCGATTCCATCTAGCTACCGACCAATTAGTTTACTACCAAGCATAGGGAAACTTTTAGAATCAATCATCTTATCTCGCGTCTCTAAAAGAACCGCGCATATTCTGATCCCTGAACAGTTTGGATTTCGAAGCTCGCACTCGACCACGCAACAGTTAGCCAGAGTGGCTGAACACGTAGCCCATGGGCTTAACCGCGGTCTATCCACAGGCATGATTTTACTAGACATTGAGAAAGCTTTTGATTCTGTATGGCACGATGGCCTATTACACAAGTTAATTAAGCATGAAGTACCTCTTTGTCTAGTAAAACTCATTCAAAACTACTTACTTGATCGATCCTTCTCTGTTTATGTAGGCAAAGAACATTCTGCCCCTAAAACCATCCCAGCTGGTGTACCTCAGGGCTCGCTGGTGGGTCCGTACCTATTCATACTTTACCTGAATGATATACCTAAACAAGCTCATACACAACTTGCCATATATGCTGATGACACAGCAACATTCACGACAGACAAAGACGTTGACATAGTTACTGGACGATTGCAATATTCACTAGAACTACTCAGCCAATATTTTAAGACCTGGAAACTGAAACTAAATTCCACAAAAACCGAAGGAATTCTGTTTACCAGACAGCGTACACTGCCTGCCAGACTTGTTAAAATTGATGATTTCCAGATAAAGTGGTGTGAATCGGTAAAATATTTAGGAATAATATTAGACAAGACACTTAACTGGAACAAAAACACTGAATTAACTATGAGGAAAGGTGCTAAAGCCCTAAATTCACTGAAACCTATTTTAAATCGCAAATCCATTCTCAGCCCGGCAACTAAATTGCTAATTTATTCTACTTTGGTCCGACCCTGCTTAACTTACGCAGCTCCTGTCTGGTCTAGTCTGGCAGAAACCAAGTATAATAAACTCCAAACTATCCAAAACAAAGCTTTAAAAATATCGTATAATACACCATTTCGCACAAACCTTAAAATATTACACAACCGAATAAAGTATCCATTTCTAAAAGATTTTATTTTAAAAATCTCACGTAAATTTTATTTGCATAAAAATCCATCACACCGTAATAGCCTAATATCTGCAATCGGCAGAACTAGACTAAGTACAATATCTTACGCTCGCACGTACAATCGATACCGACTGCCCCATCACTACTTCCTCCGTGATGCGTCATGACGATGGCTCGCTTACTAGCCGACGCCGTCACTCCGGCCGTGTATGCATGATCTTTTCGCGGACTACCCGCTACTTACTTTATGTTATTATAATATTTTATAATAAAGCGTACATTTTGTAACCCCAACACTGTAAATATTATGTGGGTCCATACTAAGACTTGCACATACCTACTTGTTATACAATGTTCATATCAATAAGTTAAGCCATGTCAACGCAAAATTAAATATTAAAAATATGTTTAAATGTTTGTAAAGGCGGCATAGCCTATGTAACAAATAATTCACGATTTGTATACAAATAGAATAAGATCATTTGTAAACAGCATTGTACCAACATATATGTTAATAAAGACCTTGAAAAAAAAAAAAAAAAAAAAAAAAAAAAAAAAAATGTTACATAAAGATATACGAATAGCAGAGCTTTATCGAGCACGTTCCCATAAGCTAGAACTCCATTTCCCCTGTATTGCATATTTGCATTACATGTGAATTTCCCGCCTGCCTGTGAATGCAGCAGCCGAGATATCAAACCTGACGGAACTAATCATACATTATATAGCAGCGTTTAAAGAGGATTACGTAATGAAATAGTATTCAGCCGTGTGAGCTCGCACTTCTGGCGGGAAGCTGTGGATATTGTAACGTTTTAGTCAAGTGAATCTCGCTAACCAAACAAACACATTAATTTGTTATGATACTAATTGTTTTGTTCCAGTCGTTAGGTACGCGTCGTCAGAACCCCGAAAGTCTGACAACCAGTCTTACCAAGGGGTATCGTAATACCCAGCAACTGGATTGTGTAGTTCAAGGCAGGCAGTCGCTCCATGTAAAATACTGGTATTCAGCTGTATCCGGTAAGACTGGAAGCCGACCCCAAAATAGTTGGGAAAAGCTGGGCAGATGATGACTCGTTTTGTTCCAATTTGCACTAATACAGTTGTATCGTTACACCAAAATGATGTTCTTCTAACTGAGCAGACAGCTGTGCCGCTGGACAGTTTGTTGCGCCACTTCTTCCCAGCTTAAGCGCTAGGAAGTGGTGAAGGGCGGGCGTTTTGGAGACGGTCTCAAGTAATTGTGACGTTCAAAAAGCAAAATTTCTAGGGTGGGTAGTAGCATATTTCTAAATGAGGCTTTTTTCATTCGGATTTTTGATAATTAATTTATTCGTTAAAGCCCGAGGCTGATTACAATTTGTCCAAGAAATGGCAATAGGCTTACCGTACTGGGAATACCTTTTGAAAAATCTAAGTCTTAAAAGTCCCAGTGCGAAAAGATCTGAACAACTCGGCTTACATAAATACAGATTGATTTATGTAAGCATAGAAGCTGAGTTATATCTGTGTGTTACACGACACTGCTGCAGATATTGCCAATCAAGCAGCAAGTGCCGCTCGCGACTGCAGACACCACTCCGTCAACATGTTATCCACGTCTAATAAACACTACAGTCAACTTGCTGTGATAACATCTCGAGTTCTGTGGGTGAGGCAGCTGAGGCGGGAGAGGCGGAGTGCGACGCCGCTTATCAGTTGGGCATGAAGTTGATAGTGATAGTTAATCAGCGTTACATTTAGAGACCCTTAGACGCAATACAAGGATAATACTACAGGGTACACTACATGGTATACATGTGGGTAGCCGGGACTTGTGAGTGCCAGGGACACACGAAATAATTAGCTGTTCCATACATGTTGACCGCGACCACTTCTGTGGGAAACAGCAGATTTTTTAAAATAACTGACGAAAAACTTCAATGCAGTGGGTCCAGAATCATGTAGTGAATCCATGGTGACAGGTCACGCGCCGGTTTCCGCCAGTGTGTGTGTCGGTGTTCACAGTCTAAATAAGTTAATGCCATCTCACAACAGTCTGAAGAAACATATTTGTGTATATCCAATTCCTTCAAAAACGTTTGTATAAATTGTGTTCAGCCGATGGTTGCCTCACTTACAACAGTCACGTCACGAACGACAAGGTACACTGTAGTACTACATTAGTACATTGAAATCATCACGTTCGTTGTCCTCGAGGACAAACAAGACAAACATTATAAAACTGAGCATAATAATTGATGTTAATTGAATGTAATTGGTGCAAATGCTAACTGCTAAAGGCTCGAAGCCCAAGCGCCGAGCTTAAGCCGCGCGCGGTACTGTGCCACGTACCGAACATAAGCCGCGCGGTACTGTGAACGTACCGAACATAAGCCGCGCGGTACTGTGAACGTACCGAACATAAGCCGCGCGGTACTGTGCCACGTACCGAACATAAGCCGCGCGGTACTGTGCCACGTACCGAACATAAGCCGCGCGGTACTGTGCCACGTACCGAACATAAGCCGCGCGGTACTGTGCCACGTACCGAACATAAGCCGCGCGGTACTGTGCCACGTACCGAACATAAGCCGCGCGGTACTGTGCCACGTACCGAACATAAGCCGTGCGGTACTGTGCCACGTACCGAACATAAGCCGCGCGGTACTGTGCCACGTACCGAACATAAGCCGTGCGGTACTGTGCCACGTACCGAACATAAGCCGTGCGGTACTGTGCCACGTACCGAACATAAGCCGCGCGGTACTGTGCCACGTACCGAACATAAGCCGCGCGGTACTGTGCCACGTACCGAACATAAGCCGCGCGGTACTGTGCCACGTACCGAACATAAGCCGCGCGGTACTGTGCCACGTACCGAACATAAGCCGCGCGGTACTGTGCCACGTACCGAACATAAGCCGCGCGGTACTGTGCCACGTACCGAACATAAGCCGCGCGGTACTGTGCCACGTACCGAACATAAGCCGCGCGGTACTGTGCCACGTACCGAACATAAGCCGCGCGGTACTGTGCCACGTACCGAACATAAGCCGCGCGGTACTGTGCCACGTACCGAACATAAGCCGCGCGGTACTGTGCCACGTACCGAACATAAGCCGCGCGCGGTACTGTGCCACGTACCGAACATAAGCCGCGCGGTACTGTGCCACGTACCGAACATAAGCCGCGCGGTACTGTGCCACGTACCGAACATAAGCCGCGCGGTACTGTGCCACGTACCGAACATAAGCCGCGCGGTACTGTGCCACGTACCGAACATAAGCCGCGCGGTACTGTGCCACGTACCGAACATAAGCCGCGCGGTACTGTGCCACGTACCGAACATAAGCCGCGCGCGGTACTGTGCCACGTACCGAACATAAGCCGCGCGGTACTGTGCCACGTACCGAACATAAGCCGCGCGGTACTGTGCCACGTACCGAACATAAGCCGCGCGGTACTGTGCCACGTACCGAACATAAGCCGCGCGGTACTGTGCCACGTACCGAACATAAGCCGCGCGGTACTGTGCCATGTACCGAACATAAGCCGCGCGGTACTGTGCCACGTACCGAACATACACAAGTGTTATTATTTTAATTTCGGTTCTCTCCAAACTGATCATTGAAAACGTAACTGTTTTCAATGCGCACTTCTCTTTATTGTATATTTTATATTGTAATAAAAAGCAGATGGAAGAATATTGGAAATTCATTTCATCTATTCAAAGTAAAGAAAATGTAATTTGCTAGAAAAGATACCTTTTTTCAGGCTTTTTAGAACTAATCCAGTAACCTTGTCGCCTGAAGAGGTTGTGATTTTTGGAAGAAGTTGTGATTTCTTGCTGTTTTGTTTTCGATGTTGGCTCAATGAATAATCCAAGTTTGAGACCTCGAGCGACGACCGCAACTTGTCACCCAACCTAATAAATAAAAAGACCGCGAAATATTTGCCTTTATTTCAATTTTTGGCGATTTTAAGTCCAAAACTGTATCTGAGTTTTTTTTAGGATTCGTTTTCGATTACCTACTCAGTACGATTTTAAAGTAGACTCAGTTTGCTACAATATGAAACTAGATGTCTCTGTAGACACAATAGTGTCCGAGATTTGAATGAATCAATTGTTTCGAACTTGCCAATTTGTTTAAGATGATTAAAGGACCTAAACGCAAATAACGCAAGTTTTATAATGCCTAAAAGTATATGATTTACTGCAGTAAGCAAAATCAGAAAAAATATATGATATTCTTCAGGATATATGCCAGTAAGATAGTGTGTTGAAAACATAATACAACTAATTTGATACGATAGAAAAAAATTACGAAGATACCTCTAAAAATTTCTTTTAACGAGTAAATACTATACTAATATACATGCAATCATCCAGATTTTTTTGTCAGATTATTTTACAAGCAACATTAACGTGATAGTGTTTTAATTTTTTAGTCTAATCACTAGATTTTTTGTAAATCGATAATTGATTCATATTTTGCAATAAATTACCAGCGTTGTGTCATCGCGCTTCTCTTTCTTTTCTATGCAGTCCGACAGTGACCGCGATTTAGGTCATGTAGTCCCCTTAAATATACAGTATGCTAGTTTAAACGAGGGACGTATTCAAACCCACAATAGTTCTTGCTTACAGGATACTAATAAAAATATGACCAAAAATATATATATATACTGATAAATAATTCTGTCTGTTATTTATAATTTTTTTTTTCATACCAAAATTTTCGCAGAAAGTCTCGCAACGTGAATGCACCGTTGCGCTAGCGATCGCTGATCTAGGGATTTTCATTACTCCACCAATGGTCATTATGCATATTAAATCGCCCCCATTCGTGTTAATGTTCATCAGTAAATAAAATGTTTTTGTATAAATTAGACTAAACCAACGGCAAAAAATCACCCGTCGCGTCGTGCGTGGTCGTTGACCCCGTGTTCTTGAACTGGTCTAAAATGGTATGAGTGCATTCCTTCTTCATGCACCAGCTTCCACACAGTCCAATGCGATACACCGAACCGTCTTGCAGCATTTCGAGTACTCACTTGTGGATGATGCTCGAAGTATTCAAAAATGGCTCTGAACACCCTCCCTCGAAAATGTCCCTTGTTTAACCTGACATACTATATATTTTAGACCTCACTCGAGCAACACTAGCGGGCTCCATCAGAGGTTCCTGGAACTCTTGCAGGTACAGGCGTGGTTGGGAGTCACACTGAACCCTCTTTTCAGGTATGGATATCCATGTCACAAGGACTCAGCCACAAAATGATGGTCACCGTAGTCCTTTAGGCTTAAAATCGCTAAAAACTGAAATTAAGCCGAAAATTTCACGGTTTTTTGATTTATGACAAGGTTGCAGCCGGTGCTCGAGGTCTTAAACTTGGATTTATTGGGCCAACATCATAAACAAGTCGACATAAAATCAGACCTACCAGATTTGCAACAAGGTCTTGAGGCTACTGGAGTAAACACGTAGGTAATAATAACACCTGATCTATAGTATGGAAATATACCTTTCCTGTGCACCTCACATGATAAAATAATGCAGGGACACTTAAAAGTAGCTGCACTAAAACTCGCCATAATACAGTAGACGGCGCACATTTTAAGCAACAACGTTGCACCCGTCATAAAGTGTGGAATTATGCGCGCCAGAGGAACACGCAGCCGGCCGCTGTGTGCCGCCACACACACACACACGGACCTACTATGTACCACGTGGTAGTGAGGCTCAGAAGACCCACTCTTTACTAAACACGGTCGCTGTCCTAATAAATAACACCTAGTATAATTTACAAACACAAACAACACGCTCAAACTAAACCTTTTGTTTGTTTGGCCAGTTTAAGATTCTAAGCAAGTAGTAAGTCAACCTTCTGAACAAAGCTATTTATCGGCACAACGCATCACACATCTCGGCCACTTGCAGCTGCAATGTAGTGTGTGTTCGCGCAGTCAGCGCCGTGAATCAGGTGTATGTGTCGCGCAAGTAAATATGCACGCTGATCGCTTAGCTTAATAAGCGGCAGTGTTGGCGGCCAGCCAGCCCCCGCCCCCGGCCCCCGCCGCCCCCGCCGCGCCCGCCAGCCTGCAGACTTATGGAACTGCACAACATACGCCGACTCAGCTGTGATTAAGATTTTTGCTGCACCGGCACCGCCATCCTCCGAACGAATGGCTCAACCCGCTTCTTCTTCTGAATTGTTTTTTTATGACTTCTTCGTTGAGGGAATTAGTTCCTAACGTCTTAGCGAGCTTATCTCAGTAATAATGGTGATACTTCATCACGCGACTCGCCATTATACGGGCGCATTCATCTTTACACTCCACATTCGTTCTTATAACTCACGTACGACTTTTCCATTTTCAAATAAGACTTCTGCAACATACTTTGTCCATTATCTGACGCTCTGTGACAAGATTACAATGACCAGGCTTTCAGAACGTTCCAGAGAAGCTTTTGAAATACGGATTCACTGAAAATCTAATTATGTTTAAAAAACATTACGAAAACCAAGAAATAAAACTACCATCAAAAGTGAGCTTTGGACGGAGCTTTCATCAGAAGAGTACCAATAGCAATTCTAGCAAAACAATAAGCAAAAAGGAGTGTCACATAAAAGTGGAGAAAAGGAATAATTCGTAGCATTATAACATCCATTGCGGCGCTACGTGCGCGCGGCGCGCGGCGGGTGGCGGGCGGCGCGCGCGGGCACACGCGGCGCGAGCGATTTATCGCCCGCACGTGAGTACTGACTGTAGCGCGATGTGAGGCGACGCGCTTCTTACTACACACCGCGAGCCGCAGCCATGCGCTGAGATAATATACAAACCTAGATTACGTAGCCAAGGCTACGATATCGTACCACGCAATTGCGTAGCCACAGCTACGAAAGTGTACTACGCAATGTGTAGTCACAGCTACGAAAATGTACTACGCAATATCTAGTCACAGCTACGAAAGTGTACTACGAAATGTGTAGTCACAGCTACGAAAGCGTAATGGTTACGTGCTACGATGCTACGCCATTATCAAAACCAAAGAACAATGGCGAATTTTTATTTGAAATAAATTTGAACGTCTAAAAGTGACACTTATACAAAATAAATTCAATTAATTATCTATGTTATTTTATGCTATCATATTATCTAATTAAGGCCAAATAAAAAAATATGGTTACTGAAAAGTTTTTTGACTACTTTGTTCTAAAAGGTTAGGAAATTGTTGGTTGGATTGGCAATACTAAAATTGCCATTTTATGTTTATTTTCCTAAATAGTAGGTACAGCATAATTGTCGTGGTGTTGTTATCATTTTTAGTGTGTTATTTTATTTACATGGAGTAAATAATGTCAGCGCCTCCGCTTTTCTAGACTGTCAATTGACATGTTGTAAAAATGTCAACGACAAAAACGAACACTGAGCACTCTGGTGAGGCGGCCATCTTGTAAAACAAGCAGGGAACTTCAGATTGCGGTAAGGTGCGCACGCAACCACGTGGTCGGTGGACGTTATAGTTTAATCGCATCCCTCTTAATCTAAGCGATCTATAATTATTTTGTGTAGTGTTTGATTGAATTATTGAGAATCAGAAGTGGAGTGATTGTGACAGGTGTTATTTTATTGACATACTGCCTTCCTACCCGATAATTCACGCCTACCTGAACATGGAGAACACTTTAGATGAAAGTCGAAAGACTTCAAATAAATAATACATTTGTTTCGTAGTATATTTGAGTTTATTGTGTTCTTCCTTAGATAAAAGTATTGCAACAAATCAAAATCAAAATCAAAATCAAAAGTCATTTATTCAAACTAGGCTGAGAATCAGCACTTTTCGAACACAAAGTAGGAAAAATATCAAATGCTATGGCAATTCTGAACTAAAAAGACTAGTATTCAAAGTCTTAAAAAATATTTATTGGTGGTTGACATTGACAAGCGTTGCCAGTTTACAATTCTTAATCAGAAGACCAGATGCTTGTGCTCTGTATCTCTATGTAGTCTGTGGCTCTGTCCTCTGTTGTTCAAAAGTTCAACACTGAATATCAATTAATCTGACCCTTCTCTAACAAAAAATGTTGCACAAACTAGCTCAGAAAACGAAGCTGAGTTAAATAAGGTATTTTTTATTTCAAGACGTAGTGATTTAATTTCAAATAAAACAATGTATGGGAAGCTGCCATTGTTCTTTATGGGAGCTTTTCACGTAGATGAAGATTTTTAATAATTTCATATCATTTATTTCTTGTTTTAATCGTAATTACTAGCCGTTTCTGAGTTACTAAAGGTACGCAGGAACGGTGTAACAGTGTAATACACGATATAATCGCTGCATTATTGATAACGGAATCTGTCAATATGTTTGTTCGCCATTCCCCGCCAGCGCCAGGCGCAGTGCCACGCTCCGTGAGCTCCGTGTAATCCCACTTCACTGCCTTAAAGTGGCTTGATATAAATGTGAGTACTAACCACTCAGAAACATATTAAGCGACGAGACATTCACGCAAATGAAGTAGAAAGTTTACTTTGAATTCAAATTGGGAGAACGAAATATTTTTGTGTTTTTTTAAGTTTAACGAGGCGTTATTTTGGTGTCGGTGGTGACTTTTTGAATTACAGAAAACTTTCAATTGCTATTTATAGATGGATGAATATGCAATGTGTCAGATTTTGTCTTAATTATTGTTCCAATTTATCTTTGTTTTAATTAATATATAACTATCCAATCTATTTCCAATGTGAGGAATAATGATTACTAATGTGAGATGTTTTACAACATAGTATAGGTAGCCCTCGACCTGGTGGTGTGCCCATTTAGTATTAACTTTACACACACACACACACACCTCCGACTGTCACCTGCACATGCTTGTTACACCATATATTATATGATCGGGGACTAAAAAGATAAGTAAACAAAAAAGTATCGTAGCTAATGACGTCACACCATGGCCGCGACTGTAACAGACGTTTAAGGCGACGATAGCCGACTTTTAATGATTTTAAACTGAAGATCACGTCTAAACCAGCAGTGTTAATGATTTGGAAGAGCATTTTTTTATAACTTGATCTATGAATGTTTTAGATTATGTTTATATTACATAGTGTAATTAATTTGTAAAGTTACGTCTAACGCGGATAAAAAACTTAGAATCACGCAAAAACAATGAAGCGTATTTTTATGAAAACTACAATATTTTAAAGATAACTTAATTATTTCTTTAGTTACTTGTTTTATTAAAATACCTTTTATTTTATGTATAATAAACTAGCTTTTGCCCGCGGTTTCGCTCGCGTGGTGTCAGAAATTATCCCGCGGGAACGCACTACCGGGATCAAAAGTATCCTATGTCCTAATCCAGGTCATAGTCTACCCGTGTGCTAAATCATTCATCCAAATCCGTTCAGCCGTTTTAGCGTGAAAGCCTAAAAAACAAACAAACTCACTTTCGCGTTTATAATATTATGTAGTTAGGATTAATAATGCATCTAATTTAGGACAGCGCTCCTTGATGGGCGACGCGTTGCGTGAGCTCAGCACAAAACAGGCAAGCTAACTACTCATGGCATTGGCTTATATCTGTGGCTTAAACTCTAATAGAAAATTGTTGGAGTTTAATATTTTTTAAAGCAACAAGTAAGTATTGTATTTGACTGTTACCTGATACTTTTCTTGGGTTTATATTACAGTCTCTTATTGATTAAAGACAATAATGTTAATTTTTATGAGTAAATCCTAACTAATATTATAAATGCGAAAGTAAGCTTGTTTGTTTGTTACCTTTTTACGCCTAAACTACTGAACCGATCATCCTGAAATTTTGCATATACGTTGTCACGTGTACAGAAATAGTCATTGTCTCCGAACGATTAATCGCAATTGATCAATAGCCTTTCACCTACCCGTAGAATGTTAAGAGACGAAATGACTTTAATTCCAAGAATGAACAGACCAGTTTGTTAGGTGGAGAAACTGTATTAAAATATTTGGTATAATAACATTCATGAAATCTATATTTTAGATTGAAAATCTATTACTAAATAACAAAGTTACAAGACCAAAATGACTGAATTTGAATTTGAACTCAACAAAACAATGTCGAACACTATTTATAATATCTTGGAACAGTTGCCAAGTTAATTTACAACAATAACCCTTTCAATGTCGGAGCGGGACTTTTGTTCGCTGGACAGGATAAAATGCGAAGCGGGAGTGGGGCAGCGCGGCGCTCGGTAGCGTGCGCCCGCGCCGGTCGCCGGTCGCGAGCACCGCCTAGTGTTGACGGAACACTTCGCTCGCTACGTGTTCTGCTACAAGCTACACGACCGCCCGCTCGCTAATTCGAAAAGCACCACTTTCTCACCACATTAGCTTAATCTTTTTTTTCAATGTACACTTAGTCAAAAAAATAAGAGTACTTTAAAAACGTACTCTTCAATGTATTATGTTGTGTTGACTGCCGTATTCCAACATGTTTAAGACGCGATTTCTATTGAGTTTTGAAGAGAACTGCTTACACTGCCACATATCAATTTAGCTAAATCTTTTGTTAGTGCTAACGGCGTGGGAGGAATACATTATTCAACGGAGCGACGTTCATTAGGTGCTTGTAACGAGATTAAAATGAATAAATGAATTTGAATTGTATCAAAATATTCAGTGTGTTGGTGGGGCTGATGTAAGGAACAGACTCATGAGTTGTTTAACGTTTAGACATGAAAATCAATTGGTCAATAGAATTGAAAACACCACGATACATTTCGCTATAGTTAATACTTTTATTTATAAAGCTTCAGTTTTATTTATCACTAGCTAAACCACGTGAACAAACTCCAAATAATTGCAGTCATATAAAAGTTCCCTGGCAATCGCGTTATATGAAGCGTGAATAGTGACATTAGCAGCGCGCTGACGCATCGCCGGGCCGGACACGTCACGCGTCAGTGTCGGCGCTTAATTCGTAAACGGCGCGCCAGCGAGCCGGTCCGCCGGACAGCCGGCCCGCTGGCCGCCGATAGCGACCCGCGCAGCGCAGGATGGTTAATGCTATAATAATATGGTGTTTATACAAATTTAACAGCCTATTTTTTATTTTATTAGTTAGCATGATTATATATAGAAGATAACAACGGTTTTTTGCAATTGTTTATTTATAGTTTTGCACATTATTTTGAATGAGTTAGTTAAACTAACAGAACTCACAAGTAGGTCAGATGATTCCAATGTGGACCTTTTTAACGTAGAACTATTGTGGCTAACTTATTGAAAGCTCAATAAAATCGAAAAGTAACGAAAACTCAATTATTAAATAACTGAACCAAAAAATAGTTTTCACACACTTGCAATATTTTTAAATGTCCTATCCAATGACACCCTACACCCGTTACACGAGAAAAAAAGTCATTCCCACTTTTGGTGTTAGTAGGTTAGGGGATAAAAGTCATCCCCAGTTTTGGTGTAGGTTAGGGGATGAAAGTCATTCCCGACTTTTGGTGTTAGTAGGTTAGGGGATAAAAGTCATCCCCACTTTTGGTGTAGGTTAGGGGATGAAAGTCATTCCCGACTTTTGGTGTTAGTAGGTTAGGGGATAAAAGTCATCCCCACTTTTGGTGTAGGTTAGGGGATGAAAGTCATTCCCGACTTTTGGTGTTAGTAGGTTAGGGGATAAAAGTCATCCCCACTTTTGGTGTAGGTGAGGGGATAAAAGTCATCCCCACTTTTGGTGTAGATTAGGGGATAAAAGTCATCCTCACTTTTGGTGTAGGTTAGGGGATGAAAGTCATTCCCGACTTTTGGTGTTAGTAGGTTAGGGGATAAAAGTCATCCCCACTTTTGGTGTAGGTTAGGGGATGAGAGTCATTCCCGACTTTTGGTGTTAGTAGGTTAGGGGATAAAAGTCATCCCCACTTTTGGTGTAGGTGAGGGGATAAAAGTCATCCCCACTTTTGGTGTAGATTAGGGGATAAAAGTCATCCTCACTTTTGGTGTAGGTTAGGGGATGAAAGTCATCCCCACTTTTGGTGTAGGTTAGGGGAGAAAAGTCATCCCCACTTTTGGTGTAGGTTAGGGGAGAAAAGTCGTCCTCACTTTAAGTGTAGGTTAGGGGATGAAAGTCATGCCCACTTTTAGTGTAGGTAAGGGGATAAATGTCATCCTCACTTTTGGTGTAGGTTAGGGGATGAAAGTCATCCTTACTTTTGGTGTAGATTTGGGGATAAATGTCATCCTTAATTTTGGTGTAGGTTAGGGGATAAAAGTCATCCTCACTTTTGGTGTAGGTTAGGGGATAAAAGTTATCCTTACTTTTGGTGTAGATTTGGGGATAAATGTCATCCTTAATTTTGGTGTAGGTTAGGGGATAAAATTCATCCTCACTTTTGGTGTAGGTTAGGGGATGAAAGTCATCCTTACTTTTGGTGTAGATTTGGGGATAAATGTCATCCTTAATTTTGGTGTAGGTTAGGGGATAAAAGTCATCCTCATTTTTGGTGTAGGTTAGGGGATAAAAGTCATCCTTACTTTCGGTGTAGGTTTAGGGATAAAAGTCATCCTCATTTTGGTGTAGGTTAGGGGATAAAAGTCATCCTCACTTTTGGTGTAGGTTAGGGGATAAAAGATAAAGATATATTTATTGCATAAACAGTACATTAAGATAGTATACATTTTTAGTTTTAACAGTCTACCCAAGTCGGGTATGCAATAGTATTTTAAGAAATTAGGTACTTCCAAATATTATTTTTTATCAAAAAACTCATGCAGATTTTAAAATACATTATCAATTATTATTTTTTTCAATTTATTTTTAAACATGTTCACCATTTAATTGTTTAATACATTAGGCGCGGCAGACGCACATGCGCGTTTACATAACTTTCTTCGAGTGCGGCGCGCCGCACCTGTGCGTTCGTTGTGCATCTCTATTGTTTCGAAAACATCGTAAAAAAAAAGGGTCGGTAAGGGTGTAGCATAAAGAAGCGTTTGCATAAAGAATTAAGCAGAGAATGTGTTAATGTCTGGCGGTAACTGATTGTACACACGAACATCAGTAACATGGGTACTTTTGCAATACTTCATATTGTTAATAACCGGTAAATTAATGTCATATTTATATTTCCGAATGTTTCTTTTAGAATTTCCTTTGAAATTAAAATATTCCATATTGTTTTTTACAAATAAACCTAATTCGAGTATATAATTACTAGTCAGTGTCAAGAAACCCTCCGTTCTAAAGACATCTCTTAATGATTCGGTACTGTACATGTAATATATTGTCTTAAGAGATTTCTTCTGAAGAATGAATGTGGATTGTACGTCTGTCGGGTTCCCCCAATATATGACACCATAAGTTAACAGTGGGTACACATTTCCAAAATAAGCATTTCTAGTTACACTTGGATTCGTAGCTTCTGCCAGAAAAGGGAGGTACCCTTTTTTTTCAATAGAACAGAATAGAATAGAATGCATTTATTTGTCAGAATATTGTACAAAGTTGTTATGTGAATTATGTATTGCTATCATATTCTGCCGTACAAATATGGTTTGTAAAATTATAGGTCATCATAACATTAAAACTAATAATTAGAACAAATAATTTAAAAAAATTGAACAATAATTGTAAAAAAGATTAATTATATAATATATGTCAAAATGCAGTGAAGTCAAGGAGATAAAATATGATTTATAGGCAATGATGTCAAACATTTAGGTAAATTTTTCATTCATAAAATCTTTAGTCGAGTAATAACATTTGTTTAAAAGAAAGTTAAATAATTTACATTTAAATGTTCTGAGGCTGAGAGTTTTGAAGCAATCAGGTAATTTGTTGTAAACAGTAATGGACATGCAGTATACATTATTAGAAAACAATAATTCTATGCCTAGGTACATTAAGCATATGCACTTTGCGGCTGGGTCTGGATACAACATCGTTATACAGGTCAAATTCATGTCTGTTATGGTGTACAAAGATACAAATTTCAAAAATGTATAGTGCTGGAAGTGGCAGTATTTTAAGTTTTTAAATAGTGGAATACAACTGTCCAGTGGGTGCGCTCCACAAATTGAGCGTACGCATTTTTTCTGAGCTCGAAACACTCTTCGTTCGTTAAGTTCAACCGAATTACCCCATATCATAATACCATAGCGCAAAATTGATGATACATAGCCATGGTATGCACATAGTGCCGCATCAACACTAGCCACACGTGTTAGTCTATATAAAACGAATACAAATCTATCTATCTTCATACATAAATCATCAATATGAGATTTCCAGTTACAGTTTTTGTCGATTATTATCCTCAAGAATTTTGCATAATCGACCTCTTCTATTGTCCCATTTATGGAAATGAGACAATAGAAGAGGTCGATTGTATTTTAAGCCGTGGACGCGTACGTCTGGAATTGTATCATTTTTGTTTTGTTAAAATTAATATGAAGATTATTGTGTTCAAGCCATGTAATCATTTTATTTAATGTCATGTTTATTTCGTTTTGGTACTCGACAATGTTGTCATTTTCATTTATAATACTGAGGGTCGTACCGTCAGCGTATAGTATGCAATTGTGGCAAGTTACGCTAGGCAAGTCATTAAACACATAGTAAAACTAAAAGCAGCCCTATTATATAATACAATATTTTATTTTACCACTTTGTTGGCGTGATTAATATGTACAATCGTGCCAAATTCCATCTTTCTAGTACTAAGAGTCAGACAGACAGATGGACAGACAGACAGATGGACATGGCGAAACTATAAGGGTTCCTAGTTGACTACGGAACCCTAAAAATTAAATGCTGTTCGTTGGTAAGCGCATCACTTGAGAACGCCTGTACCGCTTTGTCAATTTTTTATTTTAAAATGTTCGTAATAGTTTTAATTCGTTTTTAATTCGTTAGTAGTAATTCGTCCAAGTTATGTTTTTACGGAGAGAAAAATTGAAAATCTTTCCCGGAAAAAAGAATAACGATAATAATAATGTCCTTTTTCTACGGGTTGTTTGTATGAACTATTGAAATTTGGACAGGACAGCGTCTGTTGGGTCAACTAGGTATTGATAAATGTCACTGTTAGTAAATATGTAATGTGTCGTTGTTGCAGGAGGAACTCCGCGACAACCTTACAGTGAGCGTGATGAGCTTCGTACCGACATTAGACGACGACGGCAAGCCCATCACTTGCCGCGCAGAGAACCCAAACGTCACCACGCTCAACATGGACACCTCCTGGACCATCAACGTCGTCTGTAAGTTATACATAACGTCACGACGCTCAACATAGACGCCTCCTGGAACAAGAATATCATCTATAAGTCTGTACATAACATCACCAAGCTCAACATGGACATCTCCTGAACCATCGACTTCGTCAGTAAGTCTATACATAACGTTATCAAGCTCAACATGGACACCTCCTGGAGCATCAATATCATCTGTAAGTCTATACGTAACGTCACGACGCTCAACATGGACACCTATTGGAGCATCAATATCAGGTGTAAGTCTATATACAATGTCACCAAGCTCAACATGGACACCTCCTGGAACATGAATATCATCTATGAGTCTATACGAAACGTCACGACGCTTAATTTGGACACCTCATGAATCATCAACGGCGGCGGTAAGTATCAGCACGCCTGTATTTCCTAAATGGCACCAACTTTTAGAGCTCTGAGAATAAAAATGGTTGACCTTTCATAACGTCACGACGCTCAACATGGATGCCTCCTGGAACATGAATATCATCTATAAGTCTATACGTACATAACGTCACCAAGCTCAACATGGACATCTCCTTGACCATCAACTTTGTCTGTGAGTCTATACGCAATGTCACGACGCTCAACATGGACACCTTCTGGAGCATCAATATCATCTGTAAGTCTATACATAACGTCACTAAGCTTAACATGGACATCTCCTGGACCATCAACTTCGCCTGTGAGTCTATACATAACGTCACGACGCTTAACATGGACATCTCCTGGACCATCAACTTCGTCTGTGAGTCTACACATAACGTCACGACGCTTAACATGGACACCTCCTGGAGTATCAATATCGTCTGTAAGTCTGTACATAACATCATCAAAATCAACATGGACATCTCTTGGAGCATCAATATCATCTGTAAGTCTATACATAACGTTACCAAGCTCAACACGGACATCTCCTGGATCATCAACTTCGTCTGTGGTCTATACATAACGTCACCAAGCTCAACATGGACATCTCCTGGACCATCAACTTCATCTGTGAGTCTATACAGAACGTCACGACGCTTAACATGGACACCTCCTGGAGTATCAATATCATCTATAAGTCTATACATAACGTCACCGAGCTCAACATGGACATCTCTTGGACCATCAAATTCGTCTGTAAGTCTATACGAAACATCACGACGCTCAACATGGATACCTCCTGGAGCATCAATATCATCTGTAAGTCTAAAGATAACGTCACCAAGCTCAACATGGACAGCTCCTGGACCATCAAGTTCGTCTGTAAGTCTATATGTAACGTCACGACGCTTAATTTGGACACCTTATGAATCATCAGCGGCGGCGGTAAGTATCAACACGCCTGTATTTCCTAACTTTTTAGAGCTCTGAGAATAAAAATGATTGACTTTTCATATTAGCATAGCATAGTTATTAGACTAAAATATGCAGAGCTTTTACTAATAATATGCAGATATTTGTATCATATTAATAATAGGTATTTAACTGTACATTCATTGTCGTCTCGGCCATTTTGAATCCCAAAAAATAATCGCAACACTTGCAACAGTTTTTTATTATTGACTAATAACACTCTGCTGCCCTTAAATAATGATAATCACAGTTGGTGGAGAGGTTTAGAATACAGTCGGCGTGTCGGTGTCTGTGTCAGTCAGTCGGATCGGTCGAGTGCATCCGACCGTACTGCGGACGGCGGCCGACACACGCGCACGTGCTGCTCGCTCACTAATACCCACGACTTTTACCTACTCAGTGCACAGCGAGTTTTTATAATGGAAATGTTTGACTTAAGTATGTTTCCATCAGTAATAAATTTGCAAACATGATTATGTGTTATATTATATTACAATATACTAAATAACTTTGCCAGCGACTTGATTAAGAACGTGAACCTTCAAACCCACCTAAAGCATTAAATTAAAAAGTAATTAACCATTACACGTTCTATAGTTTCTGCCTACCCACATGGGAAGAAGGCGTGAGTTTATGTATGTTATGTACGTATTCACAGTTTTAGATGAATTAAATACTACATTTGAAATTGTAATAATGTAAAAGTCAAAACGTTCACGAATACCACATTCCTAGATAACAATTAGTGAAAATAAAACAACGCTATTGAATATGTTCTTGTAATGAAGCGGTTATTCTCATAGACATGTTTTTCTCAAAGAAAGTGGCTGCGCGCTGTAAAGCGCTGGAGCACTGCGGGGTGCCGCAGCAGCCACAGCCATTTAATTTATTGGCTACAAGTGTGCCTTACTTACACAGCGACTTAATTATTTAAATGAAAGCTTTTACGAAATTTGTTGCGCATTATTTATCTTTTTTAAATTTTATTTCTCGAAGAATTTTCAATTATCGAATTATAGAAAATCTGTGCCATGTCAATCCATCTTTCCAATCATCTTGAATCAATAGTTGAATTTCTCTAACTATCACTTACCCTTTTGTGTAGCTTTCCCTCGCTCTCGATGACTGGATGCTGACGAGATCTTGCATTGTCCACACCCAGTGTTCAGTTAGTTTTCCGGAAAATGACGAGATCTTCCACTGTCCACACCCAGTGTTCAGTTAGTTTTCCAGAAGATGACGAGATCTTCCACTGTCCACACCCAGTGTTCAGTTAGTTTTCCAGAAGATGACGAGATCTTCCACTGTCCACACCCAGTGTTCAGTTAGTTTTCTCTCTCTCGCTCGATGACTGGATGATGACGAGATCTCCTACTGTCCACACCCAGTATTCAGTTAGTTTTCTCTCTCTCTCTCGATGACTGGATGATGACGAGATCTCCCACTGACCACACTCAGTGTTCAGTTAGTTTTCTCTCTCTCTCTCTCGATGACTGGACGATGACGAGATCTTTCACTGTCCACACCCAGTGTTCAGTTTTCTTCCCTCACTCTCGATGACTGGATGAAGACGAGATCTTCCACAGTCCACACCCATTGTTCAGTTTTCTTCCCTCACTCTCGATGACTGGATGAAGACGAGATCTTCCACTGTCCACACCCATTGTTCAGTTTTCTTCCCTCGCTCTCGATGACTGGATGAAGACGAGATCTTCCACTGTCCACACCCATTGTTCAGTTTTCTTCCCTCGCTCTCGATGACTGGATGAAGACGAGATCTTCCACTGTCCACACCCATTGTTCAGTTTTCTTCCCTCACTCTCGATGACTGGATGAAGACGAGATCTTCCACTGTCCACACCCATTGTTCAGTTTTCTTCCCTCGCTCTCGATGACTGGATGAAGACGAGATCTTCCACTGTCCACACCCATTGTTCAGTTTTCTTCCCTCGCTCTCGATGACTGGATGAAGACGAGATCTTCCACTGTCCACACCCATTGTTCAGTTTTCTTCCCTCACTCTCGATGACTGGATGAAGACGAGATCTTCCACTGTCCACACCCATTGTTCAGTTTTCTTCCCTCGCTCTCGATGACTGGATGAAGACGAGATCTTCCACTGTCCACACCCATTGTTCAGTTTTCTTCCCTCGCTCTCGATGACTGGATGAAGACGAGATCTTCCACTGTCCACACCCATTGTTCAGTTTTCTTCCCTCGCTATCGATGACTGGATGAAGACGAGATCTTCCACTGTTCACACCCAGTGTTCAGTTAGCTACACAACGTCAGGTGCTATTTATTTATTTTTCTTACCCTACGTCGTTATTTATTTTTCGTACCTTACGTGCCGATGGCAATCTAAATTGTCACAGCTCAGAACTAAGTAACTAATTTAGCGTCATCGGTAGCTTCCATTCGTTTCCGTCACGTCGCTCATGATGTGCAGTGCCCCATCGTCTCATACCAAACACTTGATAGACTTAAGAGCACAAATGAGTTACAATTTCGTTTTGTATATTATGTTTTATTGCTATATTGCAGATCCCCCGGTAGTGCGGCTGCGCCTGGGCAGCTCGCTGGCGGCCGGCGACATCAAGGAGGGTGACGACGTGTACTTCGAGTGCCACGTGCGAGCCAACCCGCCCGCCAGGAAACTGTCATGGTTACACGATGTGAGTACTTGTCTTCTTTAGTTTATTAGTTACATCGACCCGCCCCAGCTTTGCACTTTTTTAACGACTTGAAAAACATCGAGATTTCTTTATTATATTATATGTAAGTTATTCGTGTAAAATACTGGTATTCAGCTGCATCCGGTTAGACTGGAAGCCGACCCCAACATAGTTGGGAAAAGGCTAGGCTGATTGATTGATGTAAGTTATTCATGTATTATTACACACAAACCTTACCATAAACCTCTAAATAATGGTAAAAACCGCATCGAAATCCGTTGCGGAGTTATGAAGAACCACGCGGTCGCACAGACAGACACAAGAACAACGCGTTCGCACAGTCAGACACAAGAACAACGCGGTCTCACAAACAGACAAAAGAACAACGCGGTCGCACAGGCAGACACAAGAACAACGCGGTCTCACAGACAGACACAAGAACAGCGCGGTCGCACAGACAGACACGAGAACAGCGCGTTCGCACAGTCAGACACAAGAACAACGCGGTCTCACAAACAGACAAAAGAACAACGCGGTCGCACAGGCAGACACAAGAACAACGCGGTCTCACAGACAGACACAAGAACAGCGCGGTCGCACAGTCAGACACAAGAACAACGCGATCGCACAGACAGACACAAGAACAGCGCGGTCGCACAGTCAGACCCAAGAACAACGCGGTCCCACAAACAGACAAAAGAACAACGCGGTCGCACAGGCAGACACAAGAACAATGCGGTCGCACAGACAGACACAAGAACAACGTGGTCGCACAGACAGACACAAGAACAACGCGGTCTCACAGAGAGACAAAAGAACAACGCGATCTCACAAACAGACAAAAGAACAACGCGGTCTCACAAACAGACAAAAGAACAACGCGGTCTCACAAACAGACAAAAGAACAACGCGGTCTCACAAACAGACAAAAGAACAACGCGGTCGCACAGACAGACAAAAAAACAACGCGGTCGCACAGACAAACACATAAAACAGCGCGGTCGCACAGACAGACACAAGAACAACGCGGTCGCACAAATAGACACGAAAAGTGAATTAAATGTATAATGTAGAAAAACATTCAAAAATGTAAGCTGCCATTATGAAGAAAAACCGGCCAAGTCGACCACGCACAATGAAGGGTTCCGCAGTTCGGATAAATTTATCCCAAGTACAAACTTAACATTGTAGTTGAAAAACATGTTCTCTCATACATTTCAAGTGCAAATGTACAGACGCCAGCAGGTCAAGTTACCTGAAACTGTAAAATTTTCCCAATCAACCTTGAACCTAATGCTTTAGTTAAAAATCTATTAAAGAAATTTGACAGATTGTAGTAGCTTGATGTGCTGGTACGTTGGTCGACTGTTACTCGTTAAACTTGCTACTTAGCTGTCATAGGTCATCTCTGTAGCCAATAGCTCCCTATAAACTATGGAGTCCCTCAAGGCAGCAAACTAGGCTCCACGCTTTTGACGCTATACATAAACGACATCTCTAACCTAGAATTGAATTACGGTGAAATAATAACCTACGCGGTCATCCCATCATCACAGTGATCCCGTTTCATGACAAGTCGTGGGACCTTGTGTACGGTCGTGCAGGGGAGGGTATGAATTTTATTACAGAGGCATTTGATAATACGAGTAACTTACTATCACTTAACACTGAAAAAACGAAATACATCGCCTTCTCGAAAACCTCAACCTAGGGCTAGCCCTTCAAACGACCTACAACTGACAATACACTCCTGCCCTCCTTTGTCAGGTCGACAACCAGCAAACTACACATGCTGCCCGATTGAACGCACCTCGTCTGACAGATATTTAGTCGTCATTATTGACTCGAGGCTTTCCTTCTGGCCACATATCGCCGCTTTAGCTGGCAGACCAAGCAAATTAATTTTCGTTATGAAGAATCTTCGTGACTGCCTGCCGCCAGATCTCTTAAGAAAGGTCTTGCAATCTGTCAGCTGATAATAAAGTACTACGTCTCTGTCTGGGGAAGTGCCGGAAAAAGGTACATGATTTACTTTGAGAGAGCTCAGAGGGCTTTTCTGAAAGTCACTTTTAGGAAACCATTCCGATTCTCAACTCTATAGAGCTCTATAGAGAAATCCAAGTCCTCCGCGTCATGCAGCTTTACATTGTAACGGCAATCGTCTGCACTCACAAGACCCTCCCCAAAAGAACTGACTATTGTGATCTTCTGTCAAAGCGGGAGTCCAGCTTACTCTCATCTACACACATTTAACAAGGTCTGCAAATCACTGGACATCAAAAAACCGCTCACCTAAAAAGTTTACTAAAGAATTGGCTACTGGAACTTACATACACCAAAATAGAATCATTTCTCTAACGTTTTTCGATAAGCCAGAGTGCCAACAAACAACAACCCTCTCTCACATGTTCACCCGCTCATACACTCACACACACAAACAATACTACTACTAAACTAGCTATAGCTTTGTAAACCGACATATTTCTTTCTGCTCAAGCACACTCTGACCCCCGAGACAGGCTCTGCTTAGTTTGAGGGTCAATGGTCAAACAATACATGGAGATGTACAAAGTTAAATTTGTGTTTACATATCATCCACTTTTATTTCTGCCAATAAAACATTTTGTATTTTTTTTCACATATCCAATCGACTCCAACAAAATTCAGCACTTTAAAGTTTAATATTTCGCAAACGCATCCCTGAACCGAAAAATGGTTTTACACACCAGCAATATTTGTAACGGCCTATCCAACGACATCCTCCACCATGGTTTGGACGAGAAAAAAGAATGTCATCCTCACTTTAGGTGTAGGTAAGGGAAACCAAAAAAACTTTTTTCATGATTTTATTTTACCACTTTGTCTAAGTATAACCGGGCCAAATCAAATTACAGCTTTCTAGTACTAAGAGTCTCTGAGCTAAGCCGAGGATAGACGATCAGACGAAAAGGGTTCCTTGTTGACTACGGAACCCTAAAAATCATATTATAATCTAGGGGTGTCTCTTTCTAATTCTATTTACCTAATAGCTCCAAGTGTTTGTACATCAGTGGATATTATGTACACCAATGGCCGCTTTTGTACGCTCCTCTTGGGAGCTTCAAACAAAGTTAACTGTATTATGTATGTCAGAATGTCGTAGCGCGTAACCCCTTAGCTCGCAGCCGTAGCAACGTAGCACAGTCGAGTGACCTTTTATTTTATTTTAATTATTAATGTGTTAATGTTGATTTCCGGAGAGAGAACTATAAAAAGTGAACCCAAAAGACATTTCTCAAATATTTTTATTCGTTGCATTCGAAACAAATACACAAATCCCTTTGATGTCACTTAATTGCGTGCTAGTTATGTTTACCAAGATTATGTTTGTTGTACGTTTTGTATGGGACGCAAAAAATAATAACGATAACAAATGAATCCGACGTCAATGTGAAAACAATGCTGTAGCGAACATTTAACGAGTGGCGGGCGAGCGAGGGGGGGGGGTGCGGGGGGGCGCGTGTAAAGTAATAGACGACGATGTACGGTCCGATAATCGCTTTGTACCGTGTCGCTCTGTTTTAATCAGCAATATACAGACGGGGTGGTACACATTTTTTTGTTTCGCTTCACCCTTTCAGGGGCAATCAGCCGCGCGTTGTTACACGGATCGAACACGCATCGCCGCGCGCGCCTCCACGAGCAAGCATTTTTTCCTCTGCATTGTGTTCACGTTTTGTTGTCGGTACACGTGATGCGGCAACTCCTCGCGACCCACTTATCCGTCCGCACCGCAACGCACCGAGCCACACCGAACGCACCGAGCCGCAACGCGGCGCTCCAAATGTGATTGTTTCTGATTCTGAATTTACGTTATATCCGAGTGACGTTGACGGGTGACGCGTGGCGTATTTCCTACACATTTCAATTTCCATAACATGCTTATTTGTGAGAAAATGCCTATTGAACAAGTAAATATATTAAACATAAAATTAAATCGCAACTTCCAAGAATATACGAACGCAATATTAGGTTACACATACGAGCAAATTATTCGGGCGCAGCGAGCCGCGGTTTTGTGGCGCTCGATATACTCGGCGTCGGCAAAGCATGTGGTAACTTACTAGGTCAGCTCCAGCTAAGAAATATTTCGGGAGCGACCGACTACATCCAGAGAACTGTCCACTTCCAGTTTAGAAGGTCGCATCTAAACTGGAATTTAAAGCACCATGTGGGCGGAGAAAGGCACACAATTTAATGCTGCATTCTTGAATAAGGCAAAGTCAGATGTTTTGTATAAGTAGTACAAATAGCTGGTGGAATAGTTGATAGCCGCAGTGATTAAATAAAAGCGTGCAACGCGTGCATTGTGTCACGGTGACGTACGATGCGCGATATTATTCGCGTGATTTTTGTCGCGCGACACGGCGCAGCGTCCATTTGTCGCGCGACGATGACACGCCTCATTGTTTTATGTGTGATTGTTTTTGACAAATGGCGGACGCAGCGAAGCCGCGCGAATTAAAACGCACATAATTCACAGCGGTCATTTGCGACGACGCGATATACAGCCGCGGATTACGATCACCACTCACTATCATAAAAATATTCCGTTTGATTTTATACCAATATGTCGCGTATTATTCAAATAATGCTCAACCGTGAATGGCTAAATCCTAGACACATTGTTGGCAGTTCCGCGCAAGTTACTTTTGGTCTCACTAAATACCAAGCTTAAGTACAATATGACGCCCAGGTTTAGAATAAGATGACGCTCCGGTTTAGTATAATATGAAGCCCAGGTTAAGTATAATAATGACACCCAGTTTAGTATAATATGACGCTCTAGATTAGTATAATATGACGCCCAGGTTTAGAATAATATGACGCTCCAGTTTAGTATAATATGAAGCCCAGGTTAAGTATAATATGACGCCCAGTTTAGTATAATATGACGCTCTAGATTAGTATAACATGACGCCCAGGTTTAGTATAATATGACGCTCAGGTTTAGTACAATATGACGCTCTAGTTTAGTATAATATGACGCTCAGGTTTAGTACAATATGACGCCCAGTTTTAGTATAATATGACGCTCTAGTTTAGTATAATATGACGCTCAGGTTTAGTACAATATGACGCCCAGTTTTAGTATAATATGACGCTCTAGTTTAGTATAATATGACGCCCAGCTTTAGTATAACATGATGGCCATGTTTAGTACAAAATGACACCCATGTTCAGTACAATATGACGCCCATGTTTAGTATAATATGATGACCAGGTTTAGCATAATATGAGGCTTAGCTTTAGCATAATATGACGCATAGGTTTAGCTCACTATGACGCTTAGGTTTAGCGTAATATGACGGCCAGGTTTAGCATAGTATGATACCCAGGTTTAGCATAATACGACGGCCAGGTTTAGCCCGTATCAGACTTCTACCACTTAGTTAGGCAAAGTTTCATTTATTTTGCCAGCCGTCGTTCAAAACGTGTCATAATTAAAATTGGAGCACACATGTTGGTTGCTCAGCTGTGGGTCCCAGACTAGTAAGTGTGAACTCGTCAGTGCGCGATGTAGCTCATACGCGAGCTCGGCCGCAGCGAGTCGCTAGCGAGTTATAAATTGGAGCACACATGTTGTTGCTCAGCTGTGGGTCCCAGACTAGTAAGTGTGAACTCGTCAGTACGCGATGTAGCTCACACGCGAGCTGGGCCGCAGCGAGCCGCCAGCGAGTTATAAATTGGAGCACACATGTTGGTTGCTCAGCTGTGGGTCCCAGACTAGCAAGTGTGAACTCGTCAGTACGCGATGTAGCTTACACGTGAGCTCGGCCGCAGCGAGCCGCCAGCGAGTTATAAATTGGAGCACACATGTTGGTTGCTTAGCTGTGGGTCCCAGACTAGTAAGTGTGAACTCGTCAGTACGCGATGTAGCTCACACGCGAGCTCGGCCGCAGCGAGCCGCCAGCGAGTTATAAATTGGAGCACACATGTTGGTTGCTCAGCTGTGGGTCCCAGACTAGTAAGTGTGAACTCGTCAGTACGCGATGTAGCTCACGCGCGAGCGCGGCCGCAGCGAGGCGCCAGCGAGTGATAAATTGGAGCACACATGTTGGTTGCTCAGCTGTGGGTCCCAGACTAGTAAGTGTGAACTCGTCAGTAGGTACGCGATGTAGCTCACACGCGAGTGCGGCCGCAGCGAGCCGCTAGCGAGTTATAAATTGGAGCACACATGTTGGTTGCTCAGCTGTGGGTCCCAGGCTAGTAAGTGTGAACTCGTCAGTGTGCGATGTAGCTTACACGCGAGCGCGGCCGCAGCGAGGCGCCAGCGAGTGATAAATTGGAGCACACATGTTGGTTGCTCAGCTGTGGGTCCCAGACTAGTAAGTGTGAACTCGTCAGTGCGCGATGTAGCTCACACGCGAACGCGGCCGCAGCGAGCCGCCAGCGAGTTATAAATTGGAGCACACATGTTGGTTGCTCAGCTGTGGGTCCCAGACTAGTAAGTGTGAACTCGTCAGTGCGCGATGTAGCTCACACGCGAACGCGGCCGCAGCGAGCCGCCAGCGAGTTATAAATGGGAGCACACATGTTGGTTGCTCAGCTGTGGGTCCCAGACTAGTAAGTGTGAACTCGTCAGTGCGCGATGTAGCTCACATGCGAACGCGGCCGCAGCGAGCCGCCAGCGAGTTATAAATTGGAGCACACATGTTGGTTGCTCAGCTGTGGGTCCCAGGCTAGTAAGTGTGAACTCGTCAGTACGCGATGTAGCTCACACGCGAGCGCGGCCGCAGCGAGCCGCTAGCGAGTTATAAATTTGAGCACACATGTTGGTTGCTCAGCTGTGGGTCCCAGGCTAGTAAGTGTGAACTCGTCAGTGCGCGATGTAGCTCACACGCGAACGCGGCCGCAGCGAGCCGCCAGCGAGTTATAAATTGGAGCACACATGTTGGTTGCTCAGCTGTGGGTCCCAGGCTAGTAAGTGTGAACTCGTCAGTGCGCGATGTAGCTCACGCGCGAGCGCGGCCGCAGCGAGCCGCCAGCGAGTTATAAATTGGAGCACACATGTTGGTTGCTCAGCTGTGGGTCCCAGACTAGTAAGTGTGAACTCGTCAGTACGCGATGTAGCTCACACGCGAGCGCGGCCGCAGCGAGCCGCTAGCGAGTTATAAATTTGAGCACACATGTTGGTTGCTCAGCTGTGGGTCCCAGGCTAGTAAGTGTGAACTCGTCAGTGCGCGATGTAGCTCACACGCGAACGCGGCCGCAGCGAGCCGCCAGCGAGTTATAAATTGGAGCACACATGTTGGTTGCTCAGCTGTGGGTCCCAGACTAGTAAGTGTGAACTCGTCAGTGCGCGATGTAGCTCACACGCGAACGCGGCCGCAGCGAGCCGCCAGCGAGTTATAAATTGGAGCACACATGTTGGTTGCTCAGCTGTGGGTCCCAGACTAGTAAGTGTGAACTCGTCAGTGCGCGATGTAGCTCACATGCGAACGCGGCCGCAGCGAGCCGCCAGCGAGTTATAAATTGGAGCACACATGTTGGTTGCTCAGCTGTGGGTCCCAGGCTAGTAAGTGTGAACTCGTCAGTGCGCGATGTAGATAACGCGCGAGCGCGGCCGCAGCGAGCCGCCAGCGAGTTATAAATTGGAGCACACATGTTGGTTGCTCAGCTGTGGGTCCCAGGCTAGTAAGTGTGAACTCGTCAGTGCGCGATGTAGCTCACGCGCGAGCGCGGCCGCAGCGAGCCGCCAGCGAGTTATAAATTGGAGCACACATGTTGGTTGCTCAGCTGTGGGTCCCAGGCTAGTAAGTGTGAACTCGTCAGTGCGCGATGTAGATAACGCGCGAGCGCGGCCGCAGCGAGCCGCCAGCGAGTTATAAATTGGAGCACACATGTTGGTTGCTCAGCTGTGGGTCCCAGGCTAGTAAGTGTGAACTCGTCAGTGCGCGATGTAGCTCACGCGCGAGCGCGGCCGCAGCGAGCCGCCAGCGAGTTATAAATTGGAGCACACATGTTGGTTGCTCAGCTGTGGGTCCCAGACTAGTAAGTGTGAACTCGTCAGTACGCGATGTAGCTCACACGCGAGCGCGGCCGCAGCGAGCCGCTAGCGAGTTATAAATTTGAGCACACATGTTGGTTGCTCAGCTGTGGGTCCCAGGCTAGTAAGTGTGAACTCGTCAGTGCGCGATGTAGCTCACGCGCGAGCGCGGCCGCAGCGAGCCGCCAGCGAGTTATAAATTGGAGCACACATGTTGGTTGCTCAGCTGTGGGTCCCAGACTAGTAAGTGTGAACTCGTCAGTACGCGATGTAGCTCACACGCGAGCGCGGCCGCAGCGAGCCGCTAGCGAGTTATAAATTTGAGCACACATGTTGGTTGCTCAGCTGTGGGTCCCAGGCTAGTAAGTGTGAACTCGTCAGTGCGCGATGTAGCTCACGCGCGAGCGCGGCCGCAGCGAGCCGCCAGCGAGTTATAAATTGGAGCACACATGTTGGTTGCTCAGCTGTGGGTCCCAGGCTAGTAAGTGTGAACTCGTCAGTGCGCGATGTAGATCACGCGCGAGCGCGGCCGCAGCGAGCCGCCAGCGAGTTATAAATTGGAGCACACATATTGGTTGCTCAGCTGTGGGTCCCAGGCTAGTAAGTGTGAACTCGTCAGTACGCGATGTAGCTCACGCGCGAGCGCGGCCGCAGCGAGCCGCTAGCGAGTTATAAATTTGAGCACACATGTTGGTTGCTCAGCTGTGGGTCCCAGGCTAGTAAGTGTGAACTCGTCAGTGCGCGATGTAGCTCACGCGCGAGCGCGGCCGCAGCGAGCCGCCAGCGAGTTATAAATTGGAGCACACATGTTGGTTGCTCAGCTGTGGGTCCCAGGCTAGTAAGTGTGAACTCGTCAGTACGCGATGTAGCTCACACGCGAGCGCGGCCGCAGCGAGCCGCTAGCGAGTTATAAATTGGAGCACACATGTTGGTTGCTCAGCTGTGGGTCCCAGACTAGTAAGTGTGAACTCGTCAGTGCGCGATGTAGCTCACACGCGAGTGCGGCCGCAGCGAGCCGCTAGCGAGTTATAAATTGTACTGGACGAGTATTTTTGTCGCCTGTTCTGGTCATTTATAAGGGAGGCTCAGACAAACATGAAAGAAAACATGTAAGCACTTTATTATTCCAATTGTAACATCATGTATACCATGTTTTATGCAAATAAAGATATTATTATCTTTATTCAATTTTTTTACATATAAGTTATATTTTTAAATATTAGAATTAAAAAAAAAAAACATTTAAAAATATAAAAAATAGAAATCCACCGGCATGGGGAACAGGGTCCAAGCTACCGGTGGTTAGGGCCCCAGAGACAGGAACCTCCTCACAATACGCGCCGTATCAAGGAGGACTGCCTTCTGAATCAAGCCCTTCACCCAGCCACCCAACGAGAGCCTCTTGAGATGTTGGTCGAGGCTCTTAGCGATAAGGCCATTGACTGTAACGACTATCGGCACAATGATTGCCGAGTCCACATTCCACATAGCGACAACCTCGTGGGCTAAGTCGAGATACTTCAATTGTTTCTCCTTCTCAGCCTTCACGAGGTTCTCGTCATGCGGGATAGTGACATCGATTATCATTGTGCGGCGCACTGATCGATCTATTACCACTATATCAGGCTTATTGGCTACAATAGTCCTGTCAGTGATAATAGATCGATCCCAGTATAACGTGACATGGTCATTCTCGAGAACTGGGTCGGGCACATACCTGTAATACGGTACCTCAGAGTCCACAAGGCCGTATTTCAGAGCAAGTTGCTGATGGATAATCCTGGCCACTTGGTTATGCCTGTGCAAATACTCGCCGTTAGCTAAACGAGAACACCCAGAAGTAATATGTCTGATAGACTCACCGGGACAATGGCATGCCCGACATATGTCGATCGTCCCGTCTTTCATTATATACTTCCGGTAGTTATTCGTTAGCATAACTTCATCCATAATCGCACAGACTGAACCTTCGGTTTCCCCAAAGAGGTCACCGAAGCGTAGCCAGGCCACGGACGCTAAGAAATCTACGTCGGGCCCATGAAGGGCCCGGAAAAAGCGTCCGTGAAGCTCCTTGCTTTGCCATACTTCCTTGCGGTCGTTGGTACTAAGCACCACAGGTTTGCGCCAGTTCTCTTTAGCCAAGGATAACGGGGTGAGTCCCTTGTCCACTGCAACCACATCTCGGTGCATACCCACGTTAGCCTTGAGAAAATATTCTCTGAGACTGCACACCTCGCGGTTGTGGAGGGTCTTAGCATTTAAAAAACCTCGACCCCCACACTTCCGCGGGATGTACAGCCTCATGACAGACGAACGTGGGTGATGCATCCGGTTTGCAGTCAGCAGTGACCGGACTCTCCTATCCAGGGCATCTAGTTCCGTCTGGGTCCACTTTAGTATGCCAAAGGAGTACATCAGGACCGGCATGACCCAACCGTTAAAGGCGCGCACCTTGTTGCCGCCTGACAAAGAACTATTAAGTACCTTTTTCAGGCGACCGAAAAAGCGCTCCTGCAACGATTGTTTCATGTCAGCCCCGTTAATGCCTAACCCCTCTGACATACCCAGGTATTTGTAGGTATCAGTTGCGGAGAGTGATCTCAGGTTTATAGAATCTGAGAGTTGTAGTCCCTCAGATTCCACAATCCCGCCCCGCCTTACATGCATGACTGCACATTTATCAACACCAAATTCCATCCTGATGGAATCACTAAAAGTTTTAGTTACTTTTAGTGACTCCAGCAGTTGCAATTTGTTGGTGGCAAACAGTTTCAAATCATCCATATAAAGCAGGTGGGATATTACCTGACCCCCTCTCCGCAAAGAACAGCCCAGCCCTGTACCCTCCAGCAGAGTGCTAAGAGGGTTCAAGGCTAAACAAAACCACAGTGGACTCAGACTGTCGCCCTGGAATATTCCCCGCTTAATCCTAATAGGTTCGTCGCTCCCCCGAATTTGTCGACATCCTGGATAGCGAAGGACCGTCCTCCACTGCCCCATACATGTCGTTAGGAAGGTGCTCAGAGTTGTATCAATTTTGTACAACTCTAACACCCTCAAGAGCCATGTATGGGGCACCGAATCAAAGGCCTTCTTATAGTCTATCCAACATGTCGACAAATGCTTTCGGGATCGACGGACCTGTTGGCTTATGGCCATGTCAATGAGGAGTAGCTCCTTGGTGCCGCGGGACCCATTCCTACATCCATTTTGAGAGGCAGACATGATAGAATTCTTTTCTAAATGAGAATTAATTTTCACTCTCAAAATGGATGTAAGAAGTTTATAGACCGTCGGCAAACAAGTGATCGGCCTATAATTTTTGGGTTCCGTGGCATCACCTGACTTATGGAGCAAGTGGGTAACTCCCGTTGTAAAGAGCTGTGGCAGCGACCCAGACTCTAAGGCCGACTGGAATTGCGATGCTAAGCACGCGTGTGAACTTTGCAGCCATTTAAGCCAAAAATTGTGCAGTCCGTCCGGTCCCGGAGATTTCCAGTTCGGTATCGGACGGGCTGCACTGGCTACATCGGAGGAAGTAATTATTACTCCCTCCATCTGCGGTATGGCGTCACACACGCGCTCAACATCGCGCATCCATTCAGCCTCATTATGGCAGACGGGCACCGACCAGATGTTGCGCCAGAATGTGCTAGTGGCATCATCATCTGGGCGGCATACGTCTGCCACATTTTGCTCAGGTCGCTCCCATGCTCTATACACCCACCTTTGATCACGCTGGAATATGCGATTCTGGGTATATCGTTCAACCCGACGCTTATACCTACGGATACGGCTTGCCCATGCATAGACCTTCTGCTTCAGGAAGTCAATGCGCTCTGTGACATGGGACATATATTCTTGAGGGCTGATTCCAGTCCCCGAGAACGCCCGCCTCACAAAGCGCATCACTCTAGGGCGAGTATTGCCCTCCCTGAAGCAGTATAGTTTGCCGATGAGCACCCTGGTCCCCTCGATACGCCGCTCGATCCTGCACTGCCAGGCTGGAACGGCGGGTTTTGGTCGTGTAGCTATGTCACAATTTGAAAATGTGACATTGGCTACACGACACGCCGCAATAGCCGCGCAATACAAGATCGAGTGCGTATCTACGAGATCATCGCTGCTTTCAAAATAAGAAACAAGCAGCGAATCCAAGGCACACACCAACGCCCTATTCGTTCTGTGCATAGGCAAGCGAGGTAAACGAGGTCTAAGTTGGACGGGGGCAGTTCTAAACTCCCGAATCGCATCCTCCAGCGCGCTCCTCAATTGGTCGTTACACTGGCTACTTACCGTAACAACCTCATCGCCCCCCTCCTCATCATTAACATTAGACCGCGGTTGGATTATGTTTAGAGGTTGCACCGCGGTCTGTGATGGGACAGGGACGATACGGTTGCTCAGTACCTCTGAGCGCAGCCTATCAAGCCTATCTATATTATTATTATTATTATTATTATCAGTAATGGCGGCGCGCGCGCGGACTAATGGCGCACGGTCATGTCGGCGCCACATTATGAGATACTGTGACACAGAAGGATAACTCTTGCTGTGCAATAGAAAAGTTTGTTGCAAACCTCTGTAACCTCTCAAACGTCGGCGTAACACCATTGGAAAATAAGATTTTAATGACTCGAAATGTCACCGTTACACCATTGGAAAATAACAACTGTCAACACGCATGGTTGTCATTGGACGGTAATATTTTCTATTTATTGGCACAATGCAACACGATCTAGCTGTATCATTCGATTAGTCGATTCATGCTTGACCTATTTTGGTAACATTTAAACAGGAGCGCCAACAAAACGGAAGCAAAAAAATAGAAAGAAATGAGTGCTTCTGTGAAGCTCTGTGACGGCCATATTTGTTGTTTTACGAGTGATTCGTGCGGGTGTCTAAGTTTAGAAAAAATGTTTTTAAGAAGGAAACGGTGAGTGATTTGTATACAGAATTACTGAGAAATAGGTATAGATTTCGTATGAAGTGATAGTTTATAGAAAAGTTATAAATATGTCGAGAAAAAGTTACGAAACTTTTGTAATGTTCATAATTTGATAGTTATGGCCGCCGTATTTCGTAATGTTTTATGATAAATATTTTTGTTTAGTGTTTGAAATACACTTATGTAGTTAGATTATTGTTCCACAAACATATTTTAGCTAATAGCTACCGACATTATTGTGTATTATCATCGTAATCGTATTTCCAAAAGTAAAATACAATAAAAGTAATCCGTCGGGATTGTTGTTAATGTGTGGTGTTTTATCGTTTCTACAGATATTGTGTTATCGTAATAAAGTGTTTTTTTGGTGAATGTTTGTGTAGATTAGATGTGATATGAGAAAGTTTGAAGGTTATGTGAGTGAAAATTATCAAAACAAAAACTTAACGCATCGTTGCTAGATAAGGTCAGTTGTATTTGCATAATGAATGGTATAAGTAGTTAGGTAATCTAATAACGAAGCCAGGAAGGTATAACATGTAACGTTTAACTAGCTATGTATTAACGAAATCTGCGTTTTTTCGAAGGCTTGCCCAAAAATCAACAAGTACTTCGACGCTTGTCGAAGTAGCCGACGTTTGTGGTACTTTGTGCATACAGAGGCCCGACGGTCAAGAGACAAAAGATTTTTTTTCAGAAATGGAGTTCTCAAAGTAAAAATAATACTACGGTATATGCCGTTATATTTGTCGTCGACACGTGTATGGGCTTGTTATTCCACAGCGTGCCTACACCTCCAGTCCCAGCGCTGCCCTGCGTCGCGCACGCCGGCGGGGCGCCCCGGGACCTCCTAAATTATTCATCATTAACGCTAACACTGTCCAACGTATTAAAAGCAAATTGACGACGGACCCACATATAGGTACAATATTAAAATATATACACAAGCAAATGTGTTGCCAGTTTAGCCGGCCAATGTATGCAAATTAGGGAGAACGTCAATTTTGTTAGAACGCCACAGCGAAAGCGACTCAATGCTAGTTCTTGGGATATTCATCATTATTCCGTCGGATGTTTAGCTAAGTACTTATAATAATTTGAAGCTAAGTTCGGCATTATATAAAATCATCAATATCAATGTGTATATAAAAATCTGGAAATAATCTTGTCACATCATATGATAAAACAACAGATGCCTTGACGATCGATGTCCATCGACATGAGATTGTAACAGGCTATAACGTGATCATAACTAGAGCCGTATGATCAGTGTGGCCGGCACCCGCCATAGGCGTTATCTGGGCCATAACTAGAGCCGTATGATCAGTGTGGCCGGCACCCGCCATAGCCGTTATCTGGGCCATAACTAGAGCCGTATGATCAGTGTGGCCGGCACCCGCCATAGGCGTTATCTGGGCCATAACTAGAGCCGTATGATCAGTGTGGCCGGCACCCGCCATAGGCGTTATCTGGGCCATAACTAGAGCCGTATGATCAGTGTGGCCGGGACCCGCCATAGCCGTTATCTGGGCCATAACTAGAGCCGTATGATCAGTGTGGCCGGCACCCGCCATAGGCGTTATCTGGGCCATAACTAGAGCCGTATGATCAGTGTGGCCGGCACCCGCCATAGCCGTTATCTGAGCCATAACTAGAGCCGTATGATCAGTGTGGCCGGCACCCGCCATAGGCGTTATCTGGGCCATAACTAGAGCCGTATGATCAGTGTGGCCGGCACCCGCCATAGGCGTTATCTGGGCCATAACTAGACCGTATGATCAGTGTGGCCGGCACCCGCCATAGCCGTTATCTGGGCCATAACTAGAGCCGTATGATCAGTGTGGCCGGCACCCGCCATAGGCGTTATCTGGGCCATAACTAGAGCCGTATGATCAGTGTGGCCGGCACCCGCCATAGGCGTTATCTGGGCCATAACTAGAGCCGTATGATCAGTGTGGCTGGCACCCGCCATAGGCGTTATCTAGGCCATAACTAGAGCCGTATGATCAGTGTGGCCGGCACCCGCCATAGCCGTTATCTGGGCCATAACTAGAGCCGTATGATCAGTGTGGCCGGCACCCGCCATAGGTGTTATCTGGGCCATAACTAGAGCCGTATGATCAGTGTGGCCGGCACCCGCCATAGCCGTTATCGGGGCCATAACTAGACCGTATGATCAGTGTGGCTGGCACCCGCCATAGCCGTTATCTGGGCCATAACTAGAGCCGTATGATCAGTGTGGCACACACACACATATATATTATTCATTCACATTACTGTGCATGTGCACAGATGTATTAGAATAGGCATTCACTACTACAGCCACAATTTGATAAAGATAAGATAAGATAAAGATATTTTATTTGCTTAAAACATGGTATAAAAGGTGTTATTGAAAATAAATTGATCAAACATGTTTTGCTTAAAACTAAAGCGTGCAAACTTATACACTAAAATATTATGTCAAAATTGAAAATAATTACATTAAAAATTCATTTTATAAGTCATTAATACTATAACAATTATTAAAAATTCATTTTAAAAAGTCATTAACACTATAATAATTATTATTATTGAGCCATTTATACAGTTGCATTTTGAATAGCTTACAATTTAATGTTTTAAAAATACTTGGTAATTTATTATACAGTCGTATACACATAGCCAAACAATTTTTATTATATTTTGCTGATCTAGGTAGGTCTTCCAGCACAAGCCTATATTGGTCACGACGACTTCGAGAGCTTTTAAATAGTTCTGCTGTTCTAAATAATTCTAAGTGCTTTCGAACAAATATACATGCTTCATATATATATAATGAAGGTAACGGTAGCAAACCATGTTCCTTAAATATTGGTTGACATGATTCGTCCGATGGAATCTCGTATACAGCTCTTAGACATTTCTTTTGGGCAACAAATGCTCTATTGCGGTCAGTACTATTTCCCCACATAATTAGTCCATATCGTAGTGAGGACTCCACATATGCGCGGTATGTCATCACAGCCGTTTTTATATTAGTCACTTTTTTTATTTGTCTCAAAGCATACACAAACTTATTTATTTTATTGCATACAGTATCTACCTGTGCTTTCCAGTCTAAATGTTCGTCAATTACTACTCCTAGAAATTTAGTTTTTGTCACTTGTGTAATTTTCGGAATATCCATTTTAAAATTAAATGTATTATTATAAGATTGATTAAATTGTATATATACTGATTTATTTAGAGTAATTGATAAATTATTATTATTTAGCCAGTTAATTAGATTATCTATTGTATTATTTATGTCCGCTTCATGATCTGTAAGTGATTTATATTTTTTATCGGTAGTAACGATTATGGAAATGTCATCGGCAAAAAGGAAGCATTGATGATTAGATGATTGATCACATATTAAGTGAATTTTCTGACCCCTACTGTTTTAAATATAAAGGAATCGACCGTTCATTACTTACTACTTACTACTAAGCCTCTGCTGTCCGTCCGTTCGTCCATTCGTCTATCTGTCAGCGGGCTGTATCTCATGAACCGTAATAGGTCAATACTTGACATTTTCACAGGTTGTGTATTTCTATTGCCGCTAGTTACAACGGCAATAGAAATACACAATCTTTACGAAAAAAAGAAGTACTGTTAATTATTGCACGGTGCTACAGAACCCTTCGTGTGGGAGTCCGGCTCGCCCTTGGCCGGTTTTTTGCTATTAGTCTTGCCTCCGACTCCTGAAAGACTGCTCAAGACTCTACTGATGAGTCTGCTATCAAATCCCGGTTCAGCTGTTACGATTCACTAAGGGCGGAGTTCACCAACTTTAAAACAGCTGTTTAGTTTTTTAATCAGTTCTTTTCATAGGAAATCTGACATAAACCAACTGTTTAAATACCTAACTGGTGGTTTGAATGTTGGTGAACACAGGCCTAAAAATAATAGATAACCGTAGATCAAGAATCTTTATATTATATTTACGATAGTAAAGTGATTAATGAAGAATTCATCGTCATAGCCTATTTTTTCCAATCTACTCGTAATAGAGAAGTATCCTTGTCTAAATCATACGGTTGCGTATTGATGAATAGGTATAAAATAATTCGAGGTGAATAGCTTGTACATTTGATATGTATAAAATAGAGAACGATAGCGTACCCAGCTCATTACAATATATACAATGAACATTCGCGAGGCCGCGCCCCGGAGGCTCGTGGAACAAAATCCCAAATACAATATTACCACACACGGCAGAACGTACTTCACGCACCCGCTCTCATGTATATATGCGGATCGTAATGGCCAATGATTATGGACACACTTGTACCCAGTTGTGATAAGTAGGTCTTTACAGAGGTAGCTATAGAATTTTGTACAAAATAATACCAACAACAAGGGGACAAGACGTGTTCATTACAGATAAAAACTAATTAGGACCAGTGTTTTTAAAAAGTAAATGTTTCAGGCTGTAATTTACTTTAATTTTACTGGTCATCTTAAAAATTCCGAGCACTATAAATAATTTAATCGGCCCTTACTATGAGTAGGTACAGTCATGAACCGGGATTTTTGATCATTTTAACTTTGTTCTGTTACACGAATATCGCCCGTGAAGTTTGACATGTGACATTTCAATAACGAAAAACGGGCGGCATTCGTGTAACACAACCAAGTTAAGATGATAAGCTAGTATCTCAACAATCCCGGTTCGTGACTGTACCAATCAATAATTCCGATGGGATCTGCAAGCAGCCGCTTCGCTTGTTACCACACCGCGCCGCCCGATGTGTTCGCACGTGTATTAACAAGATGTGCGTGTATTTAAACTAATATTATCACAAAGCCTACAGTATGAACACACTCACTTTGATACATAACTATGAGTATGATAATAGCATACATGACGTAGTTCTGACGTCACTTCCATTTACATGCTATTTAACTTGTGCTACTATATCAGCTGACAGGAACCATGCAATTTCCTCCAAAACTCACTGCAGTCAGTACACACTTACTTAGTTATTTATGTTTATTTATTTAGTACGAATTACTTATACTTATTAGTACCTAGGTACCGAGTCGACCGAGCTCTGCTCGGGTGAAAATAGAGAAAACGTATATTCCCAGATATGAGACCTCGCTAGATCTATTTTATACCTCCGTAAACGCCTGAAAAACATTATTAATGACATATCAGCTAACAATTGAACACAAACGTCCCTCGTCGCCGATTTGTTTAATATCAACGTGACAGAATAAAGTTCACGCGACCAGTCACAAGTTGAGCGCGAGCAGTCGGCTGGTGTGTGACACTCGCCATTAAAATAAAACGTATTTATATAAATATAGCTTCTGCCCACGGCTTCACCCGCGCGGAGGTCGGAACTTATCCCCACACAGAGACTGCCTAAAGTTGCCGTTTAGCAGTACCACCATATATTATATTTCGTAATACTTTGGTTGCTCTTGATATCTTTAACAGTTCGATTTAGTGCTTCGATTACACTTTTTTAGGACATTGTACATTGATTCCAAATCAACTGTTTACATTGCTGCAACATTCGTCCCCGCCCCCCTCTAGTACAACAGCAACTCCTTTATCTTTCCGATCAGAGTTAAAATCAGATTTATAAGATAAGTTTATCGGTACTTCCCAGGCATCAAAAAAAAAAAAAAAAAACCACTTATTTATTATTGAACCAAGACCTCTTTACTTGAGACCTCTTTTAACACGACTTACCTCAAGTGTTTCTAACTATTCCGATTTTTTTTCTAATATAATACCTAGAGACGTGGGGTTCATAGAGAGATCGTGACATATGTATTACTCATTTGTGGCGTAAGATTTTGTAATCGCTCGTTAACTGTCTCTAAACTATTGCGCATATCATCAGGGTTTATAATTTGGAGAAAGGAATGAAAATGTGAGATGATTCTTGTGGATCCCAAGTTGAAGGGCAAAATACCTGGTCCTTCGTTACGATTGTCTAGCGTTATCTGGTCCACTCGGGCCAGGGCCAGGGTCAGGACTAGTAGTATTTTCAGTGTCTTGTAACAAACGAGCACTATTAGGCATCCGTTTTAGGCGTAATTTAGGCACGGTTCCTCTTTTCTTTATATCTTATCTATATCTTATATATCTTTATCAAGTTTTTCCCATGGCATAAAGGGTTCCTAATAAAAACTTGTTGCTCTGGTTCGTATTTTTTCAGGTCAACATTATCAGTAATTTCAGTGCAGCGATGAAGTGAAGAGTCATTAAGAATATCGTTTACTGTTGACATTCGTCTACGGTGTTCCTGGATATATTGTTGTAAGAGATGTTCTGATATATTCATATACGATATAAAGGATCCCAGGGATCAAAACGAACGTTAACTATATCGAAAGGCCTACATTTTGTAAAGCTATATATTGAGCTATTATATGTCAATATAGCATAAGTTATAACATTAGTAATTGATTCTCCTCGCTGTTCTAATTTGAATATACGCAAAAGATCTAACAGTGTAGAATTTAGTCCTTCTACCATTTAATTTCCATGGGTGTATTAGGACAGGTTTTATGATGTTGAACTTTGTGCTATTTAGTAAATTCAGAAAATATTTGATTGTTGAATTCCGGATCATTGTCTGTTACAATAGTTAAAGGCACTCCGTGACGAGTAGACAACTTCAGTAAAGTTTGTACGACACTAATAGCTGTAGCATCTCTCAAGAAGTATGCTTGACCATTCTTAGAGAATGCATCTACTATTACAAGATACTTATTCATTTCAGTACTAAGCAGATCTAAATGTACAATCTCAGAAGGCTTTGTAGGTGGAGGTTCACTTTATAATCTTGGTCTTACTGGATTGCGATCACATTTAGCTTGACCGCATATTCGACATTCATTTATATACTTCGTTACATGTCCTTTCATATTTGGCCAATAGCACCTATGCGATAATGCTAAATAACACTCGCTGATGGTTTTGCCTTCATGATATTTCTTTATAATTTCCTGTTGCTTGAAATAATCTTTAACATTTTCTGCTTTGGTTTTGGTAAGTACTAATTTCATTGCAGAATTTTTAAAACATTGTTGAATTATAGGTATTATGGGATACATTTGTAATGTAGGATTTATTTATATATATTTATTTCTATTTTAATTTGTCGGATTTTAGAGTTTTCTGAAAGTCCGGCTCCTTAGATTCTTAGGCGTCCTTTTTTATGATTCTGGACTGCTGGGGATGTTCTAAACATTTCTGAGGGGATGGTTGATATTCATAGTACACATTTTCTGGGTGCTCATAGTGATCGTAATAAGTTCCATCATAATCGGTAAAGTAATCATTGAACGAAATGAAAGTATTCATTATAACAATCATTAAAATGCATCTCCCGAGTTTTGAAATAATTATTGGATGGAGGATTACTTGATTTGCTCCGATCATGCTAAGATAAAGTTAGTATAGGTTGGACGTGGTTGCGCTGATCCACTAGACTGGTTAGGAGAATTCTGCTGGACTACTTGAAACGGGTTATTCTGACGGTTCTAGTTCAGTGGGGGTGCCCTGAATACTTGCTTAGTTCGGGTCGGACCAAACTGGTGAGGTTGGAAATAATTCGGTTACCACTGTGGTGGTTGTTGAGCTGGAAATTGGAATCGTGCAGGTCCTGGCATACTATAATTATTAGGCCTTCGATCGGGTATATTAGATGGCTAAAATAATTACCGCGTTGGTTATTGCTATTAATTCTTTTATCATAACGGTCGTTACGATTTTGCAGATATGAACGAATTCTAGTGCTTGTTCTTTAGTTTGAGAGCGCATACGTTGCACACGTAATCCTAGAGGACCTATTAATCCGCGCACCAACATTTGGAGCGTTAATTTCTTATATCCATTTGGTCCGTGAAATTATTTATTAATGCCGTACGAATCTTATTCCAATCACTTGACCATTCATTATTATGGTGATCGATGAAGCCGTGATACATCGCGCGATTCTCTATATTTTTTAATTATAGAGAATTCCACGTACTGTGGTAAAACGTTACATTTAAATCTTATTCATACTCGACGCAATAAGCTGATGCAAAAAATATAGGCATATATGTTCTACTACCCGTGTGAAGCCGGGGCAGGTCGCTAGTTATAATTAAAGTATCACAACTCACACCCAGTTTTGTCTAGAGAGGATAATAATATAAATAATATTTCGAGTAATACCTACTCAAATAACAGGATTTTAATGAAAATATCAAAACAATATTAATTACCAAAGTGAGCTCTCGAGCTGATAGGAGTATCAATATCGTCGGCATCGAAAGTCCCTGTGCGACCCGCGTACTAATATCATACGATTGATATCCAAAATAGCGTTGAACCGTCAATCAACGAGGAAGTATTAAAATTGGTCGCTTGAGGAGGTCGTGACTCGCATCTCTCTGTTAACTTTGTGGGATGTTGCAATCAGATGCCGCGCGTCCGGCTTGCTGATTACGGAAATGATTCTGAACTGGATGAGAGGAAGAATACCCTTTTAAATTTAATGCAAATGTATGTCAAAAATAAAGTAGATAAGGGTGGCAGATGCCACTTGATATATAATATGATTGACTCTCTTCTAGTTTGCTTAACTTTTGACGTGAAACGTTTTACATTTCTTTCAGTAGGAGGTCACCTGCAAAAACCATAGGTAACGAAATATGTTACGGCAAGATCGCTTGTTACTTCGGAAGTACGAGTATAGCACCTACTGGCATTATTTTATTGTCATAATTTAGACGATAGAAGCCATTAGTGCATAATGTGGGAATGTTGTTTTATTGAAACAACTGTTCTCAAGCGATTACGTTAATTACTGATTAAAGAGTACAAGTGTGTTATATATTAATAGAAGATACATTACATATATGATGAGCATGGGGTCATAGAGAGTATAAACTCTAGGTAGTACGTACTACATCTCAATAATGATGTCGCTGGAGTGAATAGCGCTGTAATCGCGCACAGCACGACGCGTTTGGAACTAAATTTACCATCGCGCGCTGTGTTTATTTAGTGATTACTCTGCAGTACATTGATCAGTTCGAGCGCGAGTGGTCGCGTTAGATAGAGCTTACAACGTTATAGTAGGTGTGGTACATACAGTTCATACTTGTTTCCATTAGAAGTTGTAGAGTCTATAAAAGGTGTGGTTTCTTGCATAAATTTGACGACTGCTCTACGATGGCGCTACCGCGTGCGATACGTAACGTACAAAATTGCCATGCAAAAGCTCGGGTAGCAAGAGAGACAGAGGCCGCTTTGCCCTTGGTTCCAGCGACGTACCGCAGTCTCGAGCGCTATTTGTTTAACTGTGGCTACAATGGTGGCAGACAACGAGACCAGCTCATCGACATCCAGCAGAAGTAGCCAGACTACACCCAAGGCCATCGTTACATAGAGCAGATTACGCGTGCGCCTGATTACCGTAGGCGCTGGAATTTGGCTACTACTCGTACCTACATACAATTACTACTAATATCTACATTATATTATACATGTTTTGTTCTTGAACTGAAAACTTCTTTAGGCGCATTCAGCGAGTTTTGGTAGCGAGACATGTTACGAGGTCGCGTCCCCGCGACATCGCGACACCGCAGTTTTAAGTTTAAGTTTTCACTTCTGTCGGCAGTCTCCACGACTGCCATTTTTTTTTAAGTCTTGCTCTCAACAAAAATCGACATGGACTCTATGATACAAGTTCGATGATCATTCCCTATTTTGTCATAGCATTTGGTAATTATCGCCCGCGCGTGATTCCCTCAGGGATATGAACAAGTAGCTGCACACTCCCGCACAGTTCGCAAATGGCAGTGTTAGGCTCCGGTTCACTAACGTGTCAATCAACGCTGTGTGCGTTGCCATTGTATCACTATTTTGTTTCAATATCTATATTTTCATTATACAGAAAAGTGTATCCGAGCATTAGGTAACGTCGGGAATTCTGAAACATGCCGCCGCTCTTCAAATAACTAGGAGGGCTTACTCTTGTATCTATGTACATAATGGAAATTGGAATTTTTATTGGAAACCAATTACATTTATTAGTAGACAGTAATGAAAACCGTAAATATAAGTCAAGAGACCACACTAAATTGAACATTTATACTACTTGTAGAAGCGCATTGCATACAAAGAATAGCTATAGGATGTCCATCAAAGTATACAACCATATTCCACGTCTGTTGAGAGAACTTCCCTTACATAAGTTCAAAAGCAAATGAAATCATGGTTAACAGAAAATTGTTTTTATACCTTAGGTGATTTTTTTAACTGTTAGACTTAAACCCTATAATTATTTATTGATGATATATTGTATTTGTGGACTTTTGTATTCTATTTTGACTGTATGTAATAGTAAATGTCTGCAAGCCTCCTACAGGTGCGATGTGTAAGCACTACTTTTCTGTAACACCCATAAGATTGTACCATATCTCTGGCGAAATAAATGATTTGCGATCTTAAATTGTATCACGTTAATACGGCGGCCAGACAAGCATAAGCATCACCTGCCTGTAGCTGCCCAGCTGGCAGACAGGCTGCTGCCGGAGAGAGGGAGTGTGCCGTAGTCCAGCACGCGGACACCAACAAGATCATTACTTAATATGGATGTCGCCGAGATAACTACTTAGCATGTAGCACTAACAAAAGCCTCTCATTTTGGCTCCTTCTATGAGCTTCATTGGTTACAAGGTCTTGTGGCTAAATAATAACAGCCGCACGGATCGATCGAAAGTTAAGCTCCGCTTGACGTGGTCGGTACGTAGGTGGGTAACCATCCATTATATATCGAGACCCCCCCGTATTTCGTAAAGCACGTTAAAACGGTTGGTCCCGGCTGCCATTCGTAGATCTTTGACAGCCCTTACGGGTAGTCAAAAGTCCAAAGTGTGACAACCGGCCTGACCACGGCGTGTCGCGTTACCCAGTAACTGTACCTCACTTACAGCAGCGCAACATCCCTGACAGGCCTCCACCCTCTATTACAGAGACCGATGAGCTGTCACAATAATAAGACACCGCATAAATTTCTCGTCTTAAGCCATCATAAATTTGAGCCAAAATATATATTATAATCTGAACAATTACTCAGGGCGGGGTTGGTGAGCCGATGACTTACGCGCGCTGCCCAGCTGCCGGCGCCATGTTTTATTGTGCGAGATCTAACCGAAAGGAACGGAATTAAATAATTTTGATAATTAAATTAATTATCTACTCTTATCTTCAGAACCTTTAGGACTAGAAGCGCCACATACATAGGTCCTACCTAGTCGGTTGTTTTTCTATGTAGAGAATTAGATCTAAATTTGTGCTCATTTAAAGTTTACTGGAATTGAATAAAACTTGGTGTTTAACTTAATAGGGTTTGTTTGAACACCTTTTAAAAAACTCTAACTTGCAGTTAATATTATAATTTGTCACACACGTATTATAGTTTAAAATTAAGTACACTATTCAGCACATATAAGTAACTAGCTTTCGCCCGCGGCTTCACCCGCGTGGAGGTCGGTATATCCCACGGAAACGTACTACCGTAATATAAAATATCCTATGTGTTAATCTAGATTATAAACTATGTATGTGCCAAATTTCATCAAGATCCGTTCAGCCGTTTTTGCGTGATTGAGTAACAAACATCTAAACTTTCTCATTTATAATATTAGTAGGTAACTATGACTAGTTCTTGTCCCGCGACCGTTGACAAGCAAGACGGTTTGAAGACATTAGCAAAGCCAACGCTGACGCTGTCGGAGTGGCTTAATTCTGATCGAATCTTATAAAAAACTAATTACTTAAAAAGTAAAAACCGACTTCAAAAACCAAATACGAATAAAATAACTTTCCAAAAAAAGCTAACAGCTTCTGAAGTCGATGTCAAGCTAAGGTGCATTGACTGCTGCTAGCTGTTAAGTTTTTTTATGAAAATTATTTTATTCGTTTTTAGTATTTGAAGTCGGTTTTTACTTTTTAAAGTAAATTTATTTATACTTTTTAGTAGAATATACAATTACATATTCCCAAGACAAACGAAAAAAGAAAAATCATCAAAATCCGTTTAGAAATGCCGGAGATACAGTACATTTATGTATATAACTTCGTACATAAGAAAAATTACCTAATGTATTATATACTAAAACCTTCCTGAAAGTATGTAGATCACGTTAGTGAAGTTATCATCAAAATTGGTTCATTCGTTTTTGAGAAAACCGTGGACATACAACTATACATACATACGTATACATACGGGTCGAATAGAGAACCTGCTTATTTGAAGTCGGTTAATAAAAGGGAATCATCGATACGACGACGAGGTTAGTAATTCAGTGGATTCGGTTTGAGATAATGTCACCCTCTACGGTATAAGTATCTCTACTGTGGTTACGTCTTTTACAGACATGACCGTAGTAACGAGATCACGGAACACTAATTACTGCAGTTTCTCTTACACTCGGCAAATTCACACCCCCAGCAGAGAGGGAACGATAGGAGAAGAATCATAGTCCATAAAAGTCGCACATACGACGCGGCTGCCCAGCGAGTGTGTATTTATTCCGTGCTAAAGTCCCGGTCCGGGCCGCCGCGTCGCGCGCCGGTCACGGCACGGCGCCGGATCCGCCGGTCACGGCACGGCGCCGGATCCGATACCCAGATCTCATTTAAATAGTTATTACCACCTAACAGTTGCAATAAAGATATACTAAATAGCGAATGTAATTTGAATAGGTTCCTCGTCCAATCGGAAAGTCACGACTGGCTGGGAGCGATCATTCCAAGAATGTGAGTCGCGATCTTGTTACTTACTGAGCATTATCGACGAACTGGGGCTCACTTAAGGTTTATATGACAACGGATATTGGGAGCATGACATAAGACTGTATACTTTTATAAATGTATTAAACTTAATCATATAGCTGCAGTCTTGCTGATAAACGTTTTGTCTTATTTTTTTTATTTTTTTCTATTAAAAAGATAATTTAGATCTTTTTTTTAATAATGTACGACGTTCGCGTCTGTCCACTGAACATCCCACATGACTGTAAAGCTAGCTGTACAGAATGATACTATAATAATATAGGAAACCATATCGACATAATCATGCATATCTGTACGGTATACGTAGAGTGACACCGACGTAAAAACACGTAGTCCCGAAGTTACCGTTTGCAAAGATACGAGTACATCACTACAGACCACTTGCAGGCATGTCCGCATACGGACTGTTGGCAATACTGTCCGCAAATAAAACGCCGTTTTAATTCCTGCTCCGTAAAGAAGTGCTTAAATTACTATTGAAATTTATTTCTCACTTAACTATCTGAGCCAGAATGTGTTTAAAGCGAATAAAATGAAGGAACTAAAAAGGGGCGGGGAGGGGAGGGTATGTTCGTGTGCAGGTGTGCACTCATTACGCCGGTGCACATAAACCGAGGACTCTGCTGACCGCCGGCAGAGAGATATGTTCGACTAGCGACCACTCGTTACTAGTCTACCACTTCAGGTGATGGTGGAGAAATAAACGTGTTATTGTACTGTGAAGGTGATTAAAAGATGTGAAGATGGCTACTGCGGCGCTCAGACTTCAGACTCCACCTTTGTGGAAGTTCGGACTCCACGCGGCAGTCGCTAAATAAGAAATAACAGACGGAGACGCAGTAACCCAATATATAATTTATAAGTTGAAACGATAAAAAATTCGGAGGAAATCGCGCACTTCTTAAACTCAAGCCGAACTGCGGCCTTAAACAAAAAAAAAAAACGAACTACATTTTTATTTCTTTAAAAACGGGTGTTCTATACGGCATGAGTGATAAAAAGTCAGCCAGTACAATATAAGGTTGCAAATTGCACGGAACATTTACAGTCGAACATTTACTTTTATATCATAATTAATTCATGAAACAAATAAGTTGTTATGTTCTTCGGCAGTGATTTTGTGCTTTAGCAGACATAGCTGTTGGCAAGATATATTATATCGGTAGCACGACAATGTTATTATGCAGGTAGGTACGCCTATTTAGCGACATTACTAAAACCAGCCCACTCTCATACCAAACGAAGGCAATGTACGTAATAGCCCATGTGTAGCACGTGAGTGATAATTGTGTTATTTATGCGCCCATTCAAAATCTACGTGCTAGTGCCCGCTGCGCTCGGCAGCGACTCACACGCACTTGATGTATGTTACGACAACGGTACACGTCTCAAGCACGCTCGCAATAACAGAGAACACTCGAACTGAACGTAAGCAAACTGTGTTATCACGTGGAAAATACTTCTCTTTATTCGATAATGGCAGCTATTTCCAGGAAGCGGCGGGGGCGCGGGGTGGGGGGGCTCCCTCACGACCCCCGTGATCATCCACGAGATTGTGCTCCAATGAAACTCGTCTGCCTCATAATGGACAAGCCTGATTGAATCAGTCGCTCTCCATTCAAGCGGGATGGTTCCCGAGATCAAGATTTTTTGGAACGTTTCCTGTAGTGTTGATGAGAAAATCGCCTACACAGGTATATATGTGACTATTTATATACGAAAGAGGAAGCGAACCCAGTCCTTTACGTTATGTACGAATTTGACAAAACATTACAGGTCGCATACAACCTGCCTAGAGAGTTTTAGCTATACTATACATTGTGCAACAATCGAGGACTTTTCAATCGAGGAATTGTCGCTTCGAGTTACCTACATATACGTTGAAATAACTGTCCACACCCCACATCCAACAATACACACACGTTTCAAAACAAAGTTCTGAAAAAATTATAAACAATATCGCATTCTCTTTCGCTTGTCCACTTTCAAAACGATCTTATAATTACGTACGTGACACACATTCATTTAAAGTCTAAGTGTTAAGGATAGTCACAAAGAAGGGACAGGCACGTCATTAAAATGTTTGCCGTAGGGCGATAGCCGACAGTTAACGCCGGGCCGGCCCGGGAGCTGCGAGACAGTTCACGACACGGGGATTAGACAATTAAGTTTAAGAATAGGAGTCTTTAATATGTGATCGTCTAGCTTAAAGTCAATTGTCAAATTATTAAAGATTTTTTAAAATTTTACGTAGCCCTCAAATGAGGCTTCATTATCCAGCTAAAGTCTATAGCCAAAAAGATCACAAATAATAACTCATAATCACATGGAAAAAAAATACGACAAAACTCACTACAAGAGACAAATCTATGAAAACAAAGAAATGAAAATGAATTTTATCCAAAGTTCGAAATAACGTAACAAATGAAAAGCAGTGGCCCAAATTCGCGCCTGATGTTCTTGTTTTCATTAAAATTGTGACTGATAAGTTACGTTGAGTATGTAGTGTGACGTGCGCCTTCTGTCGGTTGTCGTTACAATAACTTTAGGAGAGTTCAGTAGCTGGAGGTTTTTTGCTGAAATTGGTATGTTTTGAAAATATGCAGTGGGAGCATAGTATACCTTTGTTATCTACAAAATTGTTGTCATAATAACACTAATATTGAAAGTACCTAAGGCTTATTTAGACGCAAGATCTAACGTTGGCAAACACAGAGTAGCAACGAAATTTTAATATCAACGGCCCAAACCCAAGGAAAAATAATAACTTTGAAGGTTTAACTCGTTGTCACAGTCACAGCCGCCTGCAGCACAATCACCGGTATTGCCATAATCTCTCCCAAGTTATCTGCGCGCATACTCATAAGATATTTATCGTCGGTCGGAAGTACTTCATCAATCATCGCAGATGCCCTGAGCGCTGAAAGCCTACGAGCACAGCCGCAGGTGCCGGGGCCCGGGAGCGAGCCCCGATAGTGCCGCAACGTCTCTAATGTACAACATACAAACTCACTTTCGAGTTAGATGACGAGTACAAACACTCACGAAAGTCTTCCTAGCCGTTAAAAACACGGTTTATGTTTCTGTCTCATAATCTTAACATTCCATTGAAACAAAGTCACTCATACCTACACAAACAAGCCATCTCCCGACCTGTACAAGCTCGCTACAAAGGTAAAGGCGAAATTATGTGTTTTTCATCAGCGCCAACAGGCTGTAGTACTAATTTCACGCAGCTTTCAAAATGTCTCTTTTAATTTCCCCTTTTGTAGTGAAACAACAGAGTCATCGGGCTATTTACAGTGTTTCTGTTTTGTTTTTGTTCGGCAGTTTCGGCGACTTCATTGGAAAACATTACTTTTAGTGCCGCCTGAGTGGGGAGCGAGCACACTGTAATGCTAAGCATGTCAGATGTCTATGTATTAGGAACTTAATTACGGACTTTAAGACCAACACTGTACCAATACTTATTACAAATAAATTCAAGATCCTAACAGTAGGTACCTATAAAAAATGTCAGATGTTTATTTGAACTTTTGCGTCTGAATTAATGTCAAAATTGTCAAATTCCCTAAATAAACATTTATTTAGGGAATAGCTTAAAGAAAAAGCTCGAAACTTGATGCCACAGAAGAAAAGTCGGATGTCATGGGACACCCGGCTGGCAATACACTAAAACTATAAATTATGCTCGGCGATTTTGAACACAAATTGAGTAAGTAAAGTAATGGTAATAAATATTACATGTTATTGGATCTGTGTTTGTATGTTACGGTAAGATCTGGGCATTTTGTTGTTTATTTGTCACATTTAAATATCGTATCTACATGTGTGTGTATCCGGTATTTGGAATCATAAATTAAAAGACCAAAGGACCAAGACACATATTATGGATTATTGTTTTTCTCCCTAAATAAAAAAGGTAATTAAGCGAGCAGCGCCCTCATATCCTACGAAGCTTGTTCAACCCGTATCATCGATAAAAGTGACAGCGTGTAGTCTTGATAGTAGTCAGCGGTACACTGGCCGCGAGTCGCCGGCCGGCGGCCGCCCGCGCGCTGAGCGCCACATTCATAGGCAATATTTATTTTTAGTAAGTAGGTAACGAAAATATGACTATTTGAAAAAAAACTGCCAACAAAATTATAGATAATAAAATACTCTGTTAACACAAACCAATCATGAAAATATCTTAAGTAGTTTGAAAAAACGTTTTTTTCTTATGTTTTGGGTTCCTGAATTTATTTCATAAAGTATTTTACTACAAGACTTAAATATTATCATCTAGGATTGATGTGTACGCGTTCTAGTTAAACATACATTTTTGCATAACTTGCATTATTTGAAGGCGTAATAACAGATTTAAAAGTCAGTAAAATCATAACGCGCGTTACACATTCTGCCAGTCAACTGCTAGCGCAAGCCGCGTTAAAGTATGAACACGCGTTACACTTTCTGCCAGTCAACTGCTAGCGCGAGCCGCGTTAAAGTATGAACACGCGTTACACTTTCTGCCAGTCAACTGCTAGCGCGAGCCGCGTTAAAGTATGAACACGCGTTACACTTTCTGCCAGTCAACTGCTAGCGCGAGCCGCGTTAAAGTATGAACACGCGTTACACTTTCTGCCAGTCAACTGCTAGCGCGAGCCGCGTTAAAGTATGAACACGCGTTACACTTTCTGCCAGTCAACTGCTAGCGCGAGCCGCGTTAAAGTATGAACACGCGTTACACTTTCTGCCAGTCAACTGCTAGCGCGAGCCGCGTTAAAGTATGAACACGCGTTACACTTTCTGCCAGTCAACTGCTAGCGCGAGCCGCGTTAAAGTATGAACACGCGTTACACTTTCTGCCAGTCAACTGCTAGCGCGAGCCGCGTTAAAGTATGAACACGCGTTACACTTTCTGCCAGTCAACTGCTAGCGCGAGCCGCGTTAAAGTATGAACACGCGTTACACTTTCTGCCAGTCAACTGCTAGCGCGAGCCGCGTTAAAGTATGAACACGCGTTACACTTTCTGCCAGTCAACTGCTAGCGCGAGCCGCGTTAAAGTATGAACACGCGTTACACTTTCTGCCAGTCAACTGCTAGCGCGAGCCGCGTTAAAGTATGAACACGCGTTACACTTTCTGCCAGTCAACTGCTAGCGCGAGCCGCGTTAAAGTATGAACACGCGTTACACTTTCTGCCAGTCAACTGCTAGCGCGAGCCGCGTTAAAGTATGAACACGCGTTACACTTTCTGCCAGTCAACTGCTAGCGCGAGCCGCGTTAAAGTATGAACACGCGTTACACTTTCTGCCAGTCAACTGCTAGCGCGAGCCGCGTTAAAGTATGAACACGCGTTACACTTTCTGCCAGTCAACTGCTAGCGCGAGCCGCGTTAAAGTATGAACACGCGTTACACTTTCTGCCAGTCAACTGCTAGCGCGAGCCGCGTTAAAGTATGAACACGCGTTACACTTTCTGCCAGTCAACTGCTAGCGCGAGCCGCGTTAAAGTATGAACACGCGTTACACTTTCTGCCAGTCAACTGCTAGCGCGAGCCGCGTTAAAGTATGAACACGCGTTACACTTTCTGCCAGTCAACTGCTAGCGCGAGCCGCGTTAAAGTATGAACACGCGTTACACTTTCTGCCAGTCAACTGCTAGCGCGAGCCGCGTTAAAGTATGAACACGCGTTACACTTTCTGCCAGTCAACTGCTAGCGCGAGCCGCGTTAAAGTATGAACACGCGTTACACTTTCTGCCAGTCAACTGCTAGCGCGAGCCGCGTTAAAGTATGAACACGCGTTACACTTTCTGCCAGTCAACTGCTAGCGCGAGCCGCGTTAAAGTATGAACACGCGTTACACTTTCTGCCAGTCAACTGCTAGCGCGAGCCGCGTTAAAGTATGAACACGCGTTACACTTTCTGCCAGTCAACTGCTAGCGCAAGCCGCGTTAAAGTATGAACGCGCGTTACACTTTCTGCCAGTCAACTCCTAGCGCAAGCCGCGTTAAGAGCGGCCAACCCGTCATACTTTTCATACAAACGCTCGTACGTGATTATAGTGTTTTAACATATCTTTCTAAGAAATGTTTGAACTAATAGGTATTTTGTGCACTGTATCTAGGTTTCTACCAAAGCGAAAAATAAAAATTTAGAAAAACAAATTCAGTATAAGCCTCCAAAAATCTGTTTTCTTGCACAATTTTTACCTGAACTTTGGCCGTTCATAATGTACTCATAAATTGTAAAAGTAAAGAAAACATGTTATATTGATAGAAACCTCGCACATGTATTGGAGATTCTAAAAAACCAAATTTATTTTACAAACTTGTAAGGCTTGCTAAAAATACGTATTTCCTGGAACTAGTTTCATAAATTTTACGCACCCTATTTTTCTTTCAATATTATCGCGTCTCACTTGCTTGTTAGTCAACGGGCGTTGCGCTGGGTGACACAACAAGCTTTTCGACCATGCTCATGTTGACGATAGACGAAGCCGGGGAGGGCCCTCTTAAAGAACTTCGTTCCAATAAATAGCTAATTTACCATGTCAGATAACGGAATATCAGTCTAAAGCATTGACAGTCATACAGACAGAATATAAGCGAGCCTCATCAGGATCGGATCTCAAATACACAGCCAAAGAACACATCTACATTGATACCTACTAAAAATCTTTTTGTTAGAAACAAAAAATATAATCAGTCCTCTCTACTACGTAACGAGTACCTTTGTCCGCTGGAGTGGCGCCTTTTGTAGGGCCGGCGGTAATGGGTGGACCCTTTGTGTAAATATATTCTAGTAATTGCACCGCTCGCCCCCGCCAGCCCCCAGCCTTGCGCCCCAGACCCTCAGAAAGGAACATTTACGTCATCTTATTATTGCAGGAATATTTTTTCGTGTTACGTTACATCGTGATCGACGTGGCTTGTGAAATGTTACTGCCCACCTTTTTGCTTTAGCTTTTATCCTGAATACGAATTCGAATCTAATCCTGCATTATAATGGAACACTTTTAGGCGAGTTATAAATAAAAATGTTTAAGTACAAGGTGCCACCACCATTATTTTTTGACTACACAACGATAAAGAGACTGCTGTTATTATTTCTAAGTCATAGTCTTGTTTATGCTACAATGTTAAGCCCGTCCTTTATGCAACCTATGGGTTCAATACTTAAAGTACTTCAGTACTTCTTGTACTAAATAAGATAGCTTTTATTGGTCGGGGATGTGGCCCACCAAAAATTGTGGCGTCTATTTATGAAACGCATGTTGACATGTTCCATAGGATATCTAGATTACAGTTGTAGATAATAATAATTACACTGCGTCTTACGGGAACACTGAGAAATACGATCATCATCATTGATCATCTTCCTTGTCATGTTCACAAATGATGTGATGTGTGATTTCTCTGTATGATGTAGAGGCGGAATTGTACAACTTTTTCGAGGCACATTGCAGCTATCAGAGTTCTGGCGAAATGCATTTAAATTTTGCCGGATCGTTGGTAAGAAGTCTTCGATGCTAATGATGATTACACCACTGACTGAGCTTTTTGTATTGTAATAATAATAATAATAAATAAAAAACGTAAACCAAGTGTCCCATTACTTTTGTGCCAACCTGATAATTCACAGTATCACTATGAAATACAAAGTTATCTTTACAATTGTTAAAATTTAAAATTAAATATATTGTTCGTTTAGTTTTTTTTTTTTGGTTAAATATTGTACGGTCGTACGGAACCCTTCATGTGCGAGTTCAACTCACATGAAGCGGTAATGGGTTGAAGTATAATAAGCAAACACAACAGCTTACAGAAACGAAGAAGTATATTGTCCAAAAAGTTTATAGGATTCACAAAATAAAGATAATAATAATAATAATAATATCCTGGGACATTTCACACACGGTCATCTGATCCCAAACTAAGCAGAGCTTAGATAGTACGAAAGAAGGCGAAATTTAGAGCAGAGAAAGAAAACGATAGGCACAGTTAATAGCTATTAGCACTAGGTACAAGTCTTAAAAGCCCTGGATGAAGCAAGCGTATCGGTCCTAGGTATTGTCAAATAGCTAACCGGCGGCGAGTGCGAGCGGCGTGCGCTAGCGACCAGTAAGGAGTCTCGACTGCGGCGTGCGCCGCGAGAGTGAAAGAGGTAGGTAGACAAGCGCGGGCGCTCGCTCAGGCGACCGGTCCGCATTCCACAGAACCACATACAAGTTATCTAATAACAAAAGTATCTGTTTGTGCGGTTGTCCTAATTTATAATTTGTACTACTTAGGTATTTAGTTAAATATATTAGATTTAGGTGCGTATATAATGATTACTTACACAATGTGTAAATTTAGTGTAAATACTATTTTTCGTTTGTTTATATAATACCTACTTAATTTACTAACACCTTTTAACATCAATAAAATAATAATTATAATATGGAGGCTACGCTACACACACGTGGCCGGTTTTACTTTAATGAAATGAAATGAAAATTATTTATTTGCCAGAATATAGGTACTTACATAATGGTAAAATAGTTAATTTTAGTTTCACTATATTCGACTTATCAGTCGTGCAAATATTTCTAGTAGGTACATGCATAGTAATGTCTTGAAGTTACATAAGTTTATTAGAATATCTCACAGTCAGTTCATCAATTTAACTAAGTATTAGATTTATAAATCATGTCAATAATTATAAGTAAATAAGTGTGTGTTCGTTTAATATAATTTTACATCATGTCTGTTTAAAATTTAAGAAATCATCTATTGAATAAAAACACCTGTCACAAAGCCAATTGTTTAAAGTTCTATTGAAGTCTAAGTTATTCATTTTTCTTATTTTCTCCGGTAGTTTATTATAAATCTTCACCGCCATGGTGTAGCAGTTTCTATTACACAACTTTAATCTGCTTCGAGGTACTACCAAAGGCTTTTGTACTATTTTCCTTTTAAGTTTTTTGTGTGTGTTTCATATGTATGAAGCTGCGTTTCATATCTGGAAAACTCCCTCTAGTGCCTATACATACCTTATATTCAACTGAAATTGAGTTATCGAATTACATTATCGGGACAATCGAGTGCCTGACCGTATGTGACTGAGAAACATCACTAGAGTCAATCTGACAAGAACAACCAGTAACAACATTCACAGAGCCCACAGAGTACTTTTTATATATAGGACAGAGCCATTTGTGGTATCCGTCCTGACGAGTCATGGATAATGTTTTTTAAAAAGCTAGGTGTATTACCATTTCCATCACTCTACATTTACGAAATCTGTAATTATTTTATAATAATGATAAATGATTTTTATTTCTGTAAGTAGGTTTGTACAAACACTTTTACAAGTCAATATTTTTTTTCTAAACTTGATGAGGTCGGCGTTTCCTATCTGACTACTCTGAGAAGAAAGGCCGAAACAAACTCAGAGGTCACAGTCTCTTATAAAGTCCAGACATAATCTTGGTCACTTCATGTGAAGACCATGTAGATTGGTGTCTGAAATGGTCTTTTGAGGAAAGAACCACACAGATTGAGAGGACCTGTCCAGTCAGTGCACGCATTTGTCAGTAATCGCGCAGCTCAAGTCAGAACTTAAGGAGCTCAACGATTCGACGAACAATACCAAAGAAAGGACATTGGGGTAGGCCGCATAGATTACTCAAACTGCCAGACCATGATTAAAAATAACTGAGAGAAAAAATAAAACAAACAAAAAAAAAAGCAATGACCTACATAGTCTTCACATTCACAATAAAGTAAAATAATATAATACTTACAAAGTAAATATTCATGTCAACATTCATGTCAGTATGCAAAAATAAAAATAATATAAAATAAAATTGGAGCAGTTCAATCCCAAGCCTTTTTGTCCTCAATATAATCTTTAATGGTATAAAAAGCTTTCTGGCACAACTTGCGTTTAATGAATAATTTGAATTTGTTAAGGCGCAGATTTTGAACGTGGCTTGGAAGTTTATTATAAAAGCGTATACATTGACACCTGAATGACCCACCTATTTTCTTGAGCCTTGTTGGAGGTACAACAAATTTGTGTTTGTTCCTAATATATATATAAAAGATTTTCAAAAATGTACTGAGAAGTCAAAGTCATTATATTAATCTCCTTAAATTTCTCTCTGAGAGATTGTCTCGGACTTAATTTATAAATGCATCGAACAGCTTTTTTCTGCAAAACAAAGATAGTCTGAATGTCGGCTGCATTTCTCCACAACAGAATACCGTACGACATTATACTATGAAAATAGCTAAAGTACACTAAACGGGCTGTCTCTATGTTGGTTAAATTACGAATTTTCCTAACAGCGTATGCTGCGGAGCTTAGCTTTTTTGACAATTTATCTATATGTGGGCCCCACTGAAGCTTAGCATCCAAAGTTAAGCCCAAGAATACTGTGCTATCTTCAGGATTCAACTCTTCGCCCTTTATCAACACGTTAGTTTTCACCTGCCTAACGTGAGGTAGTGTAAACTTAATGCATTTGGTTTTTTTTTCATTAAGGAGTAAATTATTAACACTGAACCAGTGAACTACTTTTGAGATCGCTCTGTTTACATCGTCAGTAACCAGCTGCTGACGTTTAAGTTTAAACAAAAGTGAAGTATCATCCGCAAACAAAACTATATCATGTTTATCCTTAATGAGGTAGGGCAAGAGAGATTGAATAAGAGATTGTTCAAAAAAGCCTATCAAATGAACTGTCTCTATATTATTGTATTGATCTTATCTGTGACATTATCCAACAATTAAGTAATAATTATTATTTTGCTTGCAATTGATACATATCCTGTATAGCTGCACATGTGGACTTTAGATAAATACCTGACTGTAACAACTTTATAACATGTTTAAAGCAAATAAATACTTATATTATCTTATATCTTATCTTATCACACTTTAATTTTTAAACCACTCTACGCGAGATTAAACAAACTTAAAAATAATGTAAGCCTGCTGTTGCGTCACTGGTATATTTTTTTATTTAATAAAAACAGATTTAATGACCACCTCGAATTGTAATTATATTATATAATATATTTTTTCATAAAATCGTTAAAAATGTACTTTGCATTTATGAGATTGATGACCATAACTGGAATTGAAACAATTGAGTGCGTTATCAAAATATTATCTTTATAATACGATCTCGTGATTCCGGAATGATTTTATACAAAAGAAAAAAATAAATGATAAATTATTGGTTCCGTACATTTTTAGGTACAATACGTTTAATAGAAGTTACAATAGAGGGGCCCAAAAAACTATCTCCAAGCATTAGAGAGCTCACGGAAGCAAACAAAACTAGTCTGGGTCACCTTCGGTGGATGGGGTTGACTATAGCTACATGTATAATATATAGCCTTCACAGTGACGGCAAAGGTTAATATTGACTCTCTTGTTCCAGGACCGGCCACTGGCACACAACGCGACGGCGCGCGTGTTCCACAGCAACCAGAGCCTCGTGCTGCAGAAAGTGACGCGCCACAGCAGCGGCCGGTACGCCTGCTCCGCGCTTAACGCGGAGGGGGAGACCGTCTCCAACGAGCTGCTGTTCCGGGTCAAATGTAAGAAATACCTTGTACATTATACTAGTACTTGGGTAGATACCAACAAGTATGATAACTAGTGATTGAATTCTTAAACATAGCCTTTACATGTGAGAGATATCCTGTGATAACTTCACCTAGCCAATCTTTACATGATGAGAGACATCCTGTGATAACTTCATCTAGCCAATCTTTAAATGATGAGAGACATCCTGTGATAACTTCACCTAGCCAATCTTTACATGATGAGAGATATCCTGTGATAATTACACCTAGCCAATCTTTACATGATGAGAGCTATCCTGTGGTAACTTCACCTAGCCAATCTTTACATGATGAGAGATATCCTGTGATAACTTCACCTAGCCAATCTTTAAAATGATGAGAGACATCCTGTGATAACTTCACCTAGCCAATCTTTAAATGATGAGAGATATCCTGTGATAACTTCACCTAGCCAATCTTTACATGATGAGAGACATCCTGTGATAACTTTACCTAGCCAATCTTAGCCAATCTTTAAATGATGAGAGACATCCTGTGATAACTTTACCTAGCCAAACTTAGCCAATCTTTAAATGATGAGAGACATCCTGTGATAACTTCACCTAGCCAATCTTTACATGATGAGAGATATCCTGTGATAACTTCACCTAGCCAATCTTTAAAATGATGAGAGACATCCTGTGATAACTTCACCTAGCCAATCTTTAAATGATGAGAGATATCCTATGATAACTTCACCTAGCCAATCTTTACATGATGAGAGATATCCTGTGATAACTTCACCTAGCCAATCTTTACATGATGAGAGATATCCTGTGATAACTTCACCTAGCCAATCTTTACATGATGAGAGACATCCTGTGATAACTTTACCTAGCCAATCTTAGCCAATCTTTAAATGATGAGAGACATCCTGTGATAACTTCACCTAGCCAATCTTTACATGATGAGAGATATCCTCTGATAACTTCACCTAGCCAATCTTTAAATGATGAGAGACATCCTGTGATAACTTCACCTAGCCAATCTTTACATGATGAGAGATATCCTGTGATAACTTCACCTAGCCAATCTTTAAATGATGAGAGATATCCTATGATAACTTTACCTAGCCAAACTTAGCCAATCTTTAAATGATGACAGACATCCTGTGATAACTTCACCTAGCCAATCTTTACATGATGAGAGATATCCTGTGATAACTTCACCTAGCCAATCTTTAAAATGATGAGAGACATCCTGTGATAACTTCACCTAGCCAATCTTTAAATGATGAGAGATATCCTATGATAACTTCACCTAGCCAATCTTTACATGATGAGAGATATCCTGTGATAACTTCACCTAGCCAATCTTTACATGATGAGAGATATCCTGTGATAACTTCACCTAGCCAATCTTTACATGATGAGAGACATCCTGTGATAACTTTACCTAGCCAATCTTAGCCAATCTTTAAATGATGAGAGACATCCTGTGATAACTTCACCTAGCCAATCTTTACATGATGAGAGACATCCTGTGATAACTTTACCTAGCCAATCTTAGCCAATCTTTAAATGATGAGAGACATCCTGTGATAACTTCACCTAGCCAATCTTTACATGATGAGAGATATCCTGTGATAACTTCACCTAGCCAATCTTTAAATGATGAGAGACATCCTGTGATAACTTCACCTAGCCAATCTTTACATGATGAGAGATATCCTGTGATAACTTCACCTAGCCAATCTTTAAATGATGAGAGATATCCTATGATAACTTCACCTAGCCAATCTTTACATGATGAGAGATATCCTGTGATAACTTCACCTAGCCAATCTTTAGAAGATGAGAGATATCCTGTGTTAACTTCACCTAGCCAATCTTTACATGATGAGAGATATCCTGTGATAACTTCACCTAGCCAATCTTTACATGATGAGAGATATCCTGTGATAACTTCACCTAGCCAATCTTTACATGATGAGAGATATCCTGTGATAACTTCACCTAGCCAATCTTTACATGATGAGAGATATCCTGTGATAACTTCACCTAGCCAATCTTTACATGATGAGAGATATCCTGTGAGAACTTCACCTAGCCAATCTTTAAATGATGAGAGACATCCTGTGATAACTTCACCTAGCCAATCTTTACATGATGAGAGACATCCTGTGATAACTTTACCTAGCCAATCTTAGCCAATCTTTACATGATGAGAGATATCCTGTGATAACTTCACCTAGCCAATCTTTAAATGATGAGAGATATCCTATGATAACTTCACCTAGCCAATCTTTACATGATGAGAGATATCCTGTGATAACTTCACCTAGCCAATCTTTAGAAGATGAGAGATATCCTGTGTTAACTTCACCTAGCCAATCTTTACATGATGAGAGATATCCTGTGATAACTTCACCTAGCCAATCTTTACATGATGAGAGATATCCTGTGATAACTTCACCTAGCCAATCTTTACATGATGAGAGATATCCTGTGATAACTTCATCTAGCCAATCTTTAAATGATGAGAGACATCCTGTGATAACTTCACCTAGCCAATCTTTACATGATGAGAGACATGCTGTGATAACTTCACCTAGCCAATCTTTACATGATGAGAGAGATGCTGTGATAACTTCACCTAGCCAGTCTTTACATGATGAGAGACATGCTGTGATAACTTCACCTAGCCAATCTTTACATGATGAGAGACATGCTGTGATAACTTCACCTAGCTAATCTTTACATGATGAGAGACATGCTGTGATAACTTCACCTAGCCAATCTTTACATGATGAGAGACATGCTGTGATAACTTCACCTAGCCAATCTTTACATGATGAGAGACATGCTGTGATAACTTCACCTAGCCAATCTTTACATGATGAGAGAGATGCTGTGATAACTTCACCTAGCCAGTCTTTACATGATGAGAGACATGCTGTGATAACTTCACCTAGCCAATCTTTACATGATGAGAGACATGCTGTGTTAACTTCACCTAGCCAATCTTTACATGATGAGAGACATCCTGTGATAACTTCACCTAGCCAATCTTTACATGATGAGAGACATCCTGTGATAACTTCATCTAGCCAATCTTTAAATGATGAGAGACATCCTGTGATAACTTCATCTAGCCAATCTTTAAATGATGAGAGACATCCTATGATAACTTCACCTAGCCAATCTTTACATGATGAGAGATATCCTGTGATAACTTCACCTAGCCAATCTTTAGAAGATGAGAGATATCCTGTGTTAACTTCACCTAGCCAATCTTTACATGATGAGAGATATCCTGTGATAACTTCACCTAGCCAATCTTTACATGATGAGAGATATCCTGTGATAACTTCACCTAGCCAATCTTTACATGATGAGAGATATCCTGTGATAACTTCATCTAGCCAATCTTTAAATGATGAGAGACATCCTGTGATAACTTCACCTAGCCAATCTTTACATGATGAGAGACATGCTGTGATAACTTCACCTAGCCAATCTTTACATGATGAGAGAGATGCTGTGATAACTTCACCTAGCCAGTCTTTACATGATGAGAGACATGCTGTGATAACTTCACCTAGCCAATCTTTACATGATGAGAGACATGCTGTGATAACTTCACCTAGCTAATCTTTACATGATGAGAGACATGCTGTGATAACTTCACCTAGCCAATCTTTACATGATGAGAGACATGCTGTGATAACTTCACCTAGCCAATCTTTACATGATGAGAGACATGCTGTGATAACTTCACCTAGCCAATCTTTACATGATGAGAGAGATGCTGTGATAACTTCACCTAGCCAGTCTTTACATGATGAGAGACATGCTGTGATAACTTCACCTAGCCAATCTTTACATGATGAGAGACATGCTGTGTTAACTTCACCTAGCCAATCTTTACATGATGAGAGACATCCTGTGATAACTTCACCTAGCCAATCTTTACATGATGAGAGACATCCTGTGATAACTTCATCTAGCCAATCTTTAAATGATGAGAGACATCCTGTGATAACTTCACCTAGCCAATCTTTACATGATGAGAGATATCCTGTGATAATTACACCTAGCCAATCTTTACATGATGAGAGATATCCTGTGGTAACTTCACCTAGCCAATCTTTACATGATGAGAGATATCCTGTGATAACTTCACCTAGCCAATCTTTACATGATGAGAGATATCCTGTGATAACTTCACCTAGCCAATCTTTACATGATGAGAGATATCCTGTGATAACTTCACCTAGCCAATCTTTACATGATGAGAGATATCCTGTGATAACTTCACCTAGCCAATCTTTACATGATGAGAGACATCCTGTGATAACTTTACCTAGCCAATCTTAGCCAATCTTTAAATGATGAGAGACATCCTGTGATAACTTCACCTAGCCAATCTTTACATGATGAGAGATATCCTGTGATAACTTCACCTAGCCAATCTTTACATGATGAGAGATATCCTGTGATAACTTCACCTAGCCAATCTTTACATGATGAGAGATATCCTGTGATAACTTCACCTAGCCAATCTTTACATGATGAGAGACATCCTGTGATAACTTTACCTAGCCAATCTTAGCCAATCTTTAAATGATGAGAGACATCCTGTGATAACTTCACCTAGCCAATCTTTACATGATGAGAGATATCCTGTGATAACTTCACCTAGCCAATCTTTACATGATGAGAGACATTCTGTGATAACTTTACCTAGCCAATCTTAGCCAATCTTTAAATGATGAGAGACATCCTGTGATAACTTTACCTAGCCAAACTTAGCCAATCTTTAAATGATGAGAGACATCCTGTGATAACTTCACCTAGCCAATCTTTACATGATGAGAGATATCCTGTGATAACTTCACCTAGCCAATCTTTAAAATGATGAGAGACATCCTGTGATAACTTCACCTAGCCAATCTTTACATGATGAGAGACATCCTGTGATAACTTCACCTAGCAAATCTTTAAATGATGAGAGATATCCTATGATAACTTCACCTAGCCAATCTTTACATGATGAGAGATATCCTGTGATAACTTCACCTAGCCAATCTTTACATGATGAGAGATATCCTGTGATAACTTCACCTAGCCAATCTTTACATGATGAGAGACATCCTGTGATAACTTTACCTAGCCAATCTTAGCCAATCTTTAAATGATGAGAGACATCCTGTGATAACTTCACCTAGCCAATCTTTACATGATGAGAGATATCCTGTGATAACTTCACCTAGCCAATCTTTAAATGATGAGAGACATCCTGTGATAACTTCACCTAGCCAATCTTTACATGATGAGAGATATCCTGTGATAACTTCACCTAGCCAATCTTTAAATGATGAGAGATATCCTATGATAACTTCACCTAGCCAATCTTTACATGATGAGAGATATCCTGTGATAACTTCACCTAGCCAATCTTTAGAAGATGAGAGATATCCTGTGTTAACTTCACCTAGCCAATCTTTACATGATGAGAGATATCCTGTGATAACTTCACCTAGCCAATCTTTACATGATGAGAGATATCCTGTGATAACTTCACCTAGCCAATCTTTACATGATGAGAGATATCCTGTGATAACTTCACCTAGCCAATCTTTACATGATGAGAGATATCCTGTGATAACTTCACCTAGCCAATCTTTACATGATGAGAGATATCCTGTGAGAACTTCACCTAGCCAATCTTTAAATGATGAGAGACATCCTGTGATAACTTCACCTAGCCAATCTTTACATGATGAGAGACATGCTGTGATAACTTCACCTAGCCAATCTTTACATGATGAGAGAGATGCTGTGATAACTTCACCTAGCCAATCTTTACATGATGAGAGACATGCTGTGATAACTTCACCTAGCCAATCTTTACATGATGAGAGACATGCTGTGATAACTTCACCTAGCCAATCTTTACATGATGAGAGACATGCTGTGATAACTTCACCTAGCCAATCTTTACATGATGAGAGACATGCTGTGATAACTTCACCTAGCCAATCTTTACATGATGAGAGACATCCTGTGATAACTTTACCTAGCCAATCTTAGCCAATCTTTACATGATGAGAGATATCCTGTGATAACTTCACCTAGCCAATCTTTAAATGATGAGAGATATCCTATGATAACTTCACCTAGCCAATCTTTACATGATGAGAGATATCCTGTGATAACTTCACCTAGCCAATCTTTAGAAGATGAGAGATATCCTGTGTTAACTTCACCTAGCCAATCTTTACATGATGAGAGATATCCTGTGATAACTTCACCTAGCCAATCTTTACATGATGAGAGATATCCTGTGATAACTTCACCTAGCCAATCTTTACATGATGAGAGATATCCTGTGATAACTTCATCTAGCCAATCTTTAAATGATGAGAGACATCCTGTGATAACTTCACCTAGCCAATCTTTACATGATGAGAGACATGCTGTGATAACTTCACCTAGCCAATCTTTACATGATGAGAGAGATGCTGTGATAACTTCACCTAGCCAGTCTTTACATGATGAGAGACATGCTGTGATAACTTCACCTAGCCAATCTTTACATGATGAGAGACATGCTGTGATAACTTCACCTAGCTAATCTTTACATGATGAGAGACATGCTGTGATAACTTCACCTAGCCAATCTTTACATGATGAGAGACATGCTGTGATAACTTCACCTAGCCAATCTTTACATGATGAGAGACATGCTGTGATAACTTCACCTAGCCAATCTTTACATGATGAGAGACATGCTGTGATAACTTCACCTAGCCAATCTTTACATGATGAGAGACATGCTGTGATAACTTCACCTAGCCAATCTTTAAATGATGAGAGACATGCTGTGATAACTTCACTTAACCAATCATTTTTATTTCGCTTCACCTCGCTTCTATCTAAACGTGTAAAGTACATGTCAAGGAACGATCCCAGCAGTCGGTGAATGGGGATATATTCTCATTGATAGTATTTTAAATTCAGTGTTGGCTCCCTAAATCTCTGAAGGATTCTACGGTTTCATGCAATATTCACGCGCCAGTCGAGCCTTGTCGATTCGCGTCAAACAGAATTATGCAAGAATAAGGAGCACACATATTGGAATTTATCGAAAGTAGCAAACAAGTCGAAGGTGTCGCACGTGACCCACACCCGGCCGCCTGCAGCGCCACTAACAAGTCGAAGGTGTCGCACGTGACCCACACCCGGCCGCCTGCAGCGCCACTAACAAGTCGAAGGTGTCGCACGTGACCCACACCCAGCCGCCTGCAGCGCCACTAACAAGTCGAAGGTGTCGCACGTGACCCACACCCGGCCGCCTGCAGCGCCACTAACAAGTCGAAGGTGTCACACGTGACCCACACCCGGCAGCCTGCAGCGCCACTAACAAGTGGAAGGTGTCGCACGTGACCCACACCCAGCCGCCTGCAGCGCCACTAACAAGTCGAAGGTGTCGCACGTGACCCACACCCAGCCGCCTGCAGCGCCACCAACAAGTCGAAGGTGTCGCACGTGACCCACACCCAGCCGCCTGCAGCGCCACTAACAAGTCGAAGGTGTCGCACGTGACCTACACCCGGCCGCCTGCAGAGCCACTAACAAGTCGAAGGTGTCGCACGTGACCCACACCCGGCCGCCTGCAGCGCCACTAACAAGTCGAAGGTGTCGCACGTGACCCACACCCGGCCGCCTGCAGCGCCACTAACAAGTCGAAGGTGTCACACGTGACCCACACCCGGCAGCCTGCAGCGCCACTAACAAGTCGAAGGTGTCGCACGTGACCCACACCCGGCCGCCTGCAGCGCCACTAACAAGTCGAAGGTGTCGCACGTGACCCACACCCGGCCGCCTGCTGCACCACTAACCCAGTGCGACAGATTCCAACTCAACTTCGACCTTTAAAATATATTATGTATAATAATCTGACCGCTTCCCGATCTCTAGAGTCTTAGAAATGTAATTTCATTCGATTTCATACTAAAGTGCTGTTTGTGCCACACGGCGACGCAAAATGAGTTCATCACATTTTATTTAAAAAAAAAAAATCCTCGACTCACAGCTCAAAAAGTTACGTTCGTTTAGCCTCAGCCTTAACCGCAAGCCCTTCAACACTGAGACGTAGCCTGTGCGTTCAGCCCTCGGTGGAGTAGGTTCGTAACACATAAAGTTATTCCGTTTGGTGCAGTTCATCTATGCACCGCATGCGAAGCAGATCATATGTCGGTGCTAAAACTAAGTTAAACAACAGCCAGAGTCGAGAAACAACAGCCAGAGCCGAGAAAGTTAAACAACAGCCAGAGCCGAAAAAGTTAAACAACAGCCAGAGCCGAGAAACAAAGGCCAGAGCCAAGAAACAACAACCAGAGCCGAGAAAGTTAAACAACAGCCAGAGCCGAAAAAGTTAAACAACAGCCAGAGCCGAGAAACAAAGGCCAGAGCCAAGAAACAACAACCAGAGCCGAGAAAGTTAAACAAGAGCCAGAGCCGAAAAAGTTAAACAACAGCCAGAGCCGAGAAACAAAGGCCAGAGCCAAGAAACAACAACCAGAGCCGAGAAAGTTAAACAACAGCCAGAGCCGAAAAAGTTAAACAACAGCCAGAGCCGAGAAACAAAGGCCAGAGCCAAGAAACAACAGCCAGAGCCGAGAAAGTTAAACAACAGCCAGAGCCGAGAAAGTTAAACAACAGCCAGAGCCGAGAAAGTTAAACAACAGCCAGAGACGAGAAAGTTTGGCGCTAAATAGGAAACTTGTCAAGAGAAGCCGGGTTTATTACGGCAGCTCTCGAACCTCATTCAAAACTATCGGCACAAATCTGGAACAATGCGAGCCACCGACCCACACTTAAATTGCGCAGAATTAATTAATCGCGACGTCCGCGCATTGTGTCGCCACAAATACGCCGCGCAAATTAAGAAGCGTTGTGGTCGCGCCGCGCCGGCTCACACGGAGTGGCGGTGAGCGGCGCGCCGCCGCCGCCCCGCACGGCTCCGTATTTCGTCGGTGTTATCGCGTCTCGCCCTCTGCCGGGGAACTTTCCACTAATTGTTTTTCTCCGACTTTTGCCTTGATGCCTTCTGAAAGGAAATACTGAGCGGATAAACTTCTTGTTTTGCGATTTCAGATTAAATGAACTCTGTAGTTACCTTTTTTTTCGAGTTTAATGACGTACCTACTTTTTTATTTTCTATTATATGGGTAGTTAAGTAAATATATTGTTTTGGAACATTTAATAATGATAATAATGCATAAACCCGCAGGGCAGCATGTGGCGAGCTGTTGGGCAGTAGTGACCCCACGGACCCTATCTCCCGGGAGAAGTCTTGTTCTTCACCTCTGGCTTACCTTTATTGGCCGGCTGGACTGAACACTGACGAGGAACAGAACTCCCACCTCTTTCTTGCCTTTATTGGCCGGCTTGAGTGGAAATTCGCAAGAGCAAACGTGCTCGGAGGAAGGAAGTATTCTACTAAGGCACTGGTACTTCCGGGATTGTTCTGATAGCCGTGGAATACCTCTCCACTCCTCAAGTACCTCAGGAAGTGTTGCCCTCTTGTGGCTATGTTACTATGTGCTAGCGACCGTTTCCGGGGGCTCATTATTGAGTGTGCAAGTCACCCCCTGCCATTTTATCCGTGTATAATACATAACATTGGTCAGGCAGGCGACATAGTTCTTCCATAGTTTAAGCTACCCAATCCATTTTAGCCACCCAAACTCATAGCCCAATATGTTTAGTTTCCACGGTCTGCAATAGTCCTGCACCAACCGGGGGTTGTTCTTGGGTGTCCATGCATAGTGCATATAGGGGTAATCGTCGGTTGGTGCCTCCTCATCATTTAAAATTGTCTAAGGGGCCTCTGCGAGTTGGCTTCGGCCCCTCGTACGCCTTCCAAAGGTCCGGGATCCCAAAGTCCCGAGATATAAATAACAATAATAATAATAATAACCCCACCGCTGTAGCTCTACGTTGACTTCGTGATGGGGCTTGCGCGCTCCGAACTTTATGTCTGTGCCGGTAGAGTTTACTTTGCCGGAACGGGTCTAGGATGAGGAGCCAGACCAAGAGAGATACAGAAACCCGCAGGGCAGCATGTGGCGAGCTGTTGGGCAGCAGCGACCCCACGGACCCTATCCCCCGGGAGAAATCTTGTCCTCATCTCTGGCTTGCCTTTATTGGCCGGCTGGAGTGAACACTGGCGAGGAACAGAGCTCCCACCTCTTTCTTGCCTTTATTGGCCGGCTTGAGTGGAAATTCGCAAGAGCAAATGTGCTTGGAGGAAGGCAGTATTTCAGTAAAGTGCTGGTAGGGATCTTGACCGTACTTAATCAATAATATCAATAGCCAATGGGCTGCTATAGGCTGAGTCGATAATGGAGTGTCATGAAAGGATATCTCCGGCGGAGTGACGTTCATATCCGAAGCGTGATGGAGCCGTGACGTGTGGACAGATCTCGCTGATCATATCCGGAGCGTGTTGGAGCTATGACGTGTGGACAAATCTCGCTGAAGATAGGATAAAGTTGCGTCTATTCTGCAATACATTGTGGTCTCTTGACCCAGAACTACTCCTTGATAGTTGGTTTTGAAAAGAAAAATTAAATTCTGTTCAATTTAACGCAATTCGGATTGAGAATATTAGCACTTTGTTCGTATGGCCCCTCGATGTAAACGAACAATGGCGACAAGATACTTCCGGGCGACAATTTAAATTTTACCGGCGGCGAGCAAGTGACAGCGCTCCGTCGCCGATAGTCAATTAGAGAGGATCGGATTGCGCCGATTAAACTCGTCTCCTTGTCAAACGATAAATAAACGATTTCAATTAAACAGGAGTCCGTCTGTAGTGCTGTGTAGTGGCGCAGGTGAGCCACTCTCCTTCGCGGTTCGTTGCTTTAAATGCCCATCTATCCCCCCCCCCCCCGGCCCCCCAGTTACCCTCTCGTTTACCCCGCCTACGCCACAGTAATGGCTGTCGATCTATTTCGCCAATTGTAAGATATAGCCCTGACAAAATAAGATGGGAATTTTTAATGGCGAACATAACTGCGAGTAATGTCGCAATAAATTTCTGTTTCGCAAGAAAAAATGTTTTGTAATGAAGTTGTTGTTATTGCTCGTTACGATCGGAGCAATTGTATTCATGACCCGATGCCGTTAGTTCACTGGCTTTTGTTGAAATAACTTGCTGCTATTCGAAGGTAGACTGTCCTATTACGTTTTACATTACCTATATAAATGGGTTTTGTCTCGGATTAAATGTTTTGAGATTTCGCTATTGCAGCTGTGTCCCGCCATTTTATTTTGAGGCTCACTAGCGTTGAAACGGACCGATATAATCAGAATGAATATTGCATCAATCGATTGTGTCGATAACTTGGGATATCGTATTAATTGGTGAGTAGTTAATTATTGTGATAGGGATGCACGCCGATCACCGCGCACCGCCCCTCGTCGCGCGAGCTCGCGATGTCGCAGCTGGCTGCTAAAGGGGCGACCCGCGACCACATAATTACTCCTTGCCCCTAATTCCCGGCTGACGACACCGCTGAACTTTATCGCCCGCCACCTTCACACATCACAATTTGTCGCACATTTTGTAACAATACTCTGATAGATCTTATACAAATAAAGCAATGGCGTTTCTATACATCTTTTGCGATAAAATTACTGTTTTACGTAAGTAGATTGTGCTGTGAGGTGTTGAAATCTATCTGCATTGAATATGAATAAACGACATGATTTACCAGATAACAATTACGTGAAAATTGCTACCTACTTGCAATAACACGCGCCACGTCGCGCACAGACATGATCGTCGCAGCTCATCGGCACGCGAAAGTCGTCGTGCAGATGTCTAAGTAGCGCATTACAGATGTCGCGCCTCACCGCGCTCGCCACATCGCGGGGCGTCTGCAATCACACGCACGCTTCAACGTGCTACAATAATTAACAATGTAATATTGTCACTGCATAATACGTAATCATTAGTTCAATAAGAACTAAGTTGGATGACACCGACACCGCTCTCAGTTTTCAGTGATTTGAGAAATAAGGTACCTAATTAAGTATGTCACAAATGATAAATACAATAATACTTCCCGTATCTTAACAGTAGGTACCTACCCTCGATGCGCACGGGTTTTTAACCAACTTCAAAAAGGAGGAGGTTTCTCAGTTCGATCGTGTATAATTATATATTTTTTTATGTGTGTTCGCGGATAACTTCGTCGTTTATGAACCGATTTTGATTTTTTTGTTAGAAAAGAGATATCCTAAGGGTGGTCTCATATAAATTATAATAACTTTGATTGGGCAGTTTTTGAGTTAGCTTCAGTAATGCGTATTTTTCCCACTTAGTTTATGTGGATGATGTTTTAATAACTTCCTGTCACTGTTATTTACTTAGCACACACAACTAAAAAGTGAAAAATAAAAACTTTTCAGCAAAAAATAAAACCGACTTCTAAATCAAAACACTACAAAGTGAAAAAATAACTTTAATTTCGGAAGTCGGTGGCAAAAAACGAAAATACAAAAACCAAAGACACCGACTACCGAAATTAAAGTTATTTTTTCACTTTGTAGTGTTTTAATTTGGAAGTCGGTTTTATTTTTTGCTAAAAAGTTTTTCATAGTGTACATAATAGTGAAAATAACTGCAGGTAGCAATCCGTGTCGTATCACGCACCATCACGTCGCCCTATTACCGGCCTATACAGAAACGTTACAAGATTTGTGACGCCACTCTGTGGAATGGCCGCCATACCTCACGGACCGAAGCCCACTTAGCTAGCTGTTACTAGATAACTAGGGGAGCCCTCCATCAATTGATTAGCTCTTGATAAAACTACAGGCGGTGAATCTGTTTTGATGTTCCTCTTCTCTTAGGTTTTGGATACAAAAACATACCTACAATGTTTTGTAATGATTGTAATAGTATGGTCTGTTCACAAAGTATCTTAAATAGATCAGAAAACGTTCCTGCGGATGCCAATCTGTAATTCTACTTACAAAATGGTTGTTTAAATCCACAAACTCGGAATTCGAGATTTAAATTACCAAAAAGAGGTTTTACATTCGACAATGATAATTGAGGTTAATTTATCATATATACTCAATTTGCTTCGATGAGTTTTCAATTACAATTTGATAATTTTATTCAAATAATAATTATTGGAAAAAGTGGTGAGATATAAATTTAAAACCCTCTTAAATACGGATAAATTTGTTCCTGATTCCCTGTGTGTACTTTCATCAAATACTTTGGAGCAGACCATAGTTGATAACTTCACTCTAGTTAAAAAGTTGTCGTGTATAAGTGTTGAGTGGAGATGTTGCCTCCCAGACTCGCCGTCGTGCCGCACGGGCGGCGGCGGCGTGACGGTGGTGGGCGCGGCGCGCGGCGAGTCGGTGGTGATCGTGTGCGAGGTGGACGCGGACCCGCCCGCCGCCGTGTTCAAGTGGAAGTTCAACAACTCGGGCGAGACGCTGGACGTGGCCGCCGACCGGTACACCTCCAACGGTAGCGCCAGCAGCCTCAAGTACGTATACTTTTTGAAATTTGTCTGGAAATGATGCAATGAGTCCATACTCATTGCATCATTTCCAGACAAATTTACACCATTGTAATCAAATAAAAACTGATGCAGAGGGACTTCGAATTTTTGTCTACTTCACGAAATAACGGCTATAAGCATGGTTAATTTTACCATCAAATCTGTCTGATCTTATCCAAACCCGTACCATGTGTGTCTGTGTAAGATGACTCTTGATTTCCTGGCATATGTTTTCACATGTGTGGACTGGTTCAACTTGTCCCTGGTTCAAGTTGAACCAGTCCACCGACCTGGCACCACCTTCACACCGACCTGGCTGTCCTCAGGTACACGCCGGTGGCGGACCTGGACTACGGCACGCTGTCGTGCGCGGCGTCCAACGAGGTGGGCTCACAGCTCGCGCCCTGCGTGTTCCAGATGGTGGCCGCTGGTGAGTCTACAACAGTACCCACTACTTGTTTACTGCGGGCCAAACTATTTCGTATCCCACTGCCACTGTTAATGTTGGTATGTAAACTTATATCTTTTCCATGAGGGATAAATACTGTAAACTGTTGTTCACACGAGAGCTTTTTAATGCAACGTTTTTTTACCGCGCACTGGTTTTTCAAATCTTGGCGTTGAGCTTAGCGTTGAGAATCCAACAGAGTGTGATGAAAAAAACTTCAGCGCGTGCTTAGGTGCTACTGTGGTAATAGGCTCATGAGATATTTCGGCTATGTCTGAGGAATGGGAAAGCAATACCATGTGCAGATGTCTCCAAGAGACTTCGATGTCTCCCCAACAGGTGTACTGTGGCTGGCTTGCCACCCAGTACCACACAACATACACCAGAAAGCTACACGTCACGTTTATTCCAGGCAAGCCGCACGCGCCGCGCAACTGCACGCTGTGGAACCAGACGGCGGAGTCTGTGGAGGTGACGTGCGTGGCGGGCTTCGACGGTGGCCTGCCGCAACGCTTCCTACTGCAGGTGTTCGCAGACGCGGGCGCGCTCAGGTCAGTAAGTGGAGGTGGCGTGCGTGGCGGGCTTCGACGGTGGCCTGCCGCAACGCTTCCTACTGCAGGTGTTCGCAGACGCGGGCGCGCTCAGGTCAGTAAGTGGAGGTGGCGTGCGTGGCGGGCTTCGACGGTGGCCTGCCGCAACGCTTCCTACTGCAGGTGTTCGCAGACGCGGGCGCGCTCAGGTCAGTAAGTGGAGGTGGCGTGCGTGGCGGGCTTCGACGGTGGCCTGCCGCAACGCTTCCTACTGCAGGTGTTCGCAGACGCGGGCGCGCTCAGGTCAGTAAGTGGAGGTGGCGTGCGTGGCGGGCTTCAACGGTGGCCTGCCGCAACGCTTCCTACTGCAGGTGTTCGCAGACGCGGGCGCGCTCAGGTCAGTAAGTGGAGGTGGCGTGCGTGGCGGGCTTCGACGGTGGCCTGCCGCAACGCTTCCTACTGCAGGTGTTCGCAGACGCGGGCGCGCTCAGGTCAGTAAGTGGAGGTGGCGTGCGTGGCGGGCTTCGACGGTGGCCTGCCGCAACGCTTCCTACTGCAGGTGTTCGCAGACGCGGGCGCGCTCAGGTCAGTAAGTGGAGGTGGCGTGCGTGGCGGGCTTCGACGGTGGCCTGCCGCAACGCTTCCTACTGCAGGTGTTCGCAGACGCGGGCGCGCTCAGGTCAGTAAGTGGAGGTGGCGTGCGTGGCGGGCTTCGACGGTGGCCTGCCGCAACGCTTCCTACTGCAGGTGTTCGCAGACGCGGGTGCGCTCAGGTCAGTAAGTGGAGGTGGCGTGCGTGGCGGGCTTCGACGGTGGCCTGCCGCAACGCTTCCTACTGCAGGTGTTCGCAGACGCGGGTGCGCTCAGGTCAGTAAGTGGAGGTGGCGTGCGTGGCGGGCTTCAACGGTGGCCTGCCGCAACGCTTCCTACTGCAGGTGTTCGCAGACGCGGGCGCGCTCAGGTCAGTAAGTGGAGGTGGCGTGCGTGGCGGGCTTCAACGGTGGCCTGCCGCAACGCTTCCTACTGCAGGTGTTCGCAGACGCGGGCGCGCTCAGGTCAGTAAGTGGAGGTGGCGTGCGTGGCGGGCTTCAACGGTGGCCTGCCGCAACGCTTCCTACTGCAGGTGTTCGCAGACGCGGGCACGCTCAGGTCAGTAAGTGGAGGTGGCGTGCGTGGCGGGCTTCAACGGTGGCCTGCCGCAACGCTTCCTACTGCAGGTGTTCGCAGACGCGGGCGCGCTCAGGTCAGTAAGTGGAGGTGGCGTGCGTGGCGGGCTTCAACGGTGGCCTGCCGCAACGCTTCCTACTGCAGGTGTTCGCAGACGCGGGCGCGCTCAGGTCAGTAAGTGGAGGTGGCGTGCGTGGCGGGCTTCAACGGTGGCCTGCCGCAACGCTTCCTACTGCAGGTGTTCGCAGACGCGGGCGCGCTCAGGTCAGTAAGTGGAGGTGGCGTGCGTGGCGGGCTTCAACGGTGGCCTGCCGCAACGCTTCCTACTGCAGGTGTTTACAGATGCGGGCACGCCCAGGTGAGAAGAGTTCACGAGTATAACGCAAAGGTCAGTCATTACTCCCCTCGCCATATTTGAGGGAAGGAGACAACCCGACCCCCGACGCTACCGCAAGCAGTGACATCTAAGGGAGCATGATGAACTTGCTGCCGGTTGCTCGGGCAAGAAAAACTATGATCAATTGTCGAAGTCACTAGCTAACCACCAATACCACTCATAAAAAAAAAAAAAATTGAAATGAGTAGATTATGTCAATAATAAATAAAAATAAAATTAAAATAAATTGACCTTGAGAGTCAAAGAAAATAAATAATTATATGAACTCATATAACTTGTCAGTAGGTATGCTAATTCTGGAGAAAGAACATAAATATTGTCTTAAGACCAACTATTCTTATCGTTTAAGTAGCAGCAGTATAGCTTGCCACCGTTACACCAACGAGGTAGTCGAACCCAGGAGCTCATGCTCAGCATTAGCTCTTGCGACCGCTACACCAACGAGGTAATACAACCCAGGACCTCAAGCTCAGCAGTAGAGCTTGCGACCGCTACACCAACGAGGTAGTACAACCCAGGACCTCAAGCTCAGCAGTAGAGCTTGCGACCGCTACACCAACGAGGTAGTCGAACCCAGGACCTCAGACTATGTAGTAGAGCTTGCGACCGCTACACCAACGAGGTAGTACAACCAGGACCTCAAGCCCAGCAGTAGAGCTTGCGACCGCTACACCAACGAGGTAGTCGAACCCAGGACCTCAGACTCAGTAGTAGAGCTTACGACCGCTACACCAACGAGGTAGTCGAACCCAGGACCTCAGACTCAGTAGTAGAGCTTGCGACCGCTACACCAACGAGGTAGTACAACCCAGGAGCTCAAGCTCAGCAGTAGAGCTTGCGACCGCTACACCAACGAGGTAGTCCAACCCAGGACCTCAAGCTCAGTAGTAGAGCTTGCGACCGCTACACCAACGAGGTAGTACAACCCAGGACCTCAAGCTCAGCAGTAGAGCTTGCGACCGCTACACCAACGAGGTAGTCGAACCCAGGACCTCAGACTCAGTAGTAGAGCTTGCGACCGCTACACCAACGAGGTAGTACAACCCAGGACCTCAAGCTCAGCAGTAGAGCTTGCGACCGCTACACCAACGAGGTAGTACAACCCAGGACCTCAAGCTCAGCAGTAGAGCTTGCGACCGCTACACCAACGAGGTAGTACAACCCAGGACCTCAAGCTCAGCAGTAGAGCTTGCGACCGCTACACCAACGAGGTAGTACAACCCAGGACCTCAAGCTCAGCAGTAGAGCTTGCGACCGCTACACCAACGAGGTAGTACAACCCAGGACCTCAAGCTCAGCAGTAGCGCTTGCGACCGCTACACCAACGAGGTAGTCGAACCCAGGACCTCAGACTCAGTAGTAGAGCTTGCGACCGCTACACCAACGAGGTAGTACAACCCAGGAGCTCAAGCTCAGCAGTAGAGCTTGCGACCGCTACACCAACGAGGTAGTACAACCCAAGACCTCAAGCTCAGCAGTAGAGCTTGCGACCGCTACACCAACGAGGTAGTACAACCCAGGAGCTCAAGCTCAGCAGTAGAGCTTGCGACCGCTACACCAACGAGGTAGTACAACCCAGGAGCTCAAGCTCAGCAGTAGAGCTTGCGACCGCTACACCAACGAGGTAGTCGAACCCAGGACCTCAGACTCAGTAGTAGAGCTTACGACCGCTACACCAACAAGGTAGTCGAACCCAGGACCTCAGACTCAGTAGTAGAGCTTGCGACCGCTACACCAACGAGGTAGTACAACCCAGGAGCTCAAGCTCAGCAGTAGAGCTTGCGACCGCTACACCAACGAGGTAGTACAACCCAGGAGCTCAAGCTCAGCAGTAGAGCTTGCGACCGCTACACCAACGAGGTAGTACAACCCAGGAGCTCAAGCTCAGCAGTAGAGCTTGCGACCGCTACACCAACGAGGTATTATCATTAGAACTTAAAACGGGATATTTACCATGTATATTAATTGATTTGAGTTTCCGATATTTCGGCACTGTTGCAAGTGCCATGATCACGGATAAACTGAAGTTATTGCGGGTGGATGTTTACGAGCAGACAAAACGGTCTACCCTCTTTCTTGTTCGTTTAGTGCGATTGTCACCGCTACCATTGTCACTTGTTACACTCACAACTCGATTCTGTTCTCGACACACAAAACTCACTGTGTCCGCTCGCGAACTTTTTTCGGTACTCTTGCGGTCTTTACACAATTGGACCACTGGATTCCAGGCTCTCGACAATTGAAACCCATCCTCACGGTTGAAGTTCTTATATTTAGTAATCTCAATAGCTTCTCTCACCAGTCTAGGTATGTAGTGACTTTCTGTCGAGATGACCTGAGGGTTATGTAACTCAATCCAGTGGTTCGATCCGGATTCTATAAGATGTTGAGCTATGGCCGATTTCTGTGTGTCATTGTTTCTCACCGACCTCAAGCTCAGCAGTAGAGCTTGCGACCGCTACACCAACGAGGTAGTCGAACCCAGGACCTCAAGCTCAGCAGTAGAGCTTGCGACCGCTACACCAACGAGGTAGTCGAACCCAGGACCTCAGACTCAGTAGTAGAGCTTGCGACCGCTACACCAACGAGGTAGTCGAACCCAGGACCTCAGACTCAGTACTAGCGCTTGCGACCGCTACTCCAACGAGGTAGTACAACCCAGGACCTCAAGCTCAGCAGTAGAGCTTGCGACCGCTACACCAACGAGGTAGTCGAACCCAGGACCTCAGACTCAGTAGTAGAGCTTGCGACCGCTACACCAACGAGGTAGTACAACCCAGGACCTCAAGCTCAGCAGTAGAGCTTGCGACCGCTACACCAACGAGGTAGTCGAACCCAGGACCTCAGACTCAGTAGTAGAGCTTGCGACCGCTACACCAACGAGATAGTCGAACCCAGGACCTCAGACTCAGTAGTAGAGCTTGCGACCGCTACACCAACGAGGTAGTCGAACCCAGGACCTCAGACTCAGTAGTAGAGCTTGCGACCGCTACACCAACGAGGTAGTCGAACCCAGGACCTCAGACTCAGTAGTAGAGCTTGCGACCGCTACACCAACGAGGTAGTACAACCCAGGAGCTCAAGCTCAGCAGTAGAGCTTGCGACCGCTACACCAACGAGGTAGTACAACCCAGGACCTCAAGCTCAGCAGTAGAGCTTGCGACCGCTACACCAACGAGGTAGTACAACCCAGGAGCTCAAGCTCAGCAGTAGAGCTTGCGACCGCTACACCAACGAGGTAGTACAACCCAGGACCTCAAGCTCAGCAGTAGAGCTTGCGACCGCTACACCAACGAGGTAGTACAACCCAGGACCTCAAGCTCAGCAGTAGAGCTTGCGACCGCTACACCAACGAGGTAGTACAACCCAGGAGCTCAAGCTCAGCAGTAGAGCTTGCGACCGCTACACCAACGAGGTATTATCATTAGAACTTAAAACGGGATATTTACCATGTATATTAATTGATTTGAGTTTCCGATATTTCGGCACTGTTGCAAGTGCCATGATCACGGATAAACTGAAGTTATTGCGGGTGGATGTTTACGAGCAGACAAAACGGTCTACCCTCTTTCTTGTTCGTTTAGTGCGATTGTCACCGCTACCATTGTCACTTGTTACACTCACAACTCGATTCTGTTCTCGACACACAAAACTCACTGTGTCCGCTCGCGAACTTTTTTCGGTACTCTTGCGGTCTTTACACAATTGGACCACTGGATTCCAGGCTCTCGACAATTGAAACCCATCCTCACGGTTGAAGTTCTTATATTTAGTAATCTCAATAGCTTCTCTCACCAGTCTAGGTATGTAGTGACTTTCTGTCGAGATGACCTGAGGGTTATGTAACTCAATCCAGTGGTTCGATCCGGATTCTATAAGATGTTGAGCTATGGCCGATTTCTGTGTGTCATTGTTTCTCACCGACCTCAAGCTCAGCAGTAGAGCTTGCGACCGCTACACCAACGAGGTAGTCGAACCCAGGACCTCAAGCTCAGCAGTAGAGCTTGCGACCGCTACACCAACGAGGTAGTCGAACCCAGGACCTCAGACTCAGTAGTAGAGCTTGCGACCGCTACACCAACGAGGTAGTCGAACCCAGGACCTCAGACTCAGTAGTAGAGCTTGCGACCGCTACACCAACGAGGTAGTCGAACCCAGGACCTCAGACTCAGTAGTAGAGCTTGCGACCGCTACACCAACGAGGTAGTACAACCCAGGACCTCAAGCTCAGCAGTAGAGCTTGCGACCGCTACACCAACGAGGTAGTCGAACCCAGGACCTCAGACTCAGTAGTAGAGCTTGCGACCGCTACACCAACGAGGTAGTCGAACCCAGGACCTCAGACTCAGTAGTAGAGCTTGCGACCGCTACACCAACGAGGTAGTCGAACCCAGGACCTCAGACTCAGTAGTAGAGCTTGCGACCGCTACACCAACGAGGTAGTACAACCCAGGACCTCAAGCTCAGCAGTAGAGCTTGCGACCGCTACACCAACGAGGTAGTCGAACCCAGGACCTCAGACTCAGTAGTAGAGCTTGCGACCGCTACACCAACGAGGTAGTCGAACCCAGGACCTCAGACTCAGTAGTAGAGCTTGCGACCGCTACACCAACGAGGTAGTCGAACCCAGGACCTCAGACTCAGTAGTAGAGCTTGCGACCGCTACACCAACGAGGTAGTCGAACCCAGGACCTCAGACTCAGTAGTAGAGCTTGCGACCGCTACACCAACGAGGTAGTACAACCCAGGACCTCAAGCTCAGCAGTAGAGCTTGCGACCGCTACACCAACGAGGTAGTCGAACCCAGGACCTCAGACTCAGTAGTAGAGCTTGCGACCGCTACACCAACGAGGTAGTCGAACCCAGGACCTCAGACTCAGTAGTAGAGCTTGCGACCGCTACACCAACGAGGTAGTCGAACCCAGGACCTCAGACTCAGTAGTAGAGCTTGCGACCGCTACACCAACGAGGTAGTACAACCCAGGACCTCAAGCTCAGCAGTAGAGCTTGCGACCGCTACACCAACGAGGTAGTCGAACCCAGGACCTCAGACTCAGTAGTAGAGCTTGCGACCGCTACACCAACGAGGTAGTCGAACCCAGGACCTCAGACTCAGTACTAGCGCTTGCGACCGCTACTCCAACGAGGTAGTACAACCCAGGACCTCAAGCTCAGCAGTAGAGCTTGCGACCGCTACACCAACGAGGTAGTCGAACCCAGGACCTCAGACTCAGTACTAGCGCTTGCGACCGCTACACCAACGAGGTAGTCGAACCCAGGACCTCAAGCTCAGCAGTAGAGCTTGCGACCGCTACACCAACGAGGTAGTCGAACCCAGGACCTCAGACTCAGTACTAGCGCTTGCGACCGCTACACCAACGAGGTAGTACAACCCAGGACCTCAAGCTCAGCAGTAGAGCTTGCGACCGCTACACCAACGAGGTAGTACAACCCAGGAGCTCAAGCTCAGCAGTAGAGCTTGCGACCGCTACACCAACGAGGTAGTACAACCCAGGACCTCAAGCTCAGCAGTAGAGCTTGCGACTGCTACACCAACGAGGTAGTACAACCCAGGAGCTCAAGCTCAGCAGTAGAGCTTGCGACCGCTACACCAACGAGGTAGTACAACCCAGGACCTCAAGCTCAGCAGTAGAGCTTGCGACCGCTACACCAACGAGGTAGTACAACCCAGGACCTCAAGCTCAGCAGTAGAGCTTGCGACCGCTACACCAACGAGGTAGTCGAACCCAGGACCTCAGACTCAGTAGTAGAGCTTGCGACCGCTACACCAACGAAGTAGTACAACTCAGGACCTCAAGCTCAGCAGTAGAGCTTGCGACCGCTACACCAACGAGGTAGTACAACCCAGGACCTCAAGCTCAGCAGTAGAGCTTGCGACCGCTACACCAACGAGGTAGTACAACCCAGGAGCTCAAGCTCAGCAGTAGAGCTTGCGACCGCTACACCAACGAGGTAGTCGAACCCAGGACCTCAGACTCAGTACTAGCGCTTGCGACCGCTACTCCAACGAGGTAGTACAACCCAGGACCTCAAGCTCAGCAGTAGAGCTTGCGACCGCTACACCAACGAGGTAGTCGAACCTAGGACCTCAGACTCAGTACTAGCGCTTGCGACCGCTACTCCAACGAGGTAGTACAACCCAGGACCTCAAGCTCAGCAGTAGAGCTTGCGACCGCTACACCAACGAGGTAGTCGAACCCAGGACCTCAAGCTCAGCAGTAGAGCTTGCGACCGCTACACCAACGAGGTAGTCGAACCCAGGACCTCAGACTCAGTACTAGCGCTTGCGACCGCTACACCAACGAGGTAGTACAACCCAGGACCTCAAGCTCAGCAGTAGAGCTTGCGACCGCTACACCAACGAGGTAGTCGAACCCAGGACCTCAGACTCAGTACTAGCGCTTGCGACCGCTACACCAACGAGGTAGTCGAACCCAGGACCTCAGACTCAGTACTAGCGCTTGCGACCGCTACACCAACGAGGTAGTACAACCCAGGACCTCAAGCTCAGCAGTAGAGCTTGCGACCGCTACACCAACGAGGTAGTACAACCCAGGAGCTCAAGCTCAGCAGTAGAGCTTGCGACCGCTACACCAACGAGGTAGTACAACCCAGAACCTCAAGCTCAGCAGTAGAGCTTGCGACCGCTACACCAACGAGGTAGTCGAACCCAGGACCTCAGACTCAGTAGTAGAGCTTGCGACCGCTACACCAACGAGGTAGTCGAACCCAGGACCTCAGACTCAGTACTAGCGCTTGCGACCGCTACTCCAACGAGGTAGTACAACCCAGGACCTCAAGCTCAGCAGTAGAGCTTGCGACCGCTACACCAACGAGGTAGTCGAACCCAGGACCTCAGACTCAGTAGTAGAGCTTGCGACCGCTACACCAACGAGGTAGTCGAACCCAGGACCTCAGACTCAGTACTAGCGCTTGCGACCGCTACTCCAACGAGGTAGTACAACCCAGGACCTCAAGCTCAGCAGTAGAGCTTGCGACCGCTACACCAACGAGGTAGTCGAACCCAGGACCTCAGACTCAGTACTAGCGCTTGCGACCGCTACACCAAAGAGGTAGTCGAACCCAGGACCTCAGACTCAGTAGTAGAGCTTGCGACCGCTACACCAACGAGGTAGTCGAACCCAGGACCTCAGACTCAGTAGTAGAGCTTGCGTCCGCTACACCAACGAGGTAGTACAACTCAGGACCTCAAGCTCAGCAGTAGAGCTTGCGACCGCTACACCAACCAGGTAGTCGAACCCAGGACCTCAGACTCAGTAGTAGAGCTTGCGACCGCTACACCAACGAGGTAGTCGAACCCAGGACCTCAGACTCAGTACTAGCGCTTGCGACCGCTACACCAACGAGGTAGTCGAACCCAGGACCTCAAGCTCAGCAGTAGAGCTTGCGACCGCTACACCAACGCGGTAGTCGAACCCAGGACCTCAGACTCAGTACTAGCGCTTGCGACCGCTACACCAACGAGGTAGTACAACCCAGGACCTCAAGCTCAGCAGTAGAGCTTGCGACCGCTACACCAACGAGGTAGTACAACCCAGGACCTCAAGCTCAGCAGTAGAGCTTGCGACCGCTACACCAACGAGGTAGTCGAACCCAGGACCTCAGACTCAGTACTAGCGCTTGCGACCGCTACACCAACGAGGTAGTCGAACCCAGGACCTCCGACTCAGTACTAGCGCTTGCGACCGCTACACCAACGAGGTAGTCGAACCCAGGACCTCCGACTCAGTACTAGCGCTTGCGACCGCTACACCAACGAGGTAGTCGAACCCAGGACCTCAGACTCAGTACTAGCGCTTGCGACCGCTACACCAACGAGGTAGTACAACCCAGGAGCTCAAGCTCAGCAGTAGAGCTTGCGACCGCTACACCAACGAGGTAGTACAACCCAGGACCTCAAGCTCAGCAGTAGAGCTTGCGACCGCTACACCAACGAGGTAGTCGAACCCAGGACCTCAGACTCAGTACTAGCGCTTGCGACCGCTACACCAACGAGGTAGTCGAACCCAGGACCTCAGACTCAGTAGTAGAGCTTGCGACCGCTACACCAACGAGGTAGTCGAACCCAGGACCTCCGACTCAGTACTAGCGCTTGCGACCGCTACACCAACGAGGTAGTCGAACCCAGGACCTCAGACTCAGTACTAGCGCTTGCGACCGCTACACCAACGAGGTAGTCGAACCCAGGACCTCCGACTCAGTACTAGCGCTTGCGACCGCTACACCAACGAGGTAGTCGAACCCAGGACCTCAGACTCAGTACTAGCGCTTGCGACCGCTACACCAACGAGGTAGTCGAACCCAGGACCTCCGACTCAGTACTAGCGCTTGCGACCGCTACACCAACGAGGTAGTCGAACCCAGGACCTCAGACTCAGTACTAGCGCTTGCGACCGCTACACCAACGAGGTAGTCGAACCCAGGACCTCCGACTCAGTACTAGCGCTTGCGACCGCTACACCAACGAGGTAGTCGAACCCAGGACCTCAGACTCAGTACTAGCGCTTGCGACCGCTACACCAACGAGGTAGTCGAACCCAGGACCTCCGACTCAGTACTAGCGCTTGCGACCGCTACACCAACGAGGTAGTCGAACCCAGGACCTCAGACTCAGTACTAGCGCTTGCGACCGCTACACCAACGAGGTAGTCGAACCCAGGACCTCAGACTCAGTAGTAGAGCTTGCGACCGCTACACCAACGAGGTAGTACAACCCAGGACCTCAAGCTCAGCAGTAGAGCTTGCGACCGCTACACCAACGAGGTAGTACAACCCAGGACCTCAAGCTCAGCAGTAGAGCTTGCGACCGCTACACCAACGAGGTAGTACAACCCAGGACCTCAAGCTCAGCAGTAGAGCTTGCGACCGCTACACCAACGAGGTAGTACAACCCAGGACCTCAAGCTCAGCAGTAGCGCTGTTCAAGGAAGATTCAACTGAAAACTTAAATGCACATTGTTCCCGTAAGAGAAGCCTAAGTGCTGTCAACACTGCCTGTGATGTCCTCAGCGCACCTCTGCGACCTCTACGCCTAAATCCACACTACCATAACCCAATCCCGCAAATAACAGCTTCCCTTCCTAATGCAATGTTTCGGCTCTCGTAATGACTATATCCGTCGCGACTAGTGATACGGAAACACGTGAGTACCCGCTGGTGCCTGTGACCCCTCCGGAAGTCGCTGTCCCCCCCCCCCCCCCCTCCCCGGCCTACACGCGGGCGCTGGGAGTGTGATCTGCATACATTGCCGAGGTGAGATTGGTATCGTAATCAAATCTTAAATCGTGAAATCGAACAAGTGCAGCTCGATAAGATTTTGTTGATGTTCGCTTCAGTGACTGTAATCGTACTCACAATATCTGAAGTCAAATCGTATCGTTGAACTTCCAAGATTCCAGGCAAGGTTGCGTGGTCCTAGCGGGGCGCGCGGGGTGCGGGGCGCGGGCGGGGCGGTGGGGGTGAAGGCACTAGCATTGTTTTTAATATTACAGAGGCAATCTGGGCTCTCAAGCTGCGCCCGGTGACGTGCGCAGACTTAACGACACCGTATTATTACAAAATTCCTTTATTATATTCCCCCGAACGCACCGGCTTAAGTGAAATAATGTGTATCGGAACCGTAATGGATATGGAAACGCGCGCGACCCTGGTATTTTATTATTTTTATGGAACTGCTAAAAACGGAAACCTTATTCTGTAGCCATTACGAGTTACTCTGACCCATTTGCCTACCACCGTTACTGTTATGTAACCGAACAATATATAAACGAGTATATTGCCTACCACCGTTACTGTTATGTAACCGAGCAATATATAAACGAGTATATTGCCTACCACCGTTACTAATATGTAACCGAGCAATATATGTATTTATTTATTTAACAAATATGGAGGACTAACAGCTACATTAAAACAATATAGTAATGGAATAATAAACAGTGAGCCGATAATAAGTCCTCACGTTTAGAAACGGGAAAAACGGATATAAGCGAGTATATTGCCTACCACCGTTACTGTTATGTAACCGAGCAATATAATAGGTTGGGGAAAAAGTTTCTTCGCATTTTTTAAGAAAATTCAAAACATTTTTTAATATAGTTTATTTACATTTAACTAAAGTATGTAGGTACCATTTTGTTCGATAACTTTGTGCCATCTTGTAGGTAGGGACATGATCCCATTGCTATAGAAATTTTGGAACTTCTGGTCAAAATACCGCGACAAGTGGTTTTGGCAGTCCTCTCGTGATGTTAACCTGACACTGCCTAAAGAATTCTGAAGAGACCGAAACAGGTGGAAATCTGAAGGTGCAAAGTCAGAACTATACGGCGGATGCATTAACACCTCCCAGCCAAACTCTCTTAATTTTTGCTGAATGGCTAAAGATGTGTGAGGTCTAGCGTTATCATGATGAAAAACCACACCCCTTCTGTTGATTAATTCCGGCCGCTTTCTCTCAACTTCTTGCTTTAATCTCATCAGTTGTTCGCAGTAGAGTTCAGAATCGATGGTCCTGCCTGGTGGTAACAGCTCATAATGAATAATGCCCTTCCAATCCCACCACACACACAGCATCACCTTGTTGCGAGTTAACCCGGGTTTCGCCACTGTCTGTGAAGCCTGACCGGCCTTTGACCACGACCTTTTTCGCACGTTCTTGTCATACGTGATCCACTTTTCATCACCAGTTATCAGCTTCTTCAAAAATGGTTCGGTTTCATTACGTCGTAATAAAGAATCACAAATGAGTACACGGTTCATTAGGTTTCTTTCAGTGAGCTCGTGAGGTACCCAAATGTCGAGCTTTTTTGTGTACCCAGTTGTTTTCAAATGCGCCAAAACTGTTTTGTGGTCAATTTCCAGTTCTTCAGCTACGTCGTAACTACTGATATGCCGATCTTGCTCCACTTTTTCAAAAATGGCATCCATTTTATCCGTAATAGGGCGACCAGAGCGACGTGCATCTTTGACATCAAAATTTCCGGATTGAAAACGCTTAAACCAAATTTGTGCTACTCTCACAGACACTATACTAGGTCCATAAACATCGCAAATTTTTTTCGCGGCTTGCGTTGCATTTTTACCTTTTTTGTAGTTAAAATTTAAAATATATCGAATTTCTTCATTAGATTCACTCATCTTGACGGTACGAAAAACAAATGAAAATCACACATTTTCCTAATTTGAATTTGGAATTATGTTCTTTAAAATTTAAGCTTTCAATGATACCAAAACCTACCTACCTTTTATTACAAGTTCATACATACTATAATGCGAAAAGACTTTTTCCCCAACCTAATATAAACGAGTATATTGCCTACCACCGTTACTGTTATGTAACCGAGCAATATATAAGCGAGTATATTGCCTACCACCGTTACTAATATGTAACCGAGCAATATACAAGCGAGTATATTGCCAACCACCGTTACTGTTATGTAACCGAGCAATATACAAGCGAGTATATTGCCTACCACCGTTACTAATATGTAATCGAGCAATATACAAGCGAGTATATTGCCTACCACCGTTACTAATATGTAACCGAGCAATATACAAGCGAGTATATTGCCTACCACCGTTACTGTTATGTAACCGAGCAATATACAAGCGAGTATATTGCCTACCACCGTTACTAATATGTAACCGAGCAATATACAAGCGAGTATATTGCCTACCACCGTTACTAATATGTAACCGAGCAATATACAAGCGAGTATATTGCCTACCACCGTTACTAATATGTAACCGAGCAATATACAAGCGAGTATATTGCCTACCACCGTTACTGTTATGTAACCGAGCAATATACAAGCGAGTATATTGCCTACCACCGTTACTGTTATGTAACCGAGCAATATACAAGCGAGTATATTGCCTACCACCGTTACTGTTATGTAACCGAGCAATATACAAGCGAGTATATTGCCTACCACCGTTACTGTTATGTAACCGAGCAATATATAAGCGAGTATATATAATTGCCTACCACCGTTACTGATATGTAACCGAGCAATATACAAGCGAGTATATTGCCTACCACCGTTACTGTTATGTAACCGAGCAATATACAAGCGAGTATATTGCCTACCACCGTTACTGTTATGTAACCGAGCAATATACAAGCGAGTATATTGCCTACCACCGTTACTGATATGTAACCGAGCAATATACAAGCGAGTATATTGCCTACCACCGTTACTGTTATGTAACCGAGCAATATACAAGCGAGTATATTGCCTACCACCGTTACTAATATGTAACCGAGCAATATACAAGCGAGTATATTGCCTACCACCGTTACTAATATGTAACCGAGCAATATACAAGCGAGTATATTGCCTACCACCGTTACTGTTATGTAACCGAGCAATATACAAGCGAGTATATTGCCTACCACCGTTACTGTTATGTAACCGAGCAATATATAAGCGAGTATATATAATTGCCTACCACCGTTACTGATATGTAACCGAGCAATATACAAGCGAGTATATTGCCTACCACCGTTACTGTTATGTAACCGAGCAATATACAAGCGAGTATATTGCCTACCACCGTTACTGTTATGTAACCGAGCAATATACAAGCGAGTATATTGCCTACCACCGCTACTGATATGTAACCGAGCAATATACAAGCGAGTATATTGCCTACCACCGTTACTGTTATGTAACCGAGCAATATATAAGCGAGTATATATAATTGCCTACCACCGTTACTGTTATGTAACCGAGCAATATACAAGCGAGTATATATAATTGCCTACCACCGTTACTGATATGTAACCGAGCAATATACAAGCGAGTATATTGCCTACCACCGTTACTGTTATGTAACCGAGCAATATATAAGCGAGTATATATAATTGCCTACCACCGTTACTGTTATGTAACCGAGCAATATACAAGCGAGTATATTGCCTACCACCGTTACTGATATGTAACCGAGCAATATACAAGCGAGTATATTGCCTACCACCGTTACTGTTATGTAACCGAGCAATATATAAGCGAGTATATATAATTGCCTACCACCGTTACTGATATGTAACCGAGCAATATACAAGCGAGTATATTGCCTACCACCGTTACTGTTATGTAACCGAGCAATATATAAGCGAGTATATATAATTGCCTACCACCGTTACTGATATGTAACCGAGCAATATACAAGCGAGTATATTGCCTACCACCGTTACTGTTATGTAACCGAGCAATATACAAGCGAGTATATTGCCTACCACCGTTACTGTTATGTAACCGAGCAATATACAAGCGAGTATATTGCCTACCACCGCTACTGATATGTAACCGAGCAATATACAAGCGAGTATATTGCCTACCACCGTTACTGTTATGTAACCGAGCAATATACAAGCGAGTATATTGCCTACCACCGTTACTGTTATGTAACCGAGCAATATATAAGCGAGTATATATAATTGCCTACCACCGTTACTGATATGTAACCGAGCAATATACAAGCGAGTATATTGCCTACCACCGTTACTGTTATGTAACCGAGCAATATACAAGCGAGTATATTGCCTACCACCGTTACTGTTATGTAACCGAGCAATATACAAGCGAGTATATTGCCTACCACCGCTACTGATATGTAACCGAGCAATATACAAGCGAGTATATTGCCTACCACCGTTACTGTTATGTAACCGAGCAATATATAAGCGAGTATATATAATTGCCTACCACCGTTACTGTTATGTAACCGAGCAATATACAAGCGAGTATATATAATTGCCTACCACCGTTACTGATATGTAACCGAGCAATATACAAGCGAGTATATTACCTACCACCGTTACTGTTATGTAACCGAGCAATATATAAGCGAGTATATATAATTGCCTACCACCGTTACTGTTATGTAACCGAGCAATATACAAGCGAGTATATTGCCTACCACCGTTACTGATATGTAACCGAGCAATATACAAGCGAGTATATTGCCTACCACCGTTACTGTTATGTAACCGAGCAATATATAAGCGAGTATATATAATTGCCTACCACCGTTACTGATATGTAACCGAGCAATATACAAGCGAGTATATTGCCTACCACCGTTACTGTTATGTAACCGAGCAATATATAAGCGAGTATATATAATTGCCTACCACCGTTACTGATATGTAACCGAGCAATATACAAGCGAGTATATTGAAGCTGCAATTCTTCTTCTTCTTCGCGTCGTTGATACGACAGTTATTCAAAGCAATGAGCTGAGCGAGCGCTGCCGGGAGGCAGCTCGTCTCGTCGCGACACAGTCCTTCACGCAGAAATGAGTGGCGACGCGAGGCGCAGGTAGAACGTAGAGGTCCCAAAGTGAAATCCCGTGTAAACATTGGGGTCTCATTAAAGTTGGTGAAACAACGTTAATTATGAATTAACACGCTGCCGCCCGGTCCCCGAACACTGCGACACCTCCCACGACCGCGCCATACGACGCGGATCTAATGTCTTATTCTGTATTCACGTATTTCTGCGTTTAATATGCCTAGAAATAGGCTATCAATGTTAATGGAGCGACTGTCATCGTAACAACATCGCTATTATATTCTTACTGTCATCACAGATCCGCTTTTCATATAAAACTCCGCCAGGTTGCTATAAAGAACAGAGAGCGCCACGAGTACAATCCAGGCCGCAGTGAACGGTCTCGGAACGGGAGTGAAAAAGCGTCCAGCGGGGCGTTCAGCGTTGCGTGCAAGTTCACCGAGCGCCGCTCGGCCGCCACTCAGCACACTCGCGAGTGTTGGCATGTGTTTAACACGAACGCCGCACGCCCCGCCCCGCCGGACGCTCGCGTCGAGCGTGCACTCGGCCGAACACTAAGATACCCAACTTTTGCATAATAAACAATTCGCTACAAAATATGCAAAGCTATCGTAAATGGATATTGGCGTCGCATGACGCCGGGCCATCATTTTAATTACTGGGGCATAATAGCAGATAAAATAATTTCCAATAAAGCGTTACAGATGATGGTTCTGTTCGCCATTAGCAACAATAAAGCGAGGATAACGAGAAAAATGTTTAAATATGACCCACTTTTATTACCTCGTAAAGTGTTTGTTAGGATCGAAATCGGCTGCGTGTACATTTTACGCGCAATAAAGTATTAAATAATAATCACGTGACGTCAGCGTCTATAATATTACATTACTTGTACCGCTTATAGTGAATTAAGGGCTTTCGAAGACTGTAAAAGTTACCTGCGTTAAATATACGAGGCTGCCCAGCTGTATGCGAAAGGATAGTTTCAAGATCACACCTGCCGGAATAATAGTAAACCTGTAACATAGCATCAAGCGTAACATCAACTCTAATTAAACATCTCAACGAAGTTAGTGTTCCCTAGCTGAGATGTACTATAAGTTAAAATAATTATTTCAACATAAACTTGTTTATTTTCAATTCAACATTCATTCGAAGCCGGTTGTCGATCCCGGAAGATATCGCAGAAAGGTGAAAATGAAAGTTCCTAGAGGCAATAAACAAAAATAAAAAGGTACAAATTAACAAAGCCCGCGATATAACTCCCTAAGCGAGACTGACGTGTTTCTCGTTATTTTTCGTTCGGTGCGGCGCGGCTGCGTGGTGGCTCCGGGACTGCTGCGTGGCGGCTGCGTGGCAGCTGCGGGGTGGTGGCGAGATAACATTGTTTGTTTTGTTTTTTCACCATCTTCAGTGACGCCACTTGTACGCCATGCCGCCTATGAATCACGAGACACCCATTAAAAATTAAAACAGATCGTTTTTGCTTTCAGTTAAAGTGTACATCCCGTGTTTTCTGTTTGCCTAGTGCCTGTGAGCCGTCGTGATCCGACCAAAAACGGACTATTACTCGGCCGGTTACCGTAGCGCGGTGGTGCGCCCATATCGGTTACCGTAGCGCGGTGGTGCGCCCATATCGGTTACCGTAACGCGGTGGTGCGCCCATATCGGTTACCGTAACGCGGTGGTGCGCCCATATCGGTTACCGTAACGCGGTGGTGCGCCCATATCGGTTACCGTAGCGCGGTGGTGCGCCCATATCGGTTACCGTAACGCGGTGGTGCGCCCATATCGGTTACCGTAGCGCGGTGGTGCGCCCATATCGGTTACCGTAGCGCGGTGGTGCGCCCATATCAGTTACCATAACGCGGTGGTGCGCCCATATCGGTTACCGTAGCGCGGTGGTGCGCCCATATCGGTTACCGTAACGCGGTGGTGCGCCCATATCGGTTACCGTAACGCGGTGGTGCGCCCATATCGGTTACCGTAGCGCGGTGGTGCGCCCATATCGGTTACCGTAACGCGGTGGTGCGCCCATATCGGTTACCGTAGCGCGGTGGTGCGCCCATATCGGTTACCGTAGCGCGGTGGTGCGCCCATATCAGTTACCATAACGCGGTGGTGCGCCCATATTGGTTACCGTAACGCGGTGGTGCGCCCATATCGGTTACCGTAGCGCGGTGGTGCGCTCATATCGGTTACCGTAACGCGGTGGTGCGCCCATATCGGTTACCATAGCGCGGTGGTGCGCTCATATCGGTTACCGTAGCGCGGTGGTGCGCCCATATCAGTTACCATAACGCAGTGGTGCGCCCATATCGGTTACCGTAACGCGGTGGTGCGCCCATATCGGTTACCGCAGCGCGGTGGTGCGCTCATTTCGGTTACCGTAACGCGGTGGTGCGCCCATATCGGTTACCGTAGCGCGGTGGTGCGCCCATATCGGTTACCAAAGTGCGGCGGTGCGCCCATATCGGTTAGCGTAGCGCGGTGGTGCGCCCATATCGGTTAGCGTAGCGCGGTGGTGCACCCATATCGGTTAGCGTAGCGCGGTGGTGCGCCCATATCGGTTACCGCAGCGCGGTGGTGCGCCCATATCGGTTAGCGTAGCGCGGTGGTGCGCCCATATCGGTTAGCGTAGCGCGGTGGTGCGCCCATATCGGTTAGCGTAGCGCGGTGGTGCGCCCATATCGGTTAGCGTAGCGCGGTGGTGCACCCATATCGGTTAGCGTAGCGCGGTGGTGCGCCCATATCGGTTAGCGTAGCGCGGTGGTGCGCCCATATCGGTTAGCGTAGCGCGGTGGTGCGCCCATATCGGTTAGCGTAGCGCGTTGGTTCGCCCATATCGGTTATCGTAGCGCGGTGGTTCGAGCATATCGGTTAGCGTAGCGCGGTGGTTCGAGCATATCGGTTAGCGTAGCGCGGTGGTTCGCCCATATCGGTTAGCGTAGCGCGGTGGTGCGCCCATATCGGTTAGCGTAGCGCGTTGGTTCGCCCATATCGGTTATCGTAGCGCGGTGGTTCGAGCATATCGGTTATCGTAGCGCGGTGGTTCGAGCATATCGGTTATCGTAGCGCGGTGGTTCGAGCATATCGGTTATCGTAGCGCGGTGGTTCGAGCATATCGGTTAGCGTAGCGCGGTGGTTCGCCCATATCGGTTAGCGTAGCGCGGTGGTGCGCCCATATCGGTTATCGTAACGCGGTGGTGCGCCCATATCGGTTAGCGTAGCGCGGTGGTGCGCCCATATCGGTTATCGTAGCGCGGTGGTTCGAGCATATCGGTTAGCGTAGCGTGGCGGTGCGCCCATATCGGTTAGCGTAGCGCGCTGGTGCGCCCATATCGGTTAGCGTAGCGCAGTGGTTCGAGCATATCCGTTAGCGTAGCGCGGTGGTTCGCCCATATCGGTTAGCGTAGCGCGGTGGTTCGAGCATATCCGTTAGCGTAGCGCGGTGGTTCGCCCATATCGATTAGTGTAGCGTAGTGGTGCGCCCATATCGGTAAGTGTAGCGTAGCGTAGCTGAATCGGTATCAGTTACTATAGTGCGGCGGTGCGCCCATATCGCTTACTTTTTAACTATTGGTGCTTTAAAAAAACAGCCAACCGTGACCGCGTTACCAAAACCATATCCACTGTACAATGAAACGACCGCTATTCTCAAATCTGGCGAGGTGACCCCTCTCATCACCTCAGCACACATCACCCCCGCTCGCCGCAGGAACGAGCACCCACACGGATATTAATCGTCCTCGCTAATAAAACCATTGACAAATTAAAAGTTTGTCAAGCGCTGGCCCGGGGATAATTACACTCTCATTGCTAGTAGCGAGAATGTGTGCATATTAATTTACTTGAAATAAGGCTCGGTGCACATGAGGTCGGACCGACAGTTTTACCGTTGCCGACTGTCGGGTCTTGCGGTTCACACTATCAGCTGCGGTCCAGCTCAATACAAAGCAGTATGCCAATATTATATCCAACCCGGCCGATATCGTGGCTGAACGTCCGGTAAACGTGTCGTCGTCGACAGTTTTATCGGGTCGCCTTAACTAATGTGAACAGCGCTATTGAAATACATATGCCTCTATGCATCCGACACCTTCGTCGTTCCGGTAAAACTGTCGGTCCGACCGAGTGTGAACCGGGCCTTAGGCTCAGGCAACTGAAGGAACACGGGTACAAGGGTAGGTTTTAACCAGTAAAAGTCTGACACGCTCCCCCGTTCCACCTACAGCGGGAGGAGTTACTTGATGATTTCCTATCCAAAAAAAAAAGACTGCATGCTGCGGTGTTCATGTCGTTCCAAATACTATTAAACTGTATGCTACCGTAGCTGCTGTTTGATACGCATCAACGAGTTTTATAATCAGTATAAGTAATTTATTTCAAAACTTCAGCGTTCGTTACATCAATGAGGTCTCGACCCCTGAACTAGGGCATCCTGTATGACTATAAGCTTAAATACCTAATTTTGTAAGTATTCCTTCTAATAAGTTTCCTTTTTACTGTACAAACAGGCAGGAAGTATGTATAAGACGCGGCATCATTTTACACGAACCGCAAGGCTCGACCCGTTCGTCCACCGCAGCCATGAACCGCAGTCATGAAGTGAAACACGACTTGCTAGATAATCACTACTTTATTTATATGTCAGGTGTACCAACAAAAACCTAATATGCAGTTACCCTCAAAGTATAATATTAATATACAACATCTTCCCCTTATAAAAAAATATAAAAACAGTAACCTAAATAAAATTCCCACCACCAATTACATAATATTATGAAAATGCAAAGGTACGATCTCCCAACCGTAGAGGCACAACAACATCTTCCTTTTACAAGACTTAGCATTTATTATTTATTCTACCATTAACGCTTATAAAATATTTGTATGATATAGGTATTTCTGATCTTAATTATTTTTTAAAAAACATTGCAAGTTTTTCACGTGCCCGTCTAGAAGCAGCTCGGGTTTGCTGCACTACAACAGAATCAGGAGAAGAACTAGTCGACCTAGTCACTGCTCTGTCATTGTCGCTCAGCCCTTCATCTATACTTTCTTCCGCATCGCTGTACGTGCTCGTGAGCTCATTTTCTTCACTCTCACTATCCTCCTTCCCTTGTAAGGAAGCAGAATGTGCCGTGGTATCTCCTGAGCTCGTGTCCTTCATGATGTGCCGTCTGTTGCGGCGGTATCTCCGACCGCTGTTATCTGTTAGGAAGTACGATCGCGGCTGCGGTGCTGGTGCCTGCACTTGCATATGTCGCCGACGCTTATCACTATCTGTTACAATTACATTATCTCCTGGTTTTAATACTGGTAAATCTCGTGAATGCATATCATAATACTTTTTAGATAGTTCACGTTTTGAAAGTATGTTTTTAAAGTCGTTATGGTTGTTACGTTCTGGTCGCAATCTTTCTGTATGTACTGGTAAGCGAGTATTTAGTCGTCGACCCATCAATAATTGCGACGGTGCACTAATTCCATCCCTCGGTGTTGTCCTTAAATTTAATAACCCTAGATAAAAATCAGTACCTGTACTCTGTGACTTTTTAATTATATTTTTTACTGTCCTTACAGCTCTCTCACTCAGTCCGTTAGACTGTGCGTAATTGGGTGATGATGTGGTATGTTTGAAACACCAATCTTCAGTGAATTTCCTGAATTCCCTGGAACTAAATGCCGGACCATTGTCAGTTATTACTTCCGTCGGTATCCCATGTCTGGCAAACTGATCTTTCATCGCTGCAATTACTGCGTTGGATCCAATATTTGTTAAGGCACTTACCTCGATGTAATTTGAAAAATAATCAACGATAATTAAATAGTTCTTTCGGTCGCATAAGAATAAATCAGCGCCAACCTTTGTCCATGGTAAATCTGGAATCGAATGTGGTATCATAGGCTCCTTCACGTTGCGCGCAGCGTGCTCCGCGCAGGTGGCGCAGGCGCGCACTATCTGCTCCACATCACGTGACATTCCACTCCAAAACATGACATCACGCGCTCGACGCTTGCATCGGTCAATTCCTAAATGCCCCTCGTGAACGCGGGATATCATTTCACCTCTCAGATCACGTGGTATAAACACTAAGTGGTTTTTGAAGATCACACCATCGACTAGCTGAAATTCTTCTTTATATGCCCAATGTATTTTTATCATTTCGTTCAAATCTTTTTTATACCTTGGCCAACCATTACGAATATAATACTCTAGTAATTTGCATTCTTGATCCTTTTGTGTGACCTCTCTGACCATACTGAGTTTACTGTCACTGAAAGGTACGTTTGCTATGAGGAAACACGCTTGATCCTCCACCTCAGATGTCACTCTGTCATGCATAAGTTCCGGTAAAGCTGCTCTCGATAATGTATCAGCTACGTACATAAATTTTCCTGGTTTGTATATCACCGTGAACTCATAGCGTTGCACGCGCAGCATCATTCTTTGCAAGCGAACCGGCACTGCATCCAAACCTTTTTTAAATAATGCCTCCAGAGGCTTGTGATCTGTTTCCACAACCACATCCTTCTTCCCATACACATATTGATGGTACTTTTCCAATGCAAATACGATCGCCAGCATTTCTTTTTCAATCTGCGCGTATCGCCTTTGTGTGTCAGTCATTGTGAGAGAAGAATACTCAACCGGGCGGCCGTCCTGTAATAGCGCTGCACCCAAAGCCGTGGAGCTTGCATCCACTGTAACGACGACCGGCCGGTCGCTCGAGTACAGTGCCAACACCGGCGCGCTGCTCACCGCCTGCTTCAGCTTGTGAACCGCAGTCTCATGTACACGGTCCCACACCCATTCGTTGCCTTTTTTCAGTAAATTTCTAAGGGGACCTGCCTTTTGCGAATAATTTGGAATGAACTTTGATAAGTAGTTTATCATTCCAAGAAATCGCTCCAAAGATGGCCTATCCTTCGGTTCTGGCATATCCATAATTGCTTTTATTTTATTTGTGTCAATCTGCATACCTTTTTTACTAAAAATATGCCCCAGATACGTAACCTGTTCTACACAAAACTCGCACTTCTCTCTATTAAATTTAATTCCTACTTCCCGAGCCCTATCTAGCAATTTTATCAATCTATCGTCGTGTTCTTCCTTAGTCCTGCCCCAAATAATTATGTCATCTACAAATGAATCTACCCCATCGAGATCTTCTAACAGCTGTCGTATTTTTCCGTGAAATACCTCACTCGCACAGTTGACGCCGTAGGGTAATCGTAAAAATTGATACCTCCCAAACGGAGTTCCAAACGTACAGAGATCCGCGCTGTCATCATCCAATTCAATCATCCAAAATCCGGACCGGGCATCAAGCTTACTGAAATACTTTGCATTCGTTAGTTTTGCGGCAATCTCAGTAAGTGTAGGTAGGGGGTAGTGTGCGCGGCGCACCGCTCGGTTCAGCGGCCGCGGGTCGAGGCACACGCGCAAACTACCATCCTTCTTGGCCGGCAACACGACAGCATTCACCCACGCTGTCGGATGGGATACTTTACGAATGATCCCCATGTGCTCCATACTATCGAGTTCCGCCTTTAATTTATCCCGAATCCCTAAGGGTATTTTCCTGACTGGGCAAACTGAAGGACTTGCATTGTTTTCTAAAATGATCCTGTATTTACCCGGTAATTTGCCAATTCCATGAAATAAATCATTATATTTATCTACTCTGACTGTATAAACCCTCTTGACCATTCCTAATTCTTCACAGGTATTTTTCCCCAGTACACTTTGGCAACGATCACTTGATATGACAAAATCTATTAAACATTGTTTATCTTTATATAACCACAATATCTGACATGAACCTAGTATTGGAATATAACTCCCACAAAAAGACTATGCTCTTATGCGACATGGTTTAATATCATCTACTGAGCATCCTAATTTGTTAAAAATAAATAATGATAATACATTCAGATCCGAACCTGTGTCAAGTTTAAACAATTCGCTCTTTCCATTGTCGAACAAAATTAATCGCTCATACCACTTACTGTCTTTATATTGTGAAGTTTTGTCCAAGGTTGACACATAGTATAAGTCATCGTCAACATCACCACTCTCCTGTATTTCATATACACGCTTATTACCTCTAGCCATACACATATTTTTAAAATGACCTTTATTGTGGCACAAGAAACACTTTGCAAATCGCGCTGGACATCGTGTGTTATCATCGTGATCACCACCACAAGCACTACAACACTTTGAAACCGATTCACGATTTGAAACAGAATCGAATCCGTGGCCCGACGACGCTGCGGTACTCCCAGCTGCTGACCCATGTGGATGCGCGCGTCCGCCGTGTCGAGGCGTCGTCGCAGGCGCACCGCGAGCTCGGCCCCGCGCCTCTCGCGCCACCGCTGCAGTCGCCGTAGCTCCGCTATGCCTCGGTGCTCGCGTACTCAATAACGCGTCAACCACGCAACTTGGCTCCTTAGATTTAGTTTTTTCTATATGACGGTTCTCTTCGTTAGATACCTCGCTTGCTTGGCATATCTTTACAGCTTTTTCTAAGCTTAACTCGTCCGTTCTGAGTAATCTATCACGCACACCTGTGTCGATTACTCCACAGACAATACGATCACGTATTAATCCGTCTTCTAAATGTTCAAACTCGCAATGTTGGCATAATAATCTTAGTGCTGTTACGTAAGCATCTATGTTTTCGCCTTCCATCTGATTTCGTGTAAAAAATCGGAATCTCGCCATCGTTGTATTAGTTTTTGTACCGAAATGTTCATCGAATTTTTGGATTAATACATCTATATCATCATCTTTTCCTTCCACCTTTATTTTGAAAGTAGAATATATGTCGTATCCATCAGCGCCTATTAAGTTAATAAGCAAACTGGCTTGTACATCCTTGTCTTCTTTGTACACTCCTGAAGCCTTAAGAAAAACCTTAAATTGTTTGAGCCACTTTCGCCACGCGTCGGCTCGGTTTGCCGGGCCACCTTCTAAAACTAATTCGGCCGGAGGTCTTGCGTGTTCCATAATAATACGTACTGTGTATCACCAAAAAAACACTAACACCACTTTGATTACGTCTAATTATTACTTCCGAAAGCGTAATTCGTAATTATCGCTGTCACCATGAAGTGAAACACGACTTGCTAGATAATCACTACTTTATTTATATGTCAGGTGTACCAACAAAAACCTAATATGCAGTTACCCTCAAAGTATAATATTAATATACAACAGTCACCGGGACGTTACCGAGATTATTCGAACCGAACGTGACATCCCGGTGACGGCGATCGTTTGTCCGCCGCGACTGAACTCGGTGGTTCACGAGAAAAAACAAAAACCAAAGCCGGGTGAACGGCGCCGGTGTGACGGCAGTGTGTGGACGAGATCAAAAGTATTTTCTATTGCCGCACATCGGCTCGTCATAATCTCGTTCTCGTTCTCGTTCTAAGTTCTAGCGGTCACGCCGAACTACTCGGAAACTTCGGCGGCCGGGATGACGGACGTGCGGTGGACACGCGTCCATAGTAAATGCATGTATCGCTAATTAAAAAAAAAATCTTGAACCGTCGTTGAATCCGCGACGTCACCACTCGTTCTGAGTGGTGACGTCGCGGTGGCTGTACGATGTACGGTGTCCCGCAGGGTAGTGTCCTTGGACCTACCCTGTTTCTTATTTACATAAACGACCTATGTAATCTGGCTCTAACTAACACTAAAATTATAACCTACGCAGATGATACTGTCATGCTGATTCATGGTAAGGATTGGTTCGAATCCCGCTCACATGCAGAGTCCGCTTTGCTTGTTGCAATGAAATGGCTGAATAAAAACTTGCTAACACTCAATTTAGAAAAAACCAAGTTCATTACATTTGCTCCGAGTAAAGCCTCTCAACCTCCTTCTCCATATACTCTGACGGCGTATAAAAGCGGGTTATCCACTGATTGCACCGGTTGTACTCAGATTACTCGCACCCATATTATTATAACGTAGGTACTGCCAAATTTTTAGGTTTAAATATAGATCAAAGGCTGGACTGGAAAGTACACACAGAGGAATTAAGCAAAAGAATAATCAAATCTGCTTATGCTCTCTATAAACTGTCTTCGATCTTAGGTACCGACGCTCTGCTTTCTACATATCATGGCATCGTTGGCTCAATCTTAAGATACGGCGTTATTTTTTGGGGCAACTCGTGTAATAGAGAACTAATATTTAAGTTACAAAAAAGGTGTCTCAGAGCGATGTTTGGACTAAAATGTAATGATACGTGTAAGACATATTTCATCAAAAATAAAATATTAACTCTCCCATCATTATACATTTATGAGGTTGCGGTATTCGTTAAAACAAACCCAAAGCTTTTTAACAACCTATCAGATACTAATACCCGAAGTCGACGGGATTATAATAGATTATGTGTAAGAAAGTCCAAATCAGCACTGATGCATAAAAGTGTGTTCTGCATGACGCCAATTATATTCAATCATATTCCGCCACACATTAAACAATTAAATGTAAACTTATTTAAAAAACAACTAAAGAACTTTCTATTACAAAAAAAGCTATTATAATATTTCCGAGTTTTTAATGGACAAAGTATTGATATAACTTTGTATTTTTATTTACCCCTCCTATTTACATTTTATTGAATATTAAATTTTATTTTTTAGTTTCAGATTATTATTTTTTTAGTTTATTATTGATTGTATGTTTGTTCGTTTTAATAATTTAAATTTTACTGTTTTACTTGTAAATTTTGTGTTTATGTACATTTAACTAAGATTTGCACACCAGATACCTGGTAGAATATGACGGAAAACTATGTATATTACTTTTTGTCAACTTATTTTACTCGTATTCTTGCAAATAAATAATATTCTTATTCTTATTCTTATTCTTAAATACTTGGGTGTTATAATAGATAGTACGCTGACATGGAAGGAGCAAATTGAGGCTCTGGTCTCCAGGGTCAGAAAATTAATTTTTGTCTTTAAAAACCTGCGAACATCTGCTGATTTTGCCACACTACGAACAGTATACTTCGCTCTGGCACATTCCATCCTAAAATATTGTATTGCAGCTTGGGGTGGGGCTGGGAAGTGCTTAATGCTCCGTCTGGAAAGGGCGCAAAGGGCGGTGTTACAAGTCATGACTCACAAACCTGTTCGATTTCCAACTACTGAACTGTACGCTCTTTGCGAGATACCAACAGTGAGACAAGCATTTCTTCTTGCTGTAGTGCTGCGTAAACACTCAGACCTACCATTTGATCCTGTTGTCATTACCCAAAAACGCAGATCTGACAGAGTCTGCCAGGTGGAATGTGCCAGAGTTCAGGTTGTTCGGCGGCAATATCACTTTCTTAGCTCCACTTTGTATAATCGAGTAAATAAACAGCTCAATATATATCCACTGACCTTGCGAGAATGTCGAAGGATCACGGATAAATGGCTTCATACACTTACTTATGAAGTATTAGAAACATACGTTAAAACTTAAACTCACTTTCCAATATTGCTCTTTATACCTTTATACGTATAAAATCCGCAAACACACATTCCCCTGTACAAACGGACACCTCTCTCCCACACACACGCACGCACACACACACGCGCACGCAAACACACACACACACACACACACGCACACACACACACACACACACACACACACATATACTCCACGCCTAAAACTGCACAATCCTTCCATACAAATACACAATCTCACATAAAATTTACACAGTGAAAATATTGTTCAGTTTTAACTTTAAAGTTCTAATTGTTGATTTTTATTCTTTTCTTTTTTAGTTTTAGTTTTTAGTATTTTTTGTTTTGGATTTTGTCTAGACGTTTTGGAGGTGGGCGTTAATGACTGCGACACAGTATTATACTAATGCAGTTGTTATCGAAAACAGAGTTTTTGTAAACTGAGTTTTTCGTTTCAATAAATTTATTTATTTATTTATTTATACGTACATAGCTGCTACATACGTACATAGCTGCTACATGCTACGTGTGCTGATATCAACGTATGGTGTCAGTAATAACATGTTTTTTAAAATGGTTCATTAAACTACAGTGCAGCGATTTCAACAATCTGTGGTGTTCCTCAGAGTGAACCTGTCATCCGACGAACCGTCGTGGACCGTGCGCGGCCTGGAATGGGACGTGCGCTTCCGGCTGGTGGCCATCGCCTTCAACTCCAAGGGACGTTCAGCGCCCGCCAAGCTGGACGACGTGCTGTTCAGGGACCCCGAGAAGAGAACAGGTTGGTGGCAATATCTACGAGTATCTACCTTTAGTTATACAGCAGTAAAATCATCCAAAGACATAGCATGTGGGCTTGTATACACCCAGTTCGATCGCAGGCTAGTGTGCAGCGCCGGGCGGTGCCGCTGGCTCTACATCCATCCTCAACAAACCCTTTGAGCCGCCACTTCGCGCGATTGAGAAGATTTCAAATAGAGGACGATAAAGCGAGCACTAGCGAACAGCTCTGAATAGAATACCGTCACGACATTTAAGTACAATCATTAACTCGCCATTCAAACATACGAGCGCCGGCACTCGTCTATAACTAGTTTTTGTTCTAAATCACTCAGCGAAACTCAATTTGGAGGGTAAAGGGCGGGTCCCCCGGGAGCCGAGCCGACGGCGGCGCACTAAGTGGCGGCCGAGCGGCCTTTATCCTCCGCGAATTATTAGCCGAGGGAAAACATTAGCCTCGACCGGGAAATATAAGGAACGACGGAACCGCCTCAAACGGTCAGCAGTCGGTGATCGTACTACATACTACACGGAGCCGCTTCACGGTCACACGGCATCGAGCGCCGGGCGCCGCTGACCGCGCGCAGTTCCGAGTGAAGCTGCTCGGACATACGAGTCCTCATACGTAAATAATACACAGTATTGGTTACGGCTCAGTTGATATAAGTTAGCCTTTTGCGATTCCTCACTCTGGCCATTCCCAACTTACCTACTTCAGGTGCAGATATATTACGGGCTTCTCACTCCGTAGGAACACATCATCATTGTGTTTATTCATTATTGTCGGTAAGCAAATGCCAACTGACACCGAATCCAAGCAAACAGTAATGTTTGTCAGCGGCGTGTCACCATCGATCGTTGCAGAAGTAGGCCGCACGGCTCTGCAACCTCAAGATAATCCCATTTTAATTAAACTTGCTCGGATTTACCGGCGGGATTAATCAAGAGGCTCTCCTCTCCTCGTGTGTCCTCCTCCACCTCACTAGGAGGACCACCAACACTAGGTACCACTAACATTATAAAGTAAACTTTAGTTCGGGATAATCGTTGATGACCCCAGATGTTCTCTGACGGGGCACGATTCCGCAATGGGACAAATATTTATTTGGGCCTCAAGTATTTGCTCTGATATTATTTGACCTAAATGTGTGTAGTACCTACATAAAATACAGCTGCTTATCCTTGTATGTTTATATACTGTTTACTTTGATGGCCTCCAAAGCAATAATAACTTGCATTTTATAGGAAACTTGAACTTTGAGTATCGGAGTCGCAAACTCAATTTACTTATTTGTTCATGTAGAACATTGAAAAGCATCAGTGAGAAATCTTCTGTTACTCGACAGAAATAAGTGGGCCATCACTTGAGCCGTCAAGTGATGCGGAAAAACTAATGTGCGTGCTATCGACGTCGACATGTGGGACCTTTAATTTCTCGCCTCGAAGGACGGAGCCTCGGCCAACGCTTTTTTTAATATTGACCGGTTGATTTTGTCCGTTGCCGACCCTGATTTGGTGGGAAATTGACAGGATTTCAAAAATTCACCCTTTTTAGTTCGCCGATGAACGTAGCTAGTGATTATTTCTCAAACATGCTTGGAAATTCGAGCATTATTTTGACAACATTCTTCGAGATAAATCGAAAATGCTGTTATTGTCAAAAATATGCAAACAGCCGCCAGCAATGTTAGTATGAAAATCCATAGCTTAACACGACAGATACTGTCGTGTTTAGCGATCGAATAAATTACAATAAAAACTGATAAGTGTCGTGTAATTTAAAAATGAAACGAACTTTTTACTGCGACACATGGCAACCACAGAGGTAACTTAATCAAATAACTAATGTACAAAATAGGTATGTGCATATAATAACGTAGGACTTACAAGTACACAGAGATTTGATCAATGACCCCCATGCTAGGAGCCTGTGTTATAGGGGTCATCCATCTGTCCATCACACACAATTACTAGTACTTATATTAGGTGTTAAGTCTGATTTTATATTTAAGGTTAAGATTTTATAGAATATAATTCTGTAGTCTGGCTTCAGATTGTATAGTTAATAGAGTTTAGAGTGCTTCGTATTTTTAACCGTATGTTTTTTTTTTTTTTTGTATGTTTGTTACGCGATTACTCAAAGACGGATGGACCGATTTGGAAAATTCTTTTTTTTGTTTGAAAGCGTATACTTTCGAGGTGGTCCCATATAAATTTTATTAATTTTGCTCGAGGAGTTTTTGAGTTAGCTTCAATAATGCGTATATTTCCCACCTATTTTATATGGATGTTGTGATGGTGTTTTAATAACTTCCTATCACTGTTATTTACATGGCTATATCTACAATTATTGTGCTCAATTATGTATTCGAATTTGTGTGGGGTAGGTTCCACAACTAAAAAGTGAAAAATAAAAACTTTTTAGCAAAAAATAAAACCGACTTCTAAAACAAAACACTACAAAGTGAAAAATAACTTTAATTTCGGAAGTCGGTGGCAAAAAACGAAAATACAAAACCAAAAACACCGACTTCCGAAATTAAAGTTATTTTTCACTTTGTAGTGTTTTGTTTTAGACGTCGGTTTTATTTTTTGCTAAAAAGTTTTTTTAATGTTTAGATTTTTAAGTAATAGCCGTAAGTTGCTTTTTCAATTTATTTGGTGTGTGTTTGCAAACCACTATTCTATTGGGATCATTCTGTAAAGATAGTGTGTAAGTTTAAATAAATAAATAATTCTAGTGTGAAAAGGTGGTGAGCGGGTATGTGAGTATGTGTGTGAGTGTGTGTTTGAGGGTGTGTGTATGAGGGTGTGTGTGTGTGTGAGTGTGTGTATAGAGTGGTCATCGAACGTATGTATGCTTCGGCTTCGCCTCTGCCCACATTTTCACGTTCGTCCATCAATGCACTTTTTTGCAGGCCGCTGCAATAATGTACTATGGATGGAATAAATTTCTATATGTCATTACGTACGGTTGATGGTCCGAGTCCCAGGTAGGTACGACAGGAGCGAACCTACGTGCTATCGATCAGTAGTGAGTTCTGACGTGGTGTGCTCGTGTAGCTAGTGAATATGGTGAGCAATGATCTGCAGGCTCAGCACGAGCACCGTAGAGAAGCTTCTTGTCGACGGAAGAGTAGACAAAAATGACGTCACCGTGTAGACAGTACGACGGCAACAAAGTAGAAACAGTCAACTGCACTTTACGAAATTCACTTTTTTACATAATTTACTTTTTTTTTCTCAGAATTCTTTGTTTTTTCATATGATTTTTTTACTAATTAATAATTCCCCGATTACCACGCCTACCTATGCACAAGAAAAATAGGGTGCTGGTGTGTGCCTAGGACTCGCAAATTAAGAAATGTTTCGAGAACAGCGAGGATCTCGTTGATACATACTCGATCCTCTATTGCGCGGCTGTTGCGCCATGTCGTTTAGCTAACGTCAATTGACGGAGCTACTCGACCAAAACCAGCCTTACCAACCTGGCAACGCAAGATCGAGCGTCATATCGATGGGGTTTTTTTTTTTTGTGAATGGCATCTCGTAGTTGACCTAGAGAGGTCGAGACTACTTAACCGGACTATCCTGTGGCTGCCTTAAGAAAACTCAAAGCCTCCAGCCAGGGGCAAAAAACTTACAGACTAAGCGACTACACGCTAAGGGCTCCCCCTGTGGGGAACGGGCCTCGGCTTAGGGCGTCGCTGGGGGGAGGACAGCAAGATGGAACAGGCTGGATCAGATTTGAATTATTATTATCAGGGGAGTTTAAAGCTACAGGCTCAGCTACGCCACCAGCTGGCACATCATACCCGAGCAAGGGACGGGGGGGAGGACGATTATTACGGGGTCGTCGCGAGGGACCTCGGCGGCGAGGTCGGAATGTCGATTTGTTTTTGTTCCTACGGTCCCTACTGCTCTCCTGGAGAAGAGTTATGGGGTCGTCGGGATCTGAGAGGACAAGCCTGGGGCGGCGGACCTTACTAATACGAGAGGGGACATAGCTAGCCGCCTCGACAACCAGAGGGTTGCGATGGTTGGTGGCTGAGTCGAAGAAACGCTTGGAATTGCGTTTCAAGAACTGGGAGATGGATATCGATGGGGGCAATACACGACCACGAGTGATGCTCTTTATACGGCGGGCATTCTCGGGGACTGGAATCAGTCCTCTAGAATATATGTCCCGTGTCACAGAGCGCATCGACTTCCTGAAGCAGAAAGTTTGTGTATGGACGAGCCGTATTCGGCGGTATAAGCGGCGGGTTGATCGATACACGCAGAATCACGTGTTCCAGAGCGATGAGAGGTGGGTATATAGAGCATGGGAGCGACCTGAGCAAAATGTGGCAGACGTATGCCGCCCGGATGATGATGCCTCTAGCATATTCTGGCGCAACATCTGGTGCCCGTCTGCCATACTGAGGCTGAATAGATGCGCGATGTTGAGTGCGTGTGTGACGTCATATCGGAGATGGAGGAACTAATAATTAACTTCCTCCGATGTAGCCAGTGCAGCCCGTCCGATACCGAACTGGAAATCGCCGGGACCGGACGGACTGCACAATTTTTGGCTTAAATGGCTGCAAAGTTCACACGCGTACTTGGCATCGCAATCCCAGTCGGTCTCAGAGTCTGGGTCGCTGCCACAATTCTTTATAACAGGAGTTACCCACTTCGTCACGTCTATAAACTTCCATATTGAGAGTAAAAATTAATTCTCATTTAGAAAACAACTCTATTATGTCTGCCTCTCAATATGTACGTAGGAATGGGTCCCGCGGCACCAAGGAACCACTCCTCATTGACTTGGTCATAAGCCAACAGGTCCGTCAATCCCGAAAGGATTTGTCGACACGTTGGATAGACTTTAGGAAGGCCTATGATTCGGTGTCCCACACATGGCTCTTGAGGGTGTTAGAGCTGTACAATACTGATACAACTCTGATCACCTTCCTGACGACGTGTATGGGGCAGTGTATGAGGAAGGTCCTTCGCTATCCAGGATGTCGACAAATTCGGGGGAGCGACGAACCTATTAGGATTAAGCGGGGAATATTCCAGGGCGACAGTCTGAGTCCACTGTGGTTTTGTTTAGCCTTGAACCCTCTTAGCACTCTGCTGGAGGGTACAGGGCAGGGCTATCCTTTGTGGAGGGGGGCCAGGTAATATCCCACCTGATTTATATGGATGATTTGAAACTATTTGTCACCAACAAATTGCCACTGCTGGAGTCACTAAAGTAACTAAAACTTTTAGTGATTCCATCAGAATGCAATTCAGTGTAGATAAATGTGCATGTAAGGCGGGGCGGGATTGTGGAATCTGAGGGACTACAACTCTCAGATTCTATAAACCTGAGAACACTCTCCACAACTGATACCTACAAATACCTGAGTATGTCAGAGGGGTTAGGCATTAACGGGCCTGATATGAAACAATCGTTGCAGGAGCGCTTCTTCGGTCGCTTGAAAAAGGTACTTAAGTTCTTTGTCAGGCGGCAACAAGGTGTGCGCCTTTAACGGTTGGGTCATGCCGGTCCTGATGTACTCCTTTGGCATACTTAAGTGGACCCAGACGGAACTAGACGCCCTGGATATGAGAGTCCGGTCACTGCTGACCGCAAACCGGTTGCATCACCCACGTTCGTCTGTCATGAGGCCGAGGTCATGGGGTCGAAGTGTTTTAAATGCTAAGATCCTCCACAACCGCAAGGTGTACAGTCTCAGAGAATATTTTCTCAAGGCTGACGTGGGTATGCACCCAGATGTGAATGCAGTAGACAAGGGACTCACCCCGTTGTCTTCGGCTAAAGAGATTCGATTAAAGAGAACTGGCGCAAACCTGTGGCGCTTAGTACCAACGACCGCAAGGAAGTATAAGCTAATTTTCCCTATAAGCTAGTGATAATAAAATCAAGAAAACCAATTAAATGGCTATCGCGTGGCATAAGATTATGCAGTAGAAAGCAACGATATTTATTTTGGAAACATGAACTAAAATCGTCACCAGAAAAAAAAACACTTTTGTTAATAAGAGGTTTAAAAAAATAATAAAATTAACTGAGAAAGCCCAAAATAATTACTTGATCAAAAACTCGAAGAATAAATCAAAAACCTCATGGCAAATAATAAATAACACCATAGTTAATCGGGAACCTATTTCACAGATAAGAAATAATAATCACACAATAACGGATCCGAGAGAAATAGCAAAGTCTTTCAATAATTTTATCATTGACCGAATTACCTAAATATAAATACTTAGTATACTTACAATGCACGACGTTAATAAAATAGACCGGAACCCAAACTCAATATTTTTGCCACCAGTATATATATTTATACCTCAAAACGTGATGAGAATAATTAAATCACTAAAATACAAAAAGAGCTCTGGTTATAACGGGATTTCTACTCCAGTCATATTTTTTTTTCCTAATAGTACAGCTGGCCCATTATCTGATATTGTTCACGTTAGCATATCATCAGGAACATTTACTGACAACCTAAAAACTGTAATTGTAAAACCAATTCATAAAAATAACAGTAAAGATGATATGTCGAACTATAGGCCGATAGCTATAATTCCTGATTTTTCTAAAATAATAGAAAGAGGCATATATGAAGCAATATCATCTTGCCTGACTAAATTTAATATACTTTACCATGAGCAATACGGGTTTAGAAAAAATAGGAATCATATAAACATGGCAATTTTTGACCTATTGAATATTATTGTGTCGAACGTTGATACTAAAACGCCTATATGTGCTATATATACATATACACATATGTCGAAAGCATTCGATTTTTTTAACCACACCAGTTTTTGAAGCAGTATGCTTCAAAAACTAAATGACTATGGCATTCGAGGTAATATCTTGAACCTAATAACAACATAATTTATCCGGTCGCAAACAGATGACAGAAATTTACAAAATATCTGCCAAGTCAATTAGAACAAAAAACGTGTCTTCCATTAGAGAAATTACATTCGGTGTACCACAGGGAAGCGTCCCTGGGCCTTCGTTATTTTTAATATACATTAACGACCTCCCACGCCGAATTCACCACCCCATGGTACTGTTGCTGTTTGCCGACGATAGTACAGCTTTCTTAAAATGCGACAGTAATGAAAATTATGAAAACAATATGAACTACGCCATTAAAATTATAATAAATTGGCTAAATAGTAACAACTTTCAAATAAACCTACAAAAAACAAAGATAATGCATTTTTACCAAAGACTTCGTATCAATGATCTTAATATTAATTATAATAGTCAAAATGTGGACAGAGTAGATGTTACAAAATTTCTAGGATTTTAATTGACAGCCAACTGACATGGAAGGCACAGGCAGAAGAAATCTGTAAAAAACTTAGCGCCTCTGCTTATGCACTTTATAATCTTTAAAAAAAGTTAATATCAAAACAGTATTACTAGCATATCATAATCTTATCGTTTCTATTTTAAGGTTTGGTATTTTATATTGGGGAAATTGTACCGAAAGAGAGAGTATTTTTAAAGCCCAAAAACACTACCTACGAGCAATATTTGAATAGAAACTTACTGAAAGCTGTGTTCCAATTTTTAAAAGTCATATTGACATTTCCGTGGCTTTACATTTTAGAAATTGCTCTTTTTGTAAAATGTTATTGACATCTATTTTTAACTTTATCGGAAAGCAGATATTGAGATGTAACTTTTTAACCAGTAACAACTTTCAAAAAGAAATCACTGCACTTCTATTAAATAAAGGTTACTACTCCGTATCGGATTTTCTAGCTGATAAATTTTAGTTGTGTATCAATGTGTGTATGTTTGATGATGAACTGCATCAATGTTTGCATGCCAATACGGTAGAATGAACAAAGATTCTTGAATATTAATGTAACCGCCTTATTGCAAATACCTACATTCTGAGCAAATAAATGAATATTCTATTCTATTCTATTCCGTATATACTTTGCGGCCGTCGAGTTGAAAGTTTACCGAGTGGAACTCACTACCTGCGTCTGTGTTTCCGAGCGCAACCATAATCTCTTCAAAGTGCGCGTAAACTGGCTTCTTCTGTGTAAGCTCACTCCATCTTAGACTTTGTCTCTGTCACCTCTGACCTAGACTAGAGTCAGGAGCAAACCCATCACAAATTTTAAAAAAATCTACTGACTTTAGCATGGCGCAAATTGTCTTCACTGCCCTAGACAATTATCAGTGGTCAGAGTGATTTTGACAGTTGGGAAAGAAAACTTTCTTACGAAATAGTCTACATAAAAAAGAACCTGGACAAAGATCGCAAAACCCCAATGTCCTTTCTTTGGTATTGTTCACAGGTCCTCTCAATCCTGTGTGGTTCTTTCCTCAAAAGACCATTTCAGACACCAATCTACATGGTCTTCACATGAAGTGACCAAGATTATGTCTGGACTTTATAAGAGACTGTGACCTCTGAGTTTGTTTCGGCCTTTCTTCTCAGAGTAGTCAGATAGGAAACGCCGACCTCATCTAGTTTAAAAAAAAAATATTGACTTGTAAAAGTGTTTGTACAAACCTACTTACAGAAATAAAAATCATTTATCATTTATCATTTATAAAAAAGAAAAACAAAATGACAAATTATAGAATGATTTCTACGATGCGATGTCAAAAACGGAGAAACGAAATGTCACTTTGTATAGAAAAATATGTCTACTCTTCGTAGAGATAGAAAGTGGTCATGCTAAGCCCAAAAGATCAGGTGCGTAGGGCAACCGGCGTGTGGGTATGACCAGACATATTTATATTCGGACGGAGGTAAAGGCGCTCTATCAATAGGAGCATTCACCTGTAGTATAACAGTTTGGATTCGAGAATTACATCAGTGAGTGAGCGACCTCCGACCTAATGATCGCACTGTAATCAGTGCGCCTCCTGTAATGATATAATTTGTAATACATATTTACATTCACCAGGACTATTCGCCTGTAGTACAACAGTAGTGAGTGGGAGTACCCGTAATACAATTAGTAACATAAATAGTATCTTGTATTGTTACGTTACAGGCGAATGCTCCGGTGAGGGAGCGCCTTAATCAATTCATCTTCGTTGACAAACACGTCCAACCGCATCTAAGCTCCACGCTCACCTTCAACAAAATTTATATTTATTAAATAATTTCAATAACAATATTTTGTTATTTTTCTAAAATGATTTTATAATGTAATACTTACTCATCAATAAGAATAATGAGTGGTCATTTTTCTGAAATGTTAAACGATTACCTTTTTGGATTCAGAGGAGTTTATGAAGTTAATTATTCACGTTCTATTACTTACAATCCTCAAAACCCTAGTTTAAAAACACAAACATGAGTATGTGTGGAGATGCTACCCTGTGGCTAAGCCAGGTACGAGGGATCAGAGGCAGCACCCGCCTCGGAGGGCCACTCGAGTGGAGGGAGGGGTGAGGAAGCGGATGTGAGACCAGATCGCCTCCTACAAACAAATGGCAATAACTTTAGAACGAAATTGGAAGAAAACAGCTCGCTAGTAGAGGAGCAAGCCAACCATTTGTGTTCTACACAACAACCGATTTGGATTATTGTATAATTTATGAAGTGGTTCAGCTGCTTGAGATGATTGATCGCAAATACTGATAAGTCCGAATCTGTTAGGATTGTGACTAGGATTAACATTTAACTAAAGTTTAGGAGGTGGGCTTTAGTATATAGCGGCATTAGTATATAGGGGCATTAGTATATAGCGGCATTAGTATATAGCGGCATTAGTATATAGCGGCATTAGTATATAGCGGCATTAGGTATACTTACGTTTAGTTCATGTGATAAAGGTGTGCGGACATCGGTTGTCGTGGTGTGGGCATGTGATGCGGAGGAATGAGGAAATATCGTCAGGAAAATTTTGAGTGTGAATGTGGATGGCTATACGAGTAGGAGTATTCTCCTACTCGTATAGCCATCCAAATTCCAAAGAAACGATAGGTGGACTGTGTGAATGATGATATGGCTAGAAAGGGAGTGACTACCGAGATGACGACTAATCGAGAAGTATGGAAGAAAAAGACATGTTGCGCCGACCCCAAATAAATTGGGATAAGGAGAATGATGATGATAAATGATAAATGATTTTTATTTCTGTAAGTAGGTTTGTACAAACACTTTTACAAGTCAATATTTTGATGAGTTCAATTCATTTGATAAGTGACTGTCGACTGAGCGTTGTCGCATGAGTGGAGTTTCAGTTTGTTGAAGGTCTCAATGTCAATGCATTTGTTGAAAATGCTTGCCAATTTTGCATAAGACCTGGAATTGAATAGGCTACTTTGTACCATTTAATATTTTTGTTTTAACATTTTCGACATCTATTTTATTTAGTCTTATTGAGTACTGCAAATAATAACAAAACATTTTCCAAAAAAAAATCGAAAGTCGGTGTCTTTAGATCTGTTACTCTTTGTAGTGTTTTTTTGGAAAACGGTTCTCTTTTTTTTTGGAAAAAGTTTTTTTTTCACTTTTTAGTGGATCAGTTTGCAATTTATCTAAGTTACAATAGCCTAATTTCAACTGCTCATCACCTTTTACCAAATATTGCTTTTCCCGATTCAGAAGAGACGTTACTTGTTGAGGAGTTCTCCTGGTAAGCACCAGGGAGATGGTGAGTCACCATCAGCTCCACTTTCACTATATACATTGTGACGAGCATAAATTGCTTAGCAACCATATTAAAGTAATCGAATCGCAACCCGTGAAATACTCATTATTGAGTAGTTCCGGAAGTCATCTGTGGTCTTCTTTATCAGTTCCACCTCACCAAATTGGGCTTTTCAAGAGCAAACGCACGAGTTACTATAAAAAATACCCAATTCACTATTTATTTATTTATTTATTAGGAAACTCAACAGCTTATAATTAACTTACATGAGTTATGAATGTTCGCCACACTGTCAATGAACAGTTCAATGCAGTTGCGTCAAAGTTACAGCATCTTGAGTTTGCATACGAGTACACTGCTCAGTGATAGCGAAATGATGACAATTATCACTTAAGCCAATAACAGAGTTTCACGGCATTGAAAAAAACTAGGTTAACTAGAAAGTAGTGAGAGAAAACAAAAGAAAAAACTTAAACAAGTATGGCTATCAATAATAAGTAAAAGGCGATTGTTGACACATTAATCACATTAAAGTTAAAGTTAAAGGTATGAACCTAAGTACAGTCACGAACCGGGAGTGTTGAGATACTAGCTTATCTTAACTTGGTTGTGTTACACGAATGTCGCCCGTTTTTCGTTATTGAAATGTCACATGTCAAGTTTCACGGGCAACATTCGTGTAACACAACCAAGTTAAGATAAGCTAGTGGCTCAACAATCCCGGTTCGTGACTGTACTATGACTATATTAATTAACAAAAGGAAAAAGATAAAACTAAATAATTTGCTTCACATTGTTTGACATTGTGAATATATTTCCTCTCTGCAATTGGAACGTGTTTTGAAAACTATAAGTGTTCTTATAATATCTGAAGAATTCCCTTGATCCCAGGATCCTATTATCAGATCCTGACTTGATGACAATGGGGCCACCTGGAAAGTATACCCTTTGAAACAAAAAAAGAATCTTTCAAATCGGTCCAGCCGTCTTCGAGTACTCGGGGAACATACATAAAAAAAGATTCCGAGGAACTGAGAACCTACTTTTTTTGAAGTCAGTTAAAAATAAATTAAACAAGTACGTAGCAATTTCTCGGAACAATAGCTCAGTCAAAGATCAACTCAAATGGAAACTCGTTATGAATTTAATCACGTTCCCATCGTCGAGATAATAGAGTATAAATCAAGAAACAATTATAAATATATAATAAATTGTAGCGACGACACGAAGCAGATGTAATTAGTGCCTGATACGGACCGGAATCGGGAGTAATCCGATGCTCTCTGTGGCTTCCTATTGGCGCGTGCGCAGCGACGCATCGCCGGACGAGCGCGGACGTCCGGGAAACGATTGTGGCGCTAATACTAGTAGCTACTCTAAATACCTCCTGTATAGCACGGTGCAGCGGAATTAATTCAAGTGCTATACTGTACGTACCTAGTCCGTTTAGACTACCTATTTCAACTTTAAATTAGCAAAGCTTTAGCATTTGCAGGTCTTAATTAGTACTTTTGTGTTTACAAAATAAAATATGTATATCAGGTGACTTGTATCAGTTAATAACAAGTGTACTGCTCGCTTCCGTCTCATATCCATAATCCAGCACCAAGTGAACCGCGTCCCGGCCGCATGCATAAGCAAGAAATGAGTGGCGCTGGGCGGGCGCACACGCCGCGCGCCGCCGCCAGCAGCTGTAGGTAACGCAGGCGACCAACACAGGCGTGACAGTCGCATACGTAGCGCGGCCCGCACACTTCATGAATGATTGACACGGCTGCACACGTCGCCTGTCTTCATAAATACGTGACGAGGTAATGTTGCTCGTCACCCAGATCCCAACGCACCTAATAAATGCGCTAGACGGATATAGAACTACATATTCCGCGACACGCTACTGCCTCACAAACTGTACTCGTTGTGATAATGACTCCTTTGATGCCGCCGCGTGCGCCTGAGGACTATGGCCGCTGACGCGACGTGACCCTTCGAATAAATCTGCTGTTTTGTGGCATAAATCGGGGTTATACCAGCTCAATCAAAGTAGTAAATAGTGCGTTTGAATCTACGACGGATTTAGACAAAAATGATGCCCTCAAACATATCATTTTTATTTGGTTGGCGTTCGGCCGGGCGGCCATTTGTTAGCCGGCTATTTGAGCCGTATTCAGTGGAGTCGAGCCGCTAGCTCGAATAAATCAACCGCTCCGAGCCGTCCCGCGTCCTGCCCGCACTGAAATATGATCGCGCGCCACTCTAATCCGCCTTTTGTTTTAGAGCCATTACACCCGCCCGAGCCGGCGGACCCACCACTTAACATATTGTCACTAAAGCGAGACCACTCAAATCTCATATTATTGTAATAAATTACTTACCTACATACATACCTACCTACCTAGTTTTAAACCACTTTTGAAACCTGAAACGTGGGATCCTCCATTTGTTAAGGATGATTGTTTCTCTTTTTAACCGATGAAAAAAAGGAGGAGGTTCTCAAGTCGAACGTATATTTTTTTCCACTTTTTATGTGGATGATGTTCTTTTGCAGGTAGTGATATTCTTTGTATGGGGTAGTAACACAAATAAAAAGCGAAAAATAAGTTTTGTATAAAAAGAAAACAACCGACTTCCAATAAAAGAAATACGTGAAAATAACTAACTTCGTATTTTTTTTTTTTATTTGCCATGAGTCTTGACTATAGTCTACATATTTGCGCTATAGCATGGTGCGGATGACAGATATCAGTATCGCTTGACTAGGTCAGTGACACTATCCAATTCAAAATTTTATCGATAACGATTCTCACAGCAAAAATCTCGTTCTCTTTATTATAATTTTAAAAATCTCTTTGATATATCTTATTATTATGAAATTTATTTTAAAATTATCTATTTAATAAAACATGAATATTTACTTTGTAAAGTATTATATTATATTAATTTGTTGTGAATGTGAAGACTATGTAGGTAATTGCTTTTTTTGTTTGTTTTATTTTTCTCTCAGTTTTTTTTAAATTATGGTCTGGCAGTTTGAGTAATTTATGCGGCCTACCCCAATGTCCTTTCTTTGGTATTGTTCGTCGAATCGTTGAGCTCCTTAAGTTCTGAGTTGAGCTGCGCGATTACTGACAAATGCGTGCACTGACTGAACAGGTCCTCTCAATCTGTGTGGTTCTTTCCTCAAAATACCATTTCAGACACCAATCTACATGTCTTAACGTGAAGTGACCAAGATGTCTGGACTTTATAAGAGACTGTGACCTCTGAGTTTGTTTCGGCCTTTCTTCTCTGAGTAGTCAGCGTTTCCTACGCCGACCTCATCTAGTTTAAAAAAAAAACATGATTGACTTGTAAAAGTGTTTGTACAAACCTACTTACAGAAATAAAAATCATTTATCATTTAGTTAAAAATCACATTCAAAGCACAACCGATATATATTTTAAAAAAAACATTTTTTTTCGTGATAACTTTTTTGCCATGTGGCACGGTACATCGCCGTCGGCGGCCATTTTGCGCCACTTCTCCCCAGCTAAAGCACTAGGAAGTGGTGAAGGGCGGGCGTTTTGGGGGACTGTCTTATGTAATTTTGACGTTCAAAAAATACGATTTAACATCTTTTTCTATAAAAAAAAAATCGACTACCTACCCATCATAACAATACATCCCATCACTAAACATGTCTATGGCGTTACGTTACACGCATAACCTCCTTGATTTTTCTTTCAATTTCATTTTATTTGTAGACAATAAGGTTTTGGCAAAGTAATTTAATTTACTACAGCTAGTACTGCTTCCGTATTTTACGACTATGATATTATTTAGCGTGAAGTTTTCAATCATGATTGTAAATCACTGTACCATTCAAGAGTGAAAAGGAACAGATCGTCTTATGTCACCCGCACCATGCTACAGAAATACAAAACCAAAGATACTTACGTCCGAAATTAAAGTTATTTTTCACATTGTAGTGTTTTTTGTTGGAAGTCGAATGTATTTTTTTTTTTTGTAATTTTTTTTCTTTTTATATCACTTACAAAGACACTGATTACATGTTTGTATCTATACCATCAAAACGTGTGGACCGAACACTAAACACGTTCTATAACACCAACATAACATCGGCCGCAGCCGGGACAGCGACGTGCTGCTACCCTCCATTGATGTAGCAGAACACAGCACGGGGCCACCTGGTCACCACACAAGTTTACAGTCCTGCCAGCCTGTCCTCTGCAAAGGTGCTAAATGTGTCACCGTGTTAATATTCACGAGGGTAGCGGCGCTCCTGAAAGTTGCCCACGAGCTGTAGGAGGCGATAGATTCGGTCAGAGTGCAACATTGACGCTCTCTCCGCTCCATACGGTTTTAGTTGAGATTTATGAGAACATTAGCAGTCATTTTAGAAAGTTTCGCGCGTTCATTCTGGTAAGTGTGGACGCTTACATTTTATTCATGCTCAACAATAGCGCGAGTATGTATGGTGTCTCAGTAAGAGCTTGCATTATAAAAAAAAACAAAAATATATATTGTGTAAATGTTTTATTTAAGGATTGACGGGGCAAGCGCAGCGCGTCATACTTTTTACAAAGTTGAGTTGTGTGGTAAATATTCTTATTTTTATTAACTTTCGGCAATCAAATTACGTGTTTTATGATGGTATATTTCACTGACAATATATATAGCTGTAAATTTTGAAAATTGATAGCTTTTGTTGAATAAATTATTTCTTTAAGTAAACTATAACCTGTAGACGCACTTCCCCGCGAAATGGGGCAAGCGCGGCCATACGTTCTTAAACCATTGTATTAAGTGGCAAAAATAAATGGGGAAAGGGCGCCATACTTTTACTGGTCAGTGGCATTCATCCTTTTATGACTGACCATCCATCAAGCTTCTTACGTTGACAATAGATGACAGTGCACTAAAGTCAAATGTCAATTTTACCTTAAATATTGTTTTGTATTTTACCTTATTTAAACCAGCAATGAAAAACTTATACGTAGTAACTAGGATTTTATTTGGTTTTATGGTTTTTTCTTATCAATTACTTAAATACAATCAGTCTGGTTGGGTTGCAGTCATGTAGTTTTGGTACTTAATTGAAATCGCAGCACTTATACTAGCCAACACAATATTTAATTATGATAGTTGTCCGGGTTTATATGTTTAGCGGCTTCATAGCCCGATATTTTATTATTTTTGACAGCTTTATCCGCTCTCAATAAGATTTCTCGCGTCCAAGATGGGCCTTCTTTTTTCTTCTTATAGTTACGGACTATATTAAAGCGACATGAAATGACAATACAGAATGTAGTATTATTATTAGGGGTGACCTTTAACTTAAATTACAACTGAACAAAAAAGGTTGTCAATCTCTGAGTTGGAGTAAACGCGTCATAGTAGCGCACTTGCCCCATCAACAACAGACGCACTTCACCCTTTACGAAATCTCCAAGCCGAAAATTTGTAATGACTGAATCACACAGTATTTCGCTAAATAACAGCAAAAAGGTATTGGTATTCAGAACATAACAATTGTAGTAATCTTACCTTGGTTTTGTCAAGTAACACAACAAATAATCAATATTCTAAATATTGCCAATTTACTTGACAGCGGTCAACTCGATAATCAAGTACAAATGACACTAATATTAAAATGGCGTCTTAAGCCACGCTCTTATTAGTGTTGCCTTAAAAAAAATGTATGCTTTACTAAGATTAGTTCCGACTTTAACGTTAGATGACTCTGTGTCAAAATATTTATCTTGTTTTCGGAATTTATGATGGTAGAGGCACTTGCCCCGACTGACTTACATTTTTTTTTCTTAATTTATGTACAGACGCCAGCAGGTCAACCTACCCGAAACTGTCAGATTTTCCCAATCAACTTTTAACCTAATGCTTATAAAGTCGAAAATCTATTAAAGAAATCTGACAGATTGTAGTAGCTTGATGTGCTGGCGTCTGTACATAGTAATAACATTTACACATGAAACAAAATGTCGGTTAAATACCCACTCGTTGCTTTATTGGCAGCAATGCACTCTTTTGACGAAATTTTGCAGTACATTTTGCAGTAAGGGCTGCTGGATTTCACGAATTTGGCGTACAATTTCTTCTTTGTGTTCTTCAGTTGCTTTGGTTGTTCAGGTTGTCTTTTCTAAAACCCCAGAAAAATAATGCAATGAAAAAAATTGCAACTTCTTGGCGGCCAGTATTGGTCTCCAAAACGAGGGATGACACGACCTGGAAACTTTGTTTGCAACAACGTCATTGTTTCGCGTGCAGTGTGACAGGTGGCGCCATCTTGTTGAAACTACTTCTCATTTAAGTCCATTCCGTTCCATTTTTTGCCAAAAAATGTCTGAAACTCAAAGAAGAAATTGCACGTCAAATTTGCCTTACTGCAAAATGTCCCGCAAAATTTCGTGAAAAGAGTTCTTGCCTGCCAATAAAGCAACGGTGGGCATATTATTTTGTTTCATATGTAAATAATCTGTACATACTAAGAAAAAAATGTACTTACATAAAAAAATTATATTAATATTTATTTTTAAGTTTTTTTTTTAATTTAAAATCGGTTTGCTCTTGACTCTAGTCTAGGTCGGAGGCGACAAAGACAGAGTCGAAGATGTAGTGAGCTACCCAGAAGAAGCCTGTTCACTCTCACGTTGAAGAGATAGGGTTGTATACGCTCGGAAACACAGGCGCAGGTAGTGAGTTCCACTCTATTGCTGTGCGCATTATACAAGACATTTGGAAACGCTTAGTGAGCCAAAGTAGAGACCATATGTTAACTCCATGCCTAGGAGCTCAAGCCGATCAGTTACAGGAACAGATGTACCCCGAAAGTAGGAGTTTGAGCGAAACAACTCCTTTTAGCGGTAAAGATACGCCTGAATTTTAGTGGCTTTAAAAGAGACCAGATTATCATCACCTCACTGGGAGCCAAGGCTTAAGGTCAAATCTGTCCGCTCTACCATGGCCTCTCTCAAGGAACGAACTTCAGCCCCGCTGGTTCTTGCGCTGGACAAGTATCTCTCTGACACTGTACCGTCGTCTGCGTAATGCACAACTCCTAACAATACCTAAGTTTTTAAAAATTCAAGTTCTTGCTGAGATACCCTGTACGTGTATATATTATTTTGGAATATGTTCTCACGATGTGCGGTAAGGTTATTTTTTATTTCTATCACAGAAATACAAAATGATGAGCTTCATCGCCTTTCCCATGTTTGTTTGACGTTCCATTAATTAAGAAATAAAATCACACTTTCCGCACTTATTTCTTTTTAGAAATAAACAAAAAATCTTATCTGTTCGTGCTTTAAAAAAAAAACTTCAATATGTTACAAAATTGGCGCTCTGGTGATGAATATGCAATATTTTGGATCAGATTTGTCGTATTAATTACGAGGCGTGGAAAAATACAATAACGGCGAAATAAATCACTGATAAAGTGCAATGAATAATGATTATTCATTCGTCGTCGTTTTTACGAATCGGCCGGCGTCGGCGATGATTTACCGGCGAGTGCAGCAGACATAGCCGCGTGCAGCAGACGCCCGCACATAGCCGCGTGCAGCAGACGCCTGCACATAGCCGCGTGCAGCAGACGCCCGCACATAGCCGCGTGCAGCAGACGCCCGCACATAACCGCGTGCAGCAGACGCCCGCACATAGCCGCGTGCAGCAGACGCCCGCACATAGCCGCGTGCAGCAGACGCCCGCACATAGCCGCGTGCAGCAGACGACCGCACATAGCCGCGTGCAGCAGACGCCCGCACATAGCCGCGTGCAGCAGACGCCCGCACATAGCCGCGTGCAGCAGACGCCCACACATAGCCGCGTGCAGCAGACGACCGCACATAGCCGCGTGCAGCAGACGCCCGCACATAGCCGCGTGCAGCAGACGCCCGCACATAGCCGCGTGCAGCAGACGCCCGCACATAGCCGCGTGCAGCAGACGCCCGCACATAGCCGCGTGCAGCAGACGCCCGCACATAGCCGCGTGCAGCAGACGCCCGCACATAGCCGCGTGCAGCAGACGCCCGCACATAGCCGCGTGCAGCAGACGCCCGCACATAGCCGCGTGCAGCGGACGTCGCGGGGCGTGTAACCCGCCTATGCTGTAGTGTTTCATATAAGTGCTACTGATGAGACCACAATACATTAGTGTGTAGCGACTAGCGAGGTGAGTACGCTCTAGGCACAACAGCGGTAAAACAGAAAGACATTCTAATGATTATTATTATTATTTACCGCAGTAAGTAATATACTGCGGTAAATAATCACTAAAATTTATTTCATTGCGATTTATTAATCGCAAAGCCGAGGGTTGGCTTCCATGAAAGAATTGTAAGCCTTAATGAAACGTTCAAAGAGAATAAGTTATTAGTCACGGTAGGACGATCCTAGTTACAAGAATTCTTCTCTCCTAAATGCATCTATTCTAATGAATCTGAAGTAACGGTTCGATTAAATTACATGTACCTGTGACACATCCGCACTGTAAGGAATATCAAATTACACATAGTTTCAATTGCCTAACTTGTCGTGAATAGTTTGCAAGTTATAATCTCCGCGTAACAAGTTACAACAGCAATAGAACGTAATTTGTGGCGCCGGTGTCGCCGCGTCGCGTCGGTCGCGGCCTCGTGTCGCTCGTGTCGCTCGTGTCGCTCGTGTCGCTCGCGTCTATTAGTGCTGTGCTCGGTGCCGTCACCCGCGACACAACTTTCATCATTTATCCACGTAATTAATATTTACATTAATTCTATGCAAATTACCGCTTTGATGACAACTGAACGTTATTTAGGTGCGACTCGAACAACAGCTGCTTCCCATGAACAAACATAAGTGACCGTTGGAAAAACAAGCCGCCAATTTTTTTCCTTTCAGTCGGAAAACCACATAGCATTGCGGGAAGTACTGATAGCAAAGTAACGTATTTCCTATCGAATGTCGAGGCACCATTGTGGATATAGGCGAGTTTTCTTTTATTAAATAGCTCATTTGTCGTAAAGAATAATATTGGCTGTCGCAGAGAGTCACTCGAGCACTGCTACACACACAGAACATCAGTCTGGCGAAGCGCGCGCCCTCTCGAGGCATCAATAAACTGACAAACCAATAACGTAATATATTCTAGTTTGCCTCCATGTCGCGCGGCTCCTCAACGAATGTATGAATTTATATTGCATAATATAAGATTGCCGTTGGATGCGCGAAGCACAGAACCGGTCGAAGTGGCCGTGCTGAAATGAGGATGATGATGATTGCAAGACAGAATTGCTATTGGTTCACTTAATAAGCAGAAGTGCTATTGGTAGTGCTATTGGTTCACTTAATAAACAGAAGTGCTGTTGGTTCACTTAATAAACAGTAGTGCTATTGATTCACTTAATAAACAGTAGTGCTATTGGTTCACTTAATAAACAGTATTGCTATTGGTTCACTTAACAAACAGTATTGCTATTGGTTCACTTAATAAACAGTAGTGCGATTGGTTCACTTAATAAACAATAGTGCTATTGGTTCACTTAATAAACAGAAGTGCTATTGGTTCACTTAATAAGCAGAAGTGCTATTGGTAGTGCTATTGGTTCACTTAATAAACAGAAGTGCTGTTGGTTCACTTAATAAACAGTAGTGCTATTGATTCACTTAATAAACAGTAGTGCTATTGGTTCACTTAATAAACAGTATTGCTATTGGTTCACTTAACCCGTGAGAAGGCGCGCTATGAGCAATTTGCTCACACAAAAATCTAATTCAAAAATTTTTTGTCTTTCCCATGCCACACAAATTCAAGCACTTAAGTACCTTCCTAAATATTCACCCCCTCTCCCCTGACGCAATTCTCGATCCGCTCAGTGGCGTTGCGACCGCGCAGCAAGGCGTTTGTGGAGGCCGTGTACCAACGTGCGGCAATTTGCTCATCACGCGCCCATCCGTGTAAGTATTTATTTTTGTGGTTTAAAAAAGTTAGATTGTTATTTCTGCCATATTATTTCATTTGTTTGATTTATATTAGTTGATTATCATGTAAAAACTCTTTAGTAATAATGTTATTATTTTTATTTTTCTTCTAGCTACACTACAGATACAAAATGGACGATCGAATGCAAGCACAAATTTGTTCGTGGTTGGAAGAGGATTCTGGTGATAAAGCAATTACTTTGCAATTACTTTGTAAAATACATGTGTTCAGTGTGTTTCGAGAGGCACATTAGTGTAGATTTAATGGATGAATAACACTTTTTAGTTTTTGTTATGTAACAGTTTTTATTGTGATTTTTATGAAACGTGCCAAAAAAATTAATTAATACTAGGTTGTTTTGTTATTTGCGTTAGAAGTTGCTATTATGTTTAATAGTTTTGATTAAAATACTTGTTTTCTTACTTACTAAACCTTGTGTTATTTATTTAAATACATTATAAGCCAATAAATATAGAAACACTAAAAATATAAACATTTATGATAGTGTGAGCAATTTGCTCGCACGCGCCTACTCGTGTAAGAAAATTAGACGCGCCTTCTCACGGGTTAACAAACAGTATTGCTATTGGTTCACTTAATAAACAGAAGTGCTATTGGTTCACTTAATAAACAGTAGTGCGATTGGTTCACTTAATAAACAGAAGTGCTATTGGTTCACTTAATAAACAGTAGTGCGATTGGTTCACTTAATAAACAGTAGTGCTATTGATTCACTTAATAAACAGTAGTGCTATTGGTTCACTTAATAAACAGTATTGCTATTGGTTCACTTAACAAACAGTATTGCTATTGGTTCACTTAATAAACAGAAGTGCTATTGGTTCACTTAATAAACAATAGTGCTATTGTTTCACTTAATAAACAGTAGTGCTATTGATTCACTTAATAAACAGTAGGGCTATTGGTTCACTTAATAAACAGTAGTGCTATCAGTTCACTTAATAAACAGTAGTGCTATTGATTCGCTTTATAAACAGTACTGCTATTGGTTCACTTAACAAACAGTATTGCTATTGGTTCACTTAATAAACAGTAGTGCTATTGATTCACTTTATAAACAGTATTGCTATTGGTTCACTTAATAAACAGTTGTGCTATTGATTCACTTAATAAACAGTAGTGCTATTGATTCACTTAATGAACAGTATTGCTATTGGTTCACTTAATAAACAGTATTGCTATTGGTTCGCTTAATAAACAGTATTGCTATTGGTTCACTTAATAAACAGTATTGCTATTGGTTCACTTAACAAACAGTATTGCTATTGGTTCACTTAATAAACAGAAGTGCTATTGGTTCACTTAATAAACAGTAGTGCGATTGGTTCACTTAATAAACAGAAGTGCTATTGGTTCACTTAATAAACAGTAGTGCGATTGGTTCACTTAATAAACAGTAGTGCTATTGATTCACTTAATAAACAGTAGTGCTATTGGTTCACTTAATAAACAGTATTGCTATTGGTTCACTTAACAAACAGTATTGCTATTGGTTCACTTAATAAACAGAAGTGCTATTGGTTCACTTAATAAACAATAGTGCTATTGTTTCACTTAATAAACAGTAGTGCTATTGATTCACTTAATAAACAGTAGGGCTATTGGTTCACTTAATAAACAGTAGTGCTATCAGTTCACTTAATAAACAGTAGTGCTATTGATTCGCTTTATAAACAGTACTGCTATTGGTTCACTTAACAAACAGTATTGCTATTGGTTCACTTAATAAACAGTAGTGCTATTGATTCACTTTATAAACAGTATTGCTATTGGTTCACTTAATAAACAGTTGTGCTATTGATTCACTTAATAAACAGTAGTGCTATTGATTCACTTAATGAACAGTATTGCTATTGGTTCACTTAATAAACAGTATTGCTATTGGTTCGCTTAATAAACAGTATTGCTATTGGTTCACTTAATAAACAGTATTGCTATTGGTTCGCTTAATAAACAGTATTGCTATTGGTTCACTTAATAAACCTACCGACAGAATTGTATACTGCATAATATCGTGCAAGCGGTGCAAGTTTCGTGACTGATTAGTGTAACACAATCACGAATCGTAGGACAGTTTTTGAACAAGGAGTGACAAATTTTATGTGTACCTCTTAGCGATGGGCGACTCGAGTTATCTAACTCGAGTAACTCGGGTCAGACTGTAAGCGAGTCAGCCCGAGTCAAAATATCTACAAGCCGAGTTGACCCGGAGAGCGCGCGCGGCGGGCGATGCGGTGGGTTGGCTTAAGCGAGTCAGCCCGAGTCAAAATATCTGCAAACCGAGTTGACCCGGAGAGCGCGCGCGGCGCGGAGTTCGTTTTGTGATGTGATGTTTACAAACTTTGTAAACACTTTTAATAATAATAAACGTCTGATTTTTGAACGGGCTCAGTTTTATTTGACTACCATTGACTCGACGCCACGCAGCCCGCCGGACCCGACCCGGCGAACCGTGAACGTAGCAAACTAGCAACCCGCGGAACGATGCACCGAGTTGAGCATTTACTGACTCGGACGGACGACGCGGCGACGCGGCGACTCGACAGACTGAGTCGAGTCAACTCGGGTTGCAACCCGAGTTGGTAAGCGAGTCAACTCGAGTTACTCGAGTTACCAAAAAGTCGACTCGGCCCATCGCTAGTTCTTCTTCAACGAACGGGAGTGTATGACGAGTATTAATGTACTTAACGCCACCAAGTATATGATAAGCTACCCGCCAAGATACAGCGGTGTTCGCCAAGTATATGATAAGCTACCCGCCAAGATACAGCGGTGTTCGCCAAGTATATGATAAGCTACCCGCTAAAATACAGCGGTGTTCGCCAAGTATATGATAAGCTACCCGCTAAGATACAGCGGTGTTCGCCAAGTATATGATAAGCTACCCGCCAAGATACAGCGGTGTTCGCCAAGTATATGATAAGCTACCCGCTAAGATACAGCGGTGTTCGCCAAGTATATGATAAGCTACCCGCTAAGATACAGCGGTGTTCGCCAAGTATATGATAAGCTACCCGCTAAGATACAGCGGTGTTCGCCAAGTATATGATAAGCTACCCGCTAAGATACAGCGGTGTTCGCCAAGTATATGATAAGCTACCCGCTAAGATACAGCGGTGTTCGCCAAGTATATGATAAGCTACCCGCTAAGATACAGCGGTGTTCGCCAAGTATATGATAAGCTACCCGCTAAGATACAGCGGTGTTTGCCAAGTATAATTATGATAAGCTACCCGCTAAGATACAGCGGTGTTCGCCAAGTATATGATAAGCTCCCCGCTAAGATACAACGGTGTTCGCCAAGTATATGATAAGCTACCCGCTAAGATACAGCGGTGTTTGCCAAGTATAATTATGATAAGCTACCCGCCAAGATACAGCGGTGTTCGCCAAGTATATGATAAGCTCCCCGCTAAGATACAACGGTGTTCGCCAAGTATATGATAAGCTACCCGCTAAGATACAGCGGTGTTTGCCAAGTATAATTATGATAAGCTACCCGCCAAGATGCAGCGGTGTTCGCCAAGTATATGATAAGCTCCCCGCTAAGATACAGCGGTGTTCGCCAAGTATATGATAAGCTACCCGCTAAGATACAGCGGTGTTCGCCAAGTATATGATAAGCTCCCCGCTAAGATACAACGGTGTTCGCCAAGTATATGATAAGCTACCCGCTAAGATACAGCGGTGTTTGCCAAGTATAATTATGATAAGCTACCCGCCAAGATACAGCGGTGTTCGCCAAGTATATGATAAGCTCCCCGCTAAGATACAACGGTGTTCGCCAAGTATATGATAAGCTACCCGCCAAGATACAGCGGTGTTCGCCAATAACTGAGCTCCGTTGACGTGATTCCTCGTTTACTAATTTTGCCGTCTGAGGGAAACAGGGTCCTTTTATTATCAAAAGAATACAATATTGTGTTTTATGAGACCTTCCGTAACAGAAGCTCTCAGTGATCTCTGAGGAGACATTCTGATTTTATTAGCTTGGAAATGTTGTAAAACTGTTGCCGGCTTTATGAATTTTTGTATCCTTTTAATAGAAATAAGAGATTGGCTTGAAAAACTAAGATAACTACCAAATTAGATTTCGTAAGATAAGGCACAATCTTATGAAAATGTCTTTTTTCTAGATAGGCACTAAAATATTGCTGCCCTTTTTTTTAAGATGGGTTTGCTCTTGACTCTAGTCTAGGTCAGAGGTGACAGAGACAAAGTCTACGATGGAGTGAGCTTACCCAGAAGAAGCCTGTTCACTCTAACTATGAAGAGATTCGAGTTGTATGCGTTCGGGAACACGGACGCAGGTAGTGAGTTCCACTCTTTTGCCGTGCGAAGGATGTTTAGAAGCGCTTAGTGTGTGTATTTGTTACGATCGCTGCCAGTTGTTTGTTGCAGTTCAAATATTAAAGTGTTTTATTGAGGTCTCAGTCATTTGATAAGAGATTATAGAGAGAACCATAGTCTTATTATTTATCCTAATTGCGTAACTCACTGGAATGTAAACTATTGTATTTTGAGAACTCAACATTCATTGGATTATTTTTACTATTGCAGTGACGAATTTTTCAATCTTATGAATGAAATGGCCTCAGATGGAATGTCAAACTGAAAGGGATTGTCATTCTGGGGAGTGCAGGGTCGCTCACCGCTCCGCTAGCTCGCTCAGCTCAGCCTACTCCTTCCGGCCCAGTAGTCCGCTAATACCGACCGTCCCCCGCCGCTCGCTATCACTCGTGAACACTCGTGTTTCCGTCGATTCATTATCCCAAATCAAATGGGGGATTTTATACATCCTAACGGGAGCAATGGTGCGTAGAGACAGATACGACGTGTGGAGAGGAGAGTCATCATTGCAGAGCTGACATGATACCAATAGTATGGAGATACATAACGTCTAACTAAACTAGCGTAACATGTATTAAGACATGATAGTTAGTACTCCTGAACTACTTTTTCCAACTCTGGAAAAATGGGACTAACTCTGAAATATCGAAATAACAAGTGTACTAAGCTGCTGTTCAGCGGTGTCATTGCGTAACACACTTGCAGTAGGAATGAGTTACATTTTGACAGTTCAACAATATTCATTGCGTTATGTACGTTGTTGAGGTGACATATTTTTGGAACATAATTAAGAAGCAATGGACAAGATATATGCTTCAATATCATTCAGATTATGATTGATACTGTGCGCTGGTTCCTGCTCCATGCTCCCCGCTCCCTGCTCCTGCTCTAAGCAAAAGCACAAACTCAGTACAAAAGAAGCATATTTATTATTTACACCAGTTTAGACACTAGTCCAATTTTGAAGACACTTTTGTACTCATTTTAAGTTAAATTAAAAGTCAATGAACAATGGAACGTCAAAGTTATTTGTTAAGTTGTTGTTGGAGTTTTGAAACGGATTTTCAGACTATAAATAAACAATGTTTAGAAAATTTTAAAATACCGTTCGATAAGGTATGCGGTGACGTCATTATGATGACGTTGTGAAGGATCAGGCGCACGCAGTCTTACGTCACATCGCACGACACCAGGGACCACGACGCAACCGATGCGATACGACGCGAGCAATGCGGTGTTTGTAACTAATGATTATGCTACAAGTAAAATAAAAATAATCCCGTCCCGTGAAATACAAGCTCGTAACTACGCCTTACATCTTTTTAGTTTAGTCTGAACAAAATACTGCAACTTTCTATGTTATTTTACAAAAACAAGTTGCGCTACAGGATAACTAAATAAACAATATCAATTACTTTAGCATCGTTCCCATTCCGGACGTTTAAAAAATAATTTTATTAATTAATTTAAGAAAGACTTCAAAGATAGCATGCTCCTTGAAAAATGTAAAAAAAAACGCGAATGGGAGCTAATCCCGTGGATACGGCAGCTGACGCACCTGCTCCTAATTAATTATTGAAGTTACAAATAGGCCCGCATCACCCCGCCCCCGCCCCGCACCCCGCACCCGCCCGCGCCCTCCGGCCCGAGCTGCCCGAAGATCCCACAATATACCAGAATAATAATATAAGTGAAAGGTATGCCAGGAGTGTTCCTTTAATCTTAGAGCGTCGGAAAATCAAATGTAAGAAGTTTATGAGACGTGACAGTTCATCCTGATCATTTTTCTTTTTCTCGACAACAGAACAGATCACAAGTCGAGGTGGTTTAAGTTTACCTACATGACTCGGTGGTACTGCGACTACCGCCTGGGCTAATCCAAATACGAAAACTGTATCTGTCCTAGGAACTTCCTCGTACGTCATCACCCGCTGTACACGTAGCAACCGAGAATAATGTTATTAGCTAGCTCCTACGTCCGCAAGCAATTCTGCCATAGTTTACTTACCAACCTAAATGGTATTAACTAAAGCAAAAACATGAACTAATTTGTATTGTCGTAGTTTGCGAAAGCCGATAACGCCCGTGGCTTTACTCGTTGTTACACCATTATCGCAAAATGAGGATAATAACACAAAAATAAGTGATAATAACATATTCCAAAACAGGTAAATATATTATTGAAGTTATAGGTAATTAAAAAGTAAACAATTAATAATAACTACTACAAAGTAACTCACTAATTAGAAGAAATCAAGGAATTTCGCTCAATTGTTATTTCTCTTGACCCTCCGACTACGGTCATTTATTGTTACTAACCTGTAATATATAATTGCACAGCACACGTGTGAGCATTATGTAGTACTATAAAGCTACCGGTTACTGGGTACGTGTTTCACTGACTTGAATGTGCCGGCGGCTGAGAGTAGGTATGTCAGGCTCACTCAAGGTGGTGGCGTGTGTGTTGGATCACTAAGTTCTCTTCAAAATGGTTGAGCTGAATGGTGCTGATCCATGCGTCATGTTCTCGAACGGGCGCCCGCCGTCAGTACGGACTGGTCATTTCTTAGCTATCACGGCCTATTTTTATTTAGTTATTTTTAGTTTTGATCTTTTTGTGAAGGACGCTATTAACGTGCACGTCTTTCTACATTGTTCTTACATGTATATTTTCAACTTGAATGATGTAACCAATACTTTGATTTAGAAAAGTGTTCGTAGAGTTTCTAGCCCTTTCTTCTCCATAAGAACCTACTACACATCGGAATGGGCAACTAGCTTCATCTTTCTGACTGACTGACCGCTTGACAATTCAAAGTGACTGCAATTGGTTTACTTGAACTAAATGCTTTGAGTTTGTGTTTTGATAGTTACAATTAGAATTATATTTATTTGAGCTTGAGTTATGATAGTTACAATTAGAATTATATTTACTTGAGTTTGAGTTTTGATAGTTACAATTAGAATTATATTTACTTGAGTTTGAATTTTGATAGTTACAATTAGAATTATATTTACTTGAGTTTGAATTTTGATAGTTACAATTAGAATTATATTTACTTGAGTTTGAATTTTGATAGTTACAATTAGAATTATATTTACTTGAATTTGAATTTTGATAGGTACAATTAGAATTATACTTACTTGAGTTTGAATTTTGATAGTTACAATTAGAATTATATTTATTTGGCATATAACAGTGCACAAGGTGATACTTAATTTAAACGTGTAAATAGCCTGGTACAAAATACAATAAATGATCAATGATCCTCATGCTAGAAAAATACCTGTGTTACAGTACAGATTTAGAAAATTTGAGATTAATATAATGACTTTGATTGACTTGTAAAAGTGTTTGTACAAACCTACTTACAGAAAAAAAAAACATTTATCATTTATTTATCATTTAGAGGTCGTCCATCCCTCCTTATAAGGATGTTATAAATTATAATAGTAACAATTTACTATATATTTATATATTTAGTTTATTTTCACTTTTGTGAAAATAAACTAGACTAGTACAATTAATTTTGAGGATAAGAATCGGGGGAAGAAAGTAAAAGGGGTTTAAATTAATTAATAACAAAGAGAAGGGAGTATCTATTTATGTGCTCGGTGTGTGTGTTTGTGCGAGTGAAGGTGTGTGTGTGTGCGAGTGCGGAGCTGATTTAAGTTATGGTTTTTAAGTAATTATTTCGTGTCGTCATAATTCAGTGTGAGCAGATTATCTTCTCTTTTGTTTGCATTGGAATTTATTCAACAAATGAATGTGTAATATGTTATGCAGTTTACGAGTATTGTATAGCGGTGTACTTAAGTAACGGTAGCGCATCGTGCAACTTTGGGACAAAGGGGTAGCCGGCAGGGTGCTCTTCTGAGCGTAGGGCTTTTATATCTGTCGGGAGAAGTAACTTTATGAGTATGTGTGATCACACGAAGCATAACATACCTATATATTTGGCGGTACTTTAAAATCAGAATATACTTGATGAGTGGAATACCTAAATGGTTTGGTTTCCAGGACTTTGATTAAGTACCTACTGCACGTTGCTCTCCTGCAGCGTGTTAAAGGATTGTTTTGAGTGCAGCACCCCACGCAACTGTACTGCAACTTATGTTAGTGTTGATTCACCAAGAGCGGTGTATACATATCAGGATACTGTAGCGGCACAAGTTCTTAACTTTTTGAAAAAAGTTAGCTTACGTAATGTGTGTCTAGCTTCATAATGTGCTATCAACGTTGGTAGGATATATTATTATAGCAACTCCTCCAAATATTATTACAGCAACTCCTCCAAATATTATTACAGCAACTCCTCCAAATATTATTATAGCAACTCTTCCAAATATTATTACAGCAACTCTTCCAAATATTATTACAGCAACTCCTCCAAATATTATTACTGTAATTCCTCCAAATATTATTACTGCAACTCCTCCCAATATTATTATAGCCACTCCTCCAAATATTATTACAGCAACTCCTCCAAATATTATTATAGCCACTCCTCCAAATATTATTACAGCAACTCCTCCAAATATTATTACAGCAACTCTTCCAAATATTATTACAGCAACTCTTCCAAATATTATTACAGCAACTCCTCCAAATATTATTACAGTAATTCCTCCAAATATTATTACTGCAACTCTTCCAAATATTATTATAGCCACTCCTCCAAATATTATTACAGCAACTCCTCCAAATATTATTACAGCAACTCCTCCAAATATTATTACAGTAATTCCTCCAAATATTATTACTGCAACTCCTCCAAATATTATTATAGCCACTCCTCCAAATATTATTACAGCAACTCCTCCAAATATTATTATAGCCACTCCTCCAAATATTATTACAGCAACTCCTCCAAATATTATTACAGCAACTCTTCCAAATATTATTACAGCAACTCTTCCAAATATTATTACAGCAACTCCTCCAAATATTATTACAGTAATTCCTCCAAATATTATTACTGCAACTCCTCCAAATATTATTATAGCCACTCCTCCAAATATTATTACAGCAACTCCTCCAAATATTATTATAGCCACTCCTCCAAATATTATTACAGCAACTCCTCCCAATATTATTATAGCCACTCCTCCAAATATTATTACTGCAACTCCTCCCAATATTATTATAGCCACTCCTCCAAATATTATTACAGCAACTCCTCCAAATATTATTATAGCCACTCCTCCAAATATTATTACAGCAACTCCTCCAAATATTATTACAGTAATTCCTCCAAATATTATTACTGCAACTCCTCCAAATATTATTACAGCAACTCCTCCAAATATTATTATAGCCACTCCTCCAAATATTATTATAGCCACTCCTCCAAATATTATTATAGCCACTCCTCCAAATATTATTATAGCCACTCCTCCAAATATTATTACAGCAACTCCTCCAAATATTATTACAGTAATTCCTCCAAATATTATTACTGCAACTCCTCCAAATATTATTACAGCAACTCCTCCAAATATTATTATAGCCACTCCTCCAAATATTATTACAGCAACTCCTCCAAACTGCTGCAAGGTTTTAACGTGAAAATTGTCCTTTGTAAACGAACACTGATTCCAGGAACGGTAGTTATGGTTGTAATGTTTTCAAAGCAAAATCTCAGAAGCCATTCCACGTTGATACTTTCATGAACATAACTTGTATTATTAATACCTGATTTGCGAACGAAAATTAGAAGTAATTTCAAAAGCGGCACGGTCGACCGTCGCCGCCGACGAAGCCGCCGTCGTTGTTAGGGCGCGGCGCAACGAGGAAGTTCAGCTTTGAGATGCACCAAGTGATGCGGGGTAGACAGGGGGGAGGGGGAGGAGAGTGCTTGGTAATTATTTTCCTACTGCTGAGGCATTGCGCACAGACTTCCGAATACTTGTCCGAATTGCCGAATGAGTTTAGGCGCACGACGACCAAATAAGATCCAGATTGAATCGACTCCCGATCGCAATTCACCAAACGTCGTTTCTGTTTTCACGGTGTACCTACATATTATTAATCCTCTTATCACAAAATGACATGTTAGTGGGGATGTGGGGAGTGGCTGCCTGGCTTACCTATGCAATATTTAGGCATCTATAGGACAGCTGACATAATGTTCGTACATCGACTGCACTGGCCGAGGGAGGCGGGGACACTTTCAATTAAGTGATGAAGGTAACGACGGACGGAAGGTCTTTTTATACAAAATGCTAATTCCATCTGGACGTCGCGCCGCGCCGGCTGCCTGCGATTGGATATCGACTTGCACTTTTAATTTGAAAGAACGAGGAAAAATCATACCGAGCTTTATCTACAGTTCAAATAACGGCTCTGCAAAGTAAATGTTTGTACCCGGCGTAATGACTTTATTGATATCATAGACTTAACAGTAGCGGAATGAGTTCAGTTGTAAAATGAACCGGTTTATTATACATGATTAGAATTGAATAGATTTAAAGCAACTTTCTGAAAACATGTCTATATAATATGTCTTTATTATCTCCAGCTAATTCTCCATGGTATCTTTGGAATCAAACTTTCATCCTACTAATATTATAAATGCGAAAGTTTGTGAGGATGGATGGATGTCTGTTACTCTTTTACGCAAAAACTCCCGAACGGATTTTGATGAAATTTGGCGCAAAGATAGTTTATAATCTGGATTAACACATAGTATACTTTTTATCCCCATATTGTTACGGGTTCGACACTTACGCGGGTGAAACCGCGGGGCGCTGCTAGTAAAACATAAATTAAAAATTTAAAAACTCACGACGGAAAATTATGACATGAAAAATACTTCAAATAAAAAATTTAAAAAACCTACGACATTAATACGCGCGGCGGCTGTACATAGTACTTATTGTGGTAGTGTATTTATATATTAATCATATTACTTACGCTTTAATGTCGTAGGCTTTTGAAATTTTTTATTTGAAGTATTTTTCTTGTCATAATTTTCCGTCGTGGGTTTTTTAAAAGTTTTATTTATGTATTATTTGTGGCTTTTTTATAGCTAAGAACATTCTCAGGAATGAGACTAATACAAAACAAAAAACCGTTTCAAAATCGGCCTAGCCGTTTCCGAGAAAAATGGTAACAGAACACACACAAACACCTGTTAGCTCAAACGCATGTACCGTCTCCGTAGCCGTTACGGGTAAAAAGTGTTCTCATGATAATAATAATAATATCCTGGGAAATTTTCACACACGGTCATCTGATCCCAAACTAAGCAGAGCTTGTACTATGGAAACCAGATAACTGATATACTATGATATTATATGATGATATTAGATGATATTCAACAAATTGGATCCTGATGAGTTGTGTTAAGTGTTGCTAATAAATATGATGATTTTCTTATTCGTCAGCGCCTCCGTCGCAGTTGGGCGTGAGCGGCGTGGTGGGGGCGACGGGTGCGGGCCTGGGCTTGGTGTGCGCGCTGCTGGCGGGCGCGTGCGCGCTGGCGCTGCGCCGGCGCCGCCGCCCGCGCCTCGCCAAGCCGGCGCCCGCGTGCGCACCGCCCGCCAAGCAGGACCACGACGACGCCGAGCCCGACCTCATACCTAACAACTACTGTGAGTTACTTTACTGTTTACTACCCGTTTCCCGCGGTTTTACTCGCAATTAAGGGAAGCTATAACACACCCAACACCTGACATACCCGTATAAAAAATATCCAGCTCATAATTTCTCTGGATTCTTAAAGGTAGGCTTTATTCAAAAATCTGTAACTATAAAAAAGCTAAAATGTAGGTAATATGCCTGACAATCACTCGGCTATTAAAACCGACAAATTGCTTTGCAGTTTGGCAGATGTTTAGTTAAAGAAAAACGATATATTATTATGGATGAAATAAAAATAAAAAATTCACTCAACTGCGAGGTAGATGTAGTGAAAAGCAAAACTGAGAAGCGACTGCACTCTCCACCACCCATCTATTTGCCTGACGCCTAACCTAACCTAACCTAAATCAATCTGCAATCTGACTAGCCTTTTCCCAACTATGTTGGGGTCGGCTTCCAGTCTAACCGGATGCAGCTGAATACCAGCATTTAACATGGAGCGACTGTCTATCTGACCTCCACAATCCAGTTATTGGGTAATACGATACCCCTTGGTAAGACTGGTTGTCCAACTTTCGAGCTTCTGACGACCCGTAACGACTGCCACAGATCGACGAATGACAGCCGGGACCAACGGCTTAACGTACCTTCCGAGGCACGGAGGAGACTCGGTATGTATAGATGATCACCCATCCACGGAACAACCCCGGCAAGCGTAGCTTAACCTGATGGATCGACCCGTGCGGCTGTTATTACTTAGCTAAGAGCTCCTCTAACTACTCAGCTCCTAACCTAACCTAAATAATAATTGGAAAATTGCGTTCTAATAACGTCACGTTGCAGATACAAACTGATAAAACATGCATCGAGTGTACATAACACATTACGAGACGCGAACAGTGGAGCTGCATCATTAACAGCGACGGCGCAGCATGCATGCGAGACGACGAGGTACCTCACGACCCGCGACCCGCGACCCGAGACCCGCGACCCGCAGCCGCAAGTCGAAGGCATTCACCTTGAATGCAATAATTTTTTAAACTTAGAAGCCAAAATAGTCAAAGCAACGCTCCGTTTCAGAAACGATCTGTGTTCCTTTGCTTAAATGAATACCCGACTCTCCTGTACAAGCACGAAAAGAAGTTTTAATATTATTCTTCATCACCGTGGCAAACATATTCTATCTAGATTGGCGACCCTGACGTCACTGTAAGGCTCGGCTTCAGTATTTTAAGAATTTATTTATGCTCGTGTAAACTTTGTTTACATCAATCTCCAAAAACATGCGAATTTGTGAATATATAGGGAAAACATCGAATAGGAGGTATATATTCAAAATTCAAGAGGCTGGGAATATAAAGGAAAACATCCAATACACGAATCTGCGGATATAAAGGAAAACATCTAATACACAAGTCTGGGAATATAAAGAAAAAAGCCAGCCAAGTGCATGTCGGACTACGTACAATGAAGGGTTCCGATAGTTGGGATGAATTTATCCCAAGAACAAACTTAACATTGTAGTTGAAAAACATGTTCTCCCATACATTCCAACTGCAAATGTACACAAAATATTGATAAATTTACCATGTTATTTTAAGACCATATACTTCTTATAAGTTTTACCGGTAATCTATAGGTATAGAACTATTTTTAGATTTTTTATTTTTATTTTAGGCTCAGTAGTTTCGGAGATAAGGGGGAATAATGGTCAATTTTCGTCTATTTTCTTAAATAACTTTAAAACTTTTTATTTTAAAATTATAAAACTATATATTTAAGACCCCCACAGTAAGCCCCTTTCATTTGATGTGTCACGCGGTACAGTTTGCATTTTTTTTTTAATTTTCTTATTTTCTCCCAAAATTGTCCCTCATATTCAAAATTCATTTATTTACTTTACACGTTTGTGTTTGTGTCATAGAAATTCATAAGTGTACCAAATTTTAACCTAATCGGTCTATTAGATTCGGAGCAAATTGGCTGTGACAGACAAACAGACACACGAGTGATCCGTTTTGTCCTTTTGTGGTACGGAACCCTAAAAACATCCAATACACGAGTCTGGGAATATAACGGAAAAACATCCAATACTCGAGTCTGAATATAAAATAAAAACATCCAATAAACGACTCTGGGAACATAAAGGAAAACATCCAATACACGAGTCTGGGAATATAAAGGATAAACATCCAATAAACGATTCTGGGAACATAAAGGAAAACATCCAATACACGAGTCTGGGAATACAAAGTAAAAACATCCAATAAACGATTCTGGGAACATAAAGGAAAACATCCGATACACGAGTCTGGGAATATAAAGGAAAAGCATCCAATACACGAGTATAGGAGTATAAAGGAAAACATCCAATACACGAGTCTGGGAATATAAAGGAAAAACATCCAATAAACGATTCTGGGAACATAAAGGAAAACATCCAATACACGAGTCTGGGAATATAAAGGAAAAGCATCCAATACACGAGTCTGGGAATATAAAGGAAAAACATCCAATAAACGACTCTGGGAACATAAAGGAAAACATCCAATACACGAGTCTGGGAATATAAAGGAAAAGCATCCAATAAACGATTCTGGGAACATAAAGGAAAACATCCAATACACGAGTCTGGGAATACAAAGTAAAAACATCCAATAAACGATTCTGGGAACATAAAGGAAAACATCCAACACATGAGTCTGGGAATATAAAGGAAAAGCATCCAATACACGAGTCTGGGAATATAAAGGAAAAACATCCAATACACCAGTCTGGGAATTGGTTTCACTCCGGAATCGTGATCAAGGTTTGTTTCACTCCGGGATCGTGATCAAGGTTTGATTCATTCCGGGACTGTAATCAACGTTTGTTTTACTCTGGGACCGTGATCAAGGTTTGATTCATTCCGGGATCGTGATCAAGGTTTGTTTCATTCCGGGGTCGTGATCAAGGTTTGTTTCATTCCGGGATCGTAATCAAGGTTTGTATTATTCCGGGGTCGTGATCAAGGTTTGTTTCATTCCGGGGTCGTGATCAAGGTTTGTTTCTTTCCGGGATCGTAATCAAGGTTTGTTTCATTTCGGGATCGTAATCAAGGTTTGTTTCATTCCGGGATCGTAATCAAGGTTTGTATCATTCCGGGATCGTGATCAAGGTTTGTTTCTTTCCGGGATCGTAATCAAGGTTTGTTTCATTTCGGGATCGTAATCAAGGTTTGTTTCATTCCGGGATCGTAATCAAGGTTTGTATCATTCCGGGATCGTGATCAAGGTTTGTTTAAATCCGGAATCGTGATCAAGGTTTGATTCATTCCGGGATCGTAATCTAGGTTTGTTTCACTCCATGGTCGTGATCAAGGTTTGTTTAAATCCGGAATCGTGATCAAGGTTTGTTACATTCCGGGATCGTAATCAAGGTTTGTTTCACTCCAGGGTCGTGATCAAGGTTTGTTACATTCCGGGATCGTAATCAAGGTTTGTTTCACTCCAGGGTCGTGATCAAGGTTTGTTTAAATCCGGAATCGTGATTAAGGTTTGTTTCATTCCGGGATCGTAATCAAGGTTTGTTTCATTCCGGGATCGTAATCAAGGTTTGTTTCACTCCAGGGTCGTGATCAAAGTTTGTTTAAATCCGGAATCGTGATTAAGGTTTGCTTCACTCCGGGATCGTGATCAAGGTTTGCACACAAGCGCACAGATTATGCGGAAGGAATTCAAATATTCATATGCGCATAACACGGGAAAAAGCGTAGGGCGGGTTGAGGCAGCCGGGATAGCGGGCGAGAGGGGGAGGGAAGGGAGGTTCAGTGGCACTCGGCGCGGTTTAAAAGGCAATCCTCATAAAAGCTTAATATACGGCTGAAAGTGTCCGCGGGGAGTGCCGGACACGAACACCTCCACAACACACTCGCACACCAGTGGGCACTCGCGTGACGTCACTGCTCTCTATCTGAAACTGGTAAAGGCGGCTACCCACCGGTCCTTTGTCCTCGCAACGTAATTAGTCGTCAGCAGCCGCCATTCATAGCATACTTCATAACTGTAGCACACTCGCGGGACACTCCACTTTGTTTATCTTAGTTTTGCGGAATTATCTTGTCTAGTGTCACGTAAGTAGGAATTATAATATATCTCAACACGATCGTCGAAATGTTTGGAATAGTTAGAAATTATTTTGTTTCCAGTTTGGAGTGTTAGTGGTTTGTGCTGACGGCGACGTCGCTCATAGAGATGGAAAGTCAACAGGCTTCTCAGAGAATACCTAAGTAAAGTGGGTTTACAATAGACTGCACTTAATAAACTCCATTCACAAGTAATACACAACCGTAGTAATCGGCGGCCACTCCACGTTAAAATTTAATTTCCGAGAGAACGCACCTCCGCGTGAAGTTACTCGCACAGATAACATTTACTCACATTTATATTCAATGAGCAGCTTACATAAAAATCCTTCTCCGTTGAACGTGTGACGTCAGCTATTTGTAACCATTTAAAACCTGTTCGCAGCCAATCGCTGTACGATAGAAGCTTTTCATTTTATTTAACGACTGTACTCGTATAAGATACCGGACGAGAGGATGAAGGAAATTTAAAAAGCTTTTAATAACAGAAATAAGAGGCAGTATAAAAAATGCTGTTACGACAATCCCCTCCACAGTCCATAACTCGCTTGGATGTAACTCTTATACCGATATTCATCTTAGCTTCCTCCAATAATTTTCATTTAATTTGTAATATGTCTGTTTTAATCGTTCATTGACAAAACTCGTTACCACGTGAATAAAGGTAATACAGAGCCACTAATTAAAATTGATTCACTCAACGATTGACCTCTAGATCTACCGCGATCAATGAAGCCTATCATAAGATCAAACTGAAACATTAACTCGTTTGGCATCGGTCGGCAGATGTGCATTCGCCGCTTAGTATCCGAACAGTCGCTAATGAACGGAGTAGACGGTCGCAGCAGGCGCTGACGGACCAGCAAGATCCCTCACACAGCGGCGCCGGCGCGGCGGTGCCACCTTTGTGTTAAATGAACCGAGTAGACGGTCGCAGCAGGCGCTGACGGACCAGCAAGGTCCAGCTACACGACTAGAGAGGAGCTCACACAGCGGCGCCGGCGCGGCGGTGCCACCTTTGTGTTAAATGAACCGAGTAGACGGTCGCAGCAGGCGCTGACGGACCAGCAAGGTCCAGCTACACGACTAGAGAGGAGCTCACACAGCGGCGCCGGCGCGGCGGTGCCACCTTTGTGTTAAATGACCGAGTAGACGGTCGCAGCAGGCGCTGACGGACCAGCAAGGTCCAGCTACACGACTAGAGAGGAGCTCACACAGCGGCGCCGGTGCGGCGGTGCCACCTTTGTGTTAAATGAACCGAGTAGACGGTCGCAGCAGGCGCTGACGGACCAGCAAGGTCCAGCTACACAACTAGAGAGGAGCTCACACAGCGGCGCCGGCGCGGCGGTGCCACCTTTGTGTTAAATGAACCGAGTAGACGGTCGCAGCAGGCGCTGACGGACCAGCAAGGTCCAGCTACACGACTAGAGAGGAGCTCACACAGCGGCGCCGGTGCGGCGGTGCCACCTTTGTGTTAAATGAACCGAGTAGACGGTCGCAGCAGGCGCTGACGGAGCAGCAAGGTCCAGCTACACGACTAGAGAGGAGCTCACACAGCGGCGCCGGCGCGGCGGTGCCACCTTTGTGTTAAATGAACCGAGTAGACGGTCGCAGCAGGCGCTGACGGACCAGCAAGGTCCAGCTACACGACTAGAGAGGAGCTCACACAGCGGCGCCGGTGCGGCGGTGCCACCTTTGTGTTAAATGAACCGAGTAGACGGTCGCAGCAGGCGCTGACGGACCAGCAAGGTCCAGCTACACGACTAGAGAGGAGCTCACACAGCGGCACCGGCGCGGCGGTGCCACCTTTGTGTTAAATGAACCGAGTAGACGGTCGCAGCAGGCGCTGACGGACCAGCAAGGTCCAGCTACACGACTAGAGAGGAGCTCACACAGCGGCGCCGGCGCGGCGGTGCCACCTTTGTGTTAAATGAACCGAGTAGACGGTCGCAGCAGGCGCTGACGGACCAGCAAGGTCCAGCTACACGACTAGAGAGGAGCTCACACAGCGGCGCCGGCGCGGCGGTGCCACCTTTGTGTTAAATGAACCGAGTAGACGGTCGCAGCAGGCGCTGACGGAGCAGCAAGGTCCAGCTACACGACTAGAGAGGAGCTCACACAGCGGCGCCGGCGCGGCGGTGCCACCTTTGTGTTAAATGAACCGAGTAGACGGTCGCAGCAGGCGCTGACGGACCAGCAAGGTCCAGCTACACGACTAGAGAAGAGCTCACACAGCGGCGCCGGCGCGGCGGTGCCACCTTTGTGTTAAATGACCGAGTAGACGGTCGCAGCAGGCGCTGACGGACCAGCAAGGTCCAGCTACACGACTAGAGAGGAGCTCACACAGCGGCGCCGGTGCGGCGGTGCCACCTTTGTGTTAAATGAACCGAGTAGACGGTCGCAGCAGGCGCTGACGGACCAGCAAGGTCCAGCTACACGACTAGAGAGGAGCTCACACAGCGGCGCCGGCGCGGCGGTGCCACCTTTGTGTTACACTCGTGTGTGGCAGTTTGATACTACAGGAAGTATTACGTATTGTAAATTACAATCAATTGTCTCGATTTTGCTATCGAGCCCATTTTTTTCATTTGAGATGGGTTTTCTCTTGACTCTAGTCTAGGTCGGATATAGTCAAAGTCGACGATGGAGTGAGCTTACCCAGAAGAGCCTGTTCACTCTCACTTTGAAGATTTATTAGGGTTATATTCGCTCGGAAATACAGACGCAGGTTAAGTTCGCTGTGCGCATTATAAAAGACATTTGGAAACGCTTAGTGCGAATAGGTGGAATAGCAACTAGGTAGGGATGGTAACTTGCAGCTCTGTGTCTGTGAATTTGAGATTAATTGAAAAATACCGTCCAAGTGCGAGTCAGACTCGCACACTGAGGGTTCCGTACCACCGTACAATATTAAACACATACATAAAAATATACTTTAGTAATAATAAAACAAGTTTCTTGTAAGGAATGTAACTTTCCTTTAATTTTTAACTTTATTTTATGTTTTTGAAAATATTAGAAGAAGAATATTAAAACAAACACAAAAAATGTTTACAATCACAAAGATAACTTTGTATTTCATAATGATACTGTGAATTACAAAGTTAATTTTTGCAGTTACAGAAAATCACCCATATTGAAACAAAATATCTTATGAATCGGCGTTTTTAGTATTTATTGATTAAATACAGTACGAGTATATGGTACGGTCATGATATACACTAAACAACTTTTAAAAGTGATATGAAATAGGGCATAGTCATATGAAATAGGTCTTATCTCAAAGTTGCAGTAGTTATTACACGAGAAAATGGCTTTTGAATTTGGCTAAGTGTATACATATTAATGCTCGTGACTGTACATGATATACAGAAGTTTAAAATCCCTAAATTGTTTAGTTGTTGCAAAAGAACTTGTACAAAAATGGTCTAAATTTGACAACTCCCCTTATTTCTTATTTTTTGGATAATCTATAATATAAAAATGAATCGCTGAATGTGTTGCTAACCGCAAATCTCGAGAGCAGCTTAACCGATTTTGCTAATTCTTTTTTTAGAATTTTCCTTGAAGTACGAGGATGGTTCTTACGGAGAGAAAAATTTAACAAAATGCCTGAAAAGGTCTAAAAACAACACTTTTCTATACTCCCATACGATCGATTCGTATTAATACTTAAAAGTCAATTTGAACTTTAATACCATACCATAAAGTTTATGTGTTAGTGGAGAGGTTCCGGGAAGGCAAAACAATTGAGTGACGTTAGTATCGTATAAATATTAATGTCAATATTAGTGACTATTAAAAGAATTTTAGGTGGCTTATAATTTTTATATTTTGATATAATGTAATTTATTAACTTTCTTTTTTTCTTTTTTTATCTTACTAGCTGACCAGGCCGTCCTGAATATTGCACAATAAGTATTAAAAAAAATAAAAAATTAAAGAATCGACTGTTAGGCGGTACGAAGTTCGCCGGGTCAGCTAGTAAAAAATAAAAATAATATTTGTACTCTACTGGATGAGTTTTAGACAATGACTTCCCTCATGTCAGGGTATGATTTTTTTTTTTCAAGTTAATAATAAAATCGTTGAAATTTTCACAGATTATGTATTTCTATTGCCGCTATAACAAATATTTATAAAAATAAATAAAAATTAATAATATAAACTTAAATATTTACAATATTTAATATTTAACTATATATTATTAATTTTTATTTATTTTTATAATCCCCTTTAATATTTAACTTTATATTATTACTTTTTATTTACTTTTATATTTTTTTGTTATAGCGGCAACAGAAATACACAATCTATGAAAATTTCAACTATCTACCTATTACGGTTCATAAGATACAGCCTGGTGACAGACGGACGGCAGCGGAGGCTTAGTAATAGGGTTCCGTTTGGCACACTACGGGTACGGAACCCTAAAAAACCATTCAAAGTAGGTAACCTATCCGAAATTGAGAAGAGTATTGAAATATATGTTTATACGGTACTTATGACGCTTAACGCTGATGTCTGAGTGCTGAAGTACATATGTTATACTGTTTGAAGTAATGTGGACTCGCACGTCTATGTCGTGCACGTCGTGCACGTCCACGTGCGCAGGCGCGGGTCTGTCAACACGCCGCGCGCCGACCATTCATTCCGAAGAAGCGGCGATGTCGTGCGACTCGTGCGGCTCCGTGCGACAAGACGCGACCCGTTAACGACGGCCCTAATTAAAAGCTAATGTGGATCCAACTTCGCAAGTAAGTTAGCGTGCAACCACGCCAGTTCCGCGGTAACTATCGATCGCTAATTAACTTGTGCACGCCAAACATTCTGACGTCACATTAACGACTTTCAGAACGTCGCACCACCAGTTCTTGTCAGAGTTAGCACATAGTTCGCTGATGAATGGCAACTAACCTGCAACTGATTTGCTTCCGAAGTTCCCGGGAATTTGCGAGGGTTGGAGTCGAAGCACAAGTCTAGACTCAAATCAGAGTCTTTAATATCAATGAGCATCCTGAACTCGACGTTTTGTTTTACAATGCCAGGTCGAGTGCGAGCAAGAATTGCAAATATATGATAAATAGTAACTATGATGCTAAATTCAGTAATATTAGGACATAAGCAGTTGAATCGAAGTAGTTACCCGCCGTCGCCGACGCAATCAGACGCGAGTACCTACTCGCCGCACCAACAATCGCCGCGTGCGCTAACTTGTTAACAATTAAAAAAGCCTTGTAAATCAGTTGGATGGGCGGCGCGGCCGCGGTGAACGAGGCACTCCTTTTATAATGATACGTTATACGGGAATTATTGCTGTCATAACTCCAGCGGCGCGTCACGCCCACTCCGCGCCGCCGACGACCAACAAAAGCCCGAAATGTACGATAGAACGATAAAAACGCATTTCAGTCGCGTGGTGTTCTTTATAAGGGAACAGTGAGTGGTGAGCTGCAGCTTTGTATGGACACTTGCACACACAGCTACAAATGCGCGGCTTTACGTGGAGCTCACTGAGCCAGCTCAGTGCACTCACTAGCGCTCAGTGAGAGCCGTGAGGGCACCTACTGCTGACAGGTACAACGAGCAAGTCTGTGTTCCATGCGTTCTGTTATTTCTGAGAATCATTGTTTGATTTGTTTACATCATTAACTCGGAACTACATGCCAGTTATTAATCCTCTCTGACAAGATCGACGAAGGTCGATAATAAATAAATAAAGTCATCTGGTATTCATGAGCGTGTCATGGAGTTTGGCACGGGTTGCGGGCGAGGGGGCAGCGTGCGGGGGCAGGAGGGGGGGGGGATGGCCCGTGGCCAGACGCCGTAAATCGTGACGTAATGAATGCCGTTCTCGCCTCAATAAAAACCCTCCCACATTATAATATGATACAGGATGTATGCGCGAGCCGCCGCCGGCCGTGGCGAGCCGGGCCACACGAAGCCGTGCTGTATTGTACTGTGGAAAGTACAACTTACAATAATAAAGTCGACATTCACACAGTCATAATACGACTAGTCACCACTGTTATTTAGAGATGGAAAA